>JAWZYU010000002.1:86186650-86786650 GCA_038380435.1 Ryuthela nishihirai
AACGAACTAAGGTTTAACAACTGTAGCAACATCAGATAGATAAGTATGACATTCGATTTTTTGGAAAAGCTTAATTTCGAATAAGAACGCTTTTGAATGTGGCTCAATCCTTGGTTATAAGCAATTTCATTTGTCACTTGGGTTAATCAGAAACGGAACCTAACCTTAAACTGCTGTGCAATAGCATAACTAATGAAGATTTGAATAAAGCTAGCTGATAGAAATAAAAATTACATAAAATTTTAGTTAACTCTTAATATATGGTTTAAGTTATTCGACAGCTTTAGAGATTACGTAATTGCAAAGGCTTGTCAGTTACCTTTTCTAGCTTGACCTCTGACACAAAATTTGTCGTTAACGATTTCCCCTTAAACCTACTCCAAAGATAAAACCTTGACGAGTAACTCATTTCCTAGAAATGAGTGTCTAACATATCAACCTGCAGTTAGTAAGAAAATTACTCTCGGGAAATGTTGGTGCGGGGAGGCTCAGTCGGTAGCGCGCCAGGCTCGTAATCTGTAGTTCCCAGGTTCGAGTCCCAGCTGGGTCAGCGTTGAGATTGATCTCCGCAAAATTCCCCGCCCTGCCCACGGTCAGTAGGGGACACCGATGGGCTTGGAAAGGCCGCCGTCCGTCGGATGGGACGTTAAGCCGTGGCCGTGTGTGCGGGAGAGCCATACCCTGTGCACGTTAAAGAACACGCTGGATGACCTTGACGGGAGGCTACCTTCTGTCTCCCAACAGCTGTTCCAGTGGGTCCCCTCCCCCAACCTTCTCTGAGCCTTCGGGGTCCATGTGACCTGGCCATTTAGCCCATGGTGTGCAAAAAAAGTGCCGCTCAGAGGTAAAACAACCCAAATCAACGTCACTTCCGTCACACTGGAAGTTGTGTCGAACGAGTTAGTCTAACAATGGAAAGAATTTAAAGCTTCTGCTCATGAATTCTTGTAGCAGAATTTTACGCTCATACCCAAATAATTGATCAGGGAAGTATGGATAGTTTTTAAAGTTCAAAATCCCCAAACGTAAAAGTTTACTTAAATGGTCGAAAGCAAAGCTTCAATTACTATGCATTGCTGGTAAATATGAATTTTTACTTATTGGTTTATCTAATTTTTAAACATTAAAAGCAATAAATATAATCTCTCAAAAAAAATCAAATCCCCCGAACATTATAAAAACTACTGTAGTTGTAAAATGGAGTACTCCTATAAAATGGAGTACTTCTCTGGAACTGTAAAACTGGGCTTCATACCAAACTTCGGTTTCATAAGTTCCCAGATGCACCACATAAAGAATTTAATAAATCTTAAATTCTTACCATAATTTTCTTTAAATTGTTTTATATACGAGAACTTTAAATCTATCAAAATTTATGTCGAGCAATTAGGCTGAAAATAACGATAATAAAGTTTAGATTTTCAGGCGAATTTAGGACTTGGATTTGAAGTAGTTATCTGTAGTTTTAACATGGGTTAAGGAATTTGATTTTCTAAGCTTATAGCTACAAAGCTTAAGGCCTGGAGTCCCTAATATAAACTTATTGCTACGTATTGAACGCCAATGTTTCTGCAATAGCTGTAGCAATTACCTGTAAGCTAACCTGTGAATCTTGAACACACTGGATGGCCTTGACGGGAGATTCTCCTAACAGCTGTCCAGTGGGTTTCCCAACCTTGGTCCTTGTGGATTGGCCATTTAGCCCATTGTGTTCAAAAATAGTGCCCCACATGTAAAACAACCCAACCTTTCATGGGATGGTTCCTAACAGCTGTTAAGTCTCTCATTGCTCTGGAACGGAAATGCTCGCAATCATAAAACCATCCATTGCATGTTAGTGTTGGAGCTGTAATTGACTTGGTCTGTAGCGCGCCAGGCTCGTAACTAGTTTCCAGGTTCGAGTCTCGGTTTGCTAGCGTTATCTCCCCTAAATCCCCGTCCCTCGGTGAGAACTCTGCTGGACTTGGTAAGGCCACCGTTCTTCTTATAGGACGTCAAGCCGTGGTCCTTCGTGCAAGATTTATACCCTGCGCACATTAAAGAACACTATATGAACATAACGGTAGGCTAACAGCTGTGCATTCTCCACTTTCCCAATCTTCTCTGAGCCCTTGTGGCCCGGCCATTTTGCTCTTGGTGCAAAAAGTGACGCACAGAAGTGAAACAATCCAACTTGTCAGTTTCGATAAATATGAAAGTAAAGATTTGTTAATATTTAGCTGTTCCGGTGGTAATGGCTAGCGCGTTCGTCTATTGATCAAAAGATCTATGTTCGAGCCCCGGTAAGGCCTGAATGTGTTGCATTTCTGAAGTCTTTCCTTTCTCACAGGGGGCGGGGTGGCTCAGTCGGTAGCACGCCAGGCTCGTAATCTGTAGTTCCCAGGTTCGAGTCCCAGCTGGGTCAGCGTTGAGATTTATCTCCGCAAAATTCCTCGCCCTGTCCACGGTCAGTAGGGGACACCGATGGGCTTGGAAAGTCCGTCGGATGGGACAGCCATACCCTGTGCACGTTAAAGAACACGCTGGATGGCCTTGAAGGGAGGCTACCATCTGTCTCCCAACAGCTGTTCCAGTGGGTCCCCTCCCCAACCTTCTCTGAGCCTTCGGGGTCCATGTGACCTGGCCATTTAGCCCATGGTATGCAAAAGTGCCGCTCAGAGGTAAAACAACCCAACCCTTTCTCACAGTTCTTCTCTATTGCTATTAAACTGACATCCTCCTATCAAATCTCTACAGTAATCAGCTACTTGATGAAGTGAACCGAACACTTTCTACTTACGCTTGTAATCGTACACAATTGGTTTTTAAAATTTTCCGATTGAGTTGGGAGAAAAATCTGGTTTATTTGGGTAGGATGGACGCTGACGACGAAATCCACTGCTCTCTGATCCGTAACAAGCCAGTGCTTTGCATCATTTACTGCCAGACATCTTCTCGATTGCTTTCCTCGAATTAGGAAATTCCGTATGCCTGCAAATGCAATCGACAACACCAAGGCTTGGCCACAAGGGCTGACTAAGCAAGCTTCTCCACTTTGAGGATTCTGAAAGTATTTGGGTTGTAAGGTATTTGCCTTCTTTTAAAAAGGAAACAAATATGAAAGTGGATTAACCGTTGCATTACGAATGTTAATTACTCATATAAGCTTCTTCAAAATGAACTATTCCGGAAAGCACTCAAGGCCTTTCGCCCCCCATCGTCCGGAAATTGTTAAAGGTCAATGAACTATGTGGGAGCCTTCAGTCGGGAAAATTTCAAAAGCAAAACCCTAAAATTGCCAGTGATTTTAGATTGGTGATCTAAGAACATTTTAGTTTTCTGAAGAAAACCCTTAATACAAGAAAATCGTACTGTTGAACTATTTCAAATTCTGTAAATTTTAATAACACCTAGTATCCAGATTAAGTATTTAATACTGGTAGTAAAACATGGTTATAAATTTCCCGCTTTTTGTTACTACTGCCCTTTCATTGTTTTGAGCAGTTCTACACTGCCCAAAATAAAAGATGAATACAAAAAATAAATATCCCTTCAAGCAGCTGTTTGCCACAGAGGTCTGACAGGAACCTGTCAGTTTGTCATAGGTCTGAGAGGATGGCAGGACCTCGGCAGAAAAACGACACATCAATGCCTGACCCAGGTCCCTTAGATCAGTAGCCAAGCGCGCTAACCACTCGGCGAGAATCATTCAATGCTTAGCAATTCTAGATCGTTTTAAGAGAAGATTGCTTCTTAAAGATCTCAATCTCTATAATTGCCGATCATGCTCGATCGACATTTATGAAAATTGAATTATTAACCGAAGGCGTCAGTCAAGTTTATCTTAAATCGATAAAAACATGAATGGTAATACGACGGTTTACTCGAATGTTTTTTTTAATCGTGTACAATTTCGTTTACAAGAATATTACGAAAAAATTGACAAAGTAAAACTGTTGGAAATTTGACCATTCAACTCTTGAAATACTGAACGAATATTGGAAAATTAAGCCCTCAAGCAGCCAACAGTTTGTCATAAAAGACCAGCAAAGATGACGCAAATATCTATGCCTTACTCGGATTCCGAATCCAAATTCCTTTTATCAGTAGCCAAGCACGCTAAATAATAAAAATAAATACCCCCTCAAGCAGCTGCTTGCCACAGAAGTCTGACAGGAGCCTGTCAGTTTATATGCCAGAGTAGGTCTGATAGGATGGCAGGATCTCAGCAGAAAACGACACAAACAGCCATGCCTTACCCGGGGCTGATAGGATCTAAGGAACCCAGGTCCCTTAGATCAGTAGCCAAGTGCGCTAACCACTCGGCGTTTTCAGCTATGGGACTTCGATATAATTTGACACTGATACAAGTTATATATATATATAAAATAGTGTATCATTCTGCGATTGCGTAGCAGCTAAAGTAAAATTTACTTTAAAATTATATAAGCTTCCTAATAAGTAAATATCCTATAATATATATTATATAGGTAAAGTAAGATATTTACTTTAGTAAAATAGGCGTAAATAAAGTTGGTGACAGTAAAATATACCCTATTTGGAGTTAAGAATAAAATAATTGGGATTTAAAATGTTAAACGTGTAAGAGTTGTCAAAATCGTCGTCAGGTATAGGGATTTGTGTAGCGACGTTAATAAAAGTTTCAACAAGAGCTGCGATTTATGCCGAATGTGAAATGGTTTAATGCTTAGCAGAAAGGGATAATTAGATGAAAGTGATCATGTCCAATGAGCATTGTTCAGGGAAATGAGCATTCAGGACTATCATGCTAGCTGGACTATTGAGAATTGTAACAGATTCTACGAAGTGAAGACTCTATAAAATTAGACTATTTAAAATGTTGAAAAAAATTATACTTGTTTTTTGAAGTTTTCACTACCTGTATTTTAATAAATTAATAAAATATTTAAGTTCATTTTGTGTAGGATATGAATTTGTAGAAATAGTATTTTCATTTTACTGTTTTTATAACGTTCTTATCGCTTAGTTTCGTATTCACTGGTTTTACCTGTCTGCTAATTGAAACTCGCGCTGTTCATAATACTGCTAAGTCTTACTACCCTAGAACTTAAACTAACTTCTCTCTTGACTTATACTTCAACCAGAAGTCCCGTTACTAAAGAAAGCTATACCTGTTGGGATCGTGACTTGCCGCTAAACCTGGTGGCTAGTTCCGAGTGAAGAGTTCCTCCCAACCTGGAGGGGAGTCGTTTCGCTTGCTTTGGAAGAGCTGAAACATCCGGGCAACCCACGAACTGCTGTCTGAATCGTGTACTCTTGGGGCGATGGCCTCGCAAGCAGCCGGTTCTGCACGAGACTAGATCCTCTGACTCAACGACCGTCAGATTTCCCCCGTTTCAATCTTGCGACGGACATCGTTGTAGGAAGGGGAAGGAAGGAGAACTTAAAAGGGGAGGGGGAAATAGAAGGCGGGGTCAAATGCATCCGCTTTTCCTTAACTTGATCCAAATACCAAGCCACAAATGGAACGGTCAGAACAGATGCCCTTGATCAACAAATTCCTGTAAGCAGAGTTGAATGAAGCATTCGAATAATGAAAGAATTTAAGATTCTTGGTTGAGAATGAAAAATTAAGTTGGTAATAAATCTTCAAATATTCCAGTTTCCAAAAACTGGAATAACTTCAAAAATTAACTGGGATTATAGCGAATACCGAGTTTAGTATTAATATAGAAAAAAGAATGTATCTTAAAGACTTTCAATTCTAGTTTAATATCCTAGTTCTGAACTTAAGGTTTTAAAAATAATGTATTAAGTTTAACAAAATTCGCGAACGTAACGAATTTCTTAGGATAGGCTATCCTTTGAGCTTACGAGCACGCTTGGAAATTTTAGTACAAACAAAACGTGCGATTCAATATTATCGATTTTTTTTTTCAACATTTGAAATACTGGATTAGATTAAAGTTTGTAATCAAATATCTATCCCAGAGTACACTATATACTCAATAATACAGGGATCTCGAGTTCAAACCGGTTAGGGGTTGCCATTTCACAATATGACGTCCCCATTTTATTTTAACAATAGATAAAACATCATTTCCTGTGTTACTGAATGTTGGATTCTTTTAATAAGAAAGCAAAATTAAATTTCACTCCATTTTCTGATATTTGCCACATACCGCATAAAATCAATCTCAGTACAGCCAAGCCAGTTGACTGCGATGTTTATGATGGAAAGGCTCTTCTGGACGAATAAACACTTTTGTCTTTGTATTAGAAACTCCCAGACTCGACATTTACCGCGGATTAGACCACATGTTTATCGCATTAACCTGTGGCCAATCCAGCAAAAACTCTACCCGACTTTCGGGGGGGAAGCTCTATAAATCACCAATGCTCTTCAGGAGGAAAACCCCTTTACTTTTACTGCTACGGAGTGGCAAAACTCCGTAGCAGTGGTTAGGGCGCTTGGTTGCTGATCTAAGGGACCTGGGTTCGAACCCCGGGTAAGGCATAAATGTTTGTGCTGTTTTTCTGCTGGGGTGCTGCCATCCTCAGACCTCTGGTATATAAACTGACAGGCTCCTGTCAGAACTGTGGCAAGCAGCTGCTTGAGGGGTATTTTGTCGTAAGAGCTTCAGATTAAAATTCAAACTTTTCGGAATCTGAGTATGGCAACTTAGAACAGAAAACTCAAAATGGTAAATCGACAAGTCCCAAGTGTGGGTGGTTTTCAAGAAAATTGTTTTCTTAAAGTTTGAATATTTAGTGTTAAAGTTGTAATCAAATATCTAAGCAACAGAATGCTGTTAAAATTTCGGTTAAAGATATAATATTAATTACATCAACTAAACATAAAGGGTCCTAAATCAGATGACCTTAGATAGTTTCATGCCAGTACTGTAATTCAAGAGATCTTTAAAACTATTTGGTTACTACCAAGACTATAACTAGCACATTAATAAAATCTGCGGTTGAATGAATTCTTCCTCCAGAACAGAACAAAAAGCTCATCCTTGAGATCAAAGATGGAATCCATTTATCAAGAATTTTCCTTTGATCAGTCAAGAGTTTCAAGCATAAAAAAGTGAGTAGTATGAAATTGGTCTTTGCAAAATATACTTAAGTAGATTCATTACTAGTTAACAAATTGCAACCGAATCACTTTCAAACTAAATTCCAAAAAATGAGCGATAAAAAATGAGCGCCTGTTCAAGTTTTATCGACAATGGAACATAATTCCCAAGAAACTGGCCTCTACCTTATCTCGATTAAATTAAGTAAGCAGATAAACTTTTCGAATATAGAACAGATCCAATCAATGATAGAAAAAAAGGTCTTAATTACTACAGATAAAATTTGAAATATTTAAATTGTCCTAGAATGGCGGAGAATTATCATCCAGAGTTTCCCTATCCAAAGAAATCCCTAGTGACGTATTTCCGCTTCTGGAATCTCTTCCGGGATGACTCTCTGCCTAACTCGTACTATCGACGTTGCTGCCTTGGAAATAAAAACGGTCCACGGCCAGATTGACCTATTTTTCCCCAGGACGTCCCCGCAAGAGGACGGAGGAATTTCTTAAGACATCTTAATATTTCTAATAGCCAGGCATTTCTAAAAAAAACCTTAGGCGACCAAATAACACAAATGAAATATTTTTTCGTGAAGGGCAACCGGTGATTAGCATGAAACGAGGTTTCGATCCGAACGTTCCCGGGCCTCTGTCCTTTTGTGAAGGCACGCGCACACACTTCACCCTTGAAAGGGTGAAGGTTTGCAAGGGTTGAAAGGAGAACCAATTATTTAGGTTAATCGCAGGCACTAGCATCATTGCAATGTTGGTATTTCCGCCTGTTCAGTTTCGTTGACCGTTCAGTGGGTTTAATTGCCAATGTAGCGATCCCTTTTCACTTCAGCTCACGTGACCTAATTATGATTTTCATCATTTTCGGTGGGTGCCCTTCAGAAGGGAAGATGTAATTAGCATAATTTTAGCTGTCTTAATCAAAGTATGGTATTTCAAAAACTGAACTTTTGCTGAAAATATTTAGCCTTCAGTTTGGTCTTAACTCTCATCGGTGGAATAGTAGGCCTTGACGGTAGAATCTAATCGTGCTCTAAGATCGAAAATGGAGCGACAGATAAACTTTTAAATATAAAAAATACCCCCTCAAGCAGCTGCTTGCCACAGAGGTCTGACAAGAGCCTGTCAGTTTATGTGCCACAGTAGGTCTGAGAGGATGGCAGGACCTCGGCAGAGAAACGACACATACATACATACATACATACATACATGCCTTACCTGGGACTCGAACCCAGGTCTCTTAGATCAGTAGCCAAGCGCGCTAACAACGAATTAGAAATATCGTTGAATCATTTAGATTAATAGAAATGGCAAATAAGGTAAAAATTGCTTAATGTAAAACGTGATTCATTAATTCCTATTTTCCCTCGTCATTTGTGTAGATTTGTCAAAAGTTGTTCCACCGTAGCTTTCGAACGCGACTGACAAATATATTTTGTGTCAAACCTTGTGACGCTGGAAATATAGATATAAAATTTGTTTCCTTCCCCTTAAAAAGAGAAATATGAAAAGTTCCTCGTTCTGTCGGAAGCGAGGATCTATAGTCAAACGAAATCTCGCAAAGATCTCGTAGACAACTTCGAATTGCTCTTTCGCCATTCTCTCCCAAAAGAGGCGAGGATTTAGGGGTTGACCTTAACGAGTTTTCTCAAAGCTTGACGTCGTGGGCTACGTCAAAAATCCAAAAGAGGAAAAATGTCTGTCTTATATGAAGAGTTTCAGAAGGTAGGAAATTTTTGTACTGTAAATTTGCCTCTAAACACCTTCCCATATGCGTAGGGAAGTAATAAGTAGGAAATGAGCATTTCGACGAGTGTCGCTAAATTCGTATTCAATACAAAGGAAATTTCAAATGATTCTTCGATCCCTTTCACATTTTTCTGGCTCGATTATTTCTTGCCCACTAGATTTTGTTTTAGATCCGGGTTGTTTCATACTCTTAACCTGAAAGATCTTTAGAGTATTGACTATAAAAATATATTGTATTGGAGTTTCTTATGCTTTACAAATTAGTCAAAGGGATCAAGTGATATTTCATTGGCATCAGCTAGTTTTGGACACTTAAATTATGTTAGACTAATAATCGTGTAATATTAAAACTTTCTCGATTTGAAATTATTGCATAACAGAAATGAGTAAGAAATTTAAGGCAAAAACTTTTGCCTAATTGATTTTAAAACCATCCAAAAAGCTCTGAAAATTGATTTCATTACGTGTAAAAAAAAAAATCTGTTACTGAACCTTGGGTAAATGATAATTGAAGAGCTTAAATTATTAAAATTTTGGATTCAAATTTTTAGAAAAATATCTCGTTAACCATCATCTAGTAAAAAGTAGATTTACTTAGGGTTGGGTTACCTCTGAGCGGCACTTTTTTGCACACCATGGGCTAAATGGCCAGGTCACATGGACCCCGAAGGCTCCGAGAAGGTTGGGGGGAGGCGACCCACTGGAACAGCTGTTGGGAGACAGATGGTAGCCTCCCGTCAAGGCCATCCAGCGTGTTCTTTAACGTGTACAGGGAATGGCTCTCCCGCACACTAGGCCATGGCTTAACGTCCCATCCGACGGACGGCGGCCTTTCCAAGCCCATCGGTGTCCCCTACTGACCGTGGTCAGGGCGGGGAGTTTTGCGGAGATAAATCTCAACGCTGACCCAGCTGGGACTCTAACCTGGGAAGTACAGATTACGAGCCTGGCACGCTACCGACTGAGCCACCCCCGCCCCAGATTTACTTAGGAAATTACCATTCTTTCACATTAATCATAAATGCTAAAACTACCAAGTATTCATGAAACTACTCTGGTAAGCGGCAATCGTTGAAAGCTGTCCTCTTCTTAGGAATGACAGTTAAGCAAATGTTCTTAGGAATGACAAATAAGCTAGCATTGACAGTTAAGCAAATGTTGAATCCTTTAAATGTCTTATGCAAATAGCAGCCCTAATAAGTAGCCGAGATTGTCACATAATTTAAGCTACGGATTGCATATATATTTGACTACAAAGTGTTAAACCTATTAATTAGCTCTAAACCTTCTATCATTAAGACGTTCCCTTGTAATAACTCCTTCAAGATCCTTTAAATTTAGTGGTGTTTCAGACGGCTCGGAAATGGGTCAAATGGCGCAAGGTCGTAGCTGTCGGCCTTCCGTTCAACCTTGACCCGAAGCGCGAACCTGAGCATTGGACGATCAGAGACGAGATTCAGATTATGGTTCTTTCCAATTGCAGTCTAGCATTGAAATCGTGTCGAAATATAAACCTACGATACTCTCCTGAACAAACTGATCTGTGTAAATTTGACTCGCACTGCTTCAAAGGTGATGAAACTTAAGTGAGAAAAAAGTACTAAAACTTAGATTAAAAACTTTAAATACATTTCTATACCCACCGGAATATTTTTAAACACAAATATCTCTTATAGATATTTTTACTTACGTCAATGAAGTGAATTCCGGATTTTCGTAGCTTTCGAAATTATTTTTAATGGAAAATTACGGATCGAGATATTGGAATATTTTTGCACCATATTGTAGAAAACTAAATTTTTTTAAATTAAGCTTTAAAACTAGTCTTGATATTAAATTCGCTAGTTTAATAATTTAAACCAACCTATGCTCCCAAACTTTAACGCTCACAACCTCTTAAACACGGGTTGAAACTGAAAGTGTCGCATAACAACGATACGCGGCACATGTTTAGAATATGATAAAGCCCTTACTGCAATAATAGATTAACAGACTTCCACTTTTTCTCAAAGTCACTTCCGTCTGTAAATGATACTCACTTCCCCCGGTAGTCCTATCTGTCTTCAGAGAACTGAAACCTTTATTTGAAAGGAACTATTCTGAATTGGGTTTCACTTCTAAACTGCGCTCTTGGTGATACAATGGCCTAAGTGGACGATTTCTCAGTCTCTGAACTGGGTAAGCATCCACTGGATGTCTTAAGAGGGAGATGAAGTTTATCCTCTGGAATGTCTACCAGAGTAAACTAGCGCGCCAGACTCTTAATCAACAATTCTCAGGTTGGGTTGTTTTACCCCTGAACGGCACTTTTTTGCACACCATGTAATAAATGACCAGGTCACAAAGACCCCGAAGACTAGGAAGGTTAGAGGGTTCCCACTAGCGTAGCTGTTGGGAGACGGACGGTAGCCTCCCGTCATTGACATTTAGCGTGTTAAACATGCACAGGGTATCTCTCTCGCACACGGAACCACGACTTAACGTTTCATCCGACAGACGACCGTTTCTCAAACCTCATCGGTGTCCCCTACTGATTGTTGGCAAGGCGGAGATATGCAGATAAATCTGAACGCTGACCCAGTTGCGACTCTAACCTGGGAACTGCAGATTAAGAGTTTGGCGCGCTCTCGACTGAGCCATCCCGCCCCTGCAATTCCCAGGCAAATCAAAACTGCCTGCATTAGATTTAACCCAACCAGATGACTCCAATGGGAATGGAAAGACTCGGGAACCTCAAAGGACGTTAAGTCGTGGTCTGTGTACAGGAGAGCCATACCCAGTGTACGTTCAAACTCTGAATGACCTTGACGGGTGGCTACCTCTTGTCCATTAAATTCCCTTCCCTAAGTAGCGGGGGTGGTTCAGTCGCTACAGTGCCAGGCTCGTAATCTGCAATTCCCAGGTTCGAGTCCCAGTGATGAGATTCTCTTCAGAACTCCTTGCCCTCGGTCAGAGGACATCGATGGCTTTTGAAAGACCACCGTCCGCCGGGTGGAACGTTAAGCCGTGGTCGGTAGAGCCATCCTTGTGTATGTTGAAGAACACGCTAGGTGGTCTTGGAGGCTACCATCTCCCAATAGCTGACCAGTGGGTCCCCTTCCCCAACCTTCTATAAACCCTCGGTCCTTGTAACCCAACCATGTAGTCCATTGTGTGCAAAAAAAAGTGCCGCTAAGAGGTAAAACAACCCATACCGAACCCATGATGTTCTAATTATTAGTCGGTAGTTTCCAAATAACCTTGGACTACTGGGTGAACAAAACCTGTTTAGTAGCGCGCGCGTTTTTTGTAGCCTTCATTAATGTTCTTACCAACCATTGTAATGACTTTGGTGCAACCAATTCACGTCCTAAATCTGTAAACTGGATACTGACATGGCTACGGATGCAGAATAAATCTTAAGGTCGTCTCGAAAAATTAATTATACACTGAAGTGAATAATGGCTAACTTACCAAAACTTTTTCGTATTAAAGTTTAAGGGATTAAATAATTTTATCAACATTATTGTGTAGTTTAAGGTTCGTTTCCTTTTGAATTCAAAACTTTAACCAATTACCATTAGCAATATTTTTTTAACTTGAAAAGCAACTTAGAATAATTTGGTTAATGAAATGCGGAACTTTAAAGAATATAAAATCGCCAATCAATAAATTGTTATACTTAAAATCAATGTTTCACTTGTTTCCAACAGGGATTCTCTACCCGTTGGTCACAACTTTCTTGGACAGTTAACCAGTAAAATTTTCATAATGAGATGAATCAACACCTATAACAGGCCAGTGGGCCAAATTTATGACGTCAGCTTAAGTACGCTTACCATAAAGCAACTCTTATTTTTGATTGTAATATTACTGGTGGAGTATCGTGCTAATCTTTTATATGAATGTTTTTAAATGTTTTAAAGTAAATTATTCGTATTATAGCAAATATCATAATGTTAATTAATACAAATAATTTTTATCCTACATAATATTTATAGATAACCATTAGTATAAAGATCAGCACAGAAATCCACCAGTAATATTAGAACAAAAAATATAAGTATCTATCTATATGGTAGAACTACTGAAGCTAAATAAGCTGTTACTTCCTGAAGAGATTCCAGGAAAATCCAATATACCAGTTATTAAGCATTCAGAAAAAGGGAAGGCCACAGTTAATGTACCAACTAAAGAGCAAAGCAATGAGGATGAATCGTTTCACTTTGCTAAGGAAGTAAGATATCCTGGAATTCTTCAGCAAATTGAGCAATATATTTCAGCAAATTGAGCAATATATTTCGGCAAATTCAATGTTAAAACATTTTGTCTTAAATTTAAGATGGCTAAGGATTGGACCGAGGTTTTCAGTAGACATCCAAGCCTTTGATTTTGTTGCTTCTCTCTTGGATAAGTGACCGGACTCCTTGATCTATTACGATCCCTTGTTTTTTTACAAATTCAAGCGTCCAAAGATAATGGTGTTTGGAACTCGCTTTAATTTTAGTTGTGCTTTTTTAACAAATTTATCTTTCCGTTGTGACCCATTTTGGTGTTTGTGTTTTTAACTTTTATTGCCAATCGGGCACTATTTTAGACTTCGAGATATAAGTCCTAGGCTTGGAGCTGATAAAATTAAAGATATCAGATACTTAACCCTTTCAGGACCATAAGGTTTCTAAGAGTAAATATTAGTATGTAACTGTTTATTTTAGTTTGTTTAGACGTAAAATAAATAAAAATCATAAGAAAAATACATGTGTAGTTTTTTGGAATTTTATGGGAAATATTTTTTCCAATGGACTATAAAGGTAACACAAATTATAGTTAGGCTTATTATGCAATGTCTTTTATTTATTGGTTTATTAGAACAAAATGTTAACTAAAATACTACAAAATTATGAAATAAAATTACTATACAAAATGATGTGCTAATTGATATTCGGCGAAGCAATTTCTTTTGGTAGTGAGGCAAAGATGGACATTGCACATAGCACATATATTATGCGTCCTGACAGTTCTGTTTTTGTTTTCTAAACGTTCCCGTTTACGTAATTGCGTTCGGCATACGTTCTATTTTGACATTCTGTATAAAAAATGCAGATAAGGTTATAATTAAATACGACAATCACCAATTTTAAAATGGGGAAAAATGTTTCCCTTAGTCGTGAAAGGGTTAAGCTAACGTCATACATTTTGTAGTCTGGCTCTCTTATGAGGTGCTCGATGAATAGGTATCAATTTTTGGTCTGGACGAAAGTTTATAATACTGGTCTATAATTGTTACTACAGTCATTTGGGTGGGATTTGGCTCATCTAGTTACCAGGTTCTGATCAAATAGAAAAGTTTCAAACTCCTCAGTGAGCTTTGGTTTGGAAAAGCTTCCATTCATCGGATGAGACGCAAGCCATGTCAGTGTGCAGGAGAGCTACCATGTTCACGTTGAAGAATACGCTGGATCATATCTACGGGATGATTCCTTCTGTATCCTAACAGCTGTTCAGTAGTCTCCATGCCCAACCTGGGGTGGCTCAGTCGGTAGTGTGCCACACTCCTAATCTGCAATTCCCAGATTAGTCCCACTTGGGTCAGTGCCGAGATTTAGATCCGCAAATTTCCCCGCCCTGCTCACGGTCAGTAGGGACATGATGGGCTTGGAAAGACCGCCATCCGTCAGATGGGACGTTAACTCGTGGCCCCGTGTGCAGGAGAGCCATACCATGTGCACGTTAAAAGAACACGCTGGATAGCCTTGACGGGAGGCTACCAGGTCTCCCAACAGCTGTTCCAGTGGGTCCCCTCTCAACCTGAGCCTTCGGGGTCCTTGTGATCTGGTCATTTAGCCCATTGCGTGCAAAAAGTGCCACTCAGAGGTAAAACCCCAATCCCGCCCTACATCGGTTGGGGAAACCGATGGGTTTGGAAAGGTCGTCAGATTGGAGGTTAAACCTCCTCCCCATGTGAGAAAGAGCCATACTCTGTGCACGTTGAAGAAAACACTGGATGGTCTTGACGCGAGGCGCTCTTTACAGCTGTCCAATGGGTCCCCTACCCCAACCTGTCCTTGTGAACTGGCCATTTATCCCATTGTGCACAAAAACTTCAGATAAAGTAACCCTTGACCAACATTCTGGAGCCTTGTGACCAGACCATTTAGCCCATTGTGTACAAAGCGCCGATAGAAGTAAACTAGATTTTTCACCAACTAACTTCGAAGGAAATGCCGCCCCCGCCCTGTCCACGGTCAGTAGGGGACACCGATGGACTTGGAAAGGTCTCCATCCTTCGGATGGGCCCCGTATTCGGGAGAAATACCCTGTGCACGTTAAAGAACACGCTGGATGGCCTTGACGTGAATCTCCCAACAGCTGTTCCAGTGGGAACCCTCCCCAGCCTTTTGAGCCTTCCAGGTCCTTGTCAGCTGGCCATTTAGCCCATGGTGTGCAAAAAGTGCCGCTCAGGGGTAAAACAACTCGAAGGAAATAAAAACCAATCCACCCGGGTGCTCCATATCGCTGTATCTCAGTAGATATACACTATTTACTGCAATAAGTTTAACTTATTTCATTCAATAGTTTTTGCTTTTCGGCCGGTTATTAGCCACTTTTACGGTTCAAGAGACCAGTTAATATTTCAATTTAAAGAGCAGTTTAATGGTTAAGATTTGTCATTTGGTAAATATCTCTGTAACGCTCTATCTCGCCCGTTTTTAATCATGTTGACCTCAAAGTTATAGTATATAAAGTTTAGTGTGTAAAGTGTATTAAGTTAGTAAATTAGTAACATTCTCAAAGGGGTTGGGCCTCCTAGATCCGGTAGTCTTCCAACTAATTTTGGATACAAAAAATCCAGAGATGCTTATGTATGATCTATGTAAATACTCTAATCATTTTGATTATAACTTTCACGCCATGAAAATAAGATCGAGTTTAAATCAGGTTTTAATTGACTTATAAAATTTCCTTTAATATTCACCGGAAGCTAACCAAAAGGTGATTGTTATTTTAATAGGTTTAATATTACTAGTTGTATACAAAAACCTGAAATTTCTACGATTTGAGAAATGTTACGGCTGAACTTTTAAATGAAGCCATTAATACTTGGAGGGGGGGGAGGGAAGAACGTAGCTACAAATATGAATACAATCTAAAGCCGGCTTTATTCCGTGATTAAAGTTTAACTTCATTTTAAAGTTTAATGTCTAATCCAACTAACCAAATTTTCCAAAAAGTTTTGAATACAACGGCTTAAATCCTAGCAATCGAAATTATTGGTATGACGTGTAAGCTAATGTTCAAAAACTACCATAGTTTCAAATATGGGCCAAAGCTGCAGTAGCAGTCTACCTAAGTCCTTAGGAATTAAACTGATTCTAACACTAGAAAAAAATCGTTAGTTATTCTGGGAAGTTTTTTGATTTCAACTTCCCAATTTGCTTCTTAAATTGCCACTGCAATATTTCACCACGAACTGCAAAAGATCGTGGCACTAAATGATGGATGTTCCAGTTAAGGTCCAAGTTGTCTGTCATTCGGATGTGCCCTCGTTTTCGTTTGTGACTGTCATCGGTAGACTCGAGCGGGAGGGAAAGTGGAACGGATCCTTGTAAACAAGGAAGTGGCAATGTAAACAAGGGGTTCCTTTTGTGTCTGGAGCAGATTTTTTCCTTCGTGGAAGTGAAAGTTCTCGCATGTTTATTCAAGCCAACGTGTTAGTGTCTCTCACACACCCTCAGGGATTCAAAACCTGACTTCACAAGCACATGAAGGTAATGGCCAGTATGTTAAGGCTGTTTTCGATCGAAAAAAGCCTTTACACGCTACTCGGAAAAACAAATTTTGATAAATTAATTTAAACTGGTAGCTTTATTTTCAGATTAATCTGGATTTTTATATTGTATCTTTTTGTACATAAGTTATGAATTGACTGAAACGTGATTTGTGGCTGAAACTTGCTAAAAAATAGTTTGCAACAAACTATGTCAAACTTCAACTGTTAAACTTATTTAACAAATTAGCTTTTTATGTTAATAGAATAAACAGGTTGTCACAGCCTTTGTTTTGAATGAAATCTCCACTCTGGAAAGGGCAGATGGAAGTCTCGGCTTTGGAATGAACTAAAAGTAGAAATGTGATTATGAACTTGCAGAATTTTTCTACACCGTCTTGCAGAATTTCAAGAAATGTGATTTCTTAAAGTTCGAATTCTGTCTTAAATAGCTTTATTTTAGTGTCAAATGCATATTTTATGAAAATGAAACAATCCAGATTGCCTTTAGGGAGGTCATTAATCTCAATCCTGGAGGGGGCCATTTAGGGACATACAAAGGATTTTCTCTTGGAATTTTTTACTCCAGAAAGGACACTTTGTCCTTGAATTTGCCTTCTTATGGGGTACTAAAGGCGTCAGGTGTTGGAAGAGGAATTGGCTGGCTGTTGAAATGAAACTTGCGGGTTTCTTGTGGGGGCCCATTGCCCTTCATATGGGGGCGGGGGTGGCTCAGTCGGTAGCGCGCCAGGCTCGTAATCTGTAGTTCCCAGGTTCGAGTCCCAGCTGGGTGAGCGTTGAGATTATCTCCGCAAAATTCCTCGCCCTGCCCACGGTCAGTAGGGGACACCGATGGGCTTGGAAAAGCCGTCGTCCGTCGGATGGGAAGTTAAGCCGTGGCCCCGTGTGCGGGAGAGCCATACCCTGTGCACGTTAAAGAACACGCTGGATGGCCTTGACGGGAGGCTACCATCTGTCTCCCAACAACTGTTCCAATGGGTCCCCTCCCCCAACGTTCTCTGAGCCTTCGGGGTCCATGTGACCTGGCCATTTAGCCCATGGTGTGCAAAAAAAGTGCCACTCAGAGGTAAAAAACCCAATCCCTTCATATGACTGCCACTGATTGCCTTCCACATTGTGGAGCTGTGACATTTAACAAAGTTTCTAAATTTCAAGAAATTTAGAGGGAAAAATTTCAAATTTTTAAAGTTTAATATAATGAAATGCTTAAATTTTCAGAGAAAATTTAAAGTCATCAGTGGTAACAATTTTAAATCATTCATAACACTGTTCTTAAATAGATCGCAGATCATTCTCTTCTATCCGATATCATTTTCGGGAGAAGTGCTGTTATGAGATCAGTGGTAGCCCACTACGATCGTTACCTGTACATTCGCTCAAGAATTCAGAAAAAATATCGGGCAACTATTTTTTTAGAAATTAGTGATCTGGCAACCTTCGTGTCACGTGACACGAAGGTTGCCAGATCATTAATTTCTAAAAAAATTGTTCCCAGTTTTTTTCTGAATTATGTAATAAACCATAGTGTTCGGATACTTTTTTGAGCGACTGTAGGTGGTCATATTTTGATACTATATCGTGTGGGCTCACTCACGGAAATATTGAGCGTGTGCAGTTACCGTTCACAGCAAACTGGAGCGTGTGCAGTAACTGCACACGCTTCAGTTTGCTGTGAACGGTAACTGGAGCGTGTACAGTTGCTGTACACGCTCAATATTTTTCCTGAATTCTCTAATCACGTGACACGAAGGTTGCCAGAAAACTAATTTCTAAAAATCGTTGCCAGATATTTTTTCTGAATTCTGTAATCAACCATAGTGTTCGGATACTTTTTTTTGAGCGACTGTACTTCTCATTAGTCGATTCTCGACTAATCCTTTCACTCGGAAAGAAAGTGTTTAGAAACGCAATCTTATGGGACATCAACTGTATAAAAAGGTACTACTGTTAAACAATTGGTTCTCATGTTAAAGAACGCACTTGATGGGCTTCATGAAGATTCCTATCCGACTTAATTGTCCAGATCCTCTTCACTCAGAGTGGTTCGCGTTGATTTGGCAGTTTTCAAGTGGTGTTCAGTGGGAAATTTTACGAAAAAAGCTGATATAACATCCCCCAATTCTTTCCACAAGTGTCGGTTACCTCGTGTTGCTATGGTAACATTCGTCGAAAACTCTCCTTGCAACAAGTTCTAAAGTCACGTGCAAGCCTTAGGCATTCTCTCTGTTGACGGAAGTCGCCGAGCGCCCAAATCCATTCGTAACCGTAGAAATGGATGAAGGTCTGCTTTGCATTGTTAGATATTCTACCCGACGGAACTGGTGCAAAGCCAACCGCTGTGAAAAATGGATCATGAAAAATAAAATTAAATACAAAGAGTCGGCTAATGATGGGTTGTTTACCCAATTTTAAGAAAAAATGTCTTGCATAAAATAACGGTTCCGTGGCCTCATTTCTTTTACGTTTAGTCAAAAATTTACAATCGCCAACGCCTTTATTAGAAATTGGATCTGATCCAAATATGCTTGTTTCATGTTATCTACGCTCGGGCACTTTGTCTATTGGTTTATTGTTCTAACATCTGGATATTTATTGAATTTTCTTAAACTGATAACGTACAGCTTGGGGCGGGAGTTGCTCAGTCGGTAGCACGCCAGGCTCGTAATCTGCAGTTCCCAGGTTCGAGTCCCAGCTGGGTCAGCGTTGAGATTTATGTCCATTATTATGGAATTTTAATTTAGTGGAATTTTAAAGGAGGCAACTTCAAATACCAGTTTATAAACTGTTAGTAGTCTGTGCCCTGTATAAGTGACCCAGCCTAGGCCCTTATCATTATACGGCTTACTGTAAGCAAATATTACAATCCAGTATTTAAAAATTCTCTAAGCATCTTTTAATATCACTCGTTAAGTGTCCTGTTACAGCAGTATTTAATTCTATCTTCAGGGTTAACCTGCTCAAACTAAATTTTAAAACTACCGGTATAAAACGTTTAAAGTAATTTAGAAATTTTTTCAAATATTTGTGAATTAGAAAAGTCTAGGGAGTTTCATTTATTACATAAAAGCAAAAATCTTTGGTTTTAAAATAATTTTGTACGTTTTAATCCGGAATTTTAAAGGTTAAACTTTACACAAAAGATATACTAATTAAACATAAACCGGGGAAAACTGAATGAAATGGTTGTCTTTAATTATTTATATTTGGAAAAGTTACTATTAGCTAAATATCTGCATTTTATAATTGCAACTTTTTTATAAAAAGTGTATCCGCATTCTGATATATAAATATTGAAACATGTTCACGTGCAACAATTGAAAGAGTGGTTATTGTATCACGAGATAAGGTTCTTACTATGAAAATAAGTATGTTCTATTCCAAACAAGTTTATAACTAAAATAGTTGGAATGACTTCATTTTTGAAGAATCCGAGTTACTTTGGTTGTATAAAGGTGTCTTGTCCTCATTAAACATTGTGTAATAAAACATTTTAGTAATTTTACTATAATTTGTAACTCGAAAGTTAAATTAAGTTTTTTATTTTAATATTTGACATTAATAAAGTTAGTAGCCATTTGTTTAGTCCGTTTGCACATAAAATCATACTTTTCCTCACTTTATTTCTACTAAACTAATTGCTTAAGCTCACTTAACATTTTGGTTGTTTCAAACTCTCGCACGGTGTTAATAGCTGAATTTCGAACAAGAGAAATTAAGTGTGCTTGATCTTAGTTTTCTGTAGCCATTTAACCGTGGCAGTGGTTAGCGCGCTTGGCTACTAATCTAAGGGAACTGGGTTCGAGTCCCTGTAAGTCATGGATTTTTTTCCTGCTGAGGTCCTGCCATCCTCGGACCTATTTCATATAAACTGAAAAGTTCCTGTCAGACCTCTGTGGAAAGCAGATGCTAGAGGGATTTATTTTATAACATAAAGTATTGTTATAAATAGGGGCGGGGGTGGCTCAGTCGGTAGCGCGTCAGGCTCGTAATCTGTAGTTCCCAGGTTCGAGTCCCAGCTGGGTCAGCGTTGAGATATATCTCCGCAAAATTCCCCGCCCTGCCCACGGTCAGTAGGGAACACCGATGGGCTTGGAAAGGCCGCCGTCCGTTGGATGGGACGTTAAGCCGTGGCTCCGTGTGCGGGAGAGCCATACCCTGTGCACGTTAAAGAACACGCTGGATGGCCTTGACGGGAGGCTACCATCTGTCTCCCAACAGCTGTTCCAGTTGGTCCCCTCCCCAACATTCTCTGAGCCTTCGGGGTCCATATGACCTGGCCATTTAGCCCATGGTGTGCAAAAATGTGCCGCTCAGAGGTAAAACAACTCAACTATTGTTATAAATTTTAAATTTCGCAAGATTGCTTGGATCAAAGTTTCTGCCTCACTATTTGTAGCTTAGTAGAGGGTGGCTCGGTTTTGCAGCTCCCAGGTTAGTCGCAACTGCCCTCGTGTCAAAGGACTGATAACATTGCGGCCGGCCTTCTCAAGCTTAAGCCTTGGGATTTTGTGCAGACCTAAACAAAATTTGATTTTATCAAAAATGCTGTCCTTGGTCAGAGGGATATCGATCAAAATCGAAAGTCCGCCGTCCATCGGATGGAATGTTGAGCTGTGGTTCCATGTGTAGAGTCATACTGTGCACGTTAAAGACAAGCTACATAATATATAGCTGTCCAGTGGGTCCCAACCTTCTGAGCCCTTCAGATTTACGAACTGTCCATTTAGTTCGTGTGCGGAAACGCCACTCAGAGGCAAGTTTAATTTACACTTAAACTATTCGGTTATTCAAAATATTAGAAGAAATACATAAACCAAATAATTGCAAAAAAAAACTGATTTTAAGCAATTTCTAATAAATAAGTATAGACGTGTGAATCTTGCGTCCCAGCTGCGGATTAGACATTTGTCAAACTAAATGGAAACTACGCATTCCAGTTAAAATGGCTGTTAGTCAATATAGCTTAGTACTCGCAAATAGTTCTTAAAATCATGGGCGGTAGCACATGATTAATCTTCGATTCCTTTTACCTTACAGCCCAAAAGAATTTTGCTCAAAGAATTTATCTTTCAGATGTGTTCAGAATTAATTTCGAAGAAATTGATTTTGCAAATACTCAGGATTTATTCTGCCGAATAAGGCAGACTACCTCAATAGTTAAAATTTTGAGGCTTTGATAGTTATGGATTTTACGAATTTCAGTATACACTAAAGCAACCTGCTGCCAATATCTAACATGAATATTTCACAGGAATGCCGCAATTGAACTAAAGAGTAAATTATTACTTATGATTTATAAAACGAAGCCATGTGCATTTTAATGCTAAAATAACCTCCATTCATGAAGTCGTCAAAATCACTCTGGGATTCATTATCAAGGTAGCCTTGTGTAGCCTCCCATTTTTTATGGCGTATTAACAGATCTTTTAGCTAAGAGCTGGCGTTTTATGCTAACAATTTAACTCCGTCATTAAAAAATGGGGCGGGGGTGGCTCAGTCGGTTGCGCGCCAGGCTCGTAATCTGTAGTTCCCAGGTTCGAGTCCCAGCTGGGTTAGCGTTGAGATTTATCTCCGCAAAATTCCCCGCCCTGCCCACGGTCAGTAGGGGACACCGATGGGCTTGAAAAGGACGCCGTCCGTCGGATGGGACGTTAATCCGTGGCCCCGTGTGCTGGAGAGCCATACCCTGTGCACGTTAAAGAACACGCTGGATGGCCTTGACGGGAGGCTACCATCTGTCTCCCAACAGCTGTGCCAGTGGGTCCCCTCCCCCAACTTTCTCTGAGCCTTCGGGGTCCATGTGACCTGGCCATTTAACCCGTGGTGTGCAAGAAAAGTGCCGCTCAGAGGTAAAACAACTCCAACCCGTGATTAAAAAAACTATGCCGAAACATCCGATCGGAAAGAAATCTTTTAGAATTACGCAATGCAAAAATAGAAATCTCTATTCCGCACCGCTTCTGCCACATTCTGATGTAAGCTTTTTCTGTATTCTTCTACCGCTAATTTGTTAATTTATTACTCTTTCAATACAGAAGAGGAAATTTTCAAGAAAGCGCAACTTGGCTTTTCGCTGTCCTTTATCACTTAAATTTCTTTTGGATACAAATTCTTCGTAACTTCGGCGATGATGTTTAGGACAGGTCTTGTCTGACATTTAGCCTAATAAAAGTTAGCATTGCTTTTTCCCACGAAGCTAGATTACCCAAATCGCCTGACCAACACTACTCCTTGAACCGCAATTATCCTTCTGCCAATGCACTTCCGTCAACAGAATACGCCGGAGCCCAAAGGCTCGTTTATCGCACGTGTGGCGAAACGTGCTAAGGAAGTAGATAGACGGAAGTTTCGTGCTAAGGAAGTAGATAGACGGACCAACTAGTATTCACTGTCAGACTTGGCTGATGTGCTATTTAAAGCTTCAAAAGTTGGCTTTAGGATTTTTGATGCTTTTCTCGCTTAATGGGAATGTCTTTGGCAGGAAATGGCACACTGTTTTAAAGGTTGGTATTATAAGAATTATGGGGTCGTGGATTAAGGAACCTTGCATGGTTGAAAATTGACTATTTGAAACTGGTTACTCCGTCTCTCATAAAGACGGTGATAAAACCGGGAGTAAGGGAGAAATTAGTAGCCTGGATTGGGTACTTGCTATCCCAAATAAAGTGATCTGATATCTAAACGTTTAAGTTCCTGGCCTTAACCTTAAAATCATTGTACTGTCATTGCAGCTGTATGTAAGAAAACAACCCCGAAGAGGTCCAATGGACAAAGTGTTTTTACTTAAAACGCAACAGAAAGTATAAAGGTTAAAAACGACCAATATAACAAGTGTAGATTTGCATCACAGTGTAAAAACAGTCCTCAAAAACCATTCACTTTGTGCTTTTGAACTTGCTCAGCACCAAAGGATCGTAATTTTATAACAGTTGTAATAAAGTGGAAAGTGTAATAAAATAAAGTAACTTATTATTAAATAAGCGGTAATTTAAATTGGTTTCAATGGATGCAGCTGTTTAACTTTAATGCATGATCCTCATTTTAGAGTTCAACTGCTAATGCAGAATATTTCACCACGATATTTATCTATTACTGACCATAATGCAATATAAAAATTAAGATGAAATTTTAACTTCAGTAATTAAGAATTAAATTTGGCCAGTTTTCAGTAGATTTGACTGCAAATTTTAAAAATGGACCTTTGCACAGTTTCAGATTTGAAAACTGAAGTTTCAACTTAAAGAATAGATAAATGCATAAGTTTGGTTTAAATAGGTTAAATTTAATATTAATAACTATAGAATATCTCAATATAAAATGTGTAGATCATTTTATTAAACTTAAAACTATAGATATTTTAAAAATTAGTCATGTTTTCTAGTTTAAACATGAGGGCAGCTAGAGCAAGCCACTATTGTTGAAAGTGGATCTGCTTTAAATAACTACCAGTAGATATTTAAACGAATTTAAATATTCAGGAACGAAGTGTAAATGGGGTTTGCATCGAATGATTTTATATTAGCTTCCAATTTCAGCAGATACTTGATACTTAGAAGACATCTTGGATGACAATTTAAGATTCCGAATCATATCTGCTGTTATGAAAAATTTCTCCTCGCGTGACCATATTTGCCCTTGTGTAATGCCTCTGAGATCCTTCCCCTTAAAACCAGTTGAATCCTTCGCAGCTCACCTAGCAGAAGCCAAGGTCAACCTTTTGCACAACTTGTTCCATTGCTTTTTCCGCCGATACCTACTTCAACAGTTCCTCTTGAAGTTTTCCTAACCCCGAATTGATCAAAACTGCTGCGTATTGAAAATTTCCTGGAAAAGAATTTGGTATTGTAGAGTTGAAAAATATCAAAGCATTGGTTTTTCAGCAGTTTCTGAACGTTTACTTATAAATATAATTGCTCTCGGAAACTTACCGCAAGAGTCGCTCCATAGTCTGCAAAACTTAACTTGAAAGTTTTGTCAATTGGGAAGCTTAACATCCAAGCTATGTAACTTCTGTAATGAGCTTTTCGTGGTAAAGAGTTTAGATTTTGATAAAGATCTGTTCTCGTAGCAATACCTAACAGCTAGGTATTTCAAGTTATGGACGTCGAAATATTTAATCTCGGTAATGTCGTACCTAACTCGCACCAACCTCACGAATATTCAGTTCAAAGATTAGTCTCTGCTGGACCAGCAGATTTCTCTGCAGAAACTCTTTTCCCTCCGCCAGTAACGCCCACCGATGGGCTTCGAAAGTCCATCGGATGGGACGTTAAGCCGTTGCTCCGTGTGCGGGAACCATACTTTGTGCATGTTTAGATCTACTGATGGCCTTGACGGGAGGTTACAATCGGTCTAACAGCTGTCCAGTGGTCCCATCCCGAGTCCTTGTGATTTGGCCCATTGTGTGCAAAAGTGCAGCTCAGGTCAAACATCCCAAACCCACGAATGTTGAAAGAATTATACAAACTGCAAAAACTCCCTAAAAGAGCTCGACTAATTTTTCAAACTTTTGGTTAAAACTGACATTACTGCTAAATATTCTTTCATAACTCGAAATGCATAATATTGTCGAATTAGATTTGATAACTTTATCTTTTTTCCCATACAAAAATTATATTTTAAGTTTTAGAGCTTCAGTTAGCTTCCAATTGTCAGTCTATGACAATTGGAAGCTAACTCAAGCTCTAAAACTTAATATTTCTACTGAAAAATATTGTCGAAATTATTTAGATTTGATAACTTTACGCATTTAGGAATTATCATGGTGTACGTATTGTAATTGCTATCAATCCAGTATAGCAAATATTACCGGTATTCTCCCTCTCAAGAGGTTCAAAACCAGGTCCTTTTGAGAGCATTCCTCCAATTTGAGAGCATTTCCTCCAAAATAAAGTGCACCAATTGCACTTTTCTCAACATGGTTTAACTCTGCTCTTAACACTCGAGCATGGTTAGTCTAAAGTATTTTCGCGCTTTAAAATGCGGATGGGTAAATATGGTCACTTGGGAACGAATCGTTTACAACGGCACGCGTTTTTACAAAACTAGCTATTTGGTTACTTTTCTACCAACTATACAGGGTGATTCAAAACTTATCGTTCAAATTTCGTGGGGAGGTAGGGAATACGTCAGGAAACAGATTTCACATAGGAAAGTATGTCCGCAAACGTCATCTACATGAACAAAATGGACAAGTAAAGTGAACACAAGGAAACTGTACAGTTAAGTGGTAACGAATGTGACTTTTATTCCAACCAGGTAAAGTACAGGTTCACAGTAGGTGCTCAAAATTGCGACCATTTACAGACACAGGATTCACAGCGCCGTTGCATTGACCGCCGAACATTTTCAAAAACGCCTGGTATATCACGGACAATGCCTGCGGCAGCCACTATTCGTGCAACAAGGTCCATTTCACTGTCGACGGAGGTCTCGTACACATGGTATTTCATGGCCCCCCACAAAAAGAAATCCAGGTGACCTGTGTGGCCAAGCGATCGCTGACAGCGGGAGTGGTCAGGCGAGCTGTACACTGTGTTGGGTACACACAGCGCCCTCTACATACGCATGCGTACATTTGCGGACATTCTTTCCTATGTGAAATCGGTTTCCTGACGTATTCCCTACCTCCCCACGAAATTTGAACGATAAGTTTTGAATCGCCCTGTATAGTAAAGCTACGTTCTATATGACCATTTAGCTAATTATACGCAGCTGTTTTTAATTTATTCAAAACTTCAACTAACGTTAAATGGACAAACTAGTTTCGACTCATGAAATTTAATTTCGCCTCTAATTCCTATTAATCCTAATTTTTTCATTAATAGCTTTACAACAGATCGCTTATTTTGAGCACACGTTATCATAGAATTCCCTACAATTGCTTTTCAATGTAACTACAAACTACTCGAGCATCCATGGCTACGGAGGTTTTACCAGACTAAGTCGTTCAAACTTTCCTCAGCTACAACTGCATTGGGCCACTGTAAGCTAGGGCGGGGGGTGGCTCAGTCGGTAGCGCGCCAGGCTCGTAATCTGTAGTTTCCAGGTTCGAGTCCCAGTTGGGTCAGCGTTGAGATTTATCTCCGCAAAATTCCCCGCCCTGCCCACAGTCAGTAGGGGACACCGATGGGCTTGGAAAGGCCGCCGTCCGTCGGATGGGACGTTAAGCCGTGGCCCCGTGTGCGGGAGAGCCATACCATGTGCACGTTAAAGAACACGCTGGATGGCCTTGACGGGAGGCTACCATCTGTCTCCCAACAGCTGTTCCAGTGGGTCCCCTCCCAACCTTCTCTGAGCCTTCGATGTCCATGTGACCATTTAGCCCATGGTGTGCAAAAAGTGCCGTTCAGAGGTAAAACAACCCAACCCACTGTAAGTTAATTCTACCAAGGTCCTGTTTGCTATTGTCTTCCCACAAAATACTAAGACTCCATCTTTAGGCACACTGTTCATAACCTTATTCACTAACTTGTGTTCAGCATGCGGACAACATGGCCGAACCAATGCAGTCTCTACATATCACCTTTACTGGTTGCAGACAGTAAAGGTGATATACTGGTTGCAGACTCCATAACATCATTGCTTATATGGTTGAAATCACCTAATGTCAAAGATATTGTCTAAGCATCTAGAATCAATGGCATGAAGTTTCGTTTATAGTACTTACAAAAGGGCCAGTTTCATTACCATAATTAACTTTAGAAAGTACTATTATATAGCCTGTCTTTAGGTGTAGACGCATTTTTTTTACTCCGTAGATTAAACAGCAAAAAGCAGCAATCCTTACTCTTAATCTTCAGCCGCACATCACAAGTATCTGTAACAGCTCTAGAGATAATCAAGACGCTTGCTCAAGGGTGAAATCATTCAAAACAACCTCAACCTGCTTGACCAACTTTCATCATTGGTTTTCAGAGTTCAATGGCTGAAACAATATTTTGTAATGACAAGTTGGGTAGCATAAAATAAGGGGCGGGGGTGGCTCAGTCGGTAGCGCGCCAGGCTCGTAATCTGTAGTTCCCAGGTTAGAGTCCCAGCTGGGTCAGCGTTGAGATTTATCTCCGCAAAATTCCCCGCCCTGCCCACGGTCAGTAGAGGACACCGATGGGCTTGGAAAGGATGGGACGTTAAGCCGTGGCCCAGTGTGCGGGAGAGCCATACCCTGTGCACGTTAAAGAACACGCTGGATGGCCTTGACGGGAGGCTACCATCTGTCTCCCAACAGCTGTTCCAGTGGGTCCCCTCCCCAACCTTCTCTGAGCCTTCGGGGTCCTTGTGACCTGTCCATTTAGCCCATGGTGTGCAAAAAAGTGCCGCTCAGAGGTAAAACAACCCAACCCAGCATAAAATAAGCAACATGGTCGTTACAGTTGTACGTGTTGCCAAGCATGATGTACAATCTAGATGTAGAAGTGTATTCAGTAAGCACATTGAAGGGAATAGAAAGGTGTAGAAAAATGGTAATTCAATTGATGGAGAAACATCCTTTATGGACTGAACGTTAGTTTTAGTAAAATCAAGATTAGCATTTGGTGAATCGGAAATTGATACTTATTGATATTTAAAAAATAGTCGGAACGTACGTGTTTTTTCTCTAGTACACCTGGGTAGTATAAAAAATATTTGCATTGTTTATATCGTTGCAAATTAAAATGACTGAGCGTGAATTAAAGTAAAAATATGTCGATGAAAATTACAATGCAATTTATTACAAAAACCATAGATGAAATTATAAACTTAAGTCAACCGGCACGAAACTCTCTGTATTATTATAAAGATAAACTTTCAGAAGAATCATTATCTCCATTCTACCAACACGATCCACACAATAAACTAATCAACCTTCCGGGCACTCACCATATAAAATACTTCCTCACTTTTTACTCAAATCGCGTACATACTAAAACTAATTACGCCTCCTTTCGGATATTCACAATTCCAACATTACAATTCTATGCTTTCTATTTTTCAGATCGGTTCTGTATTCCAATTCGTTGGTTACATAATTCTCACGCAGAACGCATGCGCTAGCGTTCATAACACGTTTATCAAAAATTCACTGCAGCGCGTTCATCTGTCGTAACAATATCATAGAATATAAATGAATTAGTTTTTGATGGCTTCTGATCAAGGTAAATACCATAAACTTTAATTTACATCACATTAAATTTTTCTGGCGTATTATGGCTGAGAAATATTCAAACTTTCATAACTCAATGCTGGATGAATGTTAGTCATGATCCTTAATGGAAAAAGACTAAACTTCGCTAATACGCCTTTAATTTTCGAACGGCTGAGTTAACATAAATTCTATGTCAATGAGAATCTTTAAAATTTTAGTAGGGCAGTGGACGTTGTTTTAGTGGCATGACCAGATTTCGCAAAATCTGGTGGGCATGAACACTATTCCCCGTTCCCAGTTATTAGTGAAAGTAAATGTGATGCTTAATTGTCTCCTGATTATTTACTGGTGAGTCTTCGCAATACAGTGCCTCAGTATGAACCATTGTTTTTCCTCTAACTTTGGTTTCAGAAGGTCACCGAGTAATGCGCATATTGTCGAAGACCATTTCCCAACGTTGACATTGACAAGCATGAGAGATTTAAAGAGCACCCGTCCGTGACAGACCACGAAATAGGTACAAAAGTTAGTTGAAGCCTAATGAACTTTGCTTTTGTTCACTCTTTTGATAAAAATTGGCTGCTTTTAATTAACTCTGTAATAGGAGTTAATGCTGAAGTTTCGTCTAGTACAGGAGTGGGCATTAAATATGTGGTATTAAAAAACCACAAAAAACCCACAAAAAACATTAGGTCCACTAAGTTTTTTGTGGCCCGCCAAGACAGACAGAAAAAACCGCCTTGAACAGAGATTTCCTTCCCGTGCGCGACCGAAGATTCGTCTCGTATTTTCCACTAGGACTGCCACGTCAATACGCATTCGCAGTGTAGATAAGAAAACAATTGCCCACCCCTGGTCTAGTAAACTTGGTTATAGGACTCAACTTTGGGCTTCCTGTTATCCCATTCAGTAAATCTGATATCGTAATGGATAAAACCCAGTCCTTAATTCTAACTGTTTACCTTATTCATCTTGCTTCTCCCATAATGGGACTTAACGATTTGTCCTTCATGAAGGACAAATCGTTAAATCATGTTTATGTGCCCCCCAAGTGAGCTCTGACAAACATCATTCGTTCATGAGGAATTAATGTCTTATGAAAGACTTGGGTCATTTGATTATAGATGAAAACGGAGATTCTCTTGAATACTCCTATGCATTGTTTCCTATAAATTTTAAAGAAATCTAAAATTTCCTTCGAATATGACTGAAAAATATCGCGAATATGAAATCTTCGAAGATCAAAAAGTCCATACCTTCGAATATGGTAATACGTTTAATTTGTATGTCCTTTGGTTTCTCTTTACTAAGAGGTATCGATAGCTGATCTTGAGTATTCTGATATGTTAAGTTAGTCTAACATGTATAACCATATTCGATGTACCGGGTAATAATTTTACCCCTAACCATCTCCATCATAAAGATATGCCTATTTGGCATGAGTAAGAACAAAATATATAAGTAAACCACCCTTAGGTGGGTCCCTAAGGGCAAACATAAGAAAAGCTAAAAATAAGAGTAAAATTGTATAAGAAACCTAAAACGGGTAGGTCTCCTCAGAGAACGCTACCGTTTTCTCTTGTACTTGTTCAAAACAGTATGATCGTAAAGAATCTGAGAAGAAATAATCTCATTGGGATTATTGCTTACAGCCTCAAAATCTTTTTGAGGTGCGTTTTATATGTGTATATATATATATGGTCGATGCCCAGGTCTTTATGGAGTTGTCTGTTAGTGACAAACCAGGGGTCATTGATCGCAGTTCTCAAAATCTTCTTCTGTAAGACCTGAATCTATATCGGTGGGTGTAGTATTCGTCCATATGGGTGAAGCATAGAGAAGCGCCGGTCTGATGATCATGCATAAAATTTACTATTGTGCTCTTGCCCTATATTATGTTAATAAACTAGCACATTCTAACGCATGTACTGGGTATTTAAATGTTAATAAAACATTTAACGTGTAAAAATAAGCTTTTATCAAAAAATGAGATTCAAGTGCGAGAACTTCAAATTTTTCGAAGATTATCATTCAATAATTGATTTCTCAATGCCGCTGTTAAATGTTTCAACTGCCATAACTCAAGGGGCGAGGGTGGCTCAGTCTGTACCGCGCCAGGCTCGTAATCTGTAGTTCTCAGGTTCGAATCCCAGCTGGGTCAGCGTTGATATTTATCTCAGCAAAATTCCCCGCCCTGCCCACGGTCAGGGAGACACCGATGGGCTTGGAATGGCCGCCGTCCGTCAGATGGGACGTTAAGCCGTGGCCCCGTGTGGGGTGGGGTACCTGTGCACGTTAAAGAACACGCTGGATGGCCTTGACGGGAGGCTACCATCTGTCTCCCAACAGCTGTTCCAGTGGGTCCCCTACCCCAACCTTCTGAGCCTTTGGGGTCCATGCGACCTGGCCATTTAGCCCATGGTGCAAAAAAGTGCCGCTCAGAGGTAACACGACCCAACGTTAAAGAACACGCTGGATGGCCTTGACGGGAGGCTACCATGTCTCACAACAGCTGTTCCAGTGGGTCCCTTCCCCAACGTTCTGAGCCTTTGGGGTCCATGTGACCTGGCCATTTAGCCTATGGTGTGCAAAAAAGTACCGCTCAGAGGTAAAACAACCCAACCCAAGCCATAACTCATTGTGAATTAAGAGTATATTTAAAGCTTTCGTGCCGGTGAAAACATGACAGGCGAGTGCTTAATCCCAAAGTGCAAACTAATTTCTAAAATTAACTTTATCGATACGAAACTCAAATATTTTGGTTACTCAGGGCAACCGACCACATAAAGCAAATGTTCAATTACGAAACTTCTTTCGATGAGGTAAATATTAGCTTAACGTATGTTCTTAATTTGGATTTCGTACATCGACTTAGCTATTCTTCAAAAGAGCCCAAAACAAGCCTTGAACTATCTTTGCCAGCATTGTCATCGTAATCTTTAAATTGCTAGGATCAATTAGACTCCGCGAGGGAAATATTCACATAAATTGTACGGATAGATCCTTTGAATCATCGATTTCTTTGATCTATCGATTCATCCCATTGATTTTTAAAACTGTTTACCTTAAGGTAAATTATCAACGCCGTGTACGGGATGCCACAGTTGCGAGCCAGGTTCTTAATCCGCAGTTTCCAAGTTAGTCCCCCTGGACCAGTTGAGATTAACCTCAAAATTAATCTGCCGTCGATGAGTAAAGGATACCAATGTGCTTAAAAAGCTGCCTTTGTCGGGAGTCATTCCCTGTAAATGTCAAAGAACAGCTGGATGGTCTTGATGGAAGGCTCCCATCTGTAACAGCTTCAATGGATTCAGTCTCGCAGCATGATCTTTTGGTGTCCTCGTAACCTAGCCATTTAGCCCATTGTGTGTAAAAAAAAAATACCGCTCAGGGGTGAAACACCTAACGCGATGTACAGATGGCCTATACATAAACTTTTACTTAAAGGATTAATCCTTTTCGGTAGAACAGACCTGAAAGTTAAATTTCGGTCGGTATGGTAAAACAAGGTTCTATATTAACTGACTCTATAAAACACCTTCAGGTCCGTGACTGAGTGGTTAGCGTGCTTACCTACTGATTAAACGGACCTGGGTTCGAACCCCGGGTGAGGTACGAATTATTTTGAGATGCCGTCATCCTCGGGCGGGGGTGGCTCAGTCGGTAGCGCGCCAGGCTCGTAATCTGTAATTCCCAGGTTCGAGTCCCAGCTGGGTTAGCGTTGAGATTTATCACCGCAAAATTCCCTGCCCACGGTCAGTAGGGGACACCGATGGGCTTGGAAAGGCCGCCGTCCGTCGGATGGGACGTTAAGCCGTGGCCCCGTGTGCGGGAGAGCCATACCCTGTGCACGTTAAAGAACACGCTGGATGGCCTTGACGGGAGGCTACCATCTGTCTCCCAACAGCTGTTCCAGTGGGTCCCCTCCCCCAACCAACACGCAATATGTCCATGCCGTAGGTCAGAAAGGGGACACAGAAGGGCTTGTAAAGTGATCCTATCCATCGGATGAGACGTTAAGCCTGGTCTCTACTACAAGAGCCATAACTTGTAAGCTAAAGAACACGCTGAATGACCTTGACGGGAGACTGTCTCTTAACAGTTGTCCAGAGGGTTCCCAACTTTCTCAGTCCTTGTGACCTATCCATTTAGGGGGTGAGGGTGGCTTTGTCGAGAACTCCAGTCTCGTAAACTACAGTTCGCAGGTTCGAGTCCTGCCTGGGCAAGTGTTGAGAGATTTACCTTCTGAAAACTTCCCGCTCTGCCAAGGCCACCTCGATACAACAGGCTAGGACGCTGCAGTAACAGAAGACCTATTTTTTATAGATCCTGTATGGTATACGATTTTCCATGTAAAACATTACCCATTTCCATCTGCGAATATGCCCAGTTGGCATAAGTAAAAACATAACAAGTAAACCACCCGTGGGTGAGCCCCTAGAGGCTAACATAAAACACAAGCTAAAAATAGCATATGCACAAGAGACCTAAAACGAGTGACTTTCCTCAGAGAAAGTCATTATTTTAGGCCCTTGTACTTATTAAAATAATTATTTCTTCTTTGCTTAATTATGATTATAATTTCATTAGGATTATTTTTAACAGCCTCAAAAAAACATTTTGGAGATGCATTTAATTTGAGTATATATGTGGTCGATGCCCAAGTCTTTATGAAGTTGTCTGTTAGTAACAAACCAAGGTGCATCGACAGCAGATCTTAATATTTAGTTTTCCAAGACCTGAATCTTGCGGTGGTGTTCGCTCATAGGGACCAGTCATGACCCATTCCCCTTCTCTAGGGGAAGCATAAGTTATCGGGCAAATGACCATGTTGTACAAAAATTTATGGTCAATCAAGACTGCATTTCTCCGAAGGAGAGGACCTAGTTGCAATCGCATTGCATTGACTTAAATGGGACTCATTCATGATATCACTAGAGCTTTTGATGTAGGGTTATACCCAAGTATTTGGTCTTTTGCCATCAATCAAATATTTAAAATTTAAACGTTTTGGGTTTTTAATAAATCTTCCACCTGAAGAGGATGGCAGTGCTCTTCTCAGTGTTTACCGTGACCTTCCATTTATCTTACCACTCCTCCACCTCAAGACATCTCTGCAGCTGGAGAAATCTCTGGACCCAATGAGAAGGGGAAAGGAGAGCGATATCATCATATTGGGCTAATAGGATGCGATCAAAAGATGGCTTATTATAAAAGTAAATGCCTGATTTCTGAAACATATAGCAATTTATATTAGCTGAATGTTTAAAAATTCAACTGGTAGTTACTTATTTCGAAAAATATGGTAATTTTAAATATTCTCAATTATTTTAAAATCTTTATGAATAAATAAAACTATTTCAAAATCAAAGTAAAATTAGCTTTAATTTCAAACAAATTACATCATTTGAATTTTTATGTAAAATTAATTTCCCTCCTTTCGCTCAAAGCCGGCCTGGTGTATGAAGGTGGCCTTGTCCCTGCCCTCGGAAAATCAAATGATGTGCTTGGAAAGGCCCGCAATTTGCTGGATGGAATGTTAAGCATTGGCCTCGTGTGCGGGAGAGCCATACCCTGTGCACGTTGAAGAACATGTTGGATGGCCTTGAAGGAAGGTTACCATCTGTCGAATAGCTGTCCAGTTGGTCTCCTTCCCCAAACTTCTGAGCCCTTGGAATTTCTGACCTGCAATATTTTGAAACTAAGTGTACCCGAACATCGGATTGAAATTCATTCTGAACTTTATTCTGAATACAGCAGAATAGCACTTAGTAAAAAAAAAAAAAAAAAATTCTGGAAAATGTTTAATTCTTAATGTTAATTAATTTGCAACAGAAATGTGACGATGTTCCTTTAAGGTACATTTTATGAATGCACCTAAAGGTTCTTAGAATGTTCATAGAATGAATTTTGAAGAAGCAATCGTCGTCGCATTGCTATTGCAAATTTCGGCCTGAAACTGATCTGTTTACGGAACAACTTACCTCGATAAGTCTATTTTAAACCATTCATCCTCCATTGTAAATAAATCAAAATCTCCCTTCCTTTTTAACTATTGTTCGCCAATAGGAAAAACTACCGTTTTTAACATAAGCGCTGAAAATTCAAGATTATACCTTCGAATAGGTATTGTGACAACAACTGAATAGTTTAGTCCAAAGATTCTTATATTGATTGTTTCAGTTGCTCATGTTGTCAGGTAGCCGTTGTAATAAAACTCGTAATGAATTGTAACTCTTCAAAATTTAGTTTGATAATTATACTAGTGTCAATACTAGTGAAGTATAATATGCTAATTAAAATCTAGTTTTCAAACTGTTATTCTTATAGTTAAAAGTAAAATATATTGATAAACACTGAAAATCTAAGTTAAAACATCTGGACCAAAGTTTAATTGAAACTAATTTCGATCTTTTAATTCTGGACTTGAGCAATTTCCCAATTACACTCTCGAAAGGTTGAAGTTCATAAGTTAAGTATTCAGGCTCATCTGAGCTTTGGAGCTCGTGCTATGAAGATCGCGAGCCGCCGCAGCATTCTCATCAGGCGCCGCTCCCTCGGTGAACTCCGCGTGCTTCCGCATTGTTGGTGACTAAAGCGCAAGCTCCACTTAAACGGAATGTCGAAATAAGAATCTTGATTAAACGAGAGATGCAAAGAAATCTTGCATTTAGTCTAAACTTTAGTAAGATTTTAAAACTTGGTTTATGTCCGAAGGGCTAAGCAAAATTAATTTCTTCCCCCGGAAGGTAGTATTTTCAAAATTTGCTGCGAATCAGTCTTAAGTATTCAATATTTAAATACTTCCGGAAATTTCAAGAAATTACAACGTTAATAATTTTGAAGTACAGTCGCTCAAAAAGGTAGCGGCTGTACTTCAAAAATAACTCTGCTAAAATTTCATATCAGCTTTTGAGAAGCAAATTTTACAGGCAAGATGCCAAAAATTAAAACTTTTCTTAAGAGATTTAAAAAAACTAGAGTGAATTTTTGTCGCAACAAAAATTCGCCTAAACCGAAATAGCAATACGTGCTCAGGACTTCAACATTCCAATATTAGTGTAAATCACTTTAATATTTCGCATGAATATTGCTGACACTAATATTTTTTCCCCATTTTAAAATTCTAAACAAAGGAAAAGATCAGGTTTGCCTTGCACTGTCTAAATTTACTAATTTTAAAATTTAATAGCTTAAATGTTTAAGAAACTATAGTCCAGTTATTTATATCGGGCTATAATTTGAGCCCCGGCTAACTGATGTCCACCCAATTCTGCAGTAATTTAAACTTAATATTAACAGCTTTGTTCGGCACTTACATGGATTTAGTTTCCCATAAAACTTCTAAATCCCTGCCAAATCCTTTTCCTGGGCGGGGGTGGCTCAGTCTGAAGCGCGCCAGGCTCGTAATCTGTAGTTCCCAGGTTCGAGTCCCAGTTGGGTCAGCGTTGAGATTTATCTCCGCAAAATTCCCTGCCCTGCCACGGTCAGTAGGGGACACCGATGGGCTTGGAAAGACCGCCGCCCGTCGGATGGGACGTTAAGCCGTGGCCCCGTGTGCAGGAGAGCCATACCCTGTGCACGTTAAAGAACACGCTGGATGGCCTTAACGGGAGGCTACCATCTGTCCCTCAACAGCTGTTCCAGTGGATCCCCTCACCAACCTTTGGGTCCTTGTGATCTGGCCATTTAGGCCACGGTATGCAAAAAAAGTGCCGTTAAGAGGTAAAACAACCCAACCTCTTTTCCTAAAGTAACTAAGATTCAATTTTCACGAAAGAATCCGCACATCCATCCGACTGGCATCCCTGTAGGAAACCGGGAAATCTCACAAATTCGTCGCTATTGCCCTGTTAAAATTAAAAGTTACCATTTCGTTCCCGGCGTTTAATAACGTACGGTAGCTTATACTGCTTTCGATTAAACTTTAGTGTTCAGATTAAGTTCGCCCAATACAGCCGAAGTTTGAATATTTTCTCGAAATTTTTTCCATTCGAACCTTTTAACCAATAGCAAAAGTAAACCAATGTTATGAAGAGAATTTTAGGGACCGTTTCTGATCAATCTCTATTTCAATAGGTTATCAGTTGAATGTTCACTGGTTTGCTTTCTTCAACCTCCCGAGGGGACTGGCTCAGTAAAGTGGCGGCAAATCTGTTCCCAGGTTTTAATGCCTGCGTTGATATGTCCTCTATCCTGGGCCAGAGTTGAGATTTATCTCCTCAACTCAGTCTTCGGTCAGGAGAAACCGATGGGCTTGAAAAGGCAGCCGTCCGTCGGATAAGACGTTAATCCGTGGCCCGTGTGCAGGAGACAAATACCCTGTGTGCATTAACGAACACTCTGAATGGCCTTGATGAGAGACTACCATCTGTCTTCTAAAAGTGTTCAGTGGATCACCTCTCCAATCTATGAGCCCTTGGTGTTCTCATGACCTGTCTATTGTGTGCAAAAAAAGTGCAGCTCAGCAATAAAGCTGTCCAAATTTACCATGGCCTTGGTGCGGAACTGGACTGTTGGGCTTAGAATTGTATGAGACAAGCAGTGGACCTTGCGATATATCCTCTCAAAGTTGTCTAGCATTTGTTCAGAGGATCCCTTCCCGAATCTTCTGAGCATTTAGAGTTTATGGCAGTCATTTAACTCATTTGGTACACACATGATGCTAGAAAGTAAAATTAAACATATCTAACCTTGCATCAATCCATATTGAATTGTTCAAAGTGGTAGATGGGAACCGAGTGGTAAATGAAACTGGGTGCTTAAAATTCCATCAATTAATACGTAATACGGAAATGCATAGGGTGAGAAAAATATTGAGGAGGCTGAGAACAAATATATGTCCAAGGAAGTAATATTTTAATTAAGTGTACATCAGTTTTGAGAATAACAAATTTTCGCATGGTCAGCATCCTTGACCATGCATATTGTTACTCTGCTTCCCAAACATATTTTGACAGAATTGGGCCACCCCTTCCAATCCATGGTCACAAGGAGCTTTGATTTTTAACACCCTTTAATAATTTACAAATCCTAATAAATTTACATGCATAAATCAGACTTGAATTATGAAAGTCTAAGAAGTAAGATACCGCAGTGTCTTTAGCAAAAAGTTGAATAACATTGGGCGGACATCTGCAGCGTTAGTGACCCTGCATATGTAAAAATCCCTAATTATATTAAAAACTACTTAAGGGTTATCTTTCAGTAAAATGTTATTCTTGAATATTCATTTCTCTAGTATTGGTTCTGCAAATCCCCACATTTGTTTTTTGAATATTTTAATTATCGGTAGCTGCATAAAATTTAGTCTTTTAGACTCGATATGGGGAGTTGAGATTTATAATTTTCAACACCGAATATGTTAAAATTATCAAATTTGCTAGAACTAATTAAAATTGCTATTCACTACTTCAGTATTCAAAACTGCCCACCATATTAAAAAACCAATTCTTTGATTTCTAGACTAGGAATATTTGAATTTGGAAACTGAATTTGGTCAGTCTTGAAAACAACGAAACTTTGATATTTCGAATAGGTATTTTTCATTCCATTTCTGTCCAGCTTTATCTTATTGTTAATATTTTTATCATAACTTCCACATTTAGATTCCTGCAAATCTTCTTTCAGTTGACCTCCCAAAGCTCAGCTTAACACGGAATTCCTTTCCACAAGCCGTGCATCTGAGACACGGACGCTCAATTCTAAATATTTCTCCAGTTTTTATCTAAAGTATCTTTCTCCAGGAAGTCTTGGTATGCCTTAAATGCCTATCAATGTAAACTAGAATAGGAATTTCCATTAATATGAAAGGGCTTCGTGGAATAGAGCGTATCTAAACTCTAACGTTTTTGAAGTTTGATGTATTGTTTCGGATACAAACTAGTTTATCGACTTTTCAACATGACTGAACAGCAATGCGCCAAAAACAAATCCTACAGTAACTTTTAAAACCAAGGTTGTTCAGGAACAGACCTTGGAAGGATTACATGACTTGACTAAATTACTCAAAGCAATTCTCTCAATTTATCGCTTCAAAAAATATATAAACGAAGCAAAATTTATAACCGCTAATTATTTAAATAGAAAAATATATTTAAAGAGGATCAAATACTTTATTTGAAAACCAGATTTAACCGATCACAACTTCCAAAATGGAAATTCTAATTTGATTCAAAAAATTAGAGGTAAACACTTTCCGGGTAAACTTTAGTGTGAAAAATCTTGAGCTGCCGTGGAAAGATTCTTCTGCACCAGATAAAGCGAGCCAAACTTCTGAGCTACCGGCAGCAAAATAAAATTAAATCTAAGGTCATTACAACGCATGGGGGGGGGGGGTTAAAAATGAGTACTTCGTTCTTTTCCTAGTGCAGGCGAATTCTAAGGTAACTATTTGACATTGTCCACAGAATTCTAGGTCTCGCCCTTTTCTGAAACTTACAGTTGAATAAATCTGTAGCTATTCTGGTTTGGCATGAAGGCAATATGGTCGCTCTCCCCTAAGGATGGTAAAAATTCTAACCTCATTATTGGTCAAACTACTTAATATCAAAGTTGTTACTTCTGGAATCGAAGGGGTGATGCTACAACAGTACTAGTTCTACCATAATTTTATCTCCTTTTTTAAGTTTCACTTAATGCACTCTGGTATCTAGTAGAAATAAACATAGTTTGCGATTAAGTGGTAAACGTTGGCAAATTAACATTTGAACAAGAAGTAACTTGTCGAATATTGTTCCTACAGCAATTTTTCTCTTGGTGGGGGCAGGGGGCGACTGTGGCATCCCGCCAGGCTCTTAATCTGCAGTTATCAGGTTTGAATCCCACCAGGGGTAGCTGCGAGATTTCTAACTCTCCCTGTTCTTGGTCAGTAGGGCACGCCCATAAGTTTGTAAATACCGCTGTCCGTTGGATAAGACTCTAAGCCGCGACTCTGAAGGAGCTATATCATGTGCACGTTAAAGAACATACTGGATGGTCTTGACGGGTGGCTACCATCTGTCTCAACAGCTGTCCAGTGCTTCCCCAACCTGAGTCTTCGGATTCCTTGTGAACTGGCCATTTAGCCCATTGTATATAAAAATGGGCTGCCCAAAGGTAAAACTACACAACTTTTTCTCTTTGACACTTAAATGTCACTGTAAATTATTTCGTATAAAAACCTAGTTTTTAAAACTTCAAATTATTTGGAGAAAGCATATTAAACTAAACATTTGATAAAATTGTAAAACGCACTAAAGTAAAAATTGTAATACTTTTAACTTTCGGAACACGATGGTTGAGAACTCTTCTACAATCTAGGCAGTTATTAATTCTTCACCCTACAAATGAGAACACGTGGTTCTTAGTTTTAAACATAATCTTTGCTTAGTTACGGATTTGACGGGACCAGACTCCACTGCTGATCAGATTTACTAAGTATTTAATCGCAAACTGCATGACAGGATGAAGATGGATGCAAAGGAAAAATTACCTTGAGCCGGATGAAATCTGAACCCACGATCCCCTGATATGTCAGGTGCTCTGATAGCTGAGCTACCGGCCGCTGTTTAGTCTCCTCTACTGCTAATAAGATAAATGACATCGGCTCAATCACTCAGATTGCATTTGGAGACTTGTGAGCCATGATCAGCCACGTTTCAGAGCTTTGAGACTTTCTGTGAGGGAATTTGTCACCTGATATTATCACGAATATCTTAGACAACTGAATCCACAGCTCACATATATTTACTAAATATTTATTCACTAAGCTGTTTCAACAACAGGATGACTATAAGGATAGAAGAAAAATGGTCTTGAGCCGATCGGATCTGAATCCGCCATACAGATCACCTGATGTCTACAGATCGTGGGTTCGGATCAGATTCGGCTGATTTCTCCTTTACACCCATTTTCATTCTACAACTTAATACAATTTAAATATTTAACTATTTTCATAAGTTATTGACGCTTGAAAGTTAATTAAAATTCTCACCAGTTTTATTGGTCGTCTAAAAACTCCCGATCAGTCCCGTGCTTCATTATTAGCATAAAATACTCCCTCAAGCAGCTACTTGCCACAGGTCTGACAGGAGCCAGTCAGTTTATGCCACAGGTCTGTGAGGATGGCAGGACCTCAGCAGAAAAACGACACATACATCCATGCCTTACCCGGGGCTCGAACCCAAGTCCCTTAGATCAGTAGCCAAGCGCGCTAATCACTCGGCCATGTGATGGCAAACTTCAGTATAAAAGGGAGACCTGAACAAGCGCACTAACGCCAAAGTTACGTCTGTTAATTGGAATCTTTCCATACTAAGTAACAGTAAATGGATCTAATATTGCTTAGCAGTGATCATGATTCTCACCCCACCTGGCGTTTCTGTAAAACTAAATTTTTTTTCAGTAATTCTACTACTGAAGCTTGCGAGAAGAAAAAACTCTGAAACTGACATTCCTCTGACGATGAAGAATCCATTTTGTATCAGTTGAGATTCTGGGAAATCTAAATTCTACCCATTACTGAAGGAGACGTTCTAAAATTTATAGATGGGCCCCCAGATTAAAAACTAGTTTTCATAGCAAGTAAACTGGTTTTTTCTTCAATCCTGGATTTGGCAGAGACGTCAATCGTCTCTTGCGCTCGACACTCGAAGGTTATGGTCACGCGGTAATGAGAAGAGAAACTCCCGTCACTTCCTTTCCCAAAGGTCGTGCGCTTCCTTCTAGTCTGTATTTCTAATGGATAAATACAGTTAAGAAAAATTTCGGAGACCATCACTAGAAAACTTATTTTTAATGTCCAAGATTTCGTTAATGAATCCACTTACTAATTACTCTAGTAATAAATGTCTAGATAAAATTGGTCCTTGAACAGACCACCTGCCTGGGAGGTTCCTGACAGGAGCCTGTCTGGATAATGTGAATACTGTGAGAAAAGATCTCGGCAGAAAAACTAACAAATTTTCGGAAAATAAGTAATAAACATAGCCACCCACAAAAATGTATGAGTGGTTAGTGCGCTTGGCTACTAATCAAAGGGACTCTGGTTTGAACTCTAGATAAATTTTCGGTTTCACCTGATATCTGTCCTTCATGACAAAAATCTATCCTGACATTCCCGCCAGATATCTTGACAAAGCAGTTTGAGGGAATTTTGCTCTTAAGTCAATTTCCTAGAATACATTCCATATCAAGTATCAAAACTACCACTAGCAAACTTGTCAGAAATGTAAAGTAATAAACTTTGTTTCTGTTTGACGTATTCTGCATTAATTTTGACTCAAAGAAACTTGAAAAAAATTTGGTTTCTAAACCATTTAAAGCTTTTGCCATTTTAAGAGTGTTTTTTGTTTAAGAAATGTAATTTTTTTTGGTTTCTTCTGATTTCATTCCTCATTCGATTATCTTTTGTAACTTTGGTGGATATATACAAGAGGAACATTTACATTGAAAAAAAGCACATAGGGAAGATTCTGAAGCATAACTCTACAGCGGTTTGTCTCCCGCATTCTGAAATATTACACGTGAACTAAAAAGGCTCCTTTTTGCTTATTCTGAGCACTAAAACTAAACTCTTGAGTGTTACCTACTTCTATACTGACTTCTATATTTAGTCAAAAAATTTAGCATTTTAAAAGTAAACTACGGTTTTTATTGGCCATTAAAGCTAAAGTTACACTTCAAATAATTTTAGCACTATACATTGGAAGTTGCATACATTGGGGACGTAATCTGCAGTTTCAAGGTTAGATTTATTTCCAAAGATCCTTTCCTTAATTTGTTAGAAATTGATGGTCTTGAAAGCAAATCTGTCATCTGGATGTAACGTTAAGCCAAGACTCCCTTGTGCAAGGGCCCATACCTTGTGCATCCTCAGTCAAGGCCATCTAACAAGGCTAAAAAAAGCTGTCTACTGGGATAGTGGATGTTTTCTCTAAAGTTTCTGTTGAGATTACGCCTTCCTTAGACCAATGCTGTGTATTATACTGACAGGCTTCTGTCACTTTTAATAGGCGGCTGCTTGAGGGGTAATTTTTAACTGCTTCTGCTTTTAAGCGTCTAGCTTACGTAACTCTTTAAATGTTGGCGAAGTCTGCAGAAAATTTGCATTTTGATATCTTTATAGTTTCATTTTGTTAACTCTAATGATTTTCCATTAGCAACATGGAAGTATCCTAACTCTTGTTACATTGGGACTTGGATCCAGGGTTCATGGTACTAATTAGTACCATCTTGATAGTGATGGATTCAGGGTTCATGGCAAAAAAACTTCAGTATTAAAATATTGACCTTAAAACCAAAATGCATGGTATGAAAAAAATGATTAAAAATATTTCTTCAATGTTCTGTTTTATAAATTTAAGATTCATTTTTAGTCGTTGGCTTTCTGTTGACAAATCGGTAATCACTTTTTCCAGGCGGTAGATATTTTACATATACAACGAAAGAAAGCTGTAGAAACTTTTCGACGTCAATTGTGACAACTCGCATAGTGCTTAATGGCCGGGCCATATCCTAAATACTGCTGAATCTTGGGGCAGGTGTATCTCGGTCGGTAGCGCGCCAGGCTCGTAATCTGCAGTTCCCAGGTTAGTCCCAGCTGGGTCAGCGTTGAGATTTATCTCCGCAAAACTCTACGCCTTGCCCAGTCAGTAGGGGACACCGATGGGATTGAATGGGACGTTAAGCCGTGGCCCCGTGTGCGGGAGAGCCATACCCTGTGCACGTTAAAGAACACACTGGATGGCCTTGACGGGAGATTGTCTCCCAACAGATGTTCCAGTGGATCTCTCCCCAACCTTCTGAGCCTTCGGGGTGCATGTGACCTGGCCATTTATCCCATTGTGTGCAAAAAAGTGCCGCTCAGAGATAAAACAACCCAACTGATGAATCTCGATAATGTTTGCCGAATTACCAAAGGCTACCATTTTGCTAATGTCCCGATAATAGGGGTTATATTTCGTATTAGGCTCTGAAATCCCCGATGAATTCTCCGCCAGTCTACCTAAATGCCAGCTCCGGGAATAGACCGCTGATGGGTGAATCTCGATTGTGGGTCACATGCTCAGCTCCAGCCTCCTCTACTTCGAACAGGTTGCCTAGCGACCTGAGGTCCGTTGCCACCCTGCGGGAATGACCTGGCAGCGCGCACAGCACGAAGACGAGGAAGTGCATTCAGACTGCTGGAATGCGATAAATTAGGTACAATGTAGAGAGTGCAACTGCTGGTGAGTCTGGCGGACCTTGTGAGGGGAGGAGAATGTCAGCTGATGGCTGCTCATCTTTAACACCCTAAAGAGGGAGGTGAAAGGGGATACGGAGTAGTGATCAGGTGGAGAGGTTTCGCGTGGGCACAAATAAATCTGGTGGAATAGGTCGCCATTGATATTAAACTGTAGACATTAACAATTAAAGCAACTTTGTGTAATGAGTTGCTTCGTGTATGGGTATAATTTTCATTAAACTTTCATACTTTTCCAGATTAATTTGAAAGCTTTCCTTGTAATTGTCTTCAACAAATAGCAAGGGGCTCCTTCAGTAGCGTGCCATACTCGTAAGCTGCAGTTCCCAGGTTCGAATCCCAATGCGCTAGCAATTTATTTTCATCCTGCCGTCGGTGATAAATTGGCCGTTCCAAATCTTTATCTGATGGAACGCTAAACCTTGGTTAGAACTATATACGTTGGATGGCCTTGGCGGGCGACATCGAACTCTCCTAACAGCTCCCTCATTGGTTGTGTGGGAAGTACATCTGACTCAACAGTGCTTTGTTCCAGCTTCAACACACTTCTGAATGCTTAATGAATAACGTTTGAAATCGGATTGAAATCGGAGCGAGACCTTAAATTTATCTAACATTTTCTGTTAAAATCTGACTTTCAAATCGCCCATGATGGGATTTCACTTCCCCATGAGTCCTGATGCTCGTAGGTAGCGTCTGACATCGAAAGAAGCAATGGGCTTACAAGCCACCAGTAGATCAACATCGCAGGTGATTTTTACCTCTTCTGGACAGAAGACAACGCTTGTGGGTTGGGTTGTTTTACCTCTGAGCGGCACTTTTTTTTTTGCACACCATGGGCTAAATGGCCAGGTCACAAGGACCCCGAAGGCTCAGAAGGTTGGAGGGTACCCACTGGAACAGTTGTTGGGAGACAGATGGTAGCCTCCCGTCAAGGCCATCCAGCGTGTTCTTTCCATCCAACGTGCACAGGGTATGGATCTCCCGCACACGGCCACGGCTTAACGTTCCATCCAACGGACGGCGACCTTTCCAAGCCCATCGGTGTCTTATTGACTGTGGGCAGGGCGGGGAGTTTTGCGGAGAAAAATCTCAACGCTGGGACTCGAACCTGGGAACTACAGATTACGATCCAGACGCGCTACCGACTGAGCTACCCCCGCCCGACAACGCTTGTGTGCAGAATTTCTAAAAGCTGACTGCAGTTGCTGAAAGGCATCGGCCTTCTCTGCTCCAAATGACTTTCCTTAGTGACTTGAAAGCTCAAATTGTAATCTTTTATTTTCAGAAGTTATCAATGTAAACTTAATACGAATATTCTTGTTTTTCGCTTCATTGTTGTATTATGCTTCGGTTTTTGTCTTCATTACTATGGACTTGTTTACCTCCGCCCTGCCCATGGTTAGTAGGGGACACCGATGGGCTTGGAAAGGCCGCCGTCCGTGGAATTGGGACGTTAAGCCGTTGCCCCGTGTGCGAGAGCCATACACTGTGCACGTAAAGAACACGCCGATGGCCTCGACGGGAGGCTACTATTTCTTCCAACAGCAGTCCAGTGTCTCCTCAACCATTCGTTTACCACTCGTTCGTTTCTTCAAGAGGATGACGAATCTAAGCGAGTTTTGGGACACCATTTTAACCATCAAACATATTTTAATCACTTGTCCTGCTTTTACCCTTGAAAGTAGTTTTTATTTTACCTTCCTTAATTTTATGGCCGAGCCTCTTACACTGAACCATCTTTTATGACTTTTTATCATCTGCCTTTACTAAAATAATCTGTAACTAAAAAAGCAGACATTTTATGGCTTTATCCATAGAATCACGTTTTACCTTGATTATCCTGGGTCTTTTACACCCAGATTCGTTTTGTGTGTATTGGTTTTATTCTTGACGTTTACTTTTCGCTCTTAACTTTTGCTGTGGGGTTTGTCTTTTACTCTTTATCATCTTTGGCGCATTATGGCCCTGTTGCCCATGCGCCATAAAACCCAATCAAGTCTCTTCATCCTGAGTCCTTGTGACGTGGCCATTTAGCCCTTTGTGTACAAAAGTGCCGCTCAGAGATAAAACAACCCAGCTATGGATTTGGTATAGCAGGTTATTTTAAGACTACATATTCTGACCTCGTAACTTGATGGTATGGCCTTCTACATTAGGTCTTGGTCAAGCCCGGCATGATATAGATAGAACTGGCCAGTGAAACATTAAGCATTGATCCTGAATCATCCACCAGTGGACTTGTCTTTCAAAATTAGTGAGGTTATTGGAATTTCGATGATTAAGATTGTGTCAAGATAGAGCGCGAAAACACTCCTGACTTCGTGTTGCAGAGATCAGAAGTTCCTACTAAAATTTATCAATAAATTAACAAGTAACATAAATTTGTCGTAGCAACTTGAAGTGAATCTATAAATTCGTTACATTAAAATTGTCAACAAGACTTACTGTTGAAGAAACCTAAACTCTTCAGAAGAATCTCGAATAGTCAAATGAAGCATTAGTCCATAAATTGTCAAAATGTAAGCTTTTAAGATTCTGGGCATTCGAAATGCCGCCGTCCACTGAACGGGAAGTGAAGTCGTGGCGCTGTGAGATCCATCCCATTGCCATCTTGCTACAGAAGACCTGGAGAGACCTTGAGCAAAAGGAGAAAAGTAAATTTTGTAGACAAATTAAAAACCACGTAAAATAACTACTTTGTGAAATGAAATTTTAAATTATATGTATAAACTTATAGTATTGAATATAACTGCCAGTTGAATTTTTAGGTATGAAAATTAGCTACAATATTTTAAAATTTTATTGCTAAAGTTTGTCAAAATGGCATTGAACATAAGTACATTAATACCCAGCGTTTCTTTATACGCTACAGAACACGCTGGATGTCCTTGACGAGTATATTCAATGTGTCTTAACAGCTGCCTAGTGGTAGTTCCCCAAGCTACTCAGTTTCCGGAGTCCGACTTGGTAATCTAACCCAATGTGTGCAAAATTGCCGCTCATAAAATCGCGGCTCATTTAGAATCGTTAATTGTTGCGGTACACCAGAAAAAGCATGCACATAAGTCTTCGAATAATATATCTTAGAACGGATTTTTCACTTTCGCCTCAGCGTCCCATTAAAATTGGTTTTAGTTTCAATAGAATTTGAAAATGAATTTAACACCTTGTCATACTTTTGTCTCAATAAATGTATGAATTTCTTAGAATCCAAAAGTAGTGTTCTAAATTTTGTGTAAACGTATTTTTGCATCGCACTAATCACGGTTCTAGCCATCTGTGTTAATGATTCTGTGGAAGCTTACATCTGTCTTTATTCGAGACAACTCTAAAATATTGGCGGAAGTATAATGGATGAAATCTTGAGCAGCTTACAGCTCCGAGGTCAAAGCATCGGCCATCGTAAGATCACGATTTCCTATCCCACCAGACTCAAGACAATGCTATCGAACTTAGCATGTATCGTGAAATTTAACGAAAACTTAGCGTCAGATTCTTGTAGGCTAAAAACTTAAATTTTGTGAACTAAATTCCTGTCCCAACGTTCGTTAGAGCTTAATCTGTTTCGACCTATATTAAACTAAAAATCCGGGAAATTAAAATGTTGACCCGTATGAAAACAAATTTACGTAACTTTACTTTTAGAATAAAAATAGTATTAGCACCCATTGGGACAGAAAATTGACATCAAGGATAGTCCTAACGTCAAGCATGGTGAATTTTCCTGGCTGTACCAATTAATGCAAATGGCCAAAAAATCTTCACGAGCAAAATTTTAAATACAAAATCTGGAATTCGTTTCTCAATTACAAACGGCTTGGTATAATAAAATTTTTAAAACTATTCTGCATTTTTTAACCACTTTATTGTCCAGATTGTTTCGCAGTTTTCAGTCTTTTCTTTTTTCAGAATTTAACAGAATGAAACTAAATATCCTGATTGGAACGAATTTTGATTCCTCTAAAGGGAACATTAAAGCCACGAAGCCATTTCCAAGGGTCATTAACACGAGCCAGCGTGATCATGCACTAGGCGTCTGCCTGCGCCTGACTCCAAATTCCTAGCGGGCAGAACACGTAACCGTGACGTCATCGCGACTGCTCGAAGCTCCGACGTCATCGAGCAGGTTCCGTCCCTCGAGGCGCTGCAGCATTCGTTCAGTCAAGGTTGCCTGGAAACGAGTTGGTTCGGCATCACCACCTGCAGAACGTAGACTGTGCTGCTGGTGACGTCACGTAAGCTACGTGGTTGCCATGGATACTGCTAGCGAGTTGCCATTGAGGATGGCTATTAAAACTAGGCTTAATATTAATAATGCGTAAGGTGAGATTGTTTCTAATCGTAAAAATCGCAACCTTTCTAACATCAAGATTTGATAAAGGCAGATTCATTTTTGATAATGAAAGCAGAAATAAGTGTTTCGGAAGACTACTGAAAGTCGCTGGACGAATTTTGTTTCAATTTAAAAATTCAACTTGTTCGGAACGTTTTAAATGGAATTAAATGGCCACTCTTCTGTTATTTCTATGCTGCAATCAGTTCTATGTTATACTGTTATCTATGACGTACTAGATTCAGAACTAAAGTAGGACCTCGCTAATCCGAAACTCTATTATCCAGACCTTGGTTACAAAACGGCTATCTTGCCGTAGGTAATAAAAGGATGCAATTGCGGTAGAGGAACCCCGGGGTCGAATCCTGAATAATGCATACTTGTTTTAACCGGAATGTATTGAATAATCTTCTAATGGGTGCCTCACATTTTCATTTAAATCGCTAAAGGAAAACTAGCAATTAATGCTTTTTATGTATATAATTATATACGGAATCATTAAAACAAGATATACACCTTACGTATATTGTAGAAGTACTTGTTTTAAATACTCATACTTTCTAAACTGTAGTATGTAAAGTTCTTAAATCAGGACTTTACCAATATTTTCAGATATTATTCAGGATTAATCCTGAATATTTTTACTGAAGGAAAAACTTAAATCTCACTATGCGAAACTGAAATATTCAGTTTCCAATCAGTAATTGGATTTTCATAAATTATTGTATAAAATTAACAATAGATTTTTGGGAGACAGATGGTAGCCTCCGATGTTTTAGAAAGTCATAATTTAAATTGGAACTAGAATTGATCCCAAAATATCCTAAATCTGAAGATAATATCTGGTAATGAGCTTTTCTGTCATTTATTTAGAGCTTGCAGTAAAACTAACTATCCTTACGAACCCCAGAAGACAAACCTAAGCATAGATTATTTGAAGTTTTTAATGTAACAATACATTGGTATTTGAACTTCAATTTTTCATATTGACAAATTAGATATTCTACTTTGGTAAGAACTTGAAACATACTGAAGAGTTTTGAAACGTAAGCTTAATCTATTCCCCGAACTGTATTAAACTGAATGCCTTTGAATCTTGTAGGCAAAAGCGTTCCCATATTTTTCGAAATAAAGCTGTCATCAGCTGACTCGGTTCAATTGAAGGTCAAGTTGAAAGCGTAAGGAACGGAAGTTACAAGAATGGACGTCATTTCCCGTTCTTCGATGCGTGCAAGATCCTGCGCGAAGCAGGGGAAGGGAATTCCTCCACGAGGCACGGGTCAATTGCTGTGCAGGGATGCGTCACGTGCTTATCTCGTAAGCACGGCCGATCTAGTTGATCGGATCCTTTACCTTCTAGATTTGGTCAGTATGTCTCGCTTCGGGATTAAGATTTTCCGAATGATCTTTCAGGTGTAATTCTGAAACGTTCTTATTAAATACTGGAAAGTTTGCATTTGAATTCTGCCGCCTGAAATTTTTCTATTAATGTTCGATGCATTATGAACAGGATACCTGGGGTAAGGGAAAATTAGCAGCCTGGATTGGCTACTTTTTATCCCAATTCGATGCATCGATCATCATTATCCCATTTCGAACATCAAAAGTATTCGAAATTAAAGTTCAATATTAGTCTTCCTGAAGTTTCTAGAATCAAAGCTGTAAAATCATAACTGGACTAAGAGCCATATTCTCTCTAAATTGAAAACTTTATAGTAAGTTTTAACTAAATATTTAAGGAAAACTTGCTATAAAGTAGCTAAATTCTCCATTAAAAAATCTGACCATATAGGGTAACTACTAAAATAAAATGACAATTAAACATTGCTCAGATAGCAACTAGTAAATTCGTATCTGCTTAACTAGTCAAAGCATTAAATTATAAAGGACAATTAAATTTAAAGCTGATTTGAAATAAGTTTTAAATAACTTTCACAACGTATTTAAAGGTAGCTATCTGCTTTTGAAATTTCAATGTCTATTGAACGCAATGTGGATAAGCCAAATAAAAAATGCACAGCGTTCATGCGTCTAGTGTTATGTAACATTAAGAGGAAGCGAAATCGTTTCAAAAAGCTTATGCAGATAATATCACGAAAGTTTGACATTGAGAAGGCATCTTCGTGACCTTGCCATACAACGTCTTCCATTCCTGATTCTCTTCTGCTTTGTTTTATTCTGTAATGGTTTTCTGCTGTTCTAAGATAAATCATTCTTGTGCATTTCGTAACTGTCTTGTTCTGTTTGAAAGGGCAAAAACGAAGACCACTCTAACAATGTGTGTATACAGACGAACCTTATTACAACTTTAATATCTACCATTAAAGAAATATCTTCAAAACTGCATATATTTTGTTCTGTCAATGCTGCAAATATATCTAGCAAGTAACGATTTGTGCCAAAATATTTTTGGAGAATAATTTTGTGAAGTGTTGTGACAAATGAAGTTTGAACAAATTCAGTAAAAAAACTAACGAAAGGTCAAGAAATTTAAACTGAAGATTGCAGTTCATATTTTTAACAAAGGAAAATAACCATACCTTTATAACCTTTACTGAAACCTTAACTTTTGGGAGTTTTCAGTATTCTAAACTCTTGTAACAAGACTAATTTTTTAATCCTTTTAGTTTTTTCGCAGTTACGCATTTGCAGAAATGGTTTTCTGAAATGTAATTTTAAGCCTAATCGGATTTCAATGTTTCGTTTAGAATTAGTCTAGCAACATTAAATGGTAAATATTCCAGCTTGAACTGTTCAAAATTACCAACAGTGTTTGAAAAGTTCACTGGAAATTTATTTTAATCTTTAACACCAAAATTTTAACTTTTTATAAGTTTTGTGCATAGTTCTGCATTCGCATAATATAAAGTATCCATACTTCTGGTAATATACTAATATTAAAATGGTTCCGTAGAAGTTTTCTGAAGGAAAAAATCTAGTAGTGCAGCATAAACTAGTTTTTTAATGCATTGCAATTTAACAAGTGAATGATCACAAACTAAAGTTTATGGTGGCATTTCCTATATCAAGAATAAAATTTATCTTGGTGACTAAAAATCATCTTTGTTAAATTTTAATTCCGTTGAAATTTTTTAATCGCAATGATGCATAGTGCGAGTTTAAGTTACTTTTAATTTCTATTGAACATCATCCTCAAGCAGCCATGGGCTACGGAGGTCCAACCAGACCTTGCAATTTAGTTCTCCAAGCAAGTAATGCTCTGAGCTACATCAACTGCGTTTGGCCACTGCACACCAATTCTAACAAGGTCTTGTTGACATTGTCTGCCCACCGCATTCTAGGTCTCCCCCTCTTTCTGAGATCTTTGGGCACACTGTTAATAACCCTATTCGCTAATCTATAATTATCCATACTGGGAAACATGACCAAACAGTCTCTCTCGGCACAATATGCTGCTTAAAGGTTGCCAACTCCTTTGCCTAACCTCATCAGTTACAAAGTTGAACCACCTATTGCCAAAGATACTGCGTAAGCATCTAGTTTCCTGTTATCTTGTTTTCAAAATGTCAGTTTCACTACTATAGCTAACCCCAGAAAGAACCAAACTATTGTAGTCTAATTTTCTCATTGATGTTGACTCTGGGTCTAAATTAAATGAAACTCTACATAACGATTTCAAAATTAATTTCAATTAGCTGCAACAGACCAGATAATAGGATGTCAGATGTAAAACATCCTTTCCGTTAGGAAAGCGAGACTCAGGAAGTGGACCTGGGATCTTTGTTAAACCAAACGGTTCATAACTCTGCTACGGGCGCCTTTTGGTGAATGAAAATTTTCAACCTTTAACAAACCCGATATTAAAAGACCCTTAGACAAATGGTACTTTTTCAAGGACAATTACTGTTTCCAAAAGCGTTTAAAATTTGAAAAATATAGCAAGGATTTTGAAACTGGGTGTGCTTCCATCTATTGGCAATAAATAACAATTAAAAGTTTTTAAGCAAAGGAATTAATTTCCTGAAATATTAATCTGAAAATTCGATCGTAAAACTGAGAATCATAAATCTTTAATCTTCCCGATTTTTATAAAATTAATCTTGGCGTACAGTAACTCAAATATCCGAACACTATGGTTGATTCCAGAATTCAGAAAAAATATCTGGCAACGATTTTTTAGAAATTAGTGATCTGGCAACCTTCGTGTCACGTGACACGAAGGTTGCCAGATTACTAATTTCTAAAAAATCAACTTTTAAGGTGTTCAATGTCCTCGAACTGGACGTTTAAATCTGAACAGTTGTTTTTTTTTTAACTTGTCATTTAACATTTTTTAAGGATTTAGTTTAGGGTTATAAATCTGAACTTCACGTTCTAATAACATTCCCTCTTAGTGATAAAACCAAAGCTCTTAGGAGAGTTGACTTTAAATGCCAGAATTTTTTATTCATCAGATTGTTGAATAAATGGATTTTGGATGTCAATAGAAATATTTAGATAAATAAAATTCCTCAAATGCTAAATTCCTAAAATGTTTAAAATTTGTCAACAAACAAAACTTCAAATTTGGGAAAGAAATTAAAAATGGCAACAAAGGAATTTGTTTTTAATAACTCATGGCAACATGTTTTCACCTCAGTTTTATAAACAAAGACTGAACTCAAAATTTCACTGAAATTTAAAGTGTCTCCAATGAAGTCTCGTTCTTATAAAGCTTCCTTGAATCAGAAAAGTTAAGAACTAGCCAAACCAAAAGTGGGAAATCGAAAAGCAATGTCCTTTTCCAATATTGTCATTGGAAATATTTAATGTAGTGAAATACGGAGTTTTCAGTATGAAAGTCAAAAATGAAAGATTTTGCTAATTCAACTGATTACTTTGAACATTTATGTTGAAAGCTAACCCTAATTTCCATGTTTCCAGATCCTAGGGTCCAGAATTGGTTTCTAATGAAAGGACCGCTGCCAACGATCTCTATTTGTCTGTCCTATGTCCTTTTCGTCAAGGTCATTGGCCCTTACATCATGAAATCGAGGCAGCCTCTAAACATCCGATGGCTTATGATCCTCTACAACTTCTCCATGGTTATCATCAGTGCCTACATCTTCCTAAGGGTAAGTAAAAGGAGTCAATTTTAAAGAAATCTGAAATTAACAATTATTACACATCTCGCAAAATTATATCAATTAAACCAATTTGAAAGTTAATATTACCGGTAGTTATTTCAATAAAATTTACGTTAATCATTATCTAATTGTTTATAGAGAACTTGATTCATTATCAAAATGAAATTTGCTTTTGAAATTTGGTCTGTTTAACAGCAAGGTTTTTGTAAAATAGCTAGTGACTAACTTGAGAAAATTAATGTTAAATATACTTGAATTGCATCTACTAGAGCAGTGGTTCTCAACCTTTTTATGCTTCACGTACCCCCTGGAAATGTGTATGTAACTGGCATACCCCTTGTATAGATAGATAACACTATAGTTATTTTATTCCCATTGTTATATTATAAGACTGTTACTAGACCTAGCGACTTTTGAGCTTTCACGGGGTACCCCAAAATATTTTACCGCGTACCCCACGTTGAGAACCCCTATACTAGATAATGTATATTATAAATTTTTGCTTTCAAATTCCGAATAGTCTGATCTGCCTATTTAGTAAATTTCGTGTTAGCAAAAAAGTCTCCTAGATGTGAAAGACAACTGAAAGCCTGTCTCCTTTGTCCCACAAAATTCTATAATCTTTGCCAACACTTGATTGTCTCTAATAACAGTGGTCTGCATGAAAAATCTTCTCGAAAAAAATGGGTGTACTTTAGATTTCAGGGTGCTGAATCAATCTGGCAACTAAATGTTTATATCTGGCACTATTTTCGTGGGAGGAAGTTTTTGAGAAAATTACGTTTTTCGTGTATTTCTTATATTCACACGGGATTTTTTTCCCACAACTGATGGGAGAGATTTCGGATGAGCATCGAGGAAAGTTCCATCAAGACATATGCGAAATGGAAAAACGATATAGCGACAAAGGGAACGAGAGTGTTGGCTGACTACTGTTGGACCCTGCAGCGAGAGGCTTCAGAGATGAAAAAAATAAGCGACAGAAGGAAAAAAATTTGTGTAAATATTTAAATATCACAATTGACTAGCGTCAGCTTTAACTTTTTGTAATGTAAAAATAAATATTTGAAATATCTTCTCGAGTAAATGTTTAAACCCATTTCTCTAGAACACCGTAGGTGATAGAAGAAATCTGTCAAATTCGGGTTCAGCACTCTCAAACATTTTGAAAGCGAGAATTTTTTGCAGACCAATGTAATACACTAAACGAAAAATATACCACTAAAATTGAAATCATTGGTTTTCCCCCGTTGATTTCAGAGTTATTCACGTTAAGTCGGGTTTTCACGTTAATTAGAATGGCAACTTCCTCGCCTGAAGGGGATTAAGTCTGTGATTGCCAGGTAATTCACTGACTGGCAGTTTTCATTAATCTGACAGCTCCCATAATGCATTGATGGCGATTGAATTTCCTCTTCCTATTGGAGTAAAGGGAAGATCAGGTACGGTGGAGTTGACTCAGCAGTTTTCGAATGGGTGCTGAAAAACATTCAGAAAACTCTTCTGAACAGCTATAAAATCCGTAGGAAGAGATCAGAATTTAAGAAAAGGCTTAAGAGTCCTTAGAATCTATGCACCATATGCAGAATAGCCATAAGTCTGGTACATGGAAGAACACACTGGATGACCTTGATAGTAACAAACACCGAACAGATGACCAGTGGGTTTTCCCGACCTTTTCTGAGATGTTAGTTCCTTGTGACTACACACTTAACCTATTGTGTGAAAATATTACATAATTTAAATTTTTCTACTTAAAAACTTATCTATATTAATTTCGGTTCAAACATTAAGATTTAACATGTTCATGACACGTACACACTAACCTCAATACACGTCACAACTTGAAAAGAACAGATCTGCGTTTAAAGCCGACAACAGGAATGGCTTATCGAAGACAAACTGCGGGTTTCCCCCATGGTGTTTCTAATTTAAATATTTTTATTGTGCAGCGAGCAAAAAATGCTTGAATCGCTATTCTAGATGATGCGGTTTCTTTCGGATTGCGGTTCCTCCAAAATATTTAAATGCTTTAGTATTTCAAATATGTAAATATCTCGTATTTCGACATGGGAATATGAAAAGCGACGTTCAAAGCTACCGAAGTTTGAAAAGTTCTCTTGATAAATTGATATTATTCAGATATACCTAAATCTCTTCCAACGTTTGCTTAAAATTCAGATGTATGCTAAAACGTTTAGAAACTTTGACCATAATATTACTAAAATTTTGACTTTAAGAGATACTCTCAAAAGTGAAATTGTTTAATTTCTTTGCATAGGGAAGTACCTTCTTTCCATTTAAACTAAGAATCCTCTTTTGGCTTATCCTGGTTTTTTCATGCAACATAAAATAGTGATGCCTACTTGTTTAGTAGCCAGGTATGGCCTAAAAATTTAGCTTCTCAATTTTAAGAGCTAAGAGACTTGGCTTCACACATAAATATTTAACATAAAAAGTTTATCTTTAATAACATTTACCTATATACTCTATATTTCGGTTCGGGAGCGTTAAATGTGGCTTTTCACATAGTATGAGAATGGAATAATATTTGGTCTCGCAATTAAAATTAACCTCAAAGCTGGGAACTAATTCTGCGAGCCCAATAGCATACTGTATGTGCTGAACAGAGGATAAAAATAAAACTTTAATAATTTGGGTTCAAAGATTAAGATTGAACATCCAAATTAATATAGATAAGTTGGACTTCAATTTAATCTATTAAATCAAAGTGAATCCTGTAATTTGCTCTAATTTAAATAGCTTGAAAAGATTGAATAGAGGAATAATTTGGTTTAATTATTCATTACTTTAATTTTTCTAGTTGGGATTCATCGGATGGTTTGGTAAATACAACTGGAAGTGTCAACCTGTAGATTATTCAGACAGCCCAGATGCTAGAGCTGTAAGTATTCATTGAGCATAAACTTAAATTTGCTTCGATTTTTAGCTTTTAATTCTTTCTGTATAGAATTTGTCAAAAAATATTAGTCTGTTAGACTACTGTAGCTACATTGTTTTATTTCTCTTAAAACTTTAAAATTTGAGCCTTTTCAACCTTTGACCTATCATCCTATATTCGTTTTAGAACTAAGAATAAATTTACTGTTCAAGTTGCATATTCGCAGTTTCTTGCAAAAACTTCAGCACTACGGATTTTAAAATCTTTTCTTCCATTTAGGTGGGGCGGGGGTGGCTCAGCAGCGCGCCAGGCTCATAATCTGCAGTTCCCAGGTTGGAGTCCTAGCTAGGTCAGCGTTGAGAATTATCTCCGCAAAACTCTCTGCCCTACTCCCTGTCAGATGGTGACAGATGGGCCTTGGAATGCCCGCCTTCCATCATATGGGACATTAAGCTGTGGGACAGTGCAGGAGTCATACTGTCTACAAAGAACACGCAGGATGGCCTTGACGGGAGACTACCATCTGTCTCCCAACAGCTGTCCAATGGGTCCCCTCCCAAACCTTCGAAGAGTCTTCAGGATCCTTGTGACATGGCCAATTAAGCCCATTGTGTGCTAAAAAGTGCCGCTCAGAGTTAAATCAACCAAACCTTCCATTCAGGTAATAACTGAAAATAAGGAAACACTATCGGATGAAAAAGCTTATAAAATTAAACTTGTGATAATTTGAAAACTAGTCTTTAATATCCCTGAGCGTGTATAATCTTAGTATTATGAATAACATCACTAAAATTTTACGTAATAAGCACTCACACCAGAACTTTCAGCAGGATTTCTGAAACGTTTAGCAACATCTGTTGCTTCAAATGGAAAAAGCTAATTTGCTTAAAATTTCGCTTCATTTTAAGCTAATGTTGCCGAAGTTTCGGTCTTTAATTTTATTCTTTCCTAGGGGTGCTAAATTTTTATCAAAACTATTTAACCCTTATTTAAAGAGTTAAATTTCTTTAGCTAGTTTATAAACGAAAAACTATAATTCAGACTTGGTGAGACAGCATTCAAAAATTCTTGTAATGCAATATAGTATCAAAAGAATCTTTATATTCAATCTTCCCAAATTAATAACAAATTCGTTTTAAAGCTTTTCATTTGTAAAAATCTAAACTTAATATACTAAAGTTTGCACAATTTGACACTTCTGTTAGGTTTAAAGCTACATTTGAATAGTTAATCCCCTCAGAAATATTAATCGAATTATATGTGCATTAAAGGAACCAGTTTGTGGAATGCTTACTTTATCTTTTGAAATTGCTCTTCAAACTGCGTCCTGGCGGATTTTGCAATCGACCTGGAAATGGGCACACTTTCTGTAGAAAGTAAATTATAATCTACCTTCTAATATATAGATGCCAGGAACTGTATTCACACATTCATAACTAAACAATATAACTTAAGCAAGTTTCAGGACTTCATGTTGACAAATTTTCCAAAAACACTTCTAAAATATTGTCCCTGCAACTATTGTGTACTGAAAGTTATTTTTCTTGCAGATGGCCAACTTAGCCTGGTGGTACTACCTTTCAAAGTTTTTGGAATTCACAGATACAGTAAGTAGAATATAATTACTGTAAATGTTTATGGTTACGGAACTGCATAGACTATCAATAAAAATTAGGTCTTAATTCCCCCTAAAAAAGGGGGTGGGGTGGCTCAGTCGGTAGCGCGCCAGGCTCGTAATCTGTAGTTTCCAGGTTCGAGTCCCAGCTGGGTCAGCGTTGAGATTTATCTCCGCAAAATTCCCCGCCCTGCCCACGGTCAGTAGGGAACACCGATGGGCTTGAAAAGGCCGCCGTCCGTCGGATGGGACGTTAAGCCGTGGCCCCGTATGCGGGAGAGCCATACCCTGTGCACGTTAAAGAACACGCTGGATGGCCTTGACGGGAGGCTACCATCTGTCTCCCAACAGCTGTTCCAGTGGGTCCCCTCCCCCAACCTTCTCCGAGCCTTCGGGGTCCATGTGACCTGGCCATTTAGCCCATGGTGTGCAAAAAAGTGCCGCTCAGAGGTAAAACAACCAACCCCCTAAATAAAATGCTGGTTGAAGGATCCATAGGTGCAGCTAGTTCAAATTACCTTAATTCATCTTTTAGGCTTATCTGGTAATCTTATTACCAAACTGCTTCTTAAGGTGTTTGTTCTCAATTTAAATCTAAATTTATGCATTACGAAATAGATTACTATAAATTCCAGTTTTCGCACATAAAGCATTCTACTTAACCTTTATACATAAGCACGTGCCAAAAAAATTATTTGCAAACAGCAGTTTGTCAATTTTAATTTCTATAATTATACCTAATGTGGTTTGAGGCAACTTTCACAAATTGATTATCCTTGATAGGAATTGGAATTAGTAAGGAAGGGACTTGGAGTCCGTCCATTTAAACATGTATTTAAGTTTTTAATGTTAAAGTTGCTTTGGACTTTATTCAAAAAATTATGATCTGATATTGAAGTTATTAAAAACCTAGAATTTTTAATACTAGGATTGGCTTTTGTTTATTTACGTAACTTGTAAACAAGACTGACGTCTACTTTTTAATTCAAAACTTAAATTCTGAAGACTTCTACAGTGGAATTTTTACAAAGCATTTAGTTTCCTAAGAACCTCACTGAAATATGCAGCTTAATCACTAAGATTCACTCAATTTTTCGAAATGTTTTAGAAGTTTAGAATTAGCATAATTATTAACTTTGCTAATAATGCTCATTCTTTCAGATCTTTTTCGTGCTAAGGAAAAAATTCGGCCATGTATCAACTCTCCACGTCATCCATCACGGAATTATGCCCATGAGCGTTTGGTGGGGAGTTAAATTCACTCCAGGTAACCTTTTCATTTTGGATGAAGTATATGCAAGTGTAACTAATTTCCTAAATAATAGTGACTTTCAACCTTTAAGTATTTTTCTAACACTAGTCATGGAAATTAATTTTTTCTGCATAAAAATTTTTGTATACATGTAAAGTTTTTCATCGAGTATTTTAATCCATGAATTTAGTTTTCCTCTAGAATATCTGTATATTGAAAATGACTAGATGTTCTATTTAACATTTCCACAAAAAGGCTCGAAGGGGGCGGGGGTGGCTCAGTCGGTAGCGCGCCAGGCTCGTAATCTGTAGTTCCCAGGTTCGAGTCCCAGCTGGGTCAGCGTTGAGATTTATCTCTGCAAAATTCCCCGCCCTGCCCACGGTCAGTAGGGGACACCGATGGGCTTGGAAAGGCCGCCGTCCGTCGGATGGGACGTTAAGCCGTGGCCCCGTGTATGGGAGAGCCATACCCTGTGCACGTTAAAGAACACACTGGATGGCCTTGACGGGAGGCTACCATCTCTCCCAACAGCTGTTCCAGTGGGTCCCCTCCCCAACCTTCTCTGAGCCTTCGGGGTCCTTGTGACCTGGCCATTTAGCCCATGGTGTGCAAAAAAGTGCCGCTCAGAGATAAAACAACCCAACCCAAAAGGCTCGAAGCTCCCACAAATTAACTTTGTCGTGACAAAGTACTGTTTTAGGTAACAGTACTAATTACCCTGAATTAACGACTCAGCTTGACTCAACATGTCGCAAACGTTTTGAATAAAGCAGTGTTAAATGGAACTTAAATATGCTACTTGGGAGGAACTCTATGCGTTCTATAGACAAATTAATATGCAAAATGATCATCAAACAGATTATGTATGCCTGCCCGGTTTTGGGCTGTACCAAGGGCATGGCATTCTCAATGCTCCAAACCTTTTAAAATAAAACGCTTGGAACCCGTTTCATCGGCACCATGGTGCATAAAGGACGGTAACTTAAAGACCTGAACGTAGATTCTATCGAAGTTCATCAGAACTACTTAGACGAACTTTTTCACGAAAATGTCATCCTTAACGGGTCATGATTTAACTTTTATGATTATGAATTCAAAGTTACAGGCTTTTACTTTTACAGCCTTTACTAGGCTGATTTTGCGTCTTGATTTTTTTTTCACTCCTACAGCAATGGATGGGTTGCGGTGGCCTTCAGTAGTGATCCAGGTTCGTAATCTACAGGTCCAAGTCTCGCCTGTGCCAAAGTGGAGATTTCTCTGCAAAACTCCCATCAATAGGGAACACCGATGGGATGGTAAGCAGTGGTCCCATGTGCGGGAGGGGCGGGGGTGGCTCAGTCGGTAGCGCGCCAGGCTCGTAATCTGTAGTTCCCAGGTTCGAGTCCCAGTTGGGTCAGCGTTGAGATTTATCTCCGCAAAATTCTCCGCCCTGCCCACGGTCAGTTGGGGACACCGATGGGCTTGGAAAGGCCGCCGTCCGTCGGATGGGACGTTAAGCCGTGGCCCCGTGTGCGGGAGAGCCATACCCTGTGCACGTTAAAGAACACGCTGGATGGCCTTGACGGGAGTCTACCATCTGTCTCCCAACAGCTGTTCCAGTGGGTCCCCTCCCCAACCTTCTCTGAGCCTTCGGGGTCCATGTGACCTGGCCATTTAGCCCATGGTGTGCAAAAAAGTGCCGCTCAGAGGTAAAAAAACCCAACCCCGCCCTGCCCGCGGTCAGGAAGGGACACCGATGGGCTTGTAAAGTCCGTCGGATGGGACGTTAAGCCGTGGCTCCGTGTGCGGGAGAGCCATACCTTGTGCACGTTAAAGAACACGCTGGATGGCCTTGACGGCAGGCTACAATCTGTCTCCCAACAGCTGTTCCAGTGGGTCCCCTCCCCAACCTTCTCTGAGCTTTCGGGGTCAATGTGACCTATCCATTTAGCCCATGGTGTGCAAAAAGGTGCTGCTCAGAGGAAAAACAACCCAACCTCAATGAAACTTATTTTGCTTTTGACGTATTTCATTAACGCTTAAATCCTGTGTGCCGAATTGGCATATTTAAAATGGAGGTATAGATACAAAGCACCCGATACTCTGCTGGAGTAATCTCTGAACTATTAATGATTCATAAAACTTATATTTACATTCCCATTTTAGTCTCATTCAAGGATTGTTAATTGTTTTTCTTTTGCAGGTGGTCATAGCACTTTCTTCGCTTTCGTCAATAGTCTCGTCCACATAGTAATGTACTTCTATTATGCCATGGCAGCGATAGGACCAAGCATGAACAAGTATTTATGGTGGAAGAAGTACATGACTGCTTTCCAGATGGTAAGTCTTAGCTTAAGCAGTTCAATTAATTTCGCATTTGTCTTGAAATTGAGTTAAAATCAAATTAACAATGGGGTTGGGAGTGGCTCAGTCAATTGCGCATCATGCTCGAAACCTAATTTCCAGGTTAGTCCCATCTGAGCCAGGTTAAGGTCTCGTATCTCCAGTCTTTAGGTGACATTGATGTGGATTTGAAAGGCTGTCAGATGGGAAGTGAACGAGAGCCATACCCTAAGCATGCTAAAGAACATGCTGGATGGCATTCTTGGGAGACTTCCATCTAACAGCTGTTCAGTGGATCACCTTCACTTAACCTAGTCTTAGTCCTCATGGGCGGGGGTGGCTCAGTCGGTAGCGCATCGGGCTCATAATCTGTAGTTCCCAGGTTAGTCAAATCAGGGTCAGTTGAAATTTATCGCGGCAAAATTCCCCGTCCTGCCCACGGTCAGTAGGGGACACCGATGGGCTTGGAATAGGCCGCCGTCCGTCGGATAGGACGTTAAGCCGTGCCCCGTGTGCGGGAAGCCATACCCTGTGAACGTTAGAGAACACGCTGGATGGCCTTGACGGGAGGCTACCATCTGTCTCCCAACAGCTGTTCCAGTGGGTCTCCTCCCCCAACCTTCTGAGCCTTCGGGGTCCATGTGACCTGGCCATTTAGCCCATTGTATGCAAAAAGTGCCACTCTGGGATAAAACATCTAACTTGCTACTGTCCAGTGAATTTTTTGCTCTGCACTGAGCCTATAAATGCCAGGTCAAAATGACTGGACAAAAACAGCATACAAAACTTGCTAAGGTTTACAACTACCCAGTCTGTATTACACAATGCAAAAAATGTAAACGTTAATTTCTAAAGTTTCCCAAAGCTAATTCCTGCTCAACATTTAAAACAAATTTTGCAAGATCTCCAGAAGTACCACTAGAGAAACGTGTTTGCTACTATACGAACGTATAGATGTTATCAAATAAGTTATAGTTCAGAGCTACTTTGCTAAGTTCTGAAAGTGTACTGGAATAAACTTCAGAAATTCTTCCTTTTGAAGACTTCTTTCCTACCGTTTTGATGCCATATTCACTACTTCAAATATAAAAACTACTTACCGGTAGTTTTCAAAACTTGGTAAAAAAAATAAATGAAAGTTTGTCGACTTTATCCCTTAAGCTACTGCTATTAATTTTTTTCCTTATGTAAAAAAATTCAGGGAACCTTAACTCAATAAAATTCTGACAGGTGATTCTTGGAGGTTAGTAAGAAGCTAATAATTTTGCACTTGCATGTCGGGACAATTCTAAATTTACTCTTAAATAAATTGAAATAATTTAATTCTTGACGTCAGAAATTCTCCAGTTTATAAGTGGTATTTACCTTGTTAAGTTATTAATATAATGTTGGTTATGTAAGAAGTGAAACTTGTCTGACGTATTGAAAGCAGTCAAAACCAATGTAAAATCTATAAACTTATAAATTAATCCTTCATTAAACCCAAAGACTGTTTCTGTAGATTTCTGGGTGAAAATATTTCAGCCAGAAATCTACAGAAACAGACTCCTAATCAAATTAATTTTTACTGAAATGTTGAAGCGTCAGTAAGATATGTTGATAGAAGTAACATTAATTTTGTTTCTTGATATTAAATTGAAAGATGAATAGGATTTGGAAATCCCAAATGTTTTTCGGTTTAAAAATGCAACAACCAGAAAGTTTTTTTATCAATTGATCCGAGTCTTGATTTCAGCAAGACATTAGACTAAGCCATCAGATTGCCTAGCATTAAAGCTTTAATGAATATGTAAACTAAAAGAATCCCTTGAGTTTTTAATTATGATAACAAAGCTTGTGCAATGTACGTTGAATATGTAGTTTACGTTAAATAGCGTGAAACGTGTTTTTTGTAGTGCTGCTATTCAAGTTAAATTTGATACAAGCAATTAATGGTTTTGCTTCTGCAACCACGTGTAATAAATTTCCACATGTTTATTGAAACTTACTTCAGAGGAGTGTTCAAATCTTCATTTAGTAAAATTTTAAAATGAAAGTACAAGATGTAAACACACAAAATTCTCATGCAACCATGGGCTACGGAGGTCCAACTAGGCTGTTAATTTTCCTCTCCAGACGTCTGTTCTGAGCTGCTTAATTTGGCCACTCTAAGCCAATTCTAAAAAGGTCCTGTTTGACATTGCCCATCGCATCCTAGGTCTCCCCCTTTTTCTGAAACCTTTAGACATTGTTCATAATCCTGCTTGCCAATCTGCAGCTATGTATGTGTAACATGGCCAACCCCACGTAGTCTCTTTACACAAAATGCTGCTCAAAAGAGGTTGAGGACTTCTAACCTCATTCAAGTCGAACCACCTAATGCCCAAGATACTGCGCAAGCATCTAGAATCAAAGGCAGTTTCTTGTTTACAAAGGATCTGTTTCACTACCATAACTAATATTAGAAAGAACCAAACTATTATAAAGCCTAATTTGCCTTTAGATGTACACACCTATTTTCACTATCTAGATTAAATCCCAGCGGCCATCCCTATTCTATTTATCTCATGCCGCACATCACCAGTATATAAAAAATAAATACCCCCTCAAGCAGCTGCTTGCCACAGAGGTCTGACGGGAGCCTGTCAGTTTATATGCCACAGTAGATCTGAGAGGATGGCAGGACCTCAGCAGAAAAACAATACATCCATGCCTAATCCGGGGCTCGAACCCAGGTCCCTTAGATCAGTAGCCAAGCGTGCTAACCACTCGGCCACGGGACCGCCCCAGTGTATATCATATATATATAAATATTGGTTAATAATTTACTAAACCTTTAATTTATTGAATACTAGCTGAACGTAACCCGACGCTGCCCGGTGTCACTTTTAATCTGTATTCTTATTTTCACTGCACTAAAGGTAAATTTTGTAATCCTCCCAACAGTTTAGCAGATTTTTAGATTTTTAACGAAGAAATTTGCGCAGTGTTTGCTTGGATCGTTGTTGACGTCGGCGAGCTCTCGTAGCCCGTGGCTTAGCTTACGCGGAAACTATAGATTTTTATTTCCGTTTACCACAGATTTTGATGCCCTATGGCTCCCGTGATATTCGTCCACACGGTCCATATTTCTATCGCAGCGTCCCCCGTGTGTCCCAGTGATTGGTTTAAAAATTATGTTCCCATTTGACTCGTTACTTAGTTTTTACCTTGTACCATCTCGTGTCTCACTTTTAATCTGCATATTCTGTCTCCTGCACTAAAAGGTTATTTTTGTAAGTATTCCCCCAGACATCAGTTGGAACACGAAGAATTTTCCGATACAGCAAAGGTCATTGCTGACTAGGCGCGCGCTCTCAGAGGCCGTGGCAAAACTATTTATTTCGTCAGATTTTGTCAGTTATTCCCGACGTATTTAACCGAAAAGTCGCAAATTTCGCGGGGGGTGGCTCAGTCGGTAGCGCGCCAGGCTCGTAATCTGTAGTTCCCAGGTTCGAGTCCCAGCTGGGTCAGCGTTGAGATTTATCTCCGCAAAATGCCCTGCCCACGGTCAGTAGGGGACACCGATGGGCTTGGAAGGCCGCCGTCCGTCGGATGGGACGTTAAGCCGTGGCCCCGTGTGCGGGAGAGCCATACCCTGTGCACGTTAAAGAACACGCTAGATGGCCTTGACGGGAGGCTACCATCTGTCTCCCAACAGCTGTTCCAGTGGGTCCAACAGCTGTTCCAGAAGGTTGGGGGAGGGGTCCCCCAACCTTCTGAGCCTTCGGGGTCCATGTGACCTGCCCATGGTGTGCAAAAAAGTGCCGCTCAGAGGTAAAACACAAATTTCTTAGGCGTGTTCCTCTTGCCTGATCCCATGTTGGGTTAGAAAATCGGATTCCTAGCTGCAATGGAACTCCTCAATAATGCCTTTGGAAATGTGAGGAATCTTGCAAACGCAGCAGATTTAAATGCTATTTTAACTCTTTCACTTTCACAGTAGGGAGCAATAAATGGCAACAGTAAATTAGACAGCGATTCTTGCTTCCTGTAGGAATAACATGGTAAATATTTTTGCTTCTAGCACGCCCCCCGTTTGAGGTTTCGTCTTGAAATTTGGCACTACATTCCGGACCACAACCTGAAACATTCTTTGAAACGTGTACGTTGATTTCCCTAAGTTATGGCTGCCACACATTTTTCATTATATAAATATAATTTCTATATTTAAACCTACCGGAAAGGTACCGTTCTGAAATTAAGTGTAAATACTACTCTAACACAATGAAAGTTGAAAATGAAACTAAGGCATTGATTTCTGGAATTCACTAAAGCAGGCGTGTCCAACGTTTTGACTTCCCTGGGTCGCATTGAGTGAAGATGAATTGTTTTGGGCCGCACATAAAATATATAATAGTTAATGTATATGAATAAGGAAACTTATTTTCTTGCTTTTTTTAATTTTATAATAAAAAACATAAAACTAGTGGGATATCAAAAACTCGCTGAAAATCTCATAATCGTGTTGAAAGCTTATGTTGTAAACAGTAAACTTTACGATTTTGTGGGTCGCATTACTAGCTGTCCAAGGCCGCGCGCGTTGGACACGCCTACACTAAAAAATTGGAAATTGGGAATTGGGGAAATTTATCTTAATCTTCAAAACCTATGAAAAAAAGTGTGCAACAGGTTTAGATGAAGAGAAATGCATAATTGCAAAATTTAATATGGATTATATATAAACTTACACATCCTAAAAATAAGCTAAAATGTATAATTAACAAAGACTGTTGCATGTTGACCTAAAAACTAGATGCGTAGTTAGTAAATTATACTAATTGTGAAGCATTTTATATAATAAAATGCTTGAAAGTAAGTTTTGAGGATCCCATGACTCGAGGCCCTGGGCGAGCTCCTGTGTTGTAATATAAACTTTCACTAAGCTACTTGTAAATCTCTTACTTTTGTATGTTATATTTTAAAACAGATATTTCTACTTATATCGGTTCAATAGCACTTCCATAAATAGTCACTGTTTATATAACTTAGTTCTTGAATGTGCTACCAAGAAATTTCGGTGTCCTTCATTAATTTCTCTAGATTTCTCACATTTTGCAAGCTTATTTTCTGTTTTACATAAAAGTACAATGCGTGGTTGCTATAAAATGCTTAAAGTAAGATCTCTGCTATATGAAACAGATTTGAAAGCATAGTTTTAAATTTTGGGGGCGGGGGTGGCTCAGTCGGTAGCGTGCCAGGCTTGTAATCTGTAGCTCCCAGGTTAGTCCCAGCTGGGTCAGCATTGAGATTTATCTCCGCAAAATTCCCCGCCCTGCCCACGGTCAGTAGGGGACACAGATAGGCTTGGTAAGGCCGCCGTCCGTCTGACGGAACGTTAAGCCATGGCTCAGTGTGCGGGAGAGCCATACCCTGTGCACGTTAAAGAACACGCTGGATGGCCTTGACGGGAGGCTACCATCAGTCTCCCAACAGCTGTTCCAGTGGGTCCCCTCCCCCAACCTTCTGAGTCTTCGGGTCCTTGTGACCTGGCCCCTTAGCCCATGGTGTGCAAAAAAAGTGCCGCTCAGAGGTAAAACAACCCAACCCTGTAGTAAATTTCTTACAATCAAATCATTTGGTATTATGCATTTCTCTCGTATTTTCCGTCATTACAGTAGCATTAGCATGCACATTATAATAGGATCATCCCACACGAGTAACTCTTTTTACAGGGTGCTCCTATTATGTGAATTGTTTACAGCACCAAATCTGAATTGTTACAGCAATTTGGAGTTCTTACAAACTAGTCTCTAGTTTTTAGCATCCCTTGAATAGCATGCTTGGCCAATGATTTAAAAGAACCTGGGTTCCATCCCAGGAAAGACATGGCAGTTTCTCTTGTTCTGATGTCTCTATCCTAAATTTTGTTTACTAGTGGTACTATCAGGCCTGTGACAAGGAGCTGTTTCAGGGGCAATTGATTTAATTTCTATCGCCAATGATATATTGGTCTGCAATATCCTGTTAAAATATTTGAGAAAGGCAATACTTTAAGTGAAAGTCTTCAGCTTATACAGTACTGTAATAACCTACTTGGAGATTAAATTCCGAATTACTATAATGCTGCCAAACCAATATATTTCAAATAGCAAATTAAACTCAAATTAAGATTGTTAAGCAACTTCAGAAACGATATCTACTTCAGAAATTTAAAGTCTTAAAAGATTAATCTGTTGCCTAGTAATTTTATTACATGAAAACGTCTTAGTACTAAATATCTGCCAATTTTTAATATTACAACTTCAGTTAACAAAGAACAAAATTATTTTTAGACTACTGCAAGCCTTTTAGTTTGTAACTAATGCTATATTAAATTATTTTCTCGATAAAAATGTGGAGTAAATATCCTTATTTTAGCTTAAGGACTTATGAATAGATACTAAATCTCTAAATTATGCGTCAATAAGCAAATTATTTTTGAAAGTTACTTTTTACAGTTAATACTCGAGCTTAATTTTCAGGTCTTTATTCTTAATGGTTAAGATACCTATTTTTTCAGCGATATTAGCATGATTTTTTGCTAGTATATGACCGGGTTTGCTCTAATGTATAACGGGGTATATATAGTGGGAGTTTAGTTTACAAAATTTATTTTTGTACTTTATGCCCTATACTTTTAGATCCCAATCATATTAGGCATGGAAACAATTAAAAACTTGTCAGAATAATGGTTAGACTAAAAATTATTGAATTAATAGTAAAATGCCATTGTCGAATAATGGCATTTTTCGACATAGGAACTCTTTTGCACCTAACTTTAAAATTCTTTACCGGTTGATATGAAAACAAAAATTATCGTCTTAATACACGAATATTAAATTCCTTTTCAAATGTAATGAGTCCTAGTTTAAATTCAAACGAGTTTTCCCCTTAAAGTTTATCATTATTGATAATGCATTTGTTCAAATTGTGAATCGTAAATGCAAATTTTTTCAAGCGTAGTTTTAAAAATTAATCTGTACTGATTATAGCTTCTTGATCCCAGACATGAATTTTTAAAATAAAGTTTCTTTTAGAGGTTTCTTTGAAAAGTTTAAAGTTCTAAAAAACATTTTAGACCAGTTTCATTTATAATCATACTTTTTAGAATTTTTATCTACCGGTAATTTAATAAATATATCTAATATTGGTAAAATGTCTTGACTACCAGACTCCTGAAGATTCCAGAAAAATCTAATATTGCTACTTCAGTTACTCACCCTTCAGAAAAAGGGAAGGCCACACTGACGTCTCTAACCAACTAAAGAGCAAAGCAAATGAGAACGTTTGACTTTGCTAAGGAATTTAAAAATATCCGGAATTCTTCAGGAAATTGAATTTGGGTAATATATTGCTCGAAGTGAAAACATTGTCTTAAATTTAAGGTGGCTAAGGATGGGACTGAGAATCTCAGTAGGCGTCCAAGCCTTTGATTTTGTTGCCTCTCTTGGATGGATAAGAGACCGGACTAAAGATTTGAACTTTTACGATCCCCTATTTTACCAGTTAAAGCGCCAAAAAATTTTGGTGTTTGAAACTCGCTTATTTTACTATTAGTTTCTTAGAAAATTTGTTTGCCTTGTGGCCCCTTTGGTAATAACAAATGTTAAAATAAACTCCAATCAGTCACTATTTTCGACTTCGAGATATAAACCCTAAGCTTGGAGCTCAAAAATTAATTCAAGATATCAATCGTCTTAGAATAGTAAGTAACCAATCCAAGCTGCCAATTTTAATTTACTCTAGTTTTCTTGAATCGTATTCAATTCGTTTTTAGTATAGATCTCTTTTATGGGATAAAAGGGAAATAGTTTGAATTGCTTAATACTGAACTGTGCCCATACTAATCTAGCATTTTCTTCATCCTCCAGGTTCAATTCATCGCCATCTTCGTTCACTCCTTCCAGTTGCTCTTCAGGGAATGCAAATATCCTCGTGGTTTCATGTGGTGGATCGGCTTCCACGCAGTGCTCTTCTGGTTCCTCTTTGCAGACTTCTACAAGAGCACCTACGGCAAGAGGCTCGCAGCATCTCGGGCAGCAGCCGCCGCCGCAGCTTCTCTTAATCACGCCAAGAACGGAAGCATCAAGAACGGTGTCCTCAAGACCAACGGCTACGTGAACGGCAATGCCCTCAACGGCATAAAAGCAAACGGCATCACAAATGGTTCGGTCATCTCGAATGGCATATCCAACGGCATCCACAAGCCCGTCGAAAATGGTGTTAGGAACGGAAACCTTACAAACGGTCACAGTAATGGAGTGGTCTTCAGGACGGTGGACAAAAAGGCAGACTGATGGTCTAGGCGCTTAAGTTAAAAACCAAACTAAACTGGTGCAAAACAGCACACCGCAGCTGCCAATAAGTAGTTTTAATTCGTCTACTTCAGTGCCTTGACTGACTGCATTATATGTTGGAAGCTTGTTTTTGAATGTTATGACATAGCTTTGAACTTGCAAAGCACAATTACTCGTGAATTGGAAAATGGAGTTGACAATTCGTTTCTGTGGGATGTCGCAAAGGTTTCAACAGCAGATAAATCTCTGAATAAATGGGATTCCTCAATACTTTGCTCAGTAAACAAACGGAGTCACTTTTGAAAAACAGGACTGTACAATTGCAACTTTAAGTCTTGGGAGCATACTAGGAAATGCAAGAGTTGTTAATGTGGCAAATTCGTTAAATTGGCTATATTTATACTAGCTGTTGGATTTAATTTACATTCCTAATATAGTATACGGGTATAGAAAAACTAAAATTGTTAATTTGGCGACCAAAGTGTTTAAAACAAATAGGGAAATTAAATTTATAAGCTTGCTCAATTTTAGATTTCCTTTAAGAACTAATATTTAGCACTGTATAATAATGTGTAATGCTGATCTTGAGCAAATTATTTGAAAACTATTTTAACTGTCGTAAATATTAACATGAATATACTTGATGGCGATTGTTTAGTTTTCAAAGGCCTAAGATGTACACTATTCATACAAATTTTTAAATGTTTTAGGTTATCTAAATTTACTAAAACATCTTTTTATAAATTGAAGTGTGCTTCTTAGACTTAAGTTCTAAAGTATCTAAGTCTGTCCTTAACAAAACTCGATGGTTTCAGTGATAATTCAGCCTTCGATTACCGTCCATTTTAGAGGATGTAGGAAATTATTCCATAGACTTATTTGATGCAGGAACTAACACCGCTACTTTACATGCGTGCTATAAATGGACTAGCTTTCAGTCTAAAGTTGAATGTAGGTAAATTCTCTCTCCTGAAACTATTTTTAGATTCAGCTACATACTAAGAAATTGCTTTTCTCCAGCAAATAGCTAAGTGAAATGGATAAATGTACTTTATTAAACAAGCTGTAAACGTTCATTAAGAGTAATTTCAGAAATACTAGTTTGTCAATAGGTGTATTAGTGCTATCATTAACTTCCCATTAACTTATTTGTACAATTTTTTACATTAACATAGGCAGTCATAATTGCTTGAATTTTAACGTTTTACTGTTTCTAACTATTAAATTTCTCTAAAGTGTTCTATTAAGATTTTACTGACTGTTACGTTTTAAGACAAATGCCTAGAAAATCTTCCCTGGATACCGCTAGGAGTTCCCTGAAAGCTGAATTTTTCATCGTTTCCAGAAAAACTGCATTTTTGAATGGCCAAGTGTCAGTGTGGGGGACCAGTTTTGGTTATACATAATTATTTTGTACAGTACTTTAATATTTTCGTATTAACCCAACAAGGCTTTTATTGTTTTGTATTGAATTAACCAATTGTATTAGCCTCTTGTTGGGTGACAATAAATGTTACTTCTATTGTCTCAATGCTTCTGTGTATTCATTGAATAAATCGTATACAGCTTTTGGAGTATATAACAGGCTCTACACCAGATGCACAAACACTTATTTGCATGGGCCCATAGCTGGGAGGAAGGTGAAATAAAAAAATTTCTCTTAAAGATGTCGCTCTGAATTTTTAACGTCTATCAATTTTAAAGGAAAAATAAAGCTCGTAGCATCAATTAGAGATCTTGATCGGCGGCAGGTAGCTCAGTGGATCAGAGCTGACAGGTTATCGAGAGGTCGTGGGTTCATATAGCCCGGCTCAAGAGAATTCTAAAATTGATCGTTAAATTAGGTGATATCTTCCTTAATAAATCCAAATATTTCTATTTATATAAGATTTAGCTGTTTATTTCAATTGCATAGTTGCAAAACATGAAAAATTGAAATGTAGTTTAACGTTAAAATTTGAGTTTGGTTCTTGAAGCAATCAATGGAACACTTACCAGCTCTTAAATGTGACTTGGCGCAAATAGTCACTCGGATATAGACCATATTCCTGAAACTAACCGAAACTGCTTCAATAACGTTGTAGCTAGTAAAGCTCCCAATATAGAATATTTCAATCTAAGATAATGTGAAAAAAATAGATTTAAATGTTAAACATTTATTTCTAAATTTGGAAATATTCAAACTACATATTTTGTAATGGTTGCAGCTATTGCAAAATATATAGCTGAAAACGTTATCGCCAAATTTCATTGGAGTAAAACTTGCAACATTTAAATACTCTATATAATCAACGGTAGTTTAATAAATTATTCGGAAGATAACTAATCCTTCGAAATATGGGGTTTTCTAAAAGGGACTTTAGGATGTTTTGTAATAAAGAGGAAAACGCAAGGAATATATCGGATTTGTTTATTGTAAATTAAAGTTTCATCGATTACAATTAAACTTGAAAGATGTCATTTAAATGTCCACCACGGCTACGTTTACAGCCATCGATACGAACATCATAATTTTGTAAGATATTCTCAATCATTGAGACATTAATCTCGTGAATGCTCCAGACCACAAACCGTACATTTTTGTGCAAGAAGTGATTGTTCGTGAATACTTCAAGGATTTTCTTCCCCCCCCCCCAGTCGACAATTTTGTTTGACACTTCCATTTAACGTGAAATGTGTCTAATCGCTGAAGATGATTTTATGCGAAAACTGAGGATCCGTTGCCCTTTCAAAAACAATTTTCACAACCCCCTCAAAGTAACAATTTCTGCGTTGCAATTGGTTCAGTTCCTGCGTTAACTGAATCTTATAAGCATGCAAATCTTTATGCAAAATTCCCCATAAACTGGTTTGAGCAATGCCTAATTCTTCAGAACGTCGTGAAATTGATGTGCATGGGTCATTTGAGATACTTTCACGTATAGCAGTAATGTTCTCAGCAGAACTTGCAGTTTTTGGTCTCCCTGAAGATCGTTTATTATGAACAGATCCAGTTTCTTGAAATTTTTCACTAAATTTCGAATTGTTTGTTCAGTAGGATGATTGAATGCGCCGAAAAATCACGAATTTTACGACTAGTTTCTTATACTGAACATCTATTTCCGTAATACGTGGGGCGGGGGTGGCTCAGTCGGTAGCGCGCCAGGCTCGTAATCTGTAGTTCCCAGGTTCGAGTCCCAGCTGGGTCAGCGTTGAGATTTATCTCCGCAAATTCCCCGCCCTGCCCACGGTCAGTAGGGGACACCGATGTGCTTGGAAAGGCCGCCGTCCGTCGGATGGGACGTTAAGCCGTGGCCCCGTGTGCGGGAGAGCCATATCCTGTGCACGTTATAAGAACACGCTGGATGGCCTTGACGGGAGGCTACCATCTGTCTCCCAACAGCTGTTCCAGTGGGTCCCCTCCCCCAACCTTTTCTGAGCCTTCGGGGTCCATGTGACCTGGCCATTTAGCACATGGTGTGCAAAAAAGTGCCGCTCAGAGGTAAAACAACCCAACCCGTAATACGTTGTAATGATTTCAATGCATTGTTCTTGTGAGAGCGACGTAATAGTTAGAATTGTGACTGACGTTAGGGTATATGAAATTCCACCTGAAAAACATTTTAAGTTATCGGCATTCAAAATCCTAAAGTCCTTTTGTGAAAACCCTATATATATTAACTTGCACTGTTTAATTTTTATTGAAGCAATCTCCTGAAATCTGACTAAACCATGACAACTCCCACATTTTAAGTTTCTTGTTATGCCATTGCGAGAGTAGTATCATATGGCCACCTACCACAGTAGACGTATGGTAGGTAGTCATATTCTGATATGACTATGTTGAGACTCCGAAAATATTTCTAGCTATATGGAATACGAAATATCCTTTCACTAATCTCGTTCCATCAAGAGTTTAATAAGTAGTATAGCTTTAGTATGTCTCGATTACGTATTTAACAGGCTTCTGGAATATGAGTGCGGGCCGCCCCTAAGATTTAGTAAGAGTGCCTATAACGAAATCCCATTAGTCATAATCATCGCATTAAAGTTTGGAAGTTATAACAGCAGTATTAAACATAACTACCCAGTGCAACTCGTAATCAGATTCTTATGGGTTTTACCCAAGAGGAACTTTCCTACAGCGGGTTAAATAGCCAGACCATAAGTGCTTAGAAGTTTGGAGAGCCACTGGACAGCTGTTAAGACAGATGGTAGTCTCCTATAAAGTCCCTCCAGAGCGTTCTTTAACATGAAATGTATATATAGTTCTTCCGCACACAATCGCGGATTAACCTCCCATTTGGACTGTCTTAACCACTCTCCTAAATAACGGCGTACCCAGAATTTTCCAATGGAGGTTTGAGTCTCATTTCAAATGAAGTTGGAGATCTTAGAAAACGATAGAAACCTGCAAGGGTTTTAACCAAAATCCTCTTTGGTTACGCCACTGCAAAAAAATACGAAATTGCCATTTTAGCTTGCTAGAAAGGCTATCATTATAGAAACTTATTCGATACAAGTTATTGTTTTCAGTCTGGTTTCTTAATTCAATATCTATGACAAGCTTTTTGAAAAGAGTGGCGATATATTAAACTTGACGCAAATAATTGTAACTTGACATACCAAAGCTTGCAGAATTTAAAAAATATTTCCCACATTTGAACTTGTTGTTTCTAAAAAATGGGTAAAAAATAAACCGGTGATTATTAGAGTTCTAATAAGTCCTAAAATTTAGGGTGGCTTGGTTGATACAATTACCCTACTTCTTCCCTCTCGTCGTAAGGGTGGCTCAGGCGGCAGCATGCTGGGCTTGTAATCTGCACTTTACAAATTAGTCCAGCCTGGCAAACGTCGAGATTTCAAAATTCCCTGTCATCGGTTAGTACGGGACACCGATGGGCTTGGAAAGGCTGCAGTCTATAGGTTGGCACATAAAGCACTGTGTGTGGGAGAGTCGTAGCCTGTGCTAAGCATAGACTGGATGGCCTAAATGCAAGACTGCCCATCTGTCGCATAACAGCTATCCATTGGGTGCATTTAGCCCATGGTGTGCAAAAAAGTGCCGCTCAGAGGTGAAACAACCCAACCCATTTGGGTGCCCTCTCAACCTTCTCCGAGATGTTCATCCTTGTGGCCTGGCTACTGAGCCCATTACGCGCCAAAAAGTGCCAATCAACGCTGACACAAACGAGACTAACCTTCGAACAGCAGATTATAAGCCTGACGCGATAGACTGAGCCAAACTCTCCAGTTAGCGGAATATTATGGTGTTAGCAAATGTAATAAACGGACACTTCGGTATTGACAAAAAATTTAAGTTTAATGGAGATAACGCCCATGCTAGTGAATTTACCAGTAGGGCAAAACCTCCAAGAACTTTTAATTAGATCTCATCGCAAAACTTTTAAAGCTTAATCTAAATAGTTTTTTTTTTTTTTTCAGAAAGTCCGTTAAGCCTCGAAGGTAACAATCCACTGCATGGCGTAATAGGAGTCGAATAATTTAGTACAGGTCACGTGCGTAAAGAGGCTTAACAAAGTCTACGATTTCAGTTATTAAACATCCTTTATTCCTATTAGCAGGAATGGAAAAGGATTTTCGGAACTAGTGGACGCTCCAGAATAAGTGGAAAATAGACATCGTTGTTGACATAAACAAGACTTGCTAAAAGCCCTGGAATTAGTACCGAAAACAAAGGAGTGGACATACATGCAGTTATTTCCTCTCGTTAAATAAAAGAGATTAGTTCGTTTTTTAATGTCCTCCCCAACTTTCCATGGGGATCCTTGTGATCTGGTCATTTAGTAAAAAGTGGAGTTCAAAGTTAAAAAAAAAATCTTGAACTAGTGTCCACTCACCTTTCCTCTATTTTTTCATCCCTGCTTATAGGTGATTAGGTTTTTCGCTAAATTTTTCGATATCCAGGTTATCACCATTCTTGCAATTTGTTCATCAACGCTACTTTAAACTCTTTGAGCACAAGCTAACTATATCCACAGGCCTGGACAGCCGTTGACACGAAAGGGAAAGATGCATGAAGATTTTAGTAAATTATTTTGCCTAAAGTTATTCATTTGAAAACTAAACTTCATTGCTTAAAATTATAATGGGTAGCCATTTTTAAGAATTGATAATTTTATATCCAGATATTCGAATAAAATCCAAATTAGTAAATTGTGTTGTTTTAAAACTAGCTTTCAGTTTAATTTTAAGCAATGAAATTTAGTTTTCAAATGAATTGATTTGCTTTTGTGGCCTTTTTGGGTTTGGGTTTTACTTTTGCTATTGCCAATTAGGCACTGTTTTAGACTTCGAGATATAAGCCATATGCTTCGAGCTCATAATATTAAAGATATCAAAGGAACTGATCGGGTCGGCAAGCCTTCCCAGAAACCTTAATTGTAGAATGAAAAAAAAATGATTAAATTGTAAGAAATTGCTAAAATGGAATTAAAATTAACTAAGGGTTGGGTTGTTTTACCTCGGAGCGTCACTTTTTTGCACACCATGGGCTAAATGACCAGGTCACATGGACCCCGAAGGCTCGGAGAAGGTTGGGGGTGGGACCCACTGGAACAGCTGTTGGGAGACATGCTAACCTCCCGTCAAGGCCATCCAGCGTGTTCTTTAATGTGCACAGGGTATTGCTCTCCCGCACACGGGGCCACGGCTTAACGTCCCATCCGACGGACGGCGGCCTTTCCAAGCCCATCGGTGTCCCCTACTGCCCGTGGGCAGGGCGGGGAATTTTGCGGAGATAAATCTCAACGCTGACCCAGCTGGCACTCGAACCTGGGAACTACAGATTACGAGCCTGGCGCGCTACCGACTGAGCCACCCCCGCCCCTAAAATTAACTAAGCTCCAGCCTGTTAAATCTTCAGCGAATTGACATGGCTCTATTTGAAGAGATTGTCAGAGAAAGGTCACGGAGTGTCAGAACGCCGTTGGCTTTTTTTATACGCAACGATAGAAATGAAGCTGCTAGCCTTGCACAAATTCTCTAAATGGGGGGGGGGCGTCGGCAAGATAACAAGTCAGTCGCCAACTTCTTCAAAATTCTATAACCGCTTCGTTTCATAAAAAAATCCTAATTAAAGTTTTATATTCATAAGGTGGGGGGATTCATTTCATTTTTCATTGTAGTAAATTGAAAATACACGATATAATAAATAAAGAAAGGAAATTTAGGACAGTGTTTGGGAACGCAATCTCCTTTGGTGATTTTCTAGATAGCAATATTCGAGGTTTTAAAAAATGTAAATGAATGAGAGGAACACACTTATGTGTAAATGAAACTTTATTTACAGATACATAAAAACAAATTAACAATTTCGTATAAAATTAAACAAGAAATGTTCATCTTTTAGCCCAGCTGCAAGGGTTCGTCAAAGAAGTAGAAGACATCTGTTTCAGAATTCAAAGATTCGAATCTTAAAATAGCGAAATCTCGTTATAACGCAAGAGTGCAAATCGTGTAGTTTTAACTTATACCAAAATGATTACTAAAAAGCCAGAGGCGGATCTAAGATAATTAGACAGAGGACGCATAAGAAACTATATAAACGTAAATATTATACCTTGATATATATAAACGTTCTATTTTATTTAATTAAGTTTATGCATGCGATAAAAGACAAACCTCGCGAGAGTTCGCACCCCCCCCCCCCCCTCCCAAGTCAACCCTATATCCCCGATGTTGGCTCACTCACTTACAAGAAGAGTGACTCATTAGACCCCTTACTAGAGGGGAGGGTAAAGCATTGCTTCAAAATTTAGAATGTTGCACAAAACATTTTACTCATGACTATTTACATTAGCAGTAAAATTTCAGGGGCGGGGGTGGCTCAGTCGGTAGCGCGCCAGGCTCCTAATCTGTAGTTCCCAGGTTCGAGTATCAGCTGGGTCAGCGTTGAGATTTATCTCCACAAAATTCCCCGCCCTACCCACCGTCAGTAGAGGACACCGATGGGCTTGGAAAGGCCACCGTCCGTCGGATGGGACGTTAAGCCGTGGCCCCGTGTGCGGGAGAGTCATACCCTGTGCACGTTAAAGAACACGCTGGATGGCCTTGACGGGAGGCTACCACCTGTCTCCCAACAGCTGTTCCAGTGGGTCCCCTCCCTCAACCTTCTCTGAGCCTTCGGGGTCCATGTGACCTGGCCATTTAGCCCATGGTGTGCAAAAAAAGTGCCGCTCAGAGGTAAAACAAGCCAACCCAACCCAGTAAAATTTCAAGTACGAGTTATGCGAGCTATTACAATTCGCCAGTGGAGTTTAAATGAAATGTTTTTACTCGTTTCATAAAATTACAAAAAATATATTCTGGAAATCATTTAAATAAAAGGTTAAAATTCAATTTTCTAAATTCAAATTTTCGAAAAAACCGTTCCAGATTAGCTCGACAACCATTTTTTAACTTCGTTTTTGAAATTCTATCGTCGAAGTACAACGGTTAGAAGATAACTTATGAACTCTGTTTAGTGTGACTGTGAAGTAAAGTTGCCATCCAACGAAAACTAATCTCATAAAATACATTTCGACATAGTTTCCTTAGATTATCTGGCAATCGGACTGCGTTGCCCAGTTAGCCTATTACAGTCAGGCAGCCATTGGTAACCGAACTTGTTGAAAACCTTAGAACTCGAAACTGTTGAGGCTGTAACTGTAAGTAAATGGCTTCTTATTCATATCTTCACGATAAAGGTTAAGCTTGTAGACCTCCTATTCCAATCAAGGAAATGGCTAAAAGCTTTTTCATAGCTCTTGATAATATTTTAAACATGGTAAAAAAATAGAGCGGTAACTGTTACTTTTTGTATAGGATTTATATTAAGTGAGTTACATATTGGGGGCGGGGGTGGCTCAGTCGGTAGCACGCCAGGCTCGTAATCTGTAGTTCCCAGGTTCGAGTCCCAGCTGGGTCAGCGTTGAGATTTATCTCCGCAAAATTCCCCGCCCTGCCCACGGTCAGTAGGGGACACCGATGAGCTTGGAAAGACCGCCGTCCGTCAGATGGCGTTAAGTTGTGACCCCATGTGCCGAGAGAGCCATACCCTGTGCACGTTAAAGAACATCCTGGATGGCCTTGACAGGAGGCTACCATCTATCTCCTAACAGCTGTTCCAGTGGGTGACCTGGCCTTGTGACCTGGCCATTTAGCCCATGGTGTGCAAAAAAGTGCCGCTCAGAGGTAAAACAATCCAACGTTAAAGAACACACTGGATGGCCTTAACGAGAGGCTACCATCTGTCCCCCAACAGCTGTTCCAGTGGCTCCCCTCCCCCCAACCCTCTGACCCTTCGGGGTCCATGTGACCTGTCATTTAGCCCATGGTGGGAAAAAAGTGCTGCTCAGAGGTTTTCAGCACTTTGATCTCATTCTTTAGGTGTACGATAATATTTCGTAAAGAACCTACCTCTTCTATCATTGACTCCTGTCCACTGTTCTCTGTAGCTTTCTTCGCTCTAGTATTTATATTTACCGGAACCGCTAACACCACTGCTTCTATGGAATCACGGGAACTTGCCTCGCAGAAGTCACCGTGCCCTCTGATGCCCGATACACATGACCCCGGATATGATGGATTCCTTGCGTGAGGATCCTGGTCGATGAAATCACCTTTCGATTTCGTATTTTGCTTTTTAAATTTGCACTGTCCACATCGCCACTTATTTCTGGCCTCCTTCGATAGTTTATGATAATTATTTTCACTGAAACCTCCACAGTAGAAATGCATGGAGCGATTGCAACTGTCAATGCATTTAATTATATCGCTTACGTCGCGAGCTTCTTTAGAACAAACTCCACACTTTAAAACCATGTTACCAAATTTCAGCTCACTCTACAATATGTAGACAGTCCCTTATGTTTTGAGACACGTAGGTCAAGGTCAAGGTCACTAGACTGCCAAGTACTAAAACCCAGGGCCCAAAATGTTATTAATGTGACCCTGTCCTGAAATCTGAAGGTTTAGATTAATTAGAGAATTATAATTATTAATTAATTACCATTCACTGTAAACAAAATAATAATAATGTAGTTATGGTGGCTGAACATAAACGGTAGCACTAATCATTGGTTTATATCCTAGAATATGTAGGTCTATCATGATGATGTTGGAAAATGTCGTGCGAAACCAAACTAGAAACTTCACACTCTGTCATTAATTAGATAAATTATAATTAAGATTTAAATATTTATGAATAAACAAAATGAGAATGAGTTTAGTTCCAATTACTGATCATAGATGACAGCACCAGTCACAATATTATAGAAGAAAATCACAACGGGTAAGGCTGAGTAATAGATCTAAAGTAGGGAAGTTACTATTCACCGTGGTTACCAATAATCTAGGTGACGTCCCAGTGGCTTAGTGGTTAGCGTGCTTGTCTGTGGACAAAAAAACTTAAATTCGAAACACATATGAGGCACAAATGTTTATTTTTGATATTGTGTCTCTGCTGTAATGTACACTGCCCTACCAAAATTTTATGTACGTTGCATGTTATGTCAATGGGAATAACTCTAAAATTATTTATGAAAAAATTAGATTGAAAATAAAGATAATAATCATTTCTATTTTAATCTCTATTTTCAACAATGTTCGTTCAAGCATTAAAGATTTCTGGAAGCTGGAATAGTTTTCAACAGTAACGCCTCGCAAGAATTCTCCTCAGAAATTAGTTAAAACTGAAATAATAAGTATTGTTCCAAATCATTTAATATAAAATATTAGTTTTTATTTCATTAAAAGAGAACATTTAAAATGTAAAATAACTATACATTTTAGTAAGAATTGCATAATGATTATTTCAATATCAGACAAGCAAGTATCTAACAAATACTAGACAACTTATAAAACTAGATATAAATTGCTAAATATTCCAGCTTCCATAACTCTTTAAACGCTGCACGAATATTGTTAAGAATTCATATTTCAATGGATGTCGTTATGATCTTTAATATATCTTCAGTCAAACTTTTCAATTAAATGTATATTAAAGTTATTTAAAAAAAATACCTCCTCAGGCAGCTGCTTGCCACAGAGGTCTGACAGGAGCCTGTCAGTTTATTTGTCACATTGGAAGGTCTGAGAGGATGGCAGGACCTCAGCAGAAAAACAACACGATCGTTCATGCCTTACCCTGGGCCTCAAACCCAGGTCCCTTATATCAGTAGCCAAGAGCACTAACCACTCAGGTCCCTTAGATCAATAGCCAAGAACGCTAACCACACGGCCATGGGACGGAAAGCTTGTAGATTCCCATTTACCTAATATGAGCATTCTCTAATATTTTGGACGGTAGTTCATGTCGTGTAAAATATCAGAGATATTTTGTTTCCTATAGCATTGACAGGTTCAGGCCTCCAGGAGAAGAATTTGCTTGAGTGTCGAAGTGAATGATGAGATGGCTACGGTTGGATCGATCAGTTGCGCACTTTTAATATTACGTATTCAAGTTCGAGTCTGTTGAGATTTTCACCACTAACATCCATTCTTCGGTCAGTGGAAAGGGGATATCAGTAGCCTTGAGAGGGGCGGGGGTGGCTCAGTCGGTAGCGCGTCAGGCTCGTAATCTGCAGATCCCAGGTTTGAGTCCCACCTGGGCTTGTGTTGAGATTTATCTCCCTAAAACTCCTCGCCCTGCCCATGGTCAGTAAAGAACAATGGGCTTGGAAAGGTCGTTGTCCATCGGATGGGACGTTAAGCCATGGCTCATGTGCCAGAGAGCATACCCTGTGCACGTTAAAGAACACGCTGGATAGCCTTGATGGGAGGCTACCATCTGTCTCCCAACAGTTGCTCTAGTGGGTCCCCTCTCTCAACCTTCTCTGAGATTTCAGAGCCCTTGTGACCTGGCCATTTAGCCCATTGTGTGCAAAAACGTACTGCTCAGAGGTAAAACAACCGAACCCAAGTCGCCTTGAGACCACTGTACATCAGATGGGGTATTAAGCAACGTTCCGTGTTCTAGAGAGCAACACATTGGATGAACTTGGCAGGAAGTATCCATCCGTTCACTAACAACTGCCAATGGGTCCACTTCTGCTAAACTCTGAACCGTTGGAGTTCTTGTAGCCTAGTCTTTTCATCCATTGTCTGTAGAGAAGGGTACCTTAAAGTTAAATCAACCTAACTGATGATCAGACCAGGATGGGAATTGACTCAGTCAATAGCTCGCGAGGCTTCTAATCTGCAGTGCCCAAGTTCGAGTCCTACATGGACTTGTGTTGAAATTTATATCCGCAAAACTCCCCGACTTGAGCTCGGTCAGTAGGGAACACTGGTGGAAAAGCCGCCATCCATCGTATGGGACGTTAAGCCGTTGCCTCGTGTACGTTAGAGCCATATCTTGTGCACGTTAAAGAACACGCTGAATGGCCTTGACGGAAGGCTACTATCTAGCTCCCAACAGCTATCCAGTGGGTCCCCTCCCCCCAACCTTCTCTGAGCCCTCGGGGTCCTTGTGGCCTGGCCATTTAGCCCATTGTGTGCGAAAAAGTGCAGCTCAGAGCTAAGGAAGCCCAGACCATCAGAAGGGACCACGAACTCTCACAAACATCATCAGTTATTCCAACTCTTTTCATTAAAATGATTTTCACAGTTTAAACTGCTACTCAACACTTAGCACTTGATAGCATTATAATCAGTTTCCTATACTCATCCCGTGGCCGAGTGGTTAGCGCGCTTGGCCACTTGAGGAAGGGACTTGGGTTGGAGCCTCAGATAAGGCATGGATGTTCGTGTTGTTTTTCTGCTGAGTCGTGCCATCATCACAGACCTTCTACCATGGCGTACCAACTGACCAGGCTCCTGTCAGACCTCTGTGGCAAGCATCTGCTCATGAGAATATTTTTTTTTTATAAATTAATACGAATATTGCTGAGAAACTTTTGTAAGCTTTTTCTTTAAAGTGAAAGTACTCCAAACTACTCCGACTAATTCCCGATCTTCAAAATTTGATAATAAATCCAAAGTTTTCTAGAAAATATCAATAGCCAAGCCATTGTAAATGGTTGAGAATTCAATTCTAATAATTCGGGTATTTGCGACTGTTATCGTTATCTGCATTAAATATATGTTACGCTGTCATAATTGTAACTGGATAATATTAAAATAATGTTTACGAACCAAAATATAGGAAATAAAAGATAAATTGAAGCGGTCCCCTCTCAAATCCATAAAATATCTGTTTTACAATGCTTCAAAAAACTACGGAATGATTTAATGTGCTATAAATATGCAATTTACTGGACCACCAAAACCTGTTTATTTAAATATTAAGTATGCTACTTTGAAATGAAATATTGTACATGATTTATTCCTAAACACTTAGGGGTGGGGGTGGCTCAGTCGGTAGAGCGCCAGGCGCGTAATCTGTAGTTCCCAGGTTCGAGTCCCAGCTGGGTCAGCGTTGAGATTTATCTCCGCAAAACTCCCCGCCTTGCCCACGGTCAGTAGGGGACACCGATGGGCTTGGAAAGGCCGACGTCCGTCGGATGGGACGCTAAGCCTTGGCTCCGTGTGCGGGAGAGCCATACCCTGTGCACGTTAAAGAACACGCTGGATGGCCTTGACGGGAGGCTACCATCTGTCTCCCAACAGCTGTTCCAGAGGGTCCCCTCCCCCAACCTTCTCTGAGCCTTCGGGGTCCATGTGACCTGGCCATTTAGCCTATGGTGTGCAAAAAAGTGCTGCTCAGAGGTAAAACAACCCAACGTTAAACACTTAACGGACTTCAGAAAAGATTTTTTTTTTAATGAAGTACGTGATAACGAGATTTCACTATGCCGGAGTTCAGATTAAAAGAGGAGCAAAATTGCTCCATTTATTCACACAATGAAAATAAATCTCCCTAGTTGTCAACGATCTTGATTGTCTAAGAGTGTGATAATAGATTTCTAGACGAGTATCGTGCCCACAAATGCAACAAAGGACGAATGAGCTGTTCATTTAACTGTGCCTTGATATCAACTTGAAGGGACGGGTCAATACCTCAATTGTTAGAGAGGATTTTATGAAAGGCAAACTAGTTTGTGTACAAAAATATAAATTACAAAATGCTTTAAATTATATACGAGTAGTTCTACCAGTTTCTTTATATAATAAAATATTAATATGTATTTAATATGCATTTATACTAATTACATATTAATAATTTTTATAAGTTATATATAGTGCAGTAATATATTTTTATTTAGAAATTTATAACTACCTGTATTAAATTTTTAATATTACTTTCATATAATGCAAACTCTCATTTAGTACTTGCTGATTTAGATTTACAATTCGAATGTACAGCAATTACTGTTTTTTCATTCTTCATTCAAGTACTGCAAACACATTAGAAGAGTAAAACTAGAATTAGTGTTAACACAATTTAATATTTAAAATCTCAAATTCAGTTAACGTTAACGCTACTACAAGATAAAGTACATCATTATACTACATATCACGTAAGTAAAACTAGATAATGAACTTTTAATTGTTTTTCTAAAATTTCTAAAATACGAGCTGTTATTTTTATTTTGCCATTCAGTCCATCTGTAGACATTCAAAACTTTTGTTTAAATAGAAAAGAGAAAAATTTGGGATGTTAGATCGATCGATAAAGAGATATAATGATTTTTTAATATAATATATCACAATTAACATTTTTCCTAATGCACCAATGGTGAGAATTTCCACTGTTAAACAACTTTAAGGTTACGAAATGCAAAACTTTAAATGAATATTGCGCATAGTATTTTCGTGCTACATATTTTAAATATCCGCTGTAGAGTGTGGTGATCAAAGGCTTTGCATTGACAGTGGTGATTATGTTCTCATAGTTCAGACGGATATCAGAATCAAATTGTTTTAAGAGATAAAAAAAAGTTCTCTTTCGATTGAATACGTATTAATGAAATATTATTCTTCTCATTTATAAATCATCCATTACTTCCAATTACCACCATTTGAGGATGATAAAATCGGAAAACTAACTTCATTCTCTTTCAAAACAAGTTACTCATATTCATCAAACCTTGTTCTCTTTGAAAAACAAAACAACTCATGTTCACCAAACCTTGTTCTCTTTGAAAAACAAAGCAACTCATATTCACCAAACCTTTTTCTCTTTGAAAAAAACAAAACAACTCATGTTCACCAAACCTTGTTCTCTTTGAAAAACAAAGCAACTCATGTTCACCAAACCTTGTTCTCTTTGAAAAACAAAACAACTCGTGTTCACCAAACCTTGTTATCTTTGAAAAACAAAGCAACTCATGTTCACCAAACCTTTTTCTCTTTAAAAAAACAAAACAACTCATGTTCACCAAACCTTGTTCTCTTTGAAAAACAAAGCAACTCATGTTCACCAAACCTTTTTCTCTTTGAAAAAAACAAAACAACTCATGTTCACCAAACCTTGTTCTCTTTGAAAAACAAAGCAACTCATGTTCACCAAACCTTGTTCTCTTTCAAAAGCAAAGCAACTCATGTTCACCAAACCTTATTCTCTTGGAAGAACAAAGCAACTCATGTTCACCAAACCTTCTTCTCTTTGAAAAAACAAAACAACTCATGTTCACCAAACCTTGTTCTCTTTGAAAAACAAAGCAACTCATGTTCACCAGACCTTTTTCTCTTTGAAAAACAAAGCAACTCATGTTCACCAAACCTTTTTCTCTTTGAAAAACAAAGCAACTCACGTTCACCAAACCTTGTTCTCTTTGAAAAACAAAACAACTCATGTTCACCAAACCTTGTTCTCTTTGAAAAACAAAGCAACTCATGTTCACCAAACCTTGTTCTCTTTAAAAAACAAAGCAACTCGTGTTCACCAAACCTTGTTCTCTTTGAAAAACAAAGCAACTCATGTTCACCAGACCTTTTTCTCTTTGAAAAACAAAGCAACTCATGTTCACCAGACTTTTTTCTCGTTGATAAACAAAGCAACTCATGTTCACCAAACCCTTTTCTCTTTGAAAAACAAAGCAACTCATGTTCACCAAACCTTGTTCTCTTTGAAAAACAAAGCAACTCATGTTCACCAAACCTTGTTCTCTTTGAAAAACAAAGCAACTCATGTTCACCAAACCTTGTTTTCTTTCAAAAACAAGCAACTCATATTCACCACACCTTATTCTCTTTAAAAAACAAAGCAACTCATGTTCACCAAACCTTTTTCTCTTTGAAAAACAAAGCAACTCATGTTCACCAGACCTTTTTCTCTTTGAAAAACAAAGCAACTCATGTTCACCAGACCTTTTTCTCTTTGATAAACAAAGCAACTCATGTTCACCAAACCCTTTTCTCTTTGAAAAACAAAGCAACTCATGTTCACCAAACCTTGTTCTCTTTGAAAAAACAAAGCAACTCATGTTCACCAAACCTTGTTTTCTTTCAAAAACAAGCAACTCATATTCACCACACCTTGATCTCTTTCAAAATACGCAGCTCATATTCACCAAACTTTGTTCTCTTTAGGGGCGGGATGACTCAGTCATTAGTGTGCCAGGCTCGTAATCTGCAGTTCTCAGGTTCGGGTCCCAGCTAGGCTAGCGTTGGAGATTTTTCTTCTCAAAACCCCCCACACTGCCCTAAGTCAGTAAGAGACACCAATGGGCTTGGAAAGGTCGTCGGATGAGACGTTAAGATATGGTCCCATGTGCGGGAGAGAAATTCCCTATGCACGTTAAAGAACACGCTTAATGGCCTTGACGGGAATCTATCATCTGTCTCCTAACAGCTGCCCAGTGAGTCTCCTCCCGCAATCTTCTCTGAGCCTTCGGAGTCCTTGTAACATGGCCATTTAGCCCATTGGGGTAAAAAAGTGCCGCTGAGAGGTAAAACAACCCAACCCTTGTTCTTTTTAAAAACAAGCAACCCATGTTCACCAAAACTTGTTCTCTTTGAAAACAAGTAACTCATATTCACCAAATCTTGTTCTCTTTGGAAGCAAGCAACTCATATTCACCAAACCTTGTTCTCTTTGAAAACAAGAAACCCATGTTCCCCAAATCTTGTTCTCTTTGGAAACAAGTAACTCATGCTAGGCAAAACTCGACGTACCAAAGTGGGAGGAAAAGGCTACAGCCCTCCACTAGAGGGTTTGTAATACTACATATCTTCTAAGGCAATCTTTGTAAATTAGTCACTAAATCATGTCAATCTTCACACTACATGAGCTTTCTGAATAAATTACCTCACCAGAGGCGATATATAAATCTGGTTGTTTGTCAGCCTTTCGTGCTATGTTTGTGCCACGTGGCTATGTATAATAGGGAGTTTGCTAGATGTTAATGCACAAGAGAAAAATGTCTACTATCAGAAAAGTTTACTACTTTAGAAAATATAGGAGACGAAATCTTCCATTGTTATTTACCGTCCAGCAGTAAAGGATTTCACGATATCTATTTATCATATTTCTACCCAGTAGTGCAGCCTAATTAAGATTTAGGCGGTAGCTTAGAGTTCAAATTAATTAGAAACACCTAAGTTGTTAAATGTAATATCCAATATTCTTTTCTTCGCTTTTTAAAACTGTTAAGTTTTTACGCAAGAAATCACGGTTTGTTTTGTTATTACTGCTGTGAGATAAATGTATGTCTTTTTAATAAACTTTATATTTATACTTGAGCAATTTTTTAGACTATCATTGAGATTTCTTGTTAAACACCAACAAGTACAAGAAAGCCTTTAATAATATCTCTTGTGATATATTCACATTCTTTTAGCTCCCAAAAATTACACTATCACTTAGGGACTCCAAAAATAACATTATCGCATAGTTCCCTTAAAATTACTATCTTAGAGCCCTAAAGATAACTTTTGCTGTCTGGGATCATAAAAATTACACTGCCGTCTAGGACCCCAAAAAATCACACTGCCGTCTAGGACCCTAAAAAATCACTGCCGTCTAGGATCCTAAAAATCACACTACCGCTTAGGGTCGAAATAATAATTGTCTCCTGAGGTCCCAAAAATCACCGTTATCTAGATCGTACCTCCCCCTAAAAAGAACTGTTCCTTAAGGCCTATAAAATATCACTGTTACCAAGATCCCAAGAAACACACATCGTCTGGAGTTCCAAAAATCACACTGTCGCGTGGAATCCCAAAAAATCACTGTCAACTGGGATCCCATAATACATATTGTCGCCAAGGGTCTCAACACTTTTTTTCGAGTATCAACATTTTATCGGTATGTTTTCAACACTTTATCGGTATGAGTAGACATCATACCGATTGCCTGATGGTCATGATAGTCATAGAGCCACAATGGAGACACTTTCCCAGAAATTGTGGCTTCAGTACACAAAGACCTCGCATAAGATTGCTGAGTAGATTCTGTTCCACCTTTGGGCGACGGCTTCGGCCTTTACGTACACGTATCGGCCTTCAAGTCCATCTGGACACTCGAAGTGCAGAAAAGGCCTGAAGAGGGCGCCTCCGTGCCTCGAGATCGCTGCACATCTGATGTTGGGGGGGAGGTCTTCCATCTGCGGGGTGTTCGCCACGTACACTGATAATTCTTCCAGGCTGTAAACGTAATCCTGATACACGTGGGCACGATCTATTTGGAAGAATTAAGAGACAATGAAAAAATATAAAGAAACGTGAAAAAAAATCAGTGAAATTATTTTTAAAAACATACACACTAATGATTTAAAGATGTATATTCAGTAATTTACAAAATTACTGAATATAATCAGTAATTTTGTATCAAAAATTTTCAATATCATAAAGAAAACAGAATATCAAAATTTTTATAATCAGTAATTTTGCAATGAGAAATATAACACACCTATGACGTATATAATACACATGCCGTATCACATTCTTTGTGCAGTATGAAAAGAATTTCTGCTACATAAATTACAGGTAGTTACGTAGAGAGATAAATATAATATTTTTTGAATATATATTACGATTTTTTTTATATAAAATAAGAATTATATTTTGTCTCGCGTCATAGACGCATTAAAAATGTTATATTTATTCTTTTGTATTATTATTTTCATTTTGAAAGACCGCACATCGAAAGTTAACTAAATCATTGGAAATCCACATTCACATCTTCCTAACGTTAAAAATAACTTTTTTTTTATGAAAAAATACACTAGAAATGCAATCAACATTTCAGGAAAATTCCTCCAAATCTCTATCCTCAATAATATTCCTTTAATATTTAAAGAGTTAAAAAAGTCTAAAAGTTAAACAGAAGCATTATTAGTCTTAAGAATTTGCTCCACCAAAGTTCATTTTAAAATATACTGTTGCTGTTATAATAGCCTATTACTAAAATGTTAAAATGCAGATTTCTTTTAGGAGAATGATATTGGAGTCTCCTGTTATTTTCAGATTAACACATTCAAATTCTTACCCAATATTCCAATCCAGTTCCCTTTGCTTAGTAACTGTTCTGCCTTGAAAGCGGCATTATGACACAGAGAAAAACAAGCAGATAAAGGAACAGTAAATGAATAGGAGGACAAGTAAATGAATGGATGGGCAAAACAGACAACAGATTAACCCGATATGTATAGACAAACGACGAAGAGACGAAAAACAGCAGATGAACAGAGAAGCAGGCAGGGAGATGAACAGGCGGATGGACAGAAAGAGAGGGTTGGATTGGTTTACTTCTGTGAGGCGATTTTTGTACACAATGGGCTAAATGGTCAGGTCAAAAGGACCACGAGGGCTCAGATGAGATTGGTGGAAGGGGACCCACTGGAGAACTGTAAGAAGACAGATGGTAGACTCCCGTCAAGGCCATCCAGCGCGTTCTTTAACGTGCACATGGGGCCATGGCTTTACGCCCCATCCGATGGACAGCGCCTTTCCAAGCCCATCGGTGTTCCCTACTGACCGATAGCAGGGTGTTAGGTGGTGATAAATTTCTACATTGGCCCTGTGGGGGCTCGACCTGGGACTACTGATTACGAGCCTGACGCGCTACCGACTGAGCCACCCTAGCCCCAGAGAGAGAGAGAGACGATAGAGAGATAGGTGAGGGGACAGAGAGATCAATGAACAGATAGAGAGAGGAATGGACGGATGCACAAACTTGAAGACAGACAAATGAACAGACTGACACCAAGTTGAAGAGGCAGACAGACACAGATACACACACAGAGAGAGATGAAGAGGCACAGAGATGATCAGACACAGAGATGAAGAGGCAGACAAAGAGATGAAGAGGCAGACACAGAGATGAAGAAGCAGACAAAGAGATGAAGAGGCAGACAAAGAGATGAAGAGACAGACACAGAGATGAAGAGGCAGACACAGGGATGAAGAGGCAGGCACAGAGATGAAGAGACAGACACAGAGATGAAGAGACAGACACAGAGATGAAGAGACAGACACAGAGATGAAGAGACAGACACAGAGATTGAGAGACAGACACAGAGATAGAGAGACAGACATAGATTTAGAGAGACAGACACCGAGATGAAGAGACAGACACAGAGATAGAGAGACAGACACAGAGATAGAGAGACAGACACAGAGATAGAGAGACAGACACAGAGATAGAGAGGCAGGCACAGAGATGAAGAGGCAGGCACAGAGATAGAGAGACATACACAGAGATTGAGAGAGAGACACAGAGATAGAGAGACAGACACAGAGAGATAGAGAGACAGACACAGAGATAGAGAGACAGACATAGAGATAGAGAGACAGACACAGAGATAGAGAGACAGACACAGAGATGAAGAGGCAGGCACAGAGATAGAGAGACATACACAGAGATTGAGAGAGAGACACAGAGATAGAGAGACAGACACAGAGATAGAGAGACAGACACCGAGATGAAGAGGCAGACACAGAGATGAAGAGACAGACACAGAGATAGAGAGACAGGCACAGAGATAGAGAGACAGGCACAGAGATTGAGAGAGAGACACAGAGATAGAGAGACAGACAATGAGTGGTCAGAATGGCCGACAAGACAGAAATATGAAGCAAAGGTTTTGGATCATTTGCTTCATGCGCTGTGTTCAAAGACAAGAAGCAACACGTCATCTATTGTTTCCACCTTTTGAGACTTCTAGTTCAGGTGCCTCCAATTGTTGTGCCTACCATATGATGATATCACACTGAAGCCGCCGGTCATATTAGAGGTTACTGCTCTTTCCTAATAATCCTCACCATGTTTCTCATTTTCTGCACATCTATTTACATTTCCTTCCGCTGAATGCCTTTCGGAGTCTGGGTTGTTTGTTTTACCTCTGAGCGGCACTTTTTTGCACATCATGGGTTAAATGGCCAGGTCACATGGTCCCCGAAGCCTCAGAGAAGGTTGGGGGAGGGAACCCACTGGAATAGCTGTTGGGAGACAGATGGTAGCCTCCCGTCAAGGCCATCCAACGTGTTCTTTAACGTGCACAGGGTATGGCTCTCCCGCACACGGGACCACGGCTTTAACATCCCTACTGACCATGGGCAGGGCGGGGAATTTTGCGAAGATAAATCTCAACGCTGGCCCAGCTGCGACTCGAACCTGGGAACTACAGATTACGAGCTTGGCGCACTACCGACTGAGCCACCCCCCCCCCCCCCCCAACCTTTGGGGGTCTGTTGAAGGTATTTCGAAACTTGATATGTGACGTAACAAATCATTATTTCCCACGATTCCACCAATCGCATTCGCCATGCATCAAAACACTTTGAAAGCAAAAAACAAATGACAGAAACATAAAGTATCGTAAAAATAAATTAGGAGAAAAGAAGCAGATAATGCAATGTACATACATTTACAATAGCAAAAAAAAATAAAGATAGTTCAAGATTTAGAAATAATATGATTATAATTGTGTTATAGGTAACTTGCCAAGATGGTAATTTTTCGGTTATTGGAAATCATTTATGTTAATTTTTTTAGCTAGAAAATTGTTGCCTCGTTTGATTCAGTCATTCGATGCTGGACAGAATACTCTGAGGAACAATCAGTTAATTGAGATCTTGTGCTCAGTATTTAAATTTAATTACAGAAAGATATTTCTTCACAAATATAAAACAGAAAAAATATAAATTAATGATTTTTATTTCTTGTTAGGGTAATTACAAAATTCTAATACACCTAAGAGTGTTTACACATATACCACACTGTATTCGCCATGGTCTGAAAACATTTCTGCTATATAAATTACCGGTAGTTCTATAAATAGATAAATATAATATTTTAGCACATTTGTTAATAATTTCCTTTAATAATACTAAAGAATTTTATTTTCTCGTGTTATAGATGCGATAAAAATGTCATATTTGTTATTTTGTAGAAGTATTATTTCGTTTTAAAATTTCCTTGAAGACCTCACCTCGAAAATTTAATTTTATCTCCTAACTTCTTCAGTGCATCAGGGTGAGACCACAGATATTCTTGAGGGGCTGAGCCACGGGTTTTTGACCTACAGTAAAACCTCGATTGCCGATTATTGGTTTAACTTGTAACCGTCGAATTTTGTACAGGTACTGAATGCTACGCTTCTCAACATACCCTTCAAGACAATATTCCAAACTTCTCAGATGAAAATCAGTTGATTATGGTCAAAAACTTCTCTGTTGTAGCTTAATTTCTGTAAGTGGATAGTCTTTGTGACCCAGTGTTGCCACAGATCCTTTGGTGACAAAAAGGAACCCAGATTTATGGGTAAAAAATCTGCAATATGTTACACTTTTGTAGCACAGTTCTGTTTTACTCTTCTGCGATATTTCGGGTTACCTATTCGTCTATATACAATTGCACATCTGCTTAAAAGGATTATATGTGTTTGCACCAACGTATTCTTTGGAGGGGGCGCTAGGCCTAGTGTCCCTTATCTCTATAAGCCTCTGCAGTGGATCACCTCGTCCTAAATAAGCCCTTGAAACCTTTATGATAAGCTCATGTTGATGGTTATTTTGGAAGAAAATGTTTTATATTATTAGTGTAATATTATTGCAGGATGCTTTAGAATATATCTAATAATTGAATATAATAATAAATATTTTGCTTTTACTGTGTGTTGTTTTTCTGCTGAGGACCTGCCATCCTCTCAGACCTTCTACTATGGCATATAAACTGACAGGCTCCTGTCAGACCTCTGTGGCAAGCAGCTGCTTGAGGGGGTATTTATTTTTATTTATTTTAGCAAAATATTTATTAAAATTTTAATAAGCAAAGAAATTAAAACTCATAGATAAATACATATTTAATTATTTATACGTTAATTATTGTTATCAATTATTGTTTTATTCATTTATTAGATATATCCTATTGCTACCTGCAATAATATTAAATTAAAATTTTACTATAGCTACCTGCAACAATATTAAAATAAATTTTTAAATAGTCTGTCCGTCATTGACGTCATCATCTAGACAAGAGGGTAAAAAGGTTCCGAGTGGTTTTTCATTAGAAGAGGAAGAGTTGACATCATCGAAAAATGTTGTCGTGTTTCGCGACTGGCCATTTTGCCCATTCTGTGTAAAGTGCCGCTCAGAACTTAATCCAATCTTTTAGACCAGGATCCTTAGGACACATGAGTAGAAGTGAATCTTTTCCTCCTTTTTCCTCAGTGACCTTACATCTTGACTCACCTCGTCCATTACCTTGCCACGTTATTATGACAACGCCGTTGATCCGTCTCCTGGCATCAAGGTCGACCATCCAAAGAGGAAAATCGACAAAGTAGTTGTCCATGATGGCGCATTTCTGCAGCAGTGGATCAGGATCACCGTCGGCTGCTAAAGAGGAGTGGCCATACTTCCAACCAGGCCACGATTGGCGACGGTCATTCGCCCAGGTCAACTTCCGGAAGGCCAAATTCTCTACTAAAGATTCGAGATCATTTACATATGCAACAGAAACAGTATAATCTGAATACAAAAATTGTTATCTCATGGTAATCTGAATCAGAAACAGTATAATCTGAATACAAAAATTGTTATCTCATTGTAATAGAATACATTTATTTTTTGACCGTTCAGTTTGAATAAACTACCGTTTATTTATTTATTTATTATTTTATATGTTCGCAACAGATTAATTAACCAATAACAGTCGACACATACTTCAGCTTGGTACAGGGACACCCCCACCCCATGGACAAGACGCACTACATTGCATTCACTTGTGAAACCACTGAAACGGAACACACTATATAGTATGGGAAGTTCCAGATTTTTAATTTCCAAACAGAACAGAGAATAATTTGAAATTATTACATATATACATATTCCCATACTATACAGGGTGATTCAAAACTTATCGTTCAAATTTCGTGGGGAGGTAGGGAATACGTCAGGAAACCGATTTCACATAGGAAAGTATGTCCGCAAACGTCATCTACATGAACAAAATGGACAAGTAAAGTGAAGACAAGGAAACAGTACAGTTAAGTGGTAACGAATGTGACTTTTATTCCAACAAGGTAAAGTACAGGTTCACAGTAGGTGCTCAAAATTGCGACCATTTACACGGACACAGGATTCACAGCGCCGTTGCCTTGACCGCCGAACATTTTCAAAAACGCCTGGCATATCACGGACAATGCCTGCGGCTGCCACTATTCGTGCAACAAGGTCCATTTCACTGTCGACGGGGGTCTCGTACACATGGTCTTTCATGGCACTAGTAAGTCAGCTCGTACACTGATGACAGCGGGTGTGGTCGGGCGAGCTGTACACTGGTTGGGTACACTCAGCGCCCTCTACATACGCATGCGTACATTTGCGGACATACTTTCCTATGTGAAATCGGTTTCCTGACGTATTCCCTACCTCCCCACGAAATTTGAACGATAAGTTTTGAATCACCCTGTATAGTGTGTTCCATTTCAGTGGTTTCACAAGTGCATTCAAATTCTCTACTAAAGATTCGAGATCATTTACATAGGCAATAGAAATCTGCATTATGCATAAATTTACATATGCAATGTAATATACATATGCATAAATATATATGTAATATAATCTGCTGCAAAAATTGCATAAAAATTACATATGCAATATATATATACATATGCATAAATTTACATATGCAATATAATCTGAAAAATATACATATGCATAAATATATATATGCAATATAATCTAAATAAAAATTACATATGCAATAAATAATATACATTCGAAATTATTATTGAGGGGGTACTTATTTTTTCTAAAGGTACATAAACAAATCAGTACAAAAAAAAACTGAAAAGGACATATAATATTACACCTTTTTTAAACAACATATACAACACACTTACATAAACACGGAAAATTCGAAATAAAATCAAGAATAAAGTCACTTCTGCAGAATCGTGTTTTCCAAGAGGCGAAGTCGTATTCGGTAGGGTCGAATACGACCTTGCCTCCGACCTCTTACCGACAAGGGAGACCGCGCGAGGTCAATACTCGACAGTTGCCGACAAGGGAGAGCAAGACTCAATACCAGACAGTTACCAATAAGGGAGAGCAAGTCTCAATACCAGACAGTTACCGACAAGGGAGACCTAGATTCAATACCAGACAGTTACCGACAAGGGAGACCTAGATTCAATACCAGACAGTTACCGACAAGGGAGAGCAAGACTCAATACCAGACAGTTACCGACAAGGGAGAGCAAGACTCAATACCAGAAAGTTACCGACAAGGGAGAGCAAGATTCAATACTAGACTGTTCCTGACAAGGAAGAGCAAGATTCAATACCAGACAGTTACCGACAAGGAAGAGCAAGATTCAATAACAGACAGTTACCGACGAGGAAGAGCAAGATTCAATACCAGACAGTTACCGACGAGGAAGAGCAAGATTCAATACCAGACAGTTACCGACAAGGGAGAGCAAGACTCAATACCAGACAGTTACCGACAAGGGAGAGCAAGATTCAATACCAGACAGTTACCGATAAGGGAGAGCAAGACTCAATACCAGACAGTTACTGACAAGGGAGAGCAAGATTCAATACTAGACTGTTCCTGACAAGGAAGAGCAAGATTCAATACCAGACAGTTACCGACAAGGGAGAGCAAGATTCAATACCAGACAGTTACCGACAAGGGAGAGCAAGATTCAATACCAGACAGTTACCGATAAGGGAGAGCAAGACTCAATACCAGACAGTTACTGACAAGGGAGAGCAAGATTCAATACTAGACTGTTCCTGACAAGGAAGAGCAAGATTCGATACCAGACAGTTACCGACAAGGGAGAGCAAGATTCAATACTAGACTTTTCCTGACAAGGAAGAGCAAGATTCAATACCAGACAGTTACCGACAAGGGAGAGCAAGATTCAATACTAGACTGTTCCTGACAAGGAAGAGCAAGATTCAATACCAGACAGTTACCGACAAGGGAAAGCAAGATTCAATACCAGACAGTTACCGACAAGGGAGAGCAAGATTCAATACTAGACTTTTCCTGACAAGGAAGAGCAAGATTCAATACCAGACAGTTACAGACAAGGGAGAGCAAGATTCAATACTAGACTGTTCCTGACAAGGAAGAGCAAGATTCAATACCAGACAGTTACCGACAAGGGAGAGCAAGATTCAATACCAGACAGTTACCGACAAGGGAGAGCAAGATTCAATACTAGAATGTTCCTGACAAGGAAGAGCAAGATTCAATACCAGACAGTTACCGACAAGGAAGAGCAAGATTCAATACCAGACAGTTACCGACGAGGAAGAGCAAGATTCAATACCAGACAGTTACCGACAAGGGAGAGCAAGACTCAATACCAGACAGTTACCGACAAGGGAGAGCAAGATTCAATACCAGACAGTTACCGATAAGGAGAGCAAGACTTAATACCAGACAGTTACTGACAAGGGAGAGCAAGATTCAATACTAGACTGTTCCTGACAAGGAAGAGCAAGATTCAATACCAGACAGTTACCGATGAGGAAGAGCAAGATTCAATACCAGACAGTTACCGACAAGGGAGAGCAAGACTCAATACCAGACAGTTACCGACAAGGGAGAGCAAGATTCAATACCAGACAGTTACCGATAAGGGAGAGCAAGACTCAATAACAGAGAGTTACTGACAACGGAGAGCAAGATTCAATACTAGACTTTTAATGACAAGGAAGAGCAAGATTCAATACCAGACAGTTACCGACAAGGGAGAGCAAGATTCAATACTAGACTGTTCCTGACAAGGAAGAGCAAGATTCAATACCAGACAGTTACCGACAAGGGAGAGCAAGATTCAATACCAGACAGTTACCGACAAGGGAGAGCAAGATTCAATACTAGACTGTTACCGATAAGGGGGAGCAAGACTCAATACCAGACAGTTACTGACAAGGGAGAGCAAGATTCAATACTAGACTTTTCCTGACAAGGAAGAGCAAGATTCAATACCAGACAGTTACCGACAAGGGAGAGCAAGATTCAATACTAGACTGTTCCTGACAAGGAAGAGCAAGATTCAATACCAGACAGTTACCGACAAGGGAGAGCAAGATTCAATACCAGACAGTTACCGACAAGGGAGAGCAAGATTCAATACCAGACAGTTACCGACAAGGGAGAGCAAGATTCAATACTAGACTGTTAGCGATAAGGGGGAGCAAGACTCAATACCAGACAGTTACTGACAAGGGAGAGCAAGATTCAATACTAGACTTTTCCTGACAAGGAAGAGCAAGATTCAATACCAGACAGTTACCGACAAGGGAGAGCAAGATTCAATACTAGACTGTTCCTGACAAGGAAGAGCAAGATTCAATACCAGACAGTTACCGACAAGGGAGAGCAAGATTCAATACCAGACAGTTACCGACAAGGGAGAGCAAGATTCAATACCAGACAGTTACCGACAAGGGAGAGCAAGATTCAATACTAGACAGTTACCGACAAGGGAGAGCAAGATTCAATACTAGACTTTTCCTGACAAGGAAGAGCAAGATTCAATACTAGACTGTTCCTGACAAGGAAGAGCAAGATTCAATACCAGACAGTTACCGACGAGGAAGAGCAAGATTCAATACCAGACAGTTACCGACGAGGAAGAGCAAGATTCAATACCAGACAGTTACCGACGAGGAAGAGCAAGATTCAATACCAGACAGTTACCGACGAGGAGGAGCAAGATTCAATACCAGACAGTTACCGACGAGGAAGAGCAAGATTCAATACCAGACAGTTACCGACGAGGAAGAGCAAGATTCAATACCAGACAGTTACCGACGAGGAAGAGCAAGATTCAATACCAGACAGTTACCGACGAGGAAGAGCAAGATTCAATACCAGACAGTTACCGACGAGGAAGAGCAAGATTCAATACCAGACAGTTACCGACGAGGAAGAGCAAGATTCAATACCAGACAGTTACCGACGAGGAAGAGCAAGATTCAATACCAGACAGTTACCGACGAGGAAGAGCAAGATTCAATACCAGACAGTTACCGACGAGGAAGAGCAAGATTCAATACCAGACAGTTACCGACGAGGAAGAGCGAGATTCAATACCAGACAGTTACCGACGAGGAAGAGCAAGATTCAATACTAGACTGTTCCTGACAAGGAAGAGCAAGATTCAATACCAGACAGTTACCGACAAGGGAGAGCAAGATTCAATACCAGACAGTTACCGACAAGGGAGAGCAAGACTCAATACCAGACAGTTACCGACAAGGGAGAGCAAGACTCAATACCAGACAGTTACCGACAAGGGAGAGCAAGATTCAATACTAGACTGTTCCTGACAAGGAAGAGCAAGATTCAATACCAGACAGTTACCGACAAGGAAGAGCAAGATTCAATACTAGACTGTTCCTGACAAGGAAGAGCAAGATTCAATACCAGACAGTTACCGACAAGGAAGAGGAAGATTCAATACCAGACAGTTACCGACGAGGAAGAGCAAGATTCAATACCAGACAGTTACTGACAAGGAAGAGAAAGATTCAATACCAGACAGTTACCGACAAGGAAGAGCAAGATTCAATACCAGACAGTTACCGACAAGGAAGAGCAAGATTCAATACCAGACAGTTACCGACAAGGGAGACCTAGATTCAATACCAGACAGTTACCGATAAGGGAGAGCAAGACTCAATACCAGACAGTTACCGACAAGGGAGAGCAGGATTCAATACTAGACTTTTCCTGACAAGGAAGAGCAAGATTCAATACCAGACAGTTACCGACAAGGGAGAGCAAGACTCAATACCAGACAGTTACCGACAAGGAAGAGCAAGATTCAATACTAGACTGTTCCTGACAAGGAAGAGCAAGATTCAATACCAGACAGTTACCGACAAGGGAGAGCAAGATTCAATACCAGACAGTTACCGACAAGGGAGAGCAAGACTCAATACCAGACAGTTACCGAAAAGGGAGAGCAAGATTCAATACTAGACTGTTCCTGACAAGGAAGAGCAAGATTCAATACCAGACAGTTACCGACGAGGAAGAGCAAGATTCAATACGAGACAGTTACCGACGAGGAAGAGCAAGATTCAATACCAGACAGTTACCGACAAGGAAGAGCAAGATTCAATACCAGACAGTTACCGACAAGGGAGAGCAAGATTCAATACTCGACAGTTCTGGAACAAATCGAGGGAAATCGTTACTTTTAGAAATTGGCAGTAAAATCTCCTTCATATCTGATTGCAAATTATTTAACAAACTAGTAATTAATTTTACATTATTTCACGTTATTTTACTTCCGTTTTAATATATTATATATAATAATTTCATTTTGTAGTTGTCTAAATATATAATCCTTAATCAACTTTTAAAACTTTATATTAATTAATTCATCTCCAAATTTTAAGCATTGTTAATTATTTTTCTTTTCGTTTCCGAGATATGCGGACATCGTCCAACGCAGAAAGCAAATCTGAATTATCAATTCCATCCGATTGTTTTTGTATCTTTAAAACAGTTAACTATAAAATGTCCGATGGCATTTTATTTTCCCAACTTACCACATTGAACTTCTTCTGCCACTTTGAAAAAACCAGGACCGCATTCACCTGGAAAACAACCACCAAATATATTATTTAAAAAAATTAAAATTTTAAAAATTTAGAATTTTTTCTGGTGAAATGAAAACATGAAATGGAAACATGGAGAATAAAAGAGGTCATTTTATTAATATTTTTAATAAGAATTTAGTAAAATATTTTTCCGTGATACTTTCCATGTCAAAACCTTTGCAAACAGTTCGAGGATTAGTCTTCATAGCAATCAATTTAATTAATTAAATACTACAAGCTTTACATACCTTTAAATACTAAATGAACATTGTTGAAAATCAAGATTTAGATACATTTGATTGAGATCTTGAATCTCTATTCAATAATATTTTTTGATAAAAAGTTTATTTAAGAAGTAGCAAAGCCCTGAACCTGACTTATTAGCATAACGTGAGAATGAAAATATTCTCTTAAATCCTGTCTTGTATAATCTAATAACTATATCTTGTAATGCTTGACAGATATTGTAGCATCACTTCCCTACAGCTTGAAGAGTGCATTAGCGCAAAACTTGCCTGAATATGTAATTAAAAAAACTGCGAAATTATCTCTGCTTTAACAAATTGTTTGTTTAAACAACTATTACAAATATTGCTTTATTCAAAGAGAAATAGGCAATTTAAATAGCACAAGTACCGAATCATATTTTGAAGAATTCATTATTAATGCGAATGAATATTTTATCTGGGATAAAAAAACTGCATCGGCCGGGAATCGAACCCGGGCCACCCGCGTGGCAGGCGAGTATTCTACCACTGAACCACCGATGCTTATTACGCAATTCTGTAAACATTAATATATTTATTACAACAAGTCACTTCTCTTTATTTTTTGTTTAATATGTACTGTATATATATCGTTTTGATAGCCTGTAATGTTAAATTTTATTTATAATGTAATACAGACGTTTTGGTATAGAAACTGATTCCCGGAATCCATTTATAGCTTATACTTTTGATTCTTATTCTGTATTTTTAGCATTGTTATTCATATCGTTTCAGGCGATATACACTTTTATATTCTTATTTTTAATCCAGGAACATGAATCATAAAATTAATTTCGATTCGAATCTTACTTAGCATAAACATGAAAGAAAAACAATTTCTCTGATATTTCGTGTTCATTTTTTCTAAGGTTGTGCCATCTGGTGGGGCTTTTATGAATTAATAGCGAATTTATATTCCAGTATATAGTCTAAATTTTTTTAAACTCTTTTAATATATTTTTTTTTCTCACTATATTCTTTTCTTAATTGTAAATACAATCAAAGATAATATTACAGACGTGTATGAAAATTTTGCAAATTATCTTATGCAACTTCTATTTAGTTAAGAATCGTATGATACGTACAATTTCATAGCATTACTGAAATAATATTTAGGTAAAATTTTTTGAAGAATAATTATGGTTTTAAATTAGTAATTAAATGATAATATGGGCTTAGAGTCAGGCAGCCCAAGCACCAGCCTCAGTTTTAGGGCTTTTATGGGTGCTAGGCTCTCTTTTCTGATATGTTACAAAAATGACAATCTAGAGTGCAAATACAACAGGTTTTTGTGATAGAGATAATAATCTATGCAAATCATTCACCACAAAAGATTTAAAAAATTTTTGACAAGTTAATAATAAATAACAGGCGAGATGTGAGAATACGACCTGCACCTGTGCAAAATATGACCTGGTCAATAATATGGTCTTCATATGCATTTATGATTCACTTAATTAAATTTAAGCATCTGTATAAAAATTAAATTTCGTTAAAGTATTCGATATTTCATTCGACTTTAAAAACAGAATATATGTCTGTTCCCAAAACAGATAGTATTGGAATAGTCAAGGAATTTTAACAAATTTATCAAAAAATTTCAAGTAGTAAAATATGTTTTTTCTTCTGAAAATAAACAGATTTCTAGTAGAGAAAATGATGTTTCAAAAATATTATAAATTAAATGGAAGACAAAAAATTTATATCATCAAATGAATTTTAATTAACTAAGTATTAAAAATATAATTTTAATTTTTCCCTTCAAAATATTCATTAGTATAAAAATATGAATTTGAAATAATAGATGTAAGTGCCAAAAATAGGTGAAAACTATTACAAAAATATACTGGATACAGAAATCATTTGGAAAAATATTATTGTTGCTACTTAAATAAATCATCCTATTAGATATCTAAAATTTACCTAAATTCAACTGCTTTGAACAAAAGCTTTGTGTTTTTTTACAACACAAAAATTGCATTGGGATAAAGAAAAAAATGTGTTTTTTAATGCTTGCCACAGAGGTCTGACAGGAGTCTGATCAGTTTATATGCCAAAGTAGAAGATCTGAGAGGATGACAGGACCTCAGCAGAAAAACAACACATACAACCATGCCTTAATCCGGGGCTCGAATCAGGTCCCGTTAGATCAGTAGCCAACACATACAACCATGCCTTAAATCCGGGGCTCGAACCCAGGTCTCTTAGATCAGTAGCCAAGGTAACCAAGCGCGCTAACCACTCGGCCATGGGACGGCTAATATAAATATAATTCACATAAAAATGATTTCTCTGATATTTCGTGTTCATTTTTCCCAAAGTTGTGCCATCTATCGGCAATTTTATGAATTAATAGCGATATGTATTCCAGTATGTATTCTCAAATTTTTTAAACCCTTTTAATATATTTTTTTCTCACTAAAATCTTTTCTTAATTGTAAATACAATCAAAGATAATATTACAGTCGTGTATGAAAATTTTGCAAATTATCTTAGGCAACTTCTATTTAGTTAAGAATCATATGATACGTACAATTTCATAGCAGTACTGACACAATATTTAGGTAATATTTAGGTATTAAATAAAAAAAGAAAAACAAAACAAAATTTCCCAACATCGCTCGGTATACTACGAAAACAATACCGACATTAAAATAGTAGATACCTTCTTGAAAAGGTTTACATAAAAGACATGCGAACATAAAATTGTATTTTATTGCTATTTTCACAGCTTTATTAATAATTTCCGTTTTTCTGCACTTTTTTAAAGATATTAAGAACGTATATTGTTTAGTATTTGACAGCATTGAAACAATTTCTTCTGCTGAGCTTTCATGAAAAATAATAAAAAATAAATACCCCCTCAAGCAGCTGCTTGCCACAGAGGTCTGACATGAGCCTGTCAGTTTATATGCCATAGTAGAAGGTCTGAGAGGATGGCAGGACCTCAGCAGAAAAACAACACGAACGTCCTGACTGATCTAAAAGCATAATTATTGCTTGAAAAAGCTTGGAAATTTGCAAAATTTGAAAGAGAACTTTTGTGATGAATATTTTTTAAATTACTTGCCCCACATTGTCTACTTTATTAATATACCTAGCAGTAGAATGAAGAAAACAAAACCATTGTGAATTATTATTTTTCTGATTATACCCTATGTTGAAAAAAGTGTGCGGACACATCCATGTTATGTGAATGGAAAGTCACTTTCAAAGCTCCCTAAACATTGAAAATAAATCTTTTACGCAAAAACTGTTATTGACGATAAATTGCAGATGCCACTCAAATCTCTCTAAATATATTTCCCGCAATATTTGTTTAATTTTAAAGAATGAATGGAAGCTGAAGCATTTATCTTCAACTTTTGACACTTGTGAAAAAATACTTCAATAGATAAAACACAACTCTTGTAACAATTTGTTCATTAACATAAATTAAATATCTGAAGTTTGTATGACGATTTTTAAGATTTCATCAATTTCGAGGCAATGTGACAGCGTCATTTTTCAACAATCTTCGATCAATATTTAAAGAGTCATTGAAGCGGGACCATTTTACAGCAGACGACAATTTCACATTGCTTCCAAACTGATGGTCTTAAAAAATCGTCATACAAATTTCAGATATTTAATTAATGTTATTGAACAAATTGTTACAAGAGTTGTGTTTTATCTATTGAAGTATTTTTTTCACAAGTGTCAAAAGTTGAAGATAAATGCTTCAACTTCCATTCATTCTTTAAATATTAAACGAATATTGCGGGAAATATACTTAGAGAGATTTGAGTGACATCTACAATTTATCGCCAATATCAGTTTTTGCGTAAAAAGTTTATTTTCAATGTTAGGGAGCTTTGATAAGTGACTTTCCATTCACATAACATGCAAGTGGCCGGACACTTTTTTTCAACACAGTGTATATGCGCAGGTTTCTAATATGTTATCTTAAAACATACTAGTGTTTTGCATACACTTGGAGAGGTCTGCCGTCCGGTGGCCGAGTGGTTAGCGCGCTTGAGTTACTAATCTAAGGGACTCTGGGTTCGAGCCCAGGGTAAGGCATGGATGTTCGTGTTGTTTTTTTGCTGAGGTCCTGCCATCCTTACAGACCTTCTACTATGGCATATAAACTGATAGGCTGTGGCAAGCAGCTGCTTGAGGGGGTATTTATTATTTTTATAGGAGAGGTCTGGGCAAAACTACAACCTGCCACCTGTTTTTCTTCGGCGCTTGAGGTACGGATGACAATTAAATTATACTTTTAAAAAAGAAAATGAACCTAAAGAGCATATGAAGTCCAACTTCGGCGAAGCAAATTCTCATTATAATAATTTTAATAAAACTTAGTTACATTGCTTTGTTCACTTCAGTTTTTTTTCACCCGTTGGTTATGCATACGTTATTGATTATATATTTCTTTGTGACTCGACCTTCCATTTTCAGTTTCCTAAACGACCATTCAACTAAAAGTTTGCCCATGCCTAAATTAAGCTTCTGAACAAAAAACCTGGTGGCGCCATCTAGTGGTAAATATCATAATTCCACCTCTCAAGTATTACAATGTGGATTTGATTTCCAATATTCCTTGTAAAATTGCACGTGAAATAATTCATCATTTTCATCAACTCTCATTTTTAGAAGAAAATCAGTTTTTTCTACGAAAATAAGAAGATATAAAATCAAGTCTTCCTTTTTTTTTATACTGAAAGTCTATAAATCATTTTAAATAAAATTTTTATTTTTGAATGTAAATTATAATATCCGCTACAAATTATTGTTCAAGTGATGTATTTAAGAAAATAAAGAAAAATTATGGCTAGGTCACAAGGACCTCAAGTGCTCAGAGAAGGTTGAGGAAGGGACCCACTGACAGCTCTTAGGAGACAGATGGACTCCTGTCAAAATCATCCAGTGCGTTCGTTAACATGCACAGGGTATAGCTCTCCATTGACGCAAAATTTTCATCATCATATTCGCTTCATTGTAAATTATATTTCTTTATATTTATGAAGTCGGAATATAAATGGAAGAATTTTTCTTCCATTTATTTCATTCAGACAAACGATGCTAATGAGTGTCGTCTGCTTGCGTCAAAAGTCAAACTAATAAAATAAATTATTACTTTTTTTGTCGTGCACTCCAAAGGATTGGAAAGCACTGGTCGAGTGGATCTCCTTTACCCTACCTTGCTCTGAGCCTTTGGAGTCATTGTAACCTGGACATTTACCCCATTGGCCCAGTGGTTCTCAAAGTGTGAGTCCCGAGCAGCTTGAAAGGGGTTCGCAAAGCATTGAAGTTTATATTTGGTAACAGGCAGAGATCTAGAAAGAAATCGAGGGGGGGGGGTAGTTAATCGAGCCGGAAAATTGTAGGGGGGGTAGGACACTGGATTTCTAATGCAATATAACCTTTCCATCTCAGTTTTACAGGTCTTTAAAATAACTCTTGAAAAAATGCATGAAATATAAATAATTTTGATTATTTTTTTACCTCTATTACCCGTGGCCGAGTGGTTAGCGCGCTTGGCTACTGATCTAAGGGACCTGGGTTCGAGTGTAGTTCCCAGGTTCGAGTTCCAGCTGGGTCAGCGTTGAGATTTATCTCCGCAAAAATTCCCCGCCCTGCCCACGGTCAGTAGGGGACACCGATGGGCTTGGAAAGGCCGCCGTCCGTCGGATGGGACGTTAAGCCGTGGTCCGTGTGCGGGAGAGCCATACCCTGTGCACGTTAAAGAACACACTGCATGGCCTTGACGGGAGGCTACCATCTGTCTCCCAACAGTTGTTCCAGTGGGTCCCCTCCCCCAACCTTCTCTGAGCTTTCGGGGTCCATGTGACCTGGCCATTTAGCCCATGGTGTGCAAAAAATTGCCGCTCAGAGGTAAAACAACCCAACCCAACCTGGGTTCGAGCCCGGATAAGGCATGGATGTGTGTGTTGTTTTTCTGCTGAGGTCCTGCCATCCTCACAGACCTTCTACTGTGGCATATAAACTGACAGGCTCCTGTCAGACCTCTGTGGCAAGCAGCTGCTTGAGGGGGTATTTATTTATTATTATTACACTTACTAACATTTTCAAAAGTGGGAGAAGGAGTTAAGTCTCCCCTTCCAGACACACACACACACTGATCCAGCCCTCTTTGAGGGGCGGGGGTGGCTCAGTCGGTAGCGCGCCAGGCTCGTAATCTGTAGTTCCCAGGTTCGAGTCCCAGCTGGGTCAGCGTTGAGATTTGTCTCCGCAAAATTCCCCGCCCTGCCCACGGTCAGTAGGGGACACCGATGGGCTTGGAAAGGCCGCCGTCCGTCGGATGGGACGTTAAGCCGTGGCCCCGTGTGCGGGAGAGCCATACCCTGTGCACGTTAAAGAACACGCTGGATGGCCTTGACGGGAGGCTACCATCTGTCTCCCAACAGCTGTTCCAGTGGGTCCCCTCCCCCAACCTTCTCTGAGCCTTCGGGGTCCATGTGACCTGGCCATTTAGCCCATGGTGTGCAAAAAAGTGCCGCTCAGAGGTAAAACAACCCAACCCAGCCCTCTTTGATAGTATTTTGAATAAATTTGTTTTGCAAATACTTAGGTCTTCCATTGTAGGGCAGAGAAAAGGGGAAGTAAAATTTTGTCTGCAATCCTAGAGGGTCGAATAAATTCATTTACAATTTTCAAAGGTAGCAGTGTTTCAGGAACATTGCTTAACCTATTATCTCTCTCCAGCAGTACCAGCAGCAGGTAAAACTACTCAACTCAAAGCTCAAAGTCTTCTTCGTGTCAATAACTTTCGTTTCTCCACCTCCACCACCCCTCCAACACACACCACACATTAACCCTACGTCAGGGAGGTGGGGGTGGATCAGTCGACAGCTCGTGAGGCACGTAATCTGTAGTTACCAAGTTCTATTCCCAACTGGGCCTGCGCTGAGATTTATCTACGCAAAAGCACTCGGTCAGTCGGGGACAGCGATGGGCTTCAAAAGGCCACCTTCCGTCGGATCGGACGTCAAGTCGTGGCCCCATGAGTGGGAGAGCCATACCCTGTGCACTTTAAAGAATACGCTGGATGGCCTTGACGTGAGGCTACCATGTGTCTCCTAACAGCTGTCCAGTGGGTCCCCTCCCCAAACTTTCTCGGGGTTCCTGTGACCTGGTCATTTAACCCAGTGGGTCCCCTTCCCCTCCGAGTTCTCGTGGTCTTTATGACCCGGCCATTTAGCCCCATTGTGTGAAAAAAAGTGCCACTCAGAGGTAAAACAACCCAACTGAATGAATGATGATAACCCAATTGTGTTAGTGCAGAAGAAATACGAAACCAGATTATTTTCGTATTGAGGGAAAGTTCAAGATTCGTTTGTCTTCCAACTGAGGCAAGGCTTAAAACATAATGCCTGCTTGCTAAGGAAAGAGAGAAAACCCGAATGTCTTCCTCATGAGGTAAAGCGCAAATCAATTTTCTTCGTTGAGCAAAATTTATAACGCAACTCTTTCCCTGCTGAGGGAAGTTGAAAACCCAATTTTCTTCCTGCTCAAGGAAGTTTGGAAGTCCAAATGTCTTGCTAAGGTTGGTAGCAGAAATATCTCCTTATTGAGATAAGGTTTGAAACCCAAATTTCTTCTTGCTGAAATAAGGTTGGAAGCCCAAATGTCTTTCTCCTGAAATAAAGTTGGAAACTCGAATGTCTTTCTCCCGAGAAAGGTTTGAAAGCTCAAATGTCCTTTCCCTGATGAAGTTGGAAACTCAAATATCATTCTCCCGAGATAAGATTGGAAGCTCAAATGTACTTTCCCTGAGGTAAGGTTGCAAACTCAAATGTCTTTCTCTTGACAAAAGGTTGAAAGCTCAAATGTCCTTTCCCTGAGATAAGGTTGGAAACTCAAATGTCTTTCTCCTGAGAAAAAGTTGAAAGCTCAAATGTCCTTTCCCTGAGATAAAGTTGGAAACTCAAATGTCTTTCTCCTGAGAAAAGGTTGAAAGCTCAAATGTCCTTTCCCTGAGCTAAAGTTGAAAATTTAAATGTCTTTCTCCTGAAAAAAGGTTGAAAGATCAAACGTCCTTTCCCTGAGAAAAAGTTGGAAACTCAAATGTCTTTCTCCTGAGAAAAGGTTGAAAGCTCAAATGTCCTTTCCCTGAGGTAAGGTTGCAAACTCAAATGTCTTTCTCTTGACAAAAGGTTGAAAGCTCAAATGTCCTTTCCCTGAGATAAGGTTGGAAACTCAAATGTCTTTCTCCTGAGAAAAAGTTGAAAGCTCAAATGTCCTTTCCCTGAGATAAAGTTGGGAACTCAAATGTCTTTCTCCTGAGAAAAGGTTGAAAGCTCAAATGTCCTTTCCCTGAAATAAGATTGGAAACTCAAATATCTTTCTCCCGAGATAAGGTTGGGTGCCCAAATGTCTTTTTCCTCAGGTAAGGTTGGAAGCCGAAATTTTTCCTTGTTAAGATAAGGTTGGGAGCCAAAATGTCTTCTTGCTGAGATAAGGTTGGAAGCCCATATTGTATTCCTGCTACCCGATAAGGTGAAAGAAATCATATTAGTGGAAAAGAAAATGAGAGCGGAAAGAGAAAGAAAGTTTTAAAAATAAAAGAGAAGCGGAAGTTGCATTTCACTGATAAGATCATTTTCATTTTAATATTGCAACGAACATATTTTATTTTCACAAAACAAAGCCTATTTCTTCTTATTCTAGAATACGGTGCGAAGACTACCAATAGGAAATTCTTCTCCATTGTTCCTAATCAGAAAAGATCAGATAGTTTGAAGAATTTCTCTTGGAACACCGGAGTTTTTTATAGAAATCTCTGCTACGCGATAGCACCAGTTGTTAGTGTACAATAAAATCCCCGGATCGGGAATGTTTCAGTCGGCAGCGTGGCAGTCTCATATTCCGATGCTCTTAGATTCCAGTCCCAACTGTACCTGCGTTTAGATTTGTCTCTTGTAACCTCTCCACTACCCTCGGTGAGAAAGGAGACACCAATGGGCTTGGAAAGACTGCTATCATATCGGATGGAGCATTAAGCCATGATTCCATTTTCATGAACTTACCTACCTTATACCCATTAAAGAAACACTAGATACACTTCTTGGGAGACTTCCATCTATCTTTGTTTCCCCTTTCCTTACCCGACTCTGAGCCCTTGGGGTCCCTGTAACCTGCCCGTTTCGGTCATTAGATGCGGAAATACGGTAAAAAAAAAACTCTTGGGATGCAGTACTTTGAATGAGAATCTCCCAAACTTTCGTGTTGTAACTAAGCAGGCAACAAATATTAATAATAATTATTTTAGTTTCCTTTGTGTTAGTTACGATTTTTCCTCAATTTGTCGTTACTGTTTTAATTTCAGAAGTTAACACTTAAATATAAATTCACAAAATATTTGTTTGTAATTTATCTAATTTACCTATCAGTACGAGAGTTATTGAATAAACCAAAAAGGTCGGAAGTCAAATGATTCAAGTTAAGGTTGACGGCTGAAAAAATTAATGTCTTCGGATATAATGTTCTTCCTAATTTTTTGGGGGTCAAAATGTTTTTTTTCTTCCATAAAAAGTCACGGAGGGAAGAACATTTTGTAAAATTTCTAAATTTAGCCACAGATGAAGAGGAATACAGATTGAAGAGAATTCCCATAGACCTCAGGCTTATCATGTGTTTGATCGCAACATCTTTTCTGTCCGCTCCAAATCATCGAAAGAGCCATTACCTGTTAACAACTAAGCTTAACAACTGCAACTTACATTTCATTTAAAAGGTACCTTTAGCGTGTAAAGTTTTTATAATACAATGAATTATAAAAATAGACTTCGCACGTGATAATGCATTGAATATTTGCATATATCCATCCTCTCAGATCTCCTACTGTGGCATATAAACTGACAGGCTCCTGTCAGACCTCTGTGGCAAGCAGCTGCTTGAGGGGGTATTTATTATTTATTTATAAGCGCTGTGGTGTAAACAAGAAAAGCAACGTTTACGTAAAGTCTGTCCTTCCTTCGCATTGGGACTGGGTAGCTCAGCCGGTAGTGCGCCAGGCAGCTGCATCTGCAGTTCCCAATTTCGAGTCCCACTTGGACCAGCGTTGAGATTTATCTCCGCAAAACTTCTAGCCCTTCCCTCGGTCAATAGGGGACACCGTTGGGCTTGGAAAGGCCGTCGTCCGTCGTATGGGACGTTAAGCCGTGGCACCGTGCAGGAGAGAGTCATACCCTGTGCACGTTAAACAACACACTGGATGGCCTTTACGGGAGGCTACCATCTGTCTCTCAACAGCTGTTCCAGTGAGTCCCCCTCCCTCAACCTTCTGAGTCCTCGGGGTCCTTGTAGCCTGGCAATTTAGACCGTTGTGTGCTGCTCAGAAGCAAACACCCAACTTTAAAGGACACAGTGGATGGCCTTGACGGGAGGCTACCATCTGTGTCCCAACAGCTGTTCTAGTGGGTACCTTCTCCCAACCTTCCCTGAGCCCTCGGGGTCCTTCTGACCTGGCCATTTTGCCCATAGTATGTACAAAAAGTTCCGCTCAGAGAAAAAAACAACCCAACCCATTCTTCGCAATATAAAAACTATTTGAGCACAATAACATGACGTGTCGAAATTGTATCGCTATCAAAGGAAGAAGAACTGATCTCTTTGAACTCTCTTTGAATGGGGGCGGGGGCGGGGGTGGCTCAGTCGGTAGCGCGCCAGGCTCGTAATCTGTAGTTCCCAGTTCGAGTCCCAGCTGGGTCAGCGTTAAGATTTATCTCCGCAAAATTCCCCGCCCTGCCCACGGTCAGTAGGGGACACCGATGGGCTTGGAAAGGCCGCCGTCCGTCGGATGGGACGTTAAGCCGTGGCCCCGTGTGCGGGAGAGCCATACCCTGTGTACGTTAAAGAATACGCTGGATGGCCTTGACGGGAGGCTACCATCTGTCTCCCAACAGCTATTCCAGTGGGTCCCCTCCCCCAACCTTCTCTGAGCCTTCGGGGTCCATGTGACTTGGCCATTTAGCCCATGGTGTGCAAAAAAGTGCCGCTCAGAGGTAAAACAACCCAACGTTAAAGAACACGCTGGATGGCCTTGACGGGAGGCTACCATCTGTCTCCCAACAGCTGTTCCAGTGGGTCCCCTCCCCCAACCTTCTCTGAGCCTTCGGGGTCCATGTGACCTGGCCATTTAGCCCATGGTGTGCAAAAAAGTGCCGCTCAGAGGTAAAACAACCCAACCCAGTTCGAGTCCCAGCTGGGTCAGCGTTAAGATTTATCTCCGCAAAATTCCCCGCCCTGCCCACGGTCAGTAGGGGACACCGATGGGCTTGGAAAAGCCGCTGTCCGTCGGATGGAACGTTAAGCCGTGGTCCCGTGTGCGGAAGAGCCATATCCTGAGCACGTTAAAGAACACGCTGGATGGCCTTGGCGGAAGGATACCATTGTCTCACAACAGCTGTTCCAGTGAGTCCCCTCCCCCAACCTTCTCTGAGCCTTCGGGGTCCATGTAACCTGGCCATTTAGCCCATGGTGTGCAAAAAAGTGCCGCTCAGAGGTAAAACAACCCAACCCCAACCTTCTCTGAGCCTTCGGGGTCCTTGTGACCTGGCCATTTAGCCCATCACCTTGGTGAGCAGCCAGCACATTCAGCTTTAACACCTATCTACTATATATTTTGAAGAGTTTAAGACCTGAGAAACTCTGGCTAAATCTGCCAGTTAATACAGAAGTATTAATATTCAACTCCTATGTTAATTACACATTTAAAGGAAATACTAATATAAAATCATCATATTATGTAATAGACGTAATTCGGATAATACATGTGACGTCATCGGTGATAGAAATTGTGTGTTTCCCTGTGGTTTTGCGGCTACTTGAGCGATTGGTCCCAAATTTGATGGGATGGTCCCACTTAGGTCTAGCTCTGATGGGGCAACAGATTGGGTTCCTGGTAATCTTTCGAAAAGTGCCCGAAATTTCAGGGGGCGCTGCCATCGCCTCCTTGTAAATGGAGTACATTGTGAGTAGTAAGTGTGGAAACCAGTGCATGAAGTAAAAATAATAAATGGGCATACGTTTCGCACCAAACATTTGCCGTGTGTTTAACTAGTTAATATATATATTAGAGTTTATTTTTTATTAACGTAATTCTTGTAACTGCTACAGTTTGGTAAAAAAAATTTATCTACCCTATTTCTTTAGGCAGCACCTATACGGTCTGGAATTAATGAATGTACCTTAGTGAAAAAAGAATAAAAGCAATTATTTCAGTTTCCTTACCGGTGATTATTTCTGAATGAAAAATGGCTTAGTCGTATTTCGGAAGTGCAATTTCAAGAAATATTAAAAATCGCAAAATAAAACCAAATTGACACTTTGTTGCAAGAATTATTTGTAAGATATATGGTTTTACAAAGTGTATTTTATTTTGTTTTTGTACAACTAAATGCTGTTACGTATTCCTTTATGTTTTACAATCACTTGAAAAATTTCTTCAATCCCTGCGTACCCACATTGCAACTGATTGATTTTCTTCGTTACCTGTATGAGGACATCCAATGACACCAATGCGCATGCTCACTCGTTTCTTCCATTTGATTGGCTGAAAGCGGATATAGCGAGCCACGAATGGCTGGTTCAAGTAGTGACGTCTGTCGGTATTCTGGTCCATGTTGCCACCAAATTCCTGAAAGTACAGAGAATATTATTTGAATTTAATAATGCCTCTTTGTTGCCATTCAAAAGATATTAAATATACTAACCAAATATGTGAAAAACAAAAATGAATGCAATAACCAAGATATTCAGTGATTATGGATTCGAACCTGAAAATAAGAAATTCAAAAGTGAACGGCACTGAAGGTTGATTTTTCAAGACTACTTTTCATTAGAGACTATTTATCGAGATCCGGACTATCCAACTGGTGGCACGTGACCCAGGGGAGGACGTCCCCTCGAAAATCCGATCATCTCATAAGAAATCTCAGACGTCTATCTGCTTTGAAATCCAAAAAACAGGTGTCTTCATATAATTTTATTTTAGCCCCATAGTATATTTCCGACAGTAAGAATAAGATACTTGTTAAAGAATCATTTTTAGCTGAGTTGTTTAAACTCAGCAACACGTTTTGTGAACACAATGAACTAAAAACGGAAGGTCACACTTCGTAGACCTACTGTAGAATTATTAACAAGCAGCACCTCCTATAACAGAAAGCCAAAAGCTCAAATTTATGACGTCAGCTTAAGTAGTCTTACCACATAGACATTTCTTATATTTTTATTTTAATATTATTACTGGTGGAATCTGTGCTAATCTTTATATTAATATTTATCTCTAAATGTATTCTATTTAGGAGAAATTTTATTTGTATTAATTAGTATTATTGTATTTATAGATAAACATTAGTATAAAATTAGCTCATGAGTCCACCAGAAATAATATTAGAAATAAAATTATAAGAATTGTCTATGTGTTAGGACTATTTAGTGACGTCAAAAATTTAGTACATTAGCCTTCTGTTATAGAAGTTGTTAGTCGAGGTCATCCGGGTGCCACCAAATTCTAGAAATTTTAACTTTTATTTTTAAAGCATACAAGACAAAGGCTCTCTAGGACACAGAGGTAAGACTGAAAGTTCCGTCCGAAGAGTGTTTTTTTTTTCTCACGAAATCAGTGTCTTCTTTCTCACCTAGGGAGTGTGGTGATATAGTAAGAGACTCCAACCTGGGAAAATCAGATTACTAGCCGAGGACTCTTCCGACTGAGCTAAACCTTTATTTTAGGGTTAGGTAGTTTTACCTCTAAGTTTCACTTTTTTGGGCACAATGGGATAAAAGGCAAGGTCATAAGGACTCCGAGGGTTCAGAGAGGTTTGGGGTAAAGGGACCCACCAGACAGCTGTTAGGAGATAGATCAACGTGTTTTTTAACGTGCACAGGGTATGGCTATAACGCACACGGAGCCATGGATTTAATATCCTATACGACGAAAAGTGGTCTTTCAAACTCTATCGATGTTCCTACTGACCGAAAGCAGGGTGGGGATTTTAACGAAATAAATCTCAAAGCTGGTAGGACTCGAACCTGGAAACTGAAGATTACGAGCCTAGCTTACTACCGACTGAGTCATCCCGCTTCATTTTCAGGAATTAATAGATTTCCATATCAGTATGAGAAGCAAATTCATTTTCGTGAACTAAAAAATAAAAAAATAAAGCAAATTTTAAAAAAATGTCCCTTTTTTTGTATAATCATACTCAAAACAGAAAAACAAGTATTTTTTTTCGCTAGATATTTCACACTGTTTTTGCAAAAAATGTTTATGGCTGCTAATCTAATATTACTCTTTCATCACAGTCCTTAAACTTTGTGTGAAAAATGTTCGAAATGTTTTATAAAAAAACTTGTATTTTATTTTTCACTAAGTTTTGAAAAAAAAAAGTTGTGTTTCAAAAAATTCTAATAGCATTTTTTCAATCAGTGACTAAAGAGGCATCAAACATTTGTGATAAAAATATTTAGTCTTAATCGAAAAATCCATTCCAGCATCTACCTAATAAAAATATTTAGTCTTAATCGAAAAATCCATTCCAGCTCTACCTTCAAATCTCGCTGGTTTCCGTCCCTGTAGTAATACCACACCAGGCTGTCATTACTGTACGTCACTGTGTATGACGTCACCCAGTGACGATGTCGTCCGTCCCCTCTTCCTTTCGTCACCAATCCCGTCACCAGGGTCGGAGGTCCAAGGTCAACTTGCAACCATTGATTGGCTGAAATAATTAAAATCGATTAAGTGACGTCATACAATGATATTGAGCATCAAGAAATAAATGGTATTGAATATTATTTTGCTAATTTTTGACATTATATTTGCCCGATGTTTGAAAATCCGAGCGTCTTTCGACCTCATTCGGAAACCAAAGCATTAATTTTTGAGTCAGATGAATTTCTCTCAAATTGAAGAAAATTAAATATCTTCTTTGAGAGAACCGGCGTCGTTTCTTCAGCATTAAATGTAACACCGCAGAATTCTTCTTTTAACGAAGTTACGGTCTTTGTTGGTTCAACACCATAAAACTGCCATTGATCTTGAATTGGTGTGAAATCATTCATTGAACTCATTGGACCATTTCAGAGTTTTTTCTAGGAAAGAGGTGGTTAAGAAGAAACTGAATGATCTTGATTAACAAACGTCACACAGTCCAGCAATGTAAATTACTCTTAAAAATAAAATTACTGGTAGTTTTATAAGAAAAAAAATGTATAAAATATTTTAGAGTATTTATTACTTTTTTTTAACAATAAAAGTATTTTGTTTCCTCAGTCGATAAAAATATGCTGAAAATGTTATATTTATCTTTTTGTGCATTTGCGATTAATTTCATTTTTAAAAGCAAATTTAACACCAAAGAATATAACGATTTTCAAATTTCGCAGTGTGGTCCAAAAGAAAAATATTTTAAGCATAAAATTAATAGTACTTGTACAAAAAGATATATGTATCATTTGCAGCACATCTATATAATTTGAAAAAATAAAACAAACTTTTATTCTTAAAGGAAATATCTAACTGTGATGTTAACTCTTCGTTTGTCGGTCCCTCGGTTCGATCGCTATACGCGACGGGTGAAAGAGTCTTTCGGATAGAATCAAACGGTTTATTCACAATTGCAGAGACTCGATACTGAGGCTCCTCCCCAATAAATTAGTCCAACTTCAGGCTTTACTTAAAAATAACAAAGATTTATTTAACCTTCCAACGTACTTGCTGGACGAGGACATATGCTCAATTACATGGATTACAACAACACCAGCTTACTATGCCTGTTCAGCTGTATTTACAGAGCCAATGCCGCTATTCCCAGTCGGCATTTCACAGCTTTACAATTTCTCGTCCGTCTCCTTCCGAAACTAGACCGGCTCTCCTCTCATCGTTGCCAAACCCTTTCTTCCTTTCTTTTCTATGCCTCACCATCTGGGCGTCCGTTAGCCCTCAGGGACCCGGGTCACTTGCCAGCGGACGCTAGCCGTTCCCTGTACACTGCTACTGCAATTAACTTTCCAGATGTCGGGGCAGAGGGCCTCCCCGTAGCATATGACTATTTTGGCGACATCCAAAATAAATATACATAGCCTGAACAAAAAAAAATCTAAAAAGGCCTCTAGCCTGACACCTCCCTGCCAGAAGTCAGTAGTTAGTCCTGTTAACTGCTGACTAAAAAGTCAAGTTGAATGCTGAAAATCAGAGTTCATTTTCGCATTAATCTTAGAGTTCAATGCCACAAAATACAGAGTTCTAAGTTGCTTCAGGAATTCTATAAATTCTCTGCGAATTGGCACATCTTTTACACATCTATGTACACTACACTTACATATAAAATAACTTCTAGGTATACTTCCGGTGACTGAGTCTAAGTATTGTCTTTTGCTTCAAACAAAAAAAAACCTGGTGACTGAAGTAGCTGTCCGAGAGTAAACAGTTTATAAATTAATTATCTAACTAACAAATGCCTTTGACTAAGGAATGCCATACCGGCGGTGTTCATCGTTCACAGGTGACATCCCATGTGAAAGGCTATGCACACCTTTCATAACTACCTAGATATCACCTTCCCGTACGTACCCTCAGACTCTACAGGCTGAAAGTCGTCGACATTGGCGTCGGCCTGACCCATTGTTACCTCCAATTGCCATGTTCGCTCCCTCCCCTGCATAATTTTGATCATCGTAGACATCGAGTCTGACAGATTGCTGCACATGTTTGGGCTGGGAGATAGGATGGCGCTGATTGGACGGTCTCCATGGAGCATACATTTCCCTGTTACTAACTGGAATTTCTCTACCTCTTTCATAGTAGCTTCCTCGATTGGCCCACGGCTCGTGGATTTTCCTCCTGAGGTTACCAGTTACAGGCCTTCTCTCCTTCTTTCTAATTAACTTACCATATGCTTCCACACTCAGAAGTACCTCCTTCCGCAGCTTTGCTACTACTGCGCATAGCACTTTAATTTCTCCGCCACTCACAGTGCTATTGTCTGTACAATCAATCAAACTTAAAGGCAGCTCTTTTACCTCTGCCCTTATGGCATCACCAAACGGTCCATGCAACACCAGATGGTCTTTTACCGGGTGTTTTTCTTCGTTTAGCATCCCCTTTCTGATTACTGTCAGTTCTGCCCCCGAATCCACGACTGCTCTAGCTGTCTGGTCGCCACATCTGATTCGAACCTCTTCGTAATCTACTGGGATACGTATCTCTCCTTGTCCTATTACTTGACTGCTTGGACTTGGCTTTGTATGTGTCGTAACCCTTCCTATTGTTGCCTCACAAACATCTTTAGAATTCTGATCCAAGGTGCTAACTTGGTACACCTGAGTTCGGTTCTCACGGTCCCCAGTTCTCAGTGGGCAATCTTTCATCAAATGTTCGTCAGATCTACATTTATGGCACCTCCTTACTTTTGGGATATTTCTATATTCAGCTAAATTAACTGCCGATTGATACCTTCTGCTCGAGTAATTTCTCTCTGAGTCTATCCTCTGCTGGGGGGAAACAACACGTTCTGCATAATGTCTATGCCTTACCTCTTTAAAAGTTAGGACCTCTTCCGTTCCGTTTACACTGGCTAGATGGATTTCTGCCCACGTGGCTATTTCGTCTGCTTTTGCCCATGACTCTGCCTCTTTCTGTACTACGTAAGCATGGGTGTCTTGAGGAAGGCTATCACGTAATTTATCCGACACTATCAGGTCCATAAGCTCCTCAAAATTTGTCACCTTCCTACTGCGGACGTAGTAATCCCAGCTATTTCTGAGCCTCGAGGCTAACTGATTATATGACTCATTCGGTTCTTTCGCGATAGTTTCAAACTTTCTCTTGTACGCAGAGGGAGTGAGCTTAAACTCTTTTAATACGGCCTCTTTAACTTTCTTATAATGAATAAAATCCTCTGCACTTAATTTTCGAAAAACGTGATTTGCATATTTACCGTCTAAAAAAGAAATGATGACTTTGCCTTGAAACCCCTCTGGTACTTCATATATCTTAAATCCCCTTTCCGCTGTCTCAAAGAGATTTATCACTTCTTCTGGGTTTTTAGGGCTTCCAGCTAACATATTTCCCAATAATTTTATATAATTAGCCAGCCGCGCATCCGCTGGGTTACTAGAAACTGCCACCGTTCGCACATCACCCCTCTCCTCGTTTGCATTCCTCATCTGCAGTTCCAGCATTCTATACTCATGCTCTCTCTCCTTTTCTCTTTCCCTTTCTGCTGCCTCTCTCTCCTTTTCTCTTTCTCTTTCTGCCGCCTCTCTCTCCTTTTCTCTTTCTGTCGCCTCTCTCTCCTTTTCCCTTTCCGTTGCCTCTCTCTCCTTTTCCCTTTCTGCTGCCTCTCTCTCCTTTTCCCTTTCTGCTGCCTCTCTCTCTTCCCTTCTCAGTTGCATCTCTAACCTCATCCTCTCTAATTCAAAATCATATCCAATCCTTTCTTTAGCTCTCTGCTTTCTGGTCCCGCTCTGCAGCATATCCGCATCGTTGTCATCGTCATAATCCCTCAACCCTCTCATGTCTATCGCAGCATCAGACTCTCTGTCTATTGTCACCTCCTCGCCTCCCAGATCATTCCCTGAATAACCATCCTGCGCGCTATCCCTCTCTGTGAAGCCTCGTCTTAACTCATCCCTTTCCCTATCGCGACCGCTCCTAAGCTCCATTTTAGCTCGTACAGGCCTCTGCCGTATCTAACTACTCGCCCCTAGAGTAAGAGGATACTTACCTCCGATGTGATGATAGGAACGAACCGCCTCGTCAGTCTGCTACCTGAAGCACACAGTCGGAACACTCTTGGCAGTATCAGCCTTGCGTCGGTCAGCTCCCAGTGGATGTTGAACTTTTCCGTCACCTTCACAGCTTTTTCCACAGTTCGAACGTGATGCACGATTCTTCAGGTACCTTCACAGCTATTCTATCGCCTGAAGCACACCGCAGGACACTCTTGGTAGTATCAGCCTTGCTCTGGTCAGCTCACAATGGATGTCGGAACTCTTCCGTCACCTTCGCCGCTACTTTCACCGCTGTTGCATCCTGTCGACTGCGCCACTTTGTGATGTTAACTCTTCGTTTGTCGGTCCCTCGGTTCGATCGCTATACGCGACGGGTGAAAGAGTCTTTCGGATAGAATCAAACGGTTTATTCACAATTGCAGAGACTCGATACTGAGGCTCCTCCCCAATAAATTAGTCCAACTTCAGGCTTTACTTAAAAATAACAAAGATTTATTTAACCTTCCAACGTACTTGCTGGACGAGGACATATGCTCAATTACATGGATTACAACAACACCAGCTTACTATGCCTGTTCAGCTGTATTTACAGAGCCAATGCCGCTATTCCCAGTCGGCATTTCACAGCTTTACAATTTCTCGTCCGTCTCCTTCCGAAACTAGACCGGCTCTCCTCTCATCGTTGCCAAACCCTTTCTTCCTTTCTTTTCTATGCCTCACCATCTGGGCGTCCGTTAGCCCTCAGGGACCCGGGTCACTTGCCAGCGGACGCTAGCCGTTCCCTGTACACTGCTACTGCAATTAACTTTCCAGATGTCGGGGCAGAGGGCCTCCCCGTAGCATATGACTATTTTGGCGACATCCAAAATAAATATACACAGCCTGAACAAAAAAAAATCTAAAAAGGCCTCTAGCCTGACACTAACATTATAGCATTTATTAGCTAAATGTGTAAAGTACCCTAATTCTTGGATAATTTGAAATGGATGATCTTCAAAATTGGTAATAAATATTCTCATATTTATCAAATTCATAAAAACCCCTGAAACAATTTCACCTGTGACGTTCCATTGTACAATCAACGACAGCGAAAGAAAGAGTATTTCAGACGCTTCTAATGGTACCTTTCTCAGAAGAAAAGGAACTACTTTACTAAAACTAAACCAGATTATATTTCTTCCAATTGTAAATGAGACTGGACAGATTAGTATTATGAGATTCAATAAAGAACTTTCCCTTACCATTGGTGTTCTTGGCACACCAAGCTCCATGGCTGTAGAAGGACCCATCTTCGGCGGAGCACGTGTTCTGCTTCTTCCATGGTCTCCAGCTCGACGCAGATAGTTTAGCACGTGGAGGCAGACTGATCAGTTCGTTGCATTCTGAGAAAAATTATGTAATTAGGGAAAAATATTATAAATATTTGTGAGAAAAATAATTGGTTAAACATTTAGCGAATCGATAAGTGTAATGTTAACAATATTACAAAGCAATAAAAAGATTTCTTTCCACAAAGCGAAATTGGATTAGATCAAAAATATGCAGCAGACCTACACTATATTGCAAAAAGTGTCCGGACACTCTCGTTAAATGAACAAATAGCCACATTCAAATCTACCTAACTTTGAAAATTAGCTTTTTACGGAAAAACGTCACTAGACATAAATTGAAGATCGCGATCATAGCTCTCTAAATCTCTCATTATCATCATCATCATCATCCTCAAGCAGCCTTGGGCTCCGGGGGTCCAACCAGACCGTGCAGTTTAGTTCTCCAAGCAAGTCTGTCCTGAGCTACATCTGCTGCATCTAGCCACTGCACACCAATTCTAATAAGGTCCTGTTTAACATTGTCGGCTCACCACATCCTAGGTCTTCCCCTCTTTCTGAAGCCTTTAGGCACACTGTTCATAACCCTATTCGCCAATCTATAATTATCCATACGGGCAACATGGTCAAACCAACGGAGTCACTCTCTGCACAATATGCTGCTTAAAGGAGGTTGCCGACTCCTTTGCCTAACCTCATCATTAGTTAAAAAGTTGAACCACCTAATGCCCAAGATACAGCGTAAGCATTTACAATCAAAAGCATCTAGTTTCCTGTTATCTTGTTTACAAAGTGTCCACGTTTTACTACCATAACTAACCCTAGAAAGAACCAAACTATTATATAGTCTAATTTTAGTCTTTAGGTGTATACGCCTATTTCTCCACACTCTCCATAGATTCTTAAAAGTCCCGGCAGCAATCCCTATTCGCCTGTTAATCTCATGCACACATCACCAGTATCTGTTACATAGCTCCCAAAATAATTTAACTGTGACACCTGCTCAAGACTGCAACCATTCAGATTAACTGAATCACAGGCTGCATGACCAATTTTCATCACTTTAGTCTTCTCTCTGTTTATAACCAAACCTACTCTACTACCAGTCTCATCAACAGCTCGAATGAAAGAGTTCATCTCAACAACATCATTTATCAAAAGGGCTAAATCATCAGCATAATCTAAATCAGAAATTTTCGTATTTCCAGACCATTTAAGGCCAAAATCTTTCCCTTGAAGTGAATTTCGCATAATATAATCAATAACCAAACTAAAGAGAAAAGGAGACAAAATGCACCCTTGTCGAACACCAGAAGTAATCCTAAACCAATTGCTACAAGACTTACCAACTCTCACACACGACTCAGTGTTATTATATTATGTTAGCTTTCATTATGTTAACTAACTTGTCAGGTATACCATATGATCTCACAATCAACCACAAATTATGACGATCAACAGAGTCGAAAGCCTTTTTGAAATCAACAAAGCTAGCAACCAAAGGTTTCTGAAACTCTAAACATTTCTCAAGAATCTGCCTAAGTGAAAATATCTGATCCACACATACCCTACCACTTCGGAATCCACATTGCTCATCACGCAATTGCCTGTCAACCAGATTCTTAATTCTATTAAGCACAATCGTGGAAAGAACTTTACCTGGAACAGAGAGTAGGCTGATACCCCTATAGTTATCACAAGAACTGCGATCACCTTTTTTGAAAATAGGGATAACAGTAGCTCTGGTAAAATTCTTGGGAACCATGCCTTTATCATAAAAGACACTCAGAATTTCAGTCATCCAAGTGTTAACCGAAACATTCCCAGCTCTAAGCATTTCTGTAGGAATTTCATCTACCCCTGGGGATTTATGTAGTTTAAGTTTAGAAACAGCCAAAATAACTTCAGATTGTGTTATAGAGCCAACATTAAAGCCACCAATGCATCTATCATCATTGCAAACAATGGGAATAGAACTAACCACATTGTTTAGAATATCACTGAAATGCTCAGCCCACCTAGCCATGACAGAATCCTCACCTTCTATAACCTTACCTTGTTTATCCTTCAATCCCTGTATACCTGTCCGTTTTCTACCACATAAAACATTAACTATCTGGTACAGCTCTCTGCTGTTGTGCTGCCTAACTGCTTCCTCAGGTTTGTCAGCCAAGCCATCAAGCCAAAGATTCTTATCAGCAGCTAACTGAGCCTTTACATGTTTATTAAGCTCTCTGTAATCCTTTCTATTAGGACTAGTAGGGTACTGATTAAGGACATTCCTGCAGTTCTTTCTTTCTGAAATAATCTCAAGTGCCTTATCACTAAAATAATTCTGTCTCCTCTGCTCCTTTTTCCCTAAAAGAGTACTGTTAGTTTCCAAAAAAGCCTGTTTAAAGTGGTCCCATTCTTCCTCAACTTCAGTAGTAAGCAAACCATGACTGTCATAATGACTAAGTAACCTATCATGGTAAGCTTTAGCTATAACTGGGTCTTTCAAAGCAACAATATTAAAGGTAAATTTTTAACCCTAGCACAACACTTTTTAAGTTTAAGTTGCAAGACACTTTTAACAAGGTAATGGTCAGATCCAATTTCAGTTCCCATATATGACCAAGTATTCCTAACAGAACTGGCCCATTTGCTGTTAATTAATATATAATCAATCATATTCTTATGCAGCCCATCAGGTGAAACCCATGTGTATTTATGTATGTCGCGGGTTTTATTTTATTTTATAAAAAATAATTTATAATTATGTTATGTCGAAATAATCATTACACAAAATTCTAAAATATATATTTTTTTCGTTATATGATTTCAAACAATACTTATTAAGTTTTAATTTCCGAGGAAAATTCGTATGGCTCATTACTGTTATGAAATATTACAACTTACATAACTCAAAAAATATTGAATGAATATCATTGGAAATCGAGATGTAAATAGATTTGATTACAATAGTTAATTTATTTTCAGCAGCATTTTTTCATTAAATGCATGTTATAGAAGGTGAAAATAACCGCTTCTAAATAGATGCATCTCCCAACTCATTGACTTACTGCAACACCTTCTTCGACAGAAGGCCGGTGGACTGTTAGGACGTCAACACAAGCAGTTGTATAATGTAGATTATTAATATTTACATGTTTCTATTATTATTACTGGTGGACTTTTATATTAATATTTGAGCAAAAGTTTTGTTGCGCAAATACTTTATTTAGAAGTAAAATTATTCTTATTTATCATCATTATAATAATTTCTAATAAATACAACAATTTTCTTTCTAACTAAGGTATATTTATAAATAAACATTAGCATTAAATTTATTATAAAAGTGCACCAGTTATAATAATAGAAATAAATACGTAAAATTTTCTAGATTACAGGACTACCTGCGGTAATGTCAAAACTTGGTCCACTAGCTTTCTGCTATCAAGAGATGTTGCTTACTGCCCTTTATTGTGAGGGCGGGGGTGGCTCAGTCGGTAGCGTGCCAGGCTCGTAATCTGTAGTTCCCAGGTTCGAGTCCCAGCAGGGACAGCGTTGAGATTTATCTCCGCAAAATTCCCCGCCCTGCCCACGGTCAGTAGGGGACACCGATGGGCTTGGAAATGCCGCCGTCCGTCGGATGGGACGTTAAGCCGTGGCCCCGTGTGCGGGAGAGCCATACGCTGTGCACGTTAAAGAACACGCCAACCTTCTCTGAGCCTTCGGGGTCCATGTGACCTGGCCATTTAGCCCATGGTGTGCAAAAAAGTGCCGCTCAGAGGTAAAACAACCCAACGCAAAAAAGAGGAGGATGTAAAGTTACCTTGGCAACCGACGATCTCGACACGCATGCTGGGATGCACGCGCCACTCCATGACGTGAAATCTGATGAACCTTGCGATGATGGCTTCGTCGAGGTAGGAGATCTTGATGGAGTGAGAGTCATTGTTACCGTTGAAAAGCTGTGCTTCGCGGAAAGAGGAAAAAATGTTAGAACATTGAAGTGATTGTTTAGCAAGACTCGCTAACAAAACTTTTCCTGGTGGCTGAGTTAATTCTGAAGTACAAAACAATGTTTACATAAATTTGTTTAAATCAGTAAAACAAATATTACACTCAACATTTATAATAAATAATAGGATAAGAAATTTATTGTGACTACTGCGGTAAAATTGCATAAAATATATTAGAAATATAAAATTATGATACACATATGCATCCCTGGGGGAGAGGGTCAATTGAACCTTTCCCCCAACACACATGGAAATCCAAAGAAACGACTTAAAAAAAACTAAAAAATGAAAATGCATAAAATTACTGTTTTTCTGTAATAAATTCAGTTAATGAAAATGACGCTATAAAAATAGTTATGATTAAACGTATATTTATTATTATAAGTCTACAGTCTAAGTATTTTAAGACCTTTATATACTATAATGAAAATGTTTAAAAAATCTTTGTTTCAACTTAGTCTTTACAAGTAAGCTTCTTTGAAAAAGATCCCTTATCATGTTTATTCATGAATAGTATCATTAAATACTTTCATTTTTCTTAGCTACTAATCAAAGGGACCTGGGTTCGAGCCTCGGGTAAGGCATGTATATTTGTTTTGTCTTTCTGCTGAGGTCTCGCCATCCTCACAGATCGTCTCTATGACGTATTGTATTGACAGCCTCCTGCCAGACCTCTCTATGGCAGCTGTTGCTTAAAGGGGATTTTTTTTACATAATTCTAAGAAGCCACGCCCATGAAATAAAATAACAATGGCGTTCATTCAAAGATTCTTGCCCCCTCCTACGGGAAAAATTTCTGCGGACGCCCATAATTATTCATGTAATATTTATTTAGTTTAAAAAAATGTACTAAATGTCATAATACTAAAGTTTCTAATATCAACTAGTATTTTAACTTTGTAAATAGTTATATATTTTGTTCCTTCGACAACGTTTGTAAAATGTTATATTATCGATAGAAAAGAGCTACCGGTAATTATCTAAAACAAACACTATGACAATTTTTAAAACAAAATATTGTTACCTTTAAACGATTAATGAACTGGCATGTACTATGTATACTTTAAAATCTTTCCAATGTTGAGTTTAAGACTGTAAATATGCACTTAGGGCTAAGCTTAGAAATCTACATTGAACAAATTCTCTGTTTTTAATATGATAAACTGAACGGAAATCTTACTTTGAAGCTCTATGACATCTGAAATATACATTTCATTCTCTGCTTTTAATACGATAAAACACATTTCCCTTCGTCAAAGAGAACAGCACTTCCATGCATTTAAATAATAAATTGATGATATTCTACATGTACAGTCGTATTACTGAAATAAGAACGGGGTACCACATTAAAACAATACAAATATAGAGAGAATAAAATCAGAATATAGCACTTGACAAATGTAGGGCATATTAATAAATGCCGATATTTATTTCTCTGAATTTTTCCTTTACCTTTCTTTTATTGTACACGTCACTGCAATATTTCCAATGGAAAGCGTCCATGCTGTAAGACACGTGATATGACGTCACCCATTGATGGCCATCACATCTTCCCTGCGTCATCAGACCTGTAATCTGGAACATCAGTTTTCAGTTAGCAAGATAAAGATTCACGCTACAACTTGATGGGTAATCATCAATAATAAATAATCTGTTTCAGAAAGCCGCAATGTTTTCAAAAAGGTTTCAGTATGAGAATTCCTTAAAGACTATATTAGGTTCATTTCAAAATCGTATCTTGTTTTAAAATGGTGCCTCATTACTGATTCGTGTGTGAGAATTGTTACAGTTTGCATCCAGTGTCGTATTATTTAAAAGTGTTCTTGGAGCAAAATCCACATTTGGTGACATGAACACTATGACCCGTGGCACGAAGCAGCCAACTTGTGAGATGAAACAGTCATCCTGTAGCACGAAATCTCCATCTCACGACATGAAAAAGTCATCTGGTGGCACAAAACAGTCATCCCGTGACACAAAACAGTCATCCGCAGCACGAAGAAGTCAGCTGTCATTGAATCGGGCGACGCATTCAATAATGAAAAATCAGCTGCGTGATCTTTTGGGTTGGGTTGTTTTACCTCTGAGCGGCACTTTTTTGCGCATCATGGGCTAAATGGCTAGGTCACAAGGTTGGGTTGGGTTGTTTTACCTCTGAGCGGCACTTTTTTGCACACCATGGGCTAAATGGCCAGGTCACATGGACCCCGAAGGCTCAGAGAAGGTTGGGGGAGGGGACCCACTGGAACAGCTGTTGGGAGACAGATGGTAGCCTCCCGTCAAGGCCATCCAGCGTGTTCTTTAACGTGCACAGGGTATGGCTCTCCCACACACGGGGCCACGGCTTAACGTCCCATCCGACGGATGGCGGCACTTCCAAGCCCATCGGTGTCCCCTACTGACCGTGGGTAGGTCACAAGGACCCCGAAGTCTCAGAGAAAGTTGGGGGAAGGGACCCACTGGAACAACTGTTGGGAGACAGATGGTAGCCTCCCGTCAAGATCATCCGGCGTGTTCTTTAATGGGTCCAGGGTGTGGCTCTCCCGCACATGGGGACATGACTTAACGTCCCATCCGACGGAAGGCGGCCTTTCCAAAGCCATCAGTGTCCCCTACTGACCGTGGGCAGGGCGAAGAGTTTTGCGGAGACATATCTCAACGCTGATCCATCTAGGACTCGAACCTGGGAACTGCAGATTACGAGCGTGGCTCGCTGCCAACTGAGCCACCTCTGAAAAGTGATCTAGAGAACTCAGTAAACCACATTTCAAATCGGCCCAAAAAGAGCCAGCTTGAAGTAATAGAGATTTTAAGAGCAGAGTGCTCTCACACAACAGAATTCCATCACAAGATAAAATTCCCCGCCCTGCCCACGGTCAGTAGGGGACACCGATGGGCTTGGAAAGGCCGCCGTCCGTCGGATGGGACGTTAAGCCGTGGCCCCTTGTGCGGGAGAGCCATACCCTGTGTACGTTAAAGAACACGCTGGATGGCCTTGACGGGAGGTTACCATCTGTCTCCCAAAAGCTGTTCCAGTGGATCCCCTCCCCCAACCTTCTCTGAGCCTTCGGGGTCCATGTGACCTGGCCATTTAGCCCATGGTGTGCAAAAAAGTGCCGCTCAGAGGTAAAACAACCCAACCCAATCCATCACAAGATGCAACCTAAATATATATCGGTAGGTCTGTATCACAATTTAGAACTATTCACCAAAAAAAACTAAAGATTGCACACAGCCATCAAAAATAAGCATCTAGAAAAGCTCACATGCAGAACCTCCTCCTTCATAAGAATGCAATATATCGAACAATCCTCATATATCGAACACTTGCAATGTTTTGAAAGGAGTTAGAACAACCTCGATATAATTAAAATCCTCTCCTTAGTTGATTTTTATATATCCGGGTCTCATGAAATGTATTGAAGTGTAGCAGATTGTACACGATTGATTTGACCAGTAACAGAGGGGTGGGGGTGGCTCAGTCGGTAGCGCGCCAGGTTCGTAATCTGTAGTTCCCAGGTTCGAGTCCCAGCTGGGTGAGCCTTGAGATTTATCTCCGCAAAATTCCCCGCCCTGCCCACGGTCAATAGGGGACACCGATGGGCGTGGAAAGACCGCCGTCCGTCGGATGGGACGTTAAGCCGTGGCCCCGTGTGCGGGAGAGACATAACCTGTGCAGTTTAAAGAACACGCTGGATGGCCTTGACGGGAGGTTACCATCTGTCTCCCAACAGCTGTTCCAGTGGGTCCCCTCCCCCAACCTTCTCTGAGCCTTCGGGGTCCATGTGGCCTGGCCATTCAGCCCATGGTGTGCAAAAAAGTGCCGCTCAGAGGTAAAACAACCCAACGTTAAAGAACACGCTGGATGGCCTTGACGAGAGGCTACCATCTGTCTCCCAACAGCTGTTCCAGTGGGTCCATTCCCCCAACCTTCTCTGAGCCTTCGGGGTCCATGTGACCTGGCCATTTAGCCCATGGTGTGCAAAAAAGTGCCGCTCAGAGGTAAAATAACCCAACCAGTAGCAGAATGAATGCTGCGTGAAAAGTGACCAATGTTTAATGTCTCAATGAGATGGATGTGCAAATGCTAAGAGTGACTTTTAGTGGCAGAAAGATTACAAATAGTTGTCCTCGTAATGTTTCTAATTAAGCCTTCTATATATGTATGTGTGTAGAATATTTTTTGTCTGAAAAAATAAATTCTCTAATATTATCTTTATAGAAATCTCTAATATTATCTCTAATATTATATATATTATTCTTATATATTATCTTTATTTCTCTTAGCTCTCTCGACTAAGCCAAATTTCTGTAAATTAACGATAATTGATGTAAAGTTTGGTTGACTTTTTCTCTCAGCTTCCCTTTTTTTTCACACAATGGGCTAAATGGCCAGGTCACAAGGACCCCGAGAGCTTAGAGAAGGTTGGTAGGAGGGGACCCACTGGACAGCTGTTAAGAGACAGATGGTAGTATCCCGTCAAGGCCATCCAGCGTGTTAATGTACACAGGCTATGGCTCTCTCCTGTACAAGGAGCCACGGCTTAACAGCTCATCTGATGGACGGTGTACACGGAACCACGGCTTAACATCTTATCTGATGGATGACGGCCTTTTCAAGCCCATCGATGGCTTCCTCATCGAGGGCAAGGAGGTGTTTTAGCGGAGATAATCTCAACACCATCACAACTGGGATTCGAACCTGGAAATTGCGAATTACGAGCCTGGCGCCCTAACGACTGACCCTACCCCAACCCATCTAAGTCTTCGCTGACCAATAATAAAAGTGTTGATTTCTTAGTTCCGTAAAGGTCGGTTTTATGATCTGTTTCTCATTTCAGTTGTGCACACCTGATCTTCAGCAAACATGAATGGATGGTGAATTGCATCCGCTCCACGTTTCTTACCTTTGCAGCTACTCCGAGGTCAATCTGCAGCCACTCATAAGGCACAGCTCTTCCTGCACACCATGCTTTGCCAGGTGCTTCCATGAGTCGTCCGTACTTCACCTGGCAGTTGGGATCCGAGGTAGGAGAGGTGTTGGAACTGGCGCTCATCTGCCAATCTCTGATCACGCCTGACATTAAGCCTAACGGATTACTGCATGGGACTGTGAAAAGAAAAAAAAAATTAAATATTAACCTTAAAAATTTAAATCAATATTTTACTCTTTTCTAAACAATAATTCAAAAATTTACATTCGATTAAAAATTACCCTTTTTTTGTTAATTTTGGATTTAATTTAGGTTTATTTTAATTATTTCCGAAGGGCACTGGCAATTTTTACTTCTGTTATTACAAAGTAAATTATCATCTTCCGAACAAAATTTCTGTTATCTTAATTTGGACATTGGTTGTTTTACCTCATAACATCACTTTTTCTCTTTGTGCCAAATGGGCTAAATTGTTAGGTCACAAGAACCCCAAAGACTCAGAGAAAGCTTGAAGAAGAGATCTCAAGATAACTATTATGAGACAGATGGGAGCCTTCCGACAAGACCATCCAGCGTGTTCTTTAACATGCACTGGAGTTATTTTTAATATTCATTTTGATTTTTAGCTGCCTATTATTTTTATATTCAAATATTTCATACTTCTCGCAATCTATCGTATGTAAAAGTCTGTGATATTATATATGACACTTTTATTTATTTATCAGAATTTAATCTATTATTGATTACTAGTTTAAAACCCCGCCAAAACAGTCCATTTATTACTTTTCCCATCGACAACGTACTCCATTCACAATCTTCGACCGATAACGTACAACTCCATTCATAAGGTAGGCGACGGCAGCGCCCCCAGATATTTCGGACACTTTCAGAAGGATTACTCTCGACCTACGGTATCTACGAAACCAATATCTTAACCCAACAGGGTTACACTTAAGTGTAACCACCACACCAAATTTAGGATTGATCGCTCTAGTACTCGCGGAACCACAGAGAATTAAAAATTTCCGCCATCAATGCCGTCACATCGCGGATATCGTGGCCAGCGAGAGGGGCAGGCCGCGGCGCGAAAATGTCATGTGAACAACTAGGTCTTAGAATTTGGTGTCGAGATTTGCTGTTGCAACAGTTGTAACGAAGCGTTGAGTTAGAGTAGCCGAGTGGATGTGTCGTTTTTCTCGTATTCTCCTCGTGTTGGTTTTGAAATGATTTCTTCTTTCCGAGTGGTTAGCACGCTTGGCTACTGATCTAAGGGATCTGGGTTCGAGCCCCAGAGTAAGGCATGGATGTTGGCAGGTTGGGTTGGGTTGTTTTACCTCTGAGCTGCACTTTTTTGCACATCATGGGCTAAATAGGCAGGTCACATGGACCCCGAAGGCTCAGAGAAGGTTGGGGGAGGGAACCCACTGGAACAGCTGTTGGGAGACAGATGGTAGCCTCCCGTCAAGGCCATCCAGCGTGTTCTTTAACGTGCACAGGGTATGTCTCTCCCGCACACGGGGCCACGGCTTAACGTTCCATCCGACGGACGGCGGCCTTTCCAAGCCCATCGGTGTCCCCTACTGACCGTGGGCAGGGCGGGGAATTTTGCGGAGATAAATCTCAACGCTAACCCAGCTGGGACTCGAACCTGGGAACTACAGATTACGAGCCTGGCGCGCAACCGACTGAGCCACCCCCGCCCCCTGTTGTTTGTAATAAACCGCAGGTGGTAAAAGTCACTTATCAATTTTCGTGTAATGCCACATTAGAAATATTTTATTTGGTGTTAAAAACATGTATTTTTTTTAATTAGCATTTACCAAAGCGACAACTAGGGCTGTCAATAGAGTTCGTTTATAAACCATTGGCAGAAACTGCCCACAGATTTAAAATTCATAAAGATATGAAGGATTTGGCTTACTTTCATTTGAGAAGGATGCAACAACAGACTTTGATTGAAGTCCTAAGAGTATCCACCATTCGTTGAAGATGAATATCCACAGAGGAAGAAGATCCATCGTTAAGACGTCTGAGGAAAGAAAAAAAGATTCATTGAAACGGGACAGGAGATTTCATTCAGTAAATATCAACAAGTAAGTTCTTTCTTCAGGCTGTTTATTCGCTAGAATATAGAACTTCGCGCACAAGTTTGATTTTGACCTAAAAACAATTTTAGAATGTTTTTTTTTACTTGAAATGTTCAAGATCGGGCTGAGTCTAAAACTTTCAAATATTGATTTAAAAAGTATATACAGTATACAGATCATAGATCGTATATGCATCTTCGATATTCCAGGTAAAAATACCTATTACCATCTCCATCTCAAAGTAAACCCCAATTGGCATGAGTACCAATAAAGAATAAACCACCCATGGGTGGGCCCCTAAAGGTAAAAAAAATTAAAAATATAAATATGTCAGATTTATATAAGAATATTAATTATTAAATAGACGGTAGTTTTAAATAATTTTATTAATGTTAAAATTAATATTTGAATAATATAGAATATATATAGTAAAGTATTCAAATGAAAATCAGATCATTTATTTTAATGCTTTATTAAAACCCTTTGGTTTTCAATTTCTATTTCGTTAATAGCGACATCTAACGGTGGAAAATTTCCCGAAGTGGCAAAATATTTAACGAATACTGCAAACTATCTAATTATGCTAAAATTTCAAAATTTTGGTCATAAAATTTGATAATTAAGACGTATACTAATCTAAAGAATCTGGTTTCGAATCTCGGGTAAGGCATGGATGTTTGTGTTGTTTTTCTTCTGAGGTCCCGCCATCCTCACAGGCCTTCTACTATGGCGTATTAAAGTGGAAGGCTCCTGTCAGACCTCTGTGGCAAGCAGCTGCTTGAGGGGGTATTTATTTTCTATTGTTTATTATTGCCAGAAATGATTTGCGCACTTATCCCCTTTTTTGTTTTAAATTATTTTAAAAGATAAATGAAAAATTTTTGATCAATACTAAATGCATAACAAGTAAATACACAATAACCGTAAATATACAAGTTACGTGTTGGCATACAAGTCAACAAATCAAAAAATAGCTTTGTAGGAAAAATGAGTTTTGCGCATGCGCGGGACTCGAGTCAGTGTTTCTCCAGATTCAGAACACTCTTGCGTGAATCTCGAGAAACGTGGGTACGAGTCCGGCGCATCGCCAAAACTCAATTTTTCTACGAAACTATTAATTTCAAAAAACTTTTCGTGGGTTTTAGGTACAGTCGCTCAAATAAATATCCGAACACTATGGTTCATTAGAGAATTCAGGAAAAATATCTGGCAACGATTTTTTTAAAAATTAGTTATCTGGCAACCTTCCTGTCACGTGACACGAAGGTTGCCAGATCATTAATTTCTAAAAAAAATCGTTGCCAGATATTTTTGTTGAATTCTGTAATGAACCATAGTGTCCGGATACTTTTTTGACCGACTGTACTGATGAAATATTACTATTCATATTTTCTCATCATCAATCGGTAGCGTGCCAGGCTCATAATCTGCAGCTTCCAGGTTCCAGTCACAGCTGAGCCAGCGTTGAGATTTATCTCCCAGAACTCCCCATCCTTTCTTCGGTCAGTAAGGAACACCGATGGGCTTGGAAAGGCCGCCGTCCGTCGAATGGGACGCTAAGCCGTGGCCCCGTGTGCGGGAGAGCCATACATTGTGCACGTTAAAGAACACGCTGGATGGCCTTGACGGGAGGTTACCATCTGTCTCCCACAGCTGTGGGTCTCCTCCCCCAAATTTCTCTGATCTTTCGGAGTACTTGTGATCTGCATTTAGCCCATGATGTGCAAAATAGTGCCGCTCGGAGGGAAAAGCAACCCAACACATCATCCATTAGTTCGAATTTCTGCTGTTAGAGTGAACTATATTCAGGAAATAAAAAAAATTCCATTCTGATTGAAAACAAGTAACTCATATTCACCAGAAACGATATATTTATTCCTATAGTTTTCTATCATAAAATTTTTCCTTCCTGTCATTGTGTTTTTTTGCATATTCATAACGAACCATATTTCTTTCACTTGCAGTTCAGTAGTCCTAAATTAGATTATAAACTCTACTGGTTTTCCTGTTTATTAATTCCTGCTTTCACCACTTTTACCCTAACCAATTCTTATTTTTTGAACGTACAACAAAATGCAGCAAAATCTGAACTTGTTCTTTAACTTGATTGGTTGCATAACAAACCTCAACCCACCCACCCTCAGTGCAAAAAAATGACTCATTCGCCGCATTACAACTCGTGGCGGTTCATTACGTAAAACAGTATTTAAAAGAAGAGCCGGAAGTAAAATGGCCATTTCCGCTGACGTTTCCTCCTACTCTCGCCACCGTGCTCGTCGATAACAACGCAGTTGGCTTCCAGACCTTGTCCTCATTTGGAGAACGAGTTTTTTTTCCTTTAACTGTTTTCATATTGTGGTATTTGAGCAACCCTTGGACCTCACGTTTCTGATTCATTACATTTTTATCTTTTTTTTAGACTCTCGTGTTTACAGCGGTACTTTTTTTCAATTCGCTGACTGTTGACATTGATAAGCCTAGAAGCTTCTTTGCTTCTTTACTCTGAGGTAAATAAACATTTTATGATTTTTTTCTTGTAACGAAATTCAACTGAACATTACTTTACTACAGGGGTAATACCAATAAAGTAGAACCTCAATTTATGTTTTAGATTTCACAGTTATTTATTAGTACATAATGATTTGGGTGGCTAGATGACAAGGAACTTAGGGTTCTTAGATAGAGTGAAGGGAATCCACTAGACAACAGTTAGAAAAGAGATGGAAGTTGGGTTGGGTTACCTGTCAGCGGCACTTTTTACACCTCATGGGCTAAAAGATCAGGTCACAAAGAGCCCAAGGGCACGGAGAAAGTTGGGGAAGGGGATACACTAGACCAGTGGTTCTCAACCTTTTATACTTCACGTACCCCCTGGAAATGTGTATGTAACTGGCGTACCCTTTGTATAGATAGATAAAACTATAGTTATAGTATAACAATGGGAATAAAATAAAACATATATATCAGTGGTTCTCAACCTTTTATGCTTCACGTACCCCCTGGAAATGTGTATGTAACTGGTGTACCCCTTGTATAGATAGATAAAACTATAGTTATAGTATAACAATGGGAATAAAATAAAACATATATATCTGTGGATCTCAACCTTTTATGCTTCACGTACTCCCTGGAAATGTGTATGTAACTGGCGTACCCCTTGTATAGATAGATAAAACTATAGTTATAGTATAACAATGGGAATAAAATAAAACATATATATCAGTGGTTCTCAACCTTTTATACTTCACGTACCCCCTGAAAATGTGTATGTAACTGGCGTACCCCTTGTATAGATAGATAAAACTATAGTTATAGTATAACAATGGGAATAAAATAAAACATATATATCAGTGGTTCTCAACCTTTTATACTTCACGTACCCCCTGGAAATGTGTATGTAACTGGTATACCCCTTATATAGATAGATAAAACTATAGTTATATAGATAGATAAAACTATAGTTATAGTATAACAATAGGAATAAAATAAAACATATATATCTGTGGATCTCAACCTTTTATGCTTCACGTACTCCCTGGAAATGTGTATGTAACTGGCGTACCCCTTGTATAGATAGATAAAACTATAGTTATAGTATAACAATGGGAATAAAATAAAACATATATATCAGTGGTTCTCAACCTTTTTTACTTCACGTACCCCCTGGAAATGTGTATGTAACTGGTATACCCCTTATATAGATAGATAAAACTATAGTTATATAGATAGATAAAACTATAGTTATAGTATAACAATAGGAATAAAATAAAACATATATATCTGTGGATCTCAACCTTTTATGCTTCACGTACTCCCTGGAAATGTGTATGTAACTGGCGTACCCCTTGTATAGATAGATAAAACTATAGTTATAGTATAACAATGGGAATAAAATAAAACATATATATCAGTGGTTCTCAACCTTTTATACTTCACGTACCCCCTGGAAATGTGTATGTAACTGGTGTATCCCTTATATAGATAGATAAAACTATAGTTATATAGATAGATAAAACTATAGTTATAGTATAACAATGGGAATAAAATAAAACATATATATCTGTGGATCTCAACCTTATATGCTTCACGTACTCCCTGGAAATGTGTATGTAACTGGCGTACCCCTTTATAGATAGATAAAACTATAGTTATAGTATAACAATGGGAATAAAATAAAACATATATATCAGTGGTTCTCAACCTTTTATACTTCACGTATCCCCTGGAAATGTGTATGTAACTGGCGTACCCCTTGTATAGATAGATAAAACTATAGTTATAGCATAACAATGGGAATAAAATAAAACATATATATCAGTGGTTCTCAACCTTTTATACTTCACGTACCCCCTGGAAATGTGTATGTAACTGGCGTACCCCTTGTATAGATAGATAAAACTATAGTTATAGTATAACAATGGGAATAAAATAAAACATATATATCTGTGGATCTCAACCTTATATGCTTCACGTACTCCCTGGAAATGTGTATGTAACTGGCGTACCCCTTTATAGATAGATAAAACTATAGTTATAGTATAACAATGGGAATAAAATAAAACATATATATCAGTGGTTCTCAACCTTTTATACTTCACGTATCCCCGGAAATGTGTATGTAACTGGCGTACCCCTTGTATAGATAGATAAAACTATAGTTATATAGATAGATAAAACTATAGTTATAGTATAACAATGGGAATAAAATAAAACATATATATCTGTGGATCTCAACCTTTTATGCTTCACGTACTCCCTGGAAATGTGTATGTAACTGGCGTACCCCTTGTATAGATAGATAAAACTATAGTTATAGTATAACAATGGGAATAAAATAAAACATATATATCAGTGGTTCTCAACCTTTTATACTTCACGTACCCCCTGGAAATGTGTATGTAACTGGTGTATCCCTTATATAGATAGATAAAACTATAGTTATATAGATAGATAAAACTATAGTTATAGTATAACAATGGGAATAAAATAAAACATATATATCTGTGGATCTCAACCTTTTATGCTTCACGTACTCCCTGGAAATGTGTATGTAACTGGCGTACCCCTTGTATAGATAGATAAAACTATAGTTATAGTATAACAATGGGAATAAAATAAAACATATATATCTGTGGATCTCAACCTTATATGCTTCACGTACTCCCTGGAAATGTGTATGTAACTGGCGTACCCCTTTATAGATAGATAAAACTATAGTTATAGTATAACAATTGGAATAAAATAAAACATATATATCAGTGGTCTCAACCTTTTATACTTCACGTATCCCCTGGAAATGTGTATGTAACTGGCGTACCCCTTGTATAGAAGGATAAAACTATAGTTATAGTATAACAATGGGAATAAAATAAAACATATATATCAGTGGTTCTCAACCTTTTATGCTTCACGTACCCCCTGAAAATGTGTATGTAACTGGCGTACCCCTTGTATAGATAGATAAAACTATAGTTATAGTATAACAATGGGAATAAAATAAAACATATATATCAGTGGTTCTCAACCTTTTATGCTTCACGTACCCCCTGAAAATGTGTATGTAACTGGCGTACCCCTTGTATAGATAGATAAAACTATAGTTATAGTATAACAATGGGAATAAAATAAAACATATATATCTGTGGCTCTCAACCTTATATGCTTCACGTACTCCCTGGAAATGTGTATGTAACTGGCGTACCCCTTGTATAGATAGATAAAACTATAGTTATAGTATAACAATGGGAATAAAATAAAACATATATATCTGTGGATCTCAACCTTATATGCTTCAAATACTCCCTGGAAATGTGTGTGTAACTAGTGTACCCCTTGTATAGATAGATAAAACTATAGTTATAGTATAACAATGGGAATAAAATAAAACATATATATCTGTGGATCTCAACCTTATATGCTTCATGTACTCCCTGGAAATGTGTATGTAACTGGCGTACCCCTTGTATAGATAGATAAGACTATAGTTATAGTATAACAATGGGAATAAAATAAAACATATATATCTGTGGATCTCAACCTTATATGCTTCATGTACTCCCTGGAAATGTGTATGTAACTGGCGTACCCCTTGTATAGATAGATAAAACTATAGTTATAGTAAAACAATGGGGATAAAATAAACATATATATCAGGGTTCTCAAGCTTTTATGCTTCACGTACCCCCTGGAAATGTGTATGTAACTGGCGTACCCCTTGTATAAATAGATAAAACTAGAGTTATAGTAAAACAATGGGGATAAAATAAAACATATAAATACAACATCTATCTAGCGACTTTTGAGCTCTCACGGCTTACTCCAAAAAATTTTACCGCATACCCCACGTTGAGAACCCCTACACTACACAGTTCTTACTACATAGATAGAAGCATCAGTTCTCAGCCTTCACCCACGGTCTTTAAAGTATAAAAGATTTCGCACATGTATATACATATATTACGTACACTGCAGAATGCGTGCCATGCACCCTACCGACTGCACAAATCCCTCCTCATTTTTTTCGCAACGTTACCCTTTAGGCGACTACACTCTACGTTTAACCATTAAAGATCCCTTAGTTTGAAAGCCTAGTGAAAAATTGAATAACAAGACTGCATTTTGTGTTGATTAACGAATAATGCATATGACAAAGTTTGTGTAATATACGTATCGCTTTTAATTCACTTTAGGGGACTGCACATTACGTTACACCGTTATACACTGTCCAACCAAAATATTAGAGAATTTCTATTTTAATAATAATAATATATTTATTCATCATCATCGTCATCTCACAAAACACAGACGTAGAGAGATTTTATTCATTTGACCCGCAAAGCTAATAGCTTATCTGCAGGAAATATTGATGAGCATTATTTTTCATACATAAGCGAACGTAGTAAAAAAGAACACAAAAGTCATATAGAGACAGGTTTTCTCAGGATTACAGATTAACAGACAGTCTTTAAATATACTGCTCACAAAAATTAGGAGATTTTTCAAAATGAATATGAAGCGATAATATATCCCCTAATTTTTGTGAGCAGTATAGTTTTTAACCTTTAACTTAATCTCACTGAAATTAGTTAGACATATGATTTCTTTTGGTAACAGTTTGTTAATCGGAGTATAATAACTTCGAAGCTTTTAACTTCTAAAAAAGGGGCGGGAGTGACTCAGTCGGTAGCGCGCCAGGCTCGTAATCTGTAGTTCCCAGGTTCGAGTCCCAGCTGGGTCAGCGTTGAGATTTATCTCCGCAAAATTTCCCGCCCTGCCCACGGTCAGTAGGGGACACCGATGGGCTTGGAAAGGCCGCCGTCCGTCGGATGGGACTTTAAGCCGTGGCCTCGTGTCCGAGAGAGTCATTCCCTGTACACGTTAGAGAACACGCTGGATGGCCTTGACAGCAGGCTACCATCTGTCTCCCAACAGCTGTTCCAGTGGGTTCCCTCCCCCAACCTTTTCTGAGCCTTTCGGGCCCATGTGACCTGGCCATTTATCCCATGGTGTGCAAAAATGTGTCACTCAGATGTAAAACAATCCAACAAGAACTCACTTCTAATACATGCATTTAGTGGGAAAATTCTACTGGAGATAAATTAAAGATCATAATCCAATTTAAATATCGATATTCAGCAATATTCGTTCATTATTTAAAGATTTAGGGAAGCTGGAATATTTCACAATAGTAATGCGCAGAACTATTATAGCTTGGAAGAGAATCCTTAATCTCCCGTTTCAGATGAAATCCAAATGCTTATTTTTTTAGATAGACAAGAGAGAAAGATGAGACAAGGAATGCGCCAGGTACACTTCCTAAGACAAAATACCTTTTGCATAATTTGATTCAAACGAAAAGCAGATTTCGTCTACGTTCAAAGGGTTATTTTTCCTCACATGTGACCTTCATTCCAAAGGGTGGAATGAAGAACACGTGACCAAAAACAATGCCATCTCTTAAAAGGAAGTGACGGAGCAAAGCATTAGAATGGCATCTACATCATACATAATGCACAAGACCGATGAGCCTGTTGCTCGAGGATCTGGAGCTAAAAGATATTGACGAAGTTAGAGCATGAGTAGTAACTGAAGTGGCTCGAGGGAGACGTAATAAAGGAAAAAAGTATTTTTAGATCATAACTCAACCTATGATCTGTGAGAAATACTGAAGTGCCACCTGCGCAGTCTCATAGTCTCCCTTGTTTCCACTCACTCTATGTCACTTAGCTACAAATTATTATCTTAATGTTACTGAAAATGAAGGTAAACTTGAAGTAATGTAAAATTATTTAATTACCAAACTACCATTTGTTTTATTGCAAACTGAAATAAATAATTTTATACAAAAACTTAAGATGATTATGTGGAACCTTATGTTCCCTCCGGAAAAGAAATTATTCTTGTATAAGACAAACTGCGTGCTATCCTGACGTATGCCTCACCAGTGTGGGGAAATCACCACCCACACAAACATAAGGAGATTGCAGTTTCCAAAATAAAGTTTTAAAATCAGTGCGCCATGGTTTGTGAAGAATAAAACCATTCACAATGACCAGGGCATGGAGCACATATATGCATATATCAGGAAACTTTCGCAGATCTTTTTTCGAGGGAGTGGGAGACCACCGTTATGAAATTATAAATACTTTATTGAATTATGATCCTTTAGTGTTGAACAAGTTGAAACGCAAAAAGCTAATGGATTTTTGAGGACCGTGTTTTTACACTGTGATGTAATCTTCACTTTTGTTGTTTTGTTAGTTAATTTAACCTTTATACTTTTCTATTGTGTTTTAAATAAACACTTGTTTTTGCCCATTGAGCCCCTTCGGGGTTGCTTTCTTATACTGTCATAGCCATTGGTACTCTGTGTAATGATTTTATGGTTACGGCCTAAGGCCAGGAACTTAATAAATGTTAATTAAGATATCAGATATCAAAATGTTGATGCAGAAAAGAATTAGTTGTGCATTTGAACATCATTTTTTGAAGTAATAACATCCGGTAAATACGATCGTCAAAAATAATGGATATTGGGATTTCTCCCTTTCGAACTTTCCGCTTTTAGGGGCGGGGGTAGCTCAGTCGGTAGCGCGCCAGGCTCGTAATCTGTAGTTCCCAGGTACGAGTCCCAGCTGGGTCAGCGTTGAGATTTATCTCCGCAAAATTCCCCGCCCTGCCCACGGTCAGTAGGGGACACCGATGGGCTTGGAAAGGCCGCCGTCCGTCGGATGGGACGTTAAGCCGTGGCCCCGTGTGCGGGAGAGCCATATCCTGTGCACGTTAAAGAACACGCTGGATGGCCTTGACGGGAGGCTACCATCTGTCTCCCAACAGCTGTTCCAGTGGGTCCCCTCCCCCAACCTTCTCTGAGCCTTCGGGGTCCATGTGACCTGGCCATTTAGCCCATGATGTGCAAAAAAGTGCCGCTCAGAGGTAAAACAACCCAACCCAACTTTCCGCTTTTAAAAAAGGAACCTAATTAGCATCACTATGTTCATAACGGGCTCAACTTTATTACATGATTCTTTATTTAACTGAGAAAAATGGGGTGGCTCAGTCGGTAGCACGCAGACTCGTAATCTGTAGTTCCCAGGTTCGAGTCCCAGCTGGGTCAGCATTCAGATTTATCTCCGCAAAATTCCCCGCCCTGCCCACGGTCAGTAGTGGACACCGATGGGCTTGGAAAGGCCGCCGTCCGTCGGATAGGACGTTAAAGCCGTGGCCTCGTGTGCGGGAGAGCCATTCCCTGTACACGTTACAGAACACGCTGGATGGCCTTGACAGGAGGCTACCATCTGTCTCCCAACAACTGTTTCAGTGGGTCCCCTCCCCCAACCTTCCCTGAGCCTTCGGGGTCAGGACCTGGCCATTTAGCCCATTGTGTGCAAAAAAAGTGCCGCTCAGGAGTAAAACAACCCAACCCCAAGGAAGGAAAATATCTTCGATGTGAGTAATCAAGAGAAATACTTGACTTCATCTTTTGGAAAATCATAATGTTTTACCCTCTAGTTGCTTTTGAAGAAAGAAACTTAGCTTGAATCGTCTCATTAACTTTTGCCGTATGGAGATTTAAATGTTCCATGACAAGGTCATTGGAAAGCATGTCTCTAGATGCAGCGCATCCTCCGTCATGTGATATAAAGGTCATTCTCTTTTTCTAAAATGTCAACAGAATAATGACTTTCAGATGGCAAGATGGCGCCTCTCATTCTGGCGACCACTTTAGCGTCCATCTTGTAATAATTATCAACGATATTGTACGTTTATATATATACTCAAATACAACGATTGAAATAGGATAATCAATGCCATGTTTTCCCCGGAATTCTAACCTGGGAGGTTAGAATTCCGGGGAAAACATACTAGAGTGTCTTCTTTACTAAGAGCGTGTCACATCAACATGGCCTAAACAGAGCAATGCCACCTAGAGATAATGGGATCGGAGAGCTCGCTAACAGAAGTCAAATTTAAGATTAGATGTGTTTTATTATGTTATTATTTTAAATTCAGTTAATTGCTGTTTTTTTTTGGAAAAGTTATTAACTGATTTAAAAATAATAAGCAATATTTTAATACAGTCGTAATAAATAATTTTATTTTCTATCATTAAATTAAATAGCTTTTAACTAAATTTTAGATACATTCCATCCCTTAGAACATTAACTATACTATAACTTTACTAATATTTAATTATCCTCTTCCTTTTTTTTCTCTTTTTTTTTCACAACAGCTGTTTGACTTTTTCCTATCTTAGTGTTTCTGTTTAAATCAATTAGTTTATAATTATTAAAATACTGGTAGTTTTACAACTTTATATAATGGTGGGTTTGGTTTGTTTACCTGTGAGCGGTACTTTTTGCACACAATGGGCTAAATGGCCAAATCACAAGGACCTCAAGGGATCTGAGAATGTCTCTCAATTGCAACAGCTGTTGGGAGACAGATGGTAGCCTCCTATTCTTTAACGTGCACAGGGTATAGCTCTCCCACCCACGGGATCAAGGCTTAATGTCCCATCGACGGACGGTGGCCTTTTCAAGGGCATCGGTGTCCCACTATTGACCGAAGACAGGGCGGGGAGTTCCACGGAGATAAATCTCAGCTGTGACTCGGACCTGTGGATTTCAGATTACGAGCCTGGAGTGCTACCGACTGAGTACCGACCTGGAGTACTACCGACTGACTAGTGTATCTAGGTGGCTTTGCACCACTGAATAACCAGTTGGCACATATGGACGACTCAATACCGCTGCTTGCAGTTCCACCTTTAACAGCCACCCGTAATTCTCATTCTCCAACTAACATTTCAAATTGTGTGGATATCTTGATTTGTAGTTCTCTGTATCTGAATATCATTTGCTTTTTCTTACTACTGTTTTTTATAGAAAAAACAAATAGAAATTTTTTTATTAAGATTGTTTAAGAATATTGTAGAATAATCTAACATAAATTGCTGGTTTTCAAAAAAAATTACCTACTTCTATAATTTTAAATTAATAGATATATATTAATATTTGGAGCCGAATTAATTCAGCTACTGCTCACTAAGAGCAACAGCTTTGCTTTTGTGCTATAATGCGCATTTGTGGAAATTGTCTGTCTGTGCTAGATACTTATTCTGTATAAGTATCTAGCACAGAGACGATTTCCTCTGTGCTAGATATCAAATCACTACTTATGCTACGTTTAAATATGTGCAAATGAAAAAACGGGTCCGTGTTCGAGGCCCGTTTGTGGCACAAACTTTGGCTTTCTTAAGAAATCTGTGTCTATGATAGAACGACCTCGACTGTTTTCTTTCTTCTTTCGTGAGAAATCAACAGGAAAGATAGCCATGTGATACACCACGTGATTGATTAATATTCACATGGTGGACAGTCACGTTGCACTCTGTTCATTTTTCTTCATAAATTACGCTTAATACGTCTGTTGAACCTAATAATCAAAAACAACCAGTTTTTTTGGGGAAAAAACTAGCTAAATATACCAGTTTATTGAAAATATGAATTTTACAGTAAGTTCACGCTTCCTCTTGGGATAAATCTTTACTGGAAGCATTTTGAACTTTGACCCCAAAGACCACCGTCGAAGCTTTCCACTGAGTGATGTTGCCAACAATAAATTGTCTGCTCTCGAATTTAACAAAAATTTCTTTGGTATATGCTTTTCCTAAAGGATGCAGAATGCAACTGCGAACTAATTTCTCTAATCTAACATTGTCTGAAGCATAATTTTGAGTTTGACCAGGCCTGAGAAATCTACCGCCTCGCGAGCTATTGATCACAATAAATGAAATTTGTAAAAGAAAAAAGAGCATAGTATGAATAAGAAGTCCAACTTTGAGGAAGCAAATTCTCGTTAAATTGATTAATTTTAATAAAAATATATTTCTTATGTTTCATTACAGATTTTTTTCCCCATTGATTATACGTACGTTATTGTTTCTATATTTCATTAATGGCCTGCCATTCCATTTCATGTTTTCCATACTGCCCGCCTAGCCGTCCCGTGGCCGAGTGGTTAGCGCGCTTGGCTACTGATCTACGGGACCTGGGTTCAAGCCCGGGTAAGGCATGGATGTTCGTGTTGTTTTTCTGCTGAGGTCCTGCCATCCTCTCAGACCTTCTACTCTGGCATATAAACTGACAGGCTCCTGTCAGACCTCTGTGGCAAGCAGCTGCTTGAGGGGGTATTTATTTATTTTATTTATACTGCCCGCCATTCCATTTCACGTTTTCCATGCGACCCGCCATTCCATTTCTAATTAAACGGCGCAGCATTTTAAATACAGTCTAATGCATCAGTCAGTTTAATATTTTAATATTAATGCAATACAAGCATATTATTATCATTATATACGCATAAATATTTTACACTAATTTATTTTTATGTATTTTGTATCATATTTTATATTACAAGCAAGTTAATTGAAAATTCAGATATTTTAATAGTAAAATATAATTTAAAATGATCCTTGATTAACGATATTTTGATTTGTGATGTGATTCTCATAGGACTCCATGCACTTCATTAACGACGAAATTTTCAATTAATGATGATGTCGATACATTAACATTAGGGAGTCATCTTCGGCCAATCAAAGCTCTCTAAAATCACACTTTGGTTTCGGCCAATCAGCGTACTCTAAAGTCACGCGTTCGTTTTTCGGCCAATCAAAAGCACTATGAAGTCTTGGTTCGTTTTTTGGCCAATCAAAAGCACTCTAAAGTCACGCGTTCGTTTTTCGGCCAATCACGTACTCTAAAGTCACGTGTTCGTTTTTCGGCCAATCAACGTACTCTAAAGTCACGCCTTTGCTTTTGGCCAATCACAGAGCTCTAAATTCTGAACCTACAGAAATTATTATGGAAGATAACACTAATTTCAAAAATTAAATTTCTCCAACCTCGACTTCACCATCAACTCCTTAAGCAAAGATCTTTTCAGCCAAAGGAAATAATATTTTGTCTTACTGTATTTTACCAAAGGAAATAATTGTTTACTTACTGTATTAATTAGGTATCTATTTAATAATATTAACATAATTTGTTATTTTAAAAAATTCCCCCTGAATCATCAGTTTGCCACAGAGGTCTCACAGAAGTCTGTCAGTTTAATATGCCATACATAAGATCTATGAGGAAAGCGAGCCCTCAGCAGAAAGTCAACATAAACATCCATGTCTCCTCCGGGACTCGAACCCAGGTCCCTTTAGGTCAATAGCCAAGTGCGCTAACCACTCGGCCACCGAGATTTTGCTAATATGAAATGCTCAAACACCCTATATTATAAAGTACGCTTTTCGTGTGAAAATGTGACAAAGAGGCTACATTTCCTTGCAATATAGCATTTTGCTTTCCGTTTCAGGGGTCCTGAAATCATTTCTTTGAAAAATATGTGAAATATGAGTATTTTTCAATTTTTGCCTCTATTACCCTTACTATCGTTTTCAAAGGGGGAAACATAACCCATTTGATCTCCCCTAGCTCCGCCCCTGGGCTTGAAAGAAATTAAGTCTTTAACACCTAGAAACAGGGGTGGTTCAATTGGTAGCGTGAGAGGTTCGCAATCTGCAGTTCCCAGGTTCCAGTTCAGTCTGGGGCCAGCGTTGAGATTAATCTCCGCAAAACTGCAAGCCCTCCCTCTGTAGGTAGGAGACACCGAGGGTTTGAAAAGACCGCCTTTCGTCGGGTAGAACGTTAAACCGTTGTCTGTATGCGGAAGAACCATACCTTGTGCACGTTAAAGAACACACTCTATGGCCTTGACAGATGACTACCATCTGTCTCCTAATATCTGTGCAATGGGTCTCCTTCCCCAATCAACTCGGGATCCTTGGCACCTGGCCACTTAGCCCATTGTGTGTAAAAAAAAGTGCGGCTCACAGATAAAATAACCCAACCCATGAAAATTTAACATAGTCTCTTGGCCGAAATACTTCCGCTCCCCCCCCCTCCCTTTTTTTAGATCCGGCCATGACTTGTGACGACTTACAACAGTTAAATAAATAAGAAGACAGCACTGCAGTGTGTGTACAATGACTCAGTTTCGTATTCTTTGTACAGTCGCTCAAAAAAATATCCGAACACTACGGTTGATTACAGAATTCAGAATCGTTGCCAGACATTTTTTCTGAATTCTGTAATCAACCGTAGTGTTCGGATACTTTTTTTTTGAGCGACTGTAGGTGGTAATATTATTTTGATACTAGATCGTGTGGGCTCACTCACGGAAATATTGAGCGTGTGCAGTTACCGTTCACAGCAAACTGGAGTGTGCAGTAACTGCACACGCTCCAGTTTGCTGTGATCGGTGCAGTGCTGTGAACGGTGCAGTTGCTGTGAACGGTAACTAGAGCGTGTACAGTTGCTGTACACGCTCCAGATATTTTTCCTGAATTCTGTAATCACGTGACACGAAGGTTGCCAGATCACTAATTTCTAAAAAATTCGTTGCCAGATATTTTTTTTGAATTCTGTAATCAACCGTAGTGTTCGGATATTTTTTTGAGCGACTGTAGATTTTTCTTCTTCAAAAAGTAACTCCAAGTGCCAAATAAACAAGAGGTCGTTGTGTCCCCCAAACCGCCTCTTTTATACTGCCACTCCTTCGCCCTTTTCTTCTGATTCGTCGCTAGAAGAGATCATTAAATGAAGTCCATCTCCCATTAATCCCTCACCTTTCAAGCACTATTAAACCCTCACCTTTCAAGCACTGTTAAACCCTCACCTTTCAAGCACTATTAAACCCTCACGCAACTTAAAATAACCCTTGGAGAGTGGGAGAAAATACCGAAATGAATGAGAGCAAATTTCTCAAATTGAAAGAGACGTCCAATATCAAAGACGAAATAAGTAGACCTCCATTTATTTTTTTTCACCCTCCTCTCTCTTAACTGACAACTTGGTGACGTTATGTAAACAAATTAAAGGCACGTGCTGCTTGGTTTTGCTTTGGTCTGGATTTTACGAAACTTGAACGATATGAAAAGAAGAGAGTTAACAAGACCGCTGACACTTCTCAGCTGTCACGTCGGGCTTCGTAACAAATTTCACTGGAATGTTTTTGCCTGACAGCAGGATGCTTCGGTCATTGCATCCTGCATGGCGAAGAAAAAAAAGGCGAAATTCTTTTCCCAGTGTTGGCCGCTCTAGTAGTGACGCAGGTGAGTTTTTTCCCCCCCTTTTTCGAAGACAGGAGCGATGATTGAAAAGTTCGATTCATTAAATTTATATGTATATTTATATTATGCCCGTAAGTAGTCAGATTTTTATCCCTTTGGGCTCCGGCAAAGGCAGGTTTAGTTTCTAAATTTATCATGCGTTATTTTGGTAATTCAGATATACATAAGAGGTATGGGCTTACGGTTAGGAACGCCTAGATACAATTGACCCGGATAGTCGTTGAACTAAAGAAGGGAAATTAAATGTACCTAATTATATAAGTGTTTTAATTTGTCTCAAGTTTAACTACAAGCAATTTATTTTTAAATATCATAAAATAAAATAACTTATTTATTATGACTTTATTAAAATATTTATTGGTATTTTAAAATTAATTACCAACTTCTAAAAAGTTACCGGTTTAATTTTGAACGATTGAATATTTAACATGAACGCCTATTCATTTGAAATTGGGTTGTTTCACATATGTGCGGCACTTTCTTGCACACAATGGGCTAAATGGCCAGGTCACTGACCGAGGGCAGAGAGGTGAGATTTGCGGAGATAAATCTCAGCGCTGACCCAGCTAGGAGTTGAATCTGGTGCGTTACCGTCTGAACCATTCCCGCTCCCTTATTTTTTTAAGATTGATTATTCTATAAGTGCACTGTCTCGGCTCAGTCTGATAAGGTGACTATTGTCGAGGCTAAAGGAATGAATGCCCCATTACAGTGATTTTTGATGCCTTGAGAAGGATAATATTTATAAATTTTAATATTAGTGAAGGATGTATTAAGAAATAAATATATCAATTATGAAAAAACAATAATTAATATAATAATAATGTTTAAAATATATTCGTTTAAAATTTTTTATTTTGTGGTCTGCTGTAAAAGTAATATAATTCATTATACAGGGTGAATCTGAAAAAGTGGGCAAAACTTTACGGGGTGGTAGAACGCAGCTATACGAGCAATATTCGTCATAGAATGTATGGGCGGAAAGCAAACGGCGAGCCGCTAGGTGGCGTTGGAAATGGTATAAAAGGGTCGCCTGGTGTCTTCGCAAATGTTCGTCGGTCCCTATCCCGCAGGTGTGAAGCCTGCATTACAGCTGGCGGCAGCTCTTTTGAGCAATTTGTTTGAGCATGTACCTCAATTACATTCCTGTTAATAAAATGTTTTCTGAAGTATCTCCTCTCCTTCTTGTGTTCATTCTATAAATGTGACAGTGGAAAACTACCTTTTAACTTCTCACCGCTTGCGTTCCGACCATACATTCTATGACGAATATTGCTCGTATAGCTGCGTTCTACCACCCCGTATAGTTTTGCCCACTTTTTCAGATTCACCCTGTATATTCTTTTGTTAGATATATCTTAAAGGTTACCTGTAGAAATATTACAGTTAATTTTATAAAATAATTTCCTTACTTTCTTGATATTGAAAAGAGTTGTACTAGGAGTTAGTCTTCCTGTGACAGAGAAATGTGATGATCGTGCTCGGCTACTAATCAAAAGGACCAGAATTCGCGCCTAGGTAAGGCATGGATGCTTGTGTTGCTTTTCTGATAACATCCCGCAATCATCACAGACCTTTTACTATGGCATGTAAACTGACAGGCTTCTGTGATACCTCTGTAGCAAGCAGCTGTTTGAAAGGGTACTAGGAGGAACATCGAGGTAGCCTTGCTCTTGCTATGGTCCCTTACTCTGGCATGCCGTTTATGATCTTTGATCTTGTGGCTGGATTAGGTTGTATAACCTCTAAGCTGTACGTTTTTGAACAAACTACGCTTAAATGTGAATCATAAGGACTTTAGAGGCTTAGAGTTGGATATGAGAACCACTGGACAGATGGAAGACTCCCTTCAAAGGGGGTGGATTAGTCGGTAGCGCGTCAGGTTCGTAATCTGTAGTTCCCAGGTTCGAGTCCCAGCTGGGTCAGCGTTGAGATTTATCTCCGCAAAATTCCCCGCCCTGCCCACGGTCAGTAGGGGACACCGATGGGCTTGGAAAGGCCGCCGTCCGTCGGATGGGACGTTAAGCCGTGGGCCCGTGTGTGTGAGAGCCATACCTTGTGCACGTTAAAGAACACTCTGGATGGCCTTGATGGGAGGCTACTATCTGCCTCCTAACAGTTATCTTGTAATACAAAATATGGAGAAAGTACCGAGATTTCCATTAGGATAACGTTTCAGATATTCCTTAATTCGAGAAAGTGATTTACATAATGAAGTCTTTCTTCCTGTGAGGGCTTCCAGCTCCTGAATCCTGTTGAGCTGAAATTTCTATTTCGGTATAATTTCATCTTGACTGCTGGTCGGATAATCATGATGTTATAGAACTGAGAACCCGGTTTATCCAACCCTTATCCTCATCCATCTTACTTCACCACTAATGGGGCTTGAAATATTTTGTTGTCATGAATAACAACTAGCTAAGCCACGTTTATGTTGACCTAAATAAAGAGCTCTCAGGTTGTCTCACCAAAAAAATCACGATGGGTTTGATCACGAGGTATTGATGAAATTTAGTAGTAGTCATAAAAATTAAGCTTATGTGATAGCCCTGCAAATGTTTATTTAAAGCAATTTAATAAAATAGTGGTTATATTTTTTAAAACTAAAGCTTTTTACATTTTTCACTGACTTTTGCCTATTTAAAATACTGTTCAAAACAAAAATAGCATAGATCGTATACTCTAAAAGAATAATTATTAATGACTACCAGAATAAAATTTGCTTTATTATAATAATATAATTTAGAGGCCGTCCCGTGGCCTAGTGGTTAGCGCGCTTGGCTACTGATCTACGGGACCTGGGTTCGATCCCCGGGTAAGGCATGGCTGTTTGTGTCGTTTTTCTGCTGAGGTCCTGCCATCCTCTCAGACCTTCTACTGTGGCATATAAACTGACAGGCTCCTGTCAGACCTCTGTGGCAAGCAGCTGCTTGAGGGGGTATTTATTTATTTTTTTATTTTTATAATTTAGAGTAGAGGTTCTCAACGTGGGATATGCGGTAAATTTTTTTGGGTACGCCGTGAAGTTCAAAAGCCGCTAGATCTAATAACAAAGTAAAAATAACCATATTTACACTATACCTAGAGTTTTATTTATCTATCCAAGGGGTACGCCAGTCAGATACACATTTCCAGGGGGTACGTGAAGCATAGAAGGTTGAGAACCACTGATATATATGTTTTATTTTATTCCCATTGTTATACTATAACTATAGTTTTATCTATCTATACAAGGGGTACGACAGTTACATACACATTTCCAGGGGGTACGTGAAGCATAAAAGGTTGAGAACCACTGATATATATGTTTTATTTTATTCCCATTGTTATACTATAACTATAGTTTTATCTATCTATACAAGGGGTACGCCAGTTACATACACATTTCCAGGGGGTACGTGAAGCATAAAAGGTTGAGAACCACTGATATATATGTTTTATTTTATTCCCATTGTTATACTATAACTATAGTTTTATCTATCTATACAAGGGGTACGCCAGTTACATACACATTTCCAGGGGGTACGTGAAGCATAAAAGGTTGAGAACCACTGATATATATGTTTTATTTTATTCCCATTGTTATACTATAACTATAGTTTTATCTATCTATACAAGGGATACGTCAGTTACATACACATTTGCAGGGGGTACGTGAAGCATAAAAGGTTGAGAACCACTGATATATATGTTTTATTTTATTCCCATTGTTATACTATAACTATAGTTTTATCTATCTATACAAGGGGTACGCCAGTTACATACACATTTCCAGGGGGTACGTGAAGCATATAAGGTTGAGAACCACTGGTTTAGGGTATTCCCAGGCTCAGAACAGGGACGACAAGACTGAATGATCAAATGCATAAGATGAACAGAGCTCAGTCCTCTGCCTGTGATTCATGTAGAACAAAAGAAACTGTCTCTCATGTGTTGCTTAATTGCAGTAAATTTCATACTCATAGAGATCAAATGTTTCACTCAGTGGAAGAAATGGAATTAAGGAATTTACACTCAAAGATCTACTTCGACACCAGAATTTGATAAAAAGAAAACATACTTTTAAAATAATTTTAGAATTTCTAAAGGATACAAGATTAATTGACAGAATTTGATTTAGTGCTTAAATAGTGCCATGATGTTTCTGCATTAGGAGATCAATCGCTCTTAAAATTTTAATGACGTCAATCAAGAGCTTTCAGTTTCTACTGAACTAGCACCTTCCTTCAGAAAACTTTGAAATGTTTATTTGATCGCCAATCTAAGATTACTGGCAATTTTATGGTTTTGCTCTTTAAATTTCGGTTTTCCAGACCCAATTGGGAGAATTATCCGACATAGTGCACGGACCTTTCTTAATAGAATTTCCGAAAGGACCCGAGTGATTTCCGGAATAATAGTTGATGTTGAAGAAGAAGACATTTTTCTTTCAACTATTATTAGATTCATAACACTGAAGCTTTGATAAAATCCACACAATCTACATTTTGTATTGATTAACAATCCAGCCATATCAGAAAATTTGTACAGTCGCTCAAAAAAATATCCGAACACTATGGTTGATTACAGAATTCATAAAAAATATCTGGCAACGATTTTTTTAGAAATTAGTGATCTGGCAACCTTCGTGTCACGTGACACGAAGGTTGCCAGATCAATGATTTCCAAAAAAGTTGCCAGATATTTTTTCTGAATTCTGTAATCAACCATAGTGTTCCGATATTTATTTGAGCGACTGTACTATGATCCTACCGGTCCAAAGACATTTAGACGAGAACCACCAAACGCATAATAAGAACAAAGTGCAAAATTTTTATTGTTTTCTCTTAAGATCAGGGGAAAAGTGATTTTAATTGAAATATTGTCTACAACGAATCAGTTATATATTGATATATAATTACAAACGTATTAGTTTGGGAACAGAAATATTTTATGTTACCGCTATTTTTATACTTACAATTTCTATTAATAATTGAATTTTTTTCTGTAATAAGGACTATTTCACCTATATATGATATTTTTTTTCTAATAAAAATGATTTCGCAACTTATAATGATATACAATAGGAGGGATAAAAAATATGGTTAGGGAAACATGAAACGTATTTCCCGAGCCAAAGTAGTTTGTGTTCAGTCTTCCAGAGAAAATATAAAAAGAGCTTCTAAATTCAATCAAGTTCTAGATACACGCGAATTTGCTAAGGTCCAAAATTATTATGCTTATTTAAATATGAAGTTGAGATTTTATTTTTAAATTCTGCATAACTTAAGCAGGGTAATGCGTTAATGCTTTGACTCGCGGGTTCTTCCTGCTATCAAAAAATGGTCCGCCAGAAAAAGACTCTAAAAATTGCGGAGGAGTTCGTGTTATATTTCTTCCGATCTTAATTCGACATCCCTGATTTTATAACCATTAAACTACTCTATCCTCTTAGGTTAATATCAAAAGCACAGTCATTTCAATAAGGAAAATGTCGGATAGGACTTTTTTTTTCAAAGGGCATCTTTTACACTTTGGCCTTGTTTGAACCATGTTAATTAAAATAAAATGATTTGGACTTTTTTATTAAGTTTGTTTCTTCCCTTTGTGAAAACAAACACTTCAAAGCAGACCTCAGATTGCAAGTTTATTTTCTTTACTAATAAGGTGTTAAGACCACTTCACTGTATTTTTTTACTGACTTGATGGATGTCTTCTTAGTAAAACAAGTAATGCGAGCATAAAGGCTTCAATTAAGAGGAGTGCTTAATGACGTTCGCCTGTCATTAAAGCAGCTCTTAACAAAATCATAACCCTGATCTCTGGCGACTTCTCCGTTTTGCCTGGTTTATGTTCAGCAATTGACGTCAATTTTCCTCCGTAGCAATAAACAAGAAAAGGAGGTGTACATTTTCATTCTCGATTTCATTACCTGTAGCAATTTACACGAAATTCAGTTACCAGAATTAACCTCATACACGTTTTAAATTGTTGATTTCGTTATGCAGATGATAAAAGTAATAACTGAACGATAAACACGATAGTAATGACTGTGTACATTTCAGTTATTGATTTCATTTCTAAAACGTCGCAATTATTATTTAGATAAACAATAAGTAATGATTGAATGCATTTCTTTAACTGACGATTTCCTTTGTGAATCAGCAGTCACTCAAGTTAGACAAAAATGGAAAGATAATCAAAATTATTAAATTACTAAAATATCAAATAAATGTTAAAAATTGTAAAATGGTAACAAATAACTGAAATTTATACATTAATATATACACATATGTTTTAATTATACAATAATATTTAATTAAATATAAAAGCCTAAATTAGCTACCGGCAGTTTCTTAAACAAAATAATTTAAATAATTTAAATTGTTTATAATTATACTTACTGAACTAAAATATATTATATTTAAATAGATAGATTAAACTGTTAATAGGTAAAAAAAATGTTTATTAACGCTCTAATACATTGTAAGTGTCCATTAATATTTTATCTTAATGTAAATATTTTTACCTAACTACCAATGATTTAATAGTTAAAAATTCCTAAAAAATTTAGTATAAATATTGTGCTGTTTTTAAAATTACCTTAAGCTGAAATGTAAACTATATAGTTTTAAAAGTTTACTTGAATGAATTTTTTCTTCTTCTTTCGTGATTGGCCAGCCGTCGGGGCAAAGATGACATTAGTGTAGTAGTTGAAAGTTCTGGGCCAATATTAAAGTATAGGGAATCCCATGTTAACCTATGGGAGACTATAATTCAGTGAAGTGTTGATAACTGCAACATTTTTCCAACAAAACTCTTGTGTCCTGTCTTTCACGCAGAGCTCCTTACCGAAATTAGTTTAAAGCTCATCTTCCGAAAGTCTCCCATAGGTTAACATGGGATTCCCTATACTTTAACATTGGCCCAGAACTCCCAACTGCTACACTACTGATGACCACGGGCTGATTTCGAAAGGTCACAGTTGGAAATATCGCCTTCTGATAAAGATCCCGCCTTGGTACACGTTAGAAAAAACAGGGAATTGTTTTGACGGAAGCCACACAACTGCACCTAATCACCGTCTAGCCATTCTCTGGCGTGGTTCTACGAAAATGAAATTTGGTGCTGACTACAAAAGAAGTTTTGCGATTTCTTAAATTTAGTGATATTTAACGGTGGGAATCCAAACTATGTGAAAATTCGAAAATATTAATCGCAATATTTTAATATCTACACAACACAAAAGTTTTTTTTCTTTCGCTTCTGAAAATGGAAAGGTTAACGCCTACAAGCAGACTGACAGACGACGAAATGAAAATAGTACTCGGGTGGGTGTTTTTTTTTTCTTTATAATAATTATTATATTTATTTTATTTTTTATAATTATAAGTATAATTATTATTATTATATTTATTTTATTTTTATAATTATTAGTATAGTTATTATTATATTTATTTTATTTTTATAATTATTAGTATAGTTATTATTATATTTATTTTATTTTTATTATTATTAGTATGATTATTATATATTTTTATAATTATTAGTATAATTATTATTATATCTATTTTATTTTATAATTATTAGTATAATTATTATTATAATTATTTTATTTTTTATTTATTTACTTATTTGAAAACGATTTAAAAAAAACGTTTTTGGTAAATTAAAGTTGCCATGGGCGAGTGGTTAGCGCACTTGGTTACCCCGGGTAAGGCATGGACGTTTGTGATGTTTTTCTGCTGAGGTCCCGCCATCTTCTCAGATATTCTACTATGGCGTATAAACTGAGAAGCTTCTGTCAGACCTCTGTCGCAAGCAGCTGCTTGAGGGGATATTTATTTTTATTTATTTAAAGTTGTAAAATACCGCAAAACAATATATACTATAATTGCATAGTGCACAGCTTCATTCATTTCAAGATTTGATTTGTAATAAAAATTGCTAATTCGCTACTAGAGACGTTTAATATAAAGAATCGATATTCCAAAAGTCAAGATTATCCATTCGACAATCTGAGTGTTGTTTTTGAACAAACAAAATAAGAATATTAAGAAAATAAATCACATCTCAAGGAGACGCAGGGGCGGGGGTGGCTCAGTCGGTAGCGCGCCAGGCTCGTAATCTGTAGTTCCCAGGTTCGAGTCCCAGCTGGGTCAGCGTTGAGATTTATCTCCGCAAAATTTCCCGCCCTGCCCACGGTCAGTAGGGGACACCGATGGGCTTGTAAAGGCCTCCGTCCGTCGGATGGGACGTTAAGCCGTGGCCCGTGTGTGGGAGAGCCATACCCTGTGCACGTTAAAGAACACGCTGGATGGCCTTGACGGGAGGCTTCCATCTGTCTCCCAACAGCTGTTCCAGTGGGTCCCCTCCCCCAACCTTCTCTGAGACTTCGGGGTCCATGTGACCTGACCGTTTAGTCCATGGTGTGTAAAAAAGTGCCGCTCAGAAGTAAAACAACCCAACCCAACTCAAGGAGCCGCTTGTTGTAGACGTCTGAATAGCCTACGTTGAATGTATCGTTAGAGACATCATAGACTCCTGAATAGACTATGTATACTTATAGCTCTATTTTATACTTTAGAGAGGGGTTCTCAACGTGGGGTACGCGGTAAAATTTTTGGGGGTACGCCGTAAGAGCTCAAAAGTCGCTAGATTTAGTAACAAAGTCGCTAAGTTGGCAACACTGCTGTGCAAAAATGTCATTTTTTGTGTTTATCGATATATATGTAATTTATGAATACAAAATTTAATGGTGTATATATATATATGTTTTATTTTATTCCCATTGTTATACTATAACTCTAGTTTTATCTATCTATACAAGGGGTATGCCAGTTACATACACATTTCCAGGGGGTACGTGAAGCATAAAAGGTTGAGAACCACTGATATATATGTTTTATTTTATTCCCATTGTTATACTGTAACTATAGTTTTATCTATCTATACAAGGGGTACGCCAGTTACATACACATTTCCAGGGGGTACGTGAAGCATAAAAGATTGAGAACCACTGATATATATATGTTTTATTTTATTCCCATTGTTATACTATAATTATAGTTTTATCTATCTATACAAAAGGGTTCGCCAGTTACATACACATTTCCAGGGGGTACGTGAAGCATTAAAGGTTGAGAACCACTGCTTTAGGGAATTCTTAAGAATATAAACTTTCTATCATACAAAATAGGGAAGATTAGCTTCCCTTAACTTTTTAAAGTTAATTTCTATAATAAAAACGTATTGAGCAAATTGTGGTGATACTCTTAACCCAAAATAATCCTTCATCCATGCAAGTGACTTCGTAGCAGGGTCTCTAATTCTCCATAATGCTTTGCAAAGCTGCCAACAACATAATCTCGGTTTTTATAACTTTGAAGAACTTGACATTTATTTTCTTGACTGCTCAGGTTTCCATTATTGTATTTAACGCCTTTAAACTTTTTTCCACAAATAAGAGCTCAATCACAATACACTACAAATAATTCTATTTTCACACTGGGACAAATCCATTGGTGCAATGCTAAACAAAGATATGTATCTTCCCTTTTATTGTCTTCTAGCTATTTATTGTGACATAATCCCAAAAATAATCGATCCAAACGATGTGGTCACCATAATTTATATTCATAAAGAAAGAGTTAATCGTAACGCTATTTTAGAGAAAAATAAAAGAGTTTTTGTGGGATTAAAAAATATCTAAGTAGGTGGCTTTTGAAATAGTGCGGAGTGAGCTTTCCTTCTGAATAAATAGCAAGGGAATTCCGTTCCAATACGTACCCACCTCACTATAGGACTGCTTTTACCCATGCAAAACACATATCACAAAAGATTAAATCTTACCACGTGACTAACATTAACATCGTATTTTTTCTGCCCCCCCCCCTCCCTCATTTCCGCTGTCCATGAGTTATGACGAAAATTAGCATAGCGAATGAGCACTCGATCACGTGACCCGTGCGTGCACCTCCAGGAATATCAGTTTTGGATGTTCGGGCGTTTCTGTCCAAATGTCTGCAAGCAGCAGAAAGAAGGAGGTGCAGCCCGCCTTGGAATTTTCGTGGGTCCGCCCTTTGCTCCTTTGCTATGCTTCCTCTCATCACTGCAAGGGGCGGCGACTGATTGCACGTGGTCGAGACTTTTTCTATTAAATCAGATGTCGCAGTTTACAACACCCCTCTAACGAAGTGTTATTCTGAGATGACGGTTTCTTCATCTGATATGGACTCTGTTGTATGTGTATCTACAAGACCAAATTAATATATAATTAAAATATAGGGATTGTTTTCAAGTATTATATTTATGCACTTTAATTACGTATTGAGAGTTTAGTGTATAAATTTTAATTTATTTCGAAAAGAAATATCACATAACTACCATATCCTTATGACTATTTTTGATTGAATTTTATTTGCAAAATTTTAGAAGATGGGGACTTTTTATTGGTGAACCAGACTGTTCTATTAAATCAGATATCACAGAATGCAATACCATGCTAACAGAATTTATATATATATATTGTTGGTTTACCTCTCAGCGGCACTTTTTTGCACACAATGAGGCTAAATGGCCAGGTCACAAGAACCCCGAAGGCTCAAAGAAGTATGGGGGAGGGGACCCACTAGAACGGCTGTTGGGAAACAGATGGTAACCTCCCGTCAAGGCCATCCAGCATGTTCTTTAACGTGCACAGGGAATGTCTCTTCCGCACACGGAGCCACGGCTTAACGTCCCATCCGACGGACGGTGGCCTATTTCAAGCCCATCGGTCAGGGCGGGGAGTTTTGCGGAGATAATTCTAACGCTGACCCAGATGGGACTCGAACCTGGGAACTGCAGATTACGAGCCTGGCGCGCTACCGACTGAACCACACCCTCCCCGTATATATTGTAATAAGAGATTAATATTCTATCCTAATTCGAAAACTTTTACAAAACTATAAATTGTTAATAATATAAATTTTGTATTTAATTTTACTTGAAATACTGAGAGATAATTAACTATATTTGGTCAGGATTTATGCTAAACTAAATGTGTCAGTTCACAACACCAACTAATGAAACGTTTTCTGAAATTTTTTTTATCAAATGTTTTACAACATCGCTGAAAATTATATTTTAAGGTAAAATTTCAGCGGTGTTCTTTTGTCTGAAAAGTCCTTATGTCTTGGCCAAACTTTTTATTGCGGAGAAACAATTCCATTATGAGAATTTGAGTCTGACAGACAAATGATTCCAGCTCCCCCAACTTTAATATTCTGTTAAACACGAAATTCTATTTAACTCCAGAGAAAGTTCATATGCTTTATGTAGAGTTACCAGATGCCAGTGTTACAAAAAACACGAATTTTTTTTTTAACTCCAATGGAAATTCATATGCCTTGTATAGGGATGCCAGAGTTCTAAAAGGAGGACAGAAAAGGTGTAAATGGAGGACAAAGGAGGACATGCTTTCAATTTGCGAAATAAAATAAATTTTCCTACCAAGTTTTATTCAAGTACCGATTAACAGTTCAGTCAGAAAAAGGCATAATTCTAATTATTCAGTACACTTCAAAATATATGAAGTACCTATTTTTATTCATACTTGATAAGCAATGAAGGGTTATTTGGCCTTAAGTGGCATAGTGATTAGTTGACTGCTGCTACAGGAGGCAAACTGTGTGTGTTTCTAGTAACTATAACTGAGGAAGTAATCAGCAGTGACTTCGGATATGCTCTTGTATGAGAAGGCTTGTACAAACTAGGAGTAGTTCCTTAATTTCTTTGATGTCCTTTTGTGTTGCAAATAAAAAAAATAAAACTGCTGTCAACTTTCATAGCTCCAAGTATCGGTGGCGGAAGCAAAATTTTATGCAATTTTCTAAACTGCGTACTTTTTTTCAATCTGGCATGTAAATTAAACATATTGAGATTACTGAAAATAGTAACTTTTACGAAAGGAAAATTAATTTAGCACTCATGATTTGTATTTACAGTATATTATTTCACGGTTAACAGTAAATTACATTCTAGTCATGGGTTCAAGAAATTTAAAAAAGGAAAACGCAAAAAAATGAGTGCCTTAATTTTATTTTAAAACATGTTATGAGTTTATACAAAAAGGAGGCCATTTCATGTTTTTTTTTAAATTTCAAGAGGACAGAAGATTAAAAAGGAGGACGTATGGTACCCTAGCCTTTTGTAACCTGATACGTTCTGCCAAATCATTAATAGTATTAAAATTTTTTAAAGATTTACAGCAGAGTCAGAATTCATAATCATCATCATCCTCAAGCAGCCATGGGCTACAGAGGTCCAACCAGACCGTGCAATTTAGTTCTCCAAGCAAGTCTATCCTGAGCTACATCTACTGCAACTGGCCACTGCACACCAATTCTAAGAAGATCCTGTTTGACATTCTCTGCCCACTGCATCCTGGTCTCCCCCTCTTTCTGTGGCCTTTAGGCACACTGTTTAGGCACAAGGAACATTAAAGACATCTTGACACATTGCACACTTTTTCTGAAAAAAGGCTTCTGAATCTTGATTACAAATGTTTCGAATTCCTCTGCAAATGCATAATCATCATGTTATATAATAGGAGTAATTCCGAACGAAGGAACGACGGGGAACGGACGATAGGGGAGAATGGATATATATGACGTCATCGGTGGCAGAAATTGGCATTTCCGTTATGGCTTCCCAGGTACAATCGCTCAAATAAATATCCGAACAGTATGGTTGATTACAGAATTCAGAAAAAATATCTGGCAACGATATTTTTGGAAATTAGTGATCTGGCAATCTTCGTGTCATGTGACACGAAGGTTGTCAGATCACTAATTTTTTTTTAAAATCGTTGCCAGATATTTTTCTGAATTCTGTAATCAACCATACTGTTCGGATATTGTTTAGAGCCACTGTGCTTGAGCAATTGGTACCAAATTTGATGGGGTGTGCCACTTAGTTCTAACCTATTGGGGTAGCAGATCAGGTTCCTAGCTGCCGTGGGTTGGAAGTAATCCCTCGAAAAGTGTCCGAAATTTCTGGGGGTGCTTCCGTTGTTAATCTTATGAAGGTAGTTGTACGTTGTGAGTAGTACGTGTGGAAACCTGCGAATGAAGATATTAATGGGTATACGTTGGCCCCAAACTTTTGGTGGGATTTACTTGTGATTAAAGTGATGGAAAGCTGTGAATGAACTTATCGATGAGACTTTTGGCGTGAATTTCGTAATATTATCTGAATGCATAATGAGAAAAAAAGCATTTTGTATCTGCAGAAAAGCAATTTCAGTGTTCACTATTGTGCGCAATGCAGCCTACTCTTATTACATTTCATTAAACTTTTAGTGGTAGTTAATACAATTTGAAATAAGCAAAAGACTTTGTCAAATTAAAAAACATTTTAGAAAATAAAAAAATTACCTAAGATTTTTAGCCACACTTCGTATCAAAACTTCACTTCTTTCAAAACTGCACTGATCATATAGCTTAGGTCAAACTTCCTGGCTTCTGCAGAAAGACAAAATATACAATGTGATAAAATCTCACAATTTTGATTGATGGAGGGTTTCTTATGTAGCAACAAAAATGTCGTTTAAAACGTGCCTCACACAGCAGATAATTAAGCCCTACCTCCACATATAAATCAGTGAAAAATCGAAAAGTGATTCACCAACACCCACAGTCATAGCAAGCAAAATCTTAAATTCCTACTCTCTTTGCTGTAACAGGTCTTTATGGTTTAGTTGTCGCTTTGCACGGCAATCACAACTCTTAAGATCTGTTATCTAGTATCAACCATTTTCCAGTTGGTTTCCTCATAACATGTTGTACGGCTCTTTCTCTGCCACCCACTCCTCGACCCTCACCCACCCACTGCAGCTACTGCAATGTCTATCTAACAGCAACATCATCATTTTATCGTAATCAACACAGAGGACACGTAAGATGGGGGAGACCTGTTCGTCGTGTATCATCTTCTAAATTCCCCCCTCCCAAATGCCTCGGACGTTGTGTCACCCTCCCACGTGATCGTGTTTCTAGCACGTGGACGTCACCTTCGATGTTTATGCCAACATCCCACACCAAAAATGACTGTCATTTGAATTGACTATTAAGTGTTCGAAAAGCATGACGTCGTACATTGACCTTTGACCGTTCTTGCGACGCAAACCAGTCTGCACTGGTCTGTCGAAGATAATGCTCCCGCGGAGAGAAGGCGTCTTTAATATCATTTGCATAACCAAAGTCTGGATTAGATTATTAATTAAGAAGAGAACTTGAAATTGTATAACGACACGTGCATAGTAACGTGTTGACAGCTACCGCTTCTTTATTATATTTAGAATAATATTAATAGCGACATCAGATTAAGTGAATGGTCATCAATCAGTTTTAAAATAAGTGATTGGAATTCGATGCAATATGCATCCGAACATTAGTTGCTGGGCTTAACAAAATTCAAATCAGTGTCTGTGAAAAGATGCAATAATTAATGATGACTAAATGTATGCAGAAGTGACAAGGGGTGGAATTTGAAGATTACCGCAAATTTAATGGGGCGGTTAGTTGTAACCCGATGTTCGAGTGCCCATTGCTCTCGGTGAGAAAGGAGACACTGGTGAGCTTGGCAAAGTTGCCGTCAGTCATATGGGAAGTTAAGACCGTGGCTCTGGATGGAGGAGAACTACATACACCCTGTGAACGTTAAGGAGCATGATGAATGACTTTATCAAGAGGCTTCCATATGTCTCCTAACAGGTATCCAAAAGACCTTCCCCTACCCAACCATCCATTTAGCTAACTCTGTGAACAAAACTGGCGGTTTATTAATTCTCTTGAAAACTCGATTTTCAACAACATTAATTAGTATTTAGAGAATTAGGAAAGTTACAATATTTCACAAAAGTATAAATCGTTATATTTTCAAATAAATAATAAAAATTTCAAGAACTATTTTTCAAACTTCTGAAAACACAATCTTCACTTAAGCGGTTAAAGCTACCGGTTATTATTTTATTTTTATTTATTTATAACAAAATTCTCATTTATTTTGAAAACTGTTATTAAACGAAAGTGTTCCAAATGAAAATTCAATTGCGATCATGAATTTTTTGCTAATGACACTTTTGCATGAAAAATTTGTTTCAAACATAAAGAATTTTCAATGTTACTTTGCATTCCCGCAATATAAGTGTTGCTAGCTCTGTAAACGGTAGCTAGGTAGTCACTGGAAGGAGAGCTATGCACCAATCCCCTGTGATGATGCACAGAACCGGCCAGGCCTAGCACCTAATGTCCGACCCCGCCTTCTCGTGGTGCGGACCGTTAGTAACTTTCAAAAGAGATACTCTCTTGTGGAAGTGAACGGAAGGGGAGGGCTGCCAGATTAGTGTGGCCTACTGATCTGGACAACTATGGCTACTTTTCTTTTTTTTTCTACCCTGCTGAGGAGTGGTCAACCACACAGGGTCCTGGTGCTGACCATATAAACCCACTGGACTGAATTAAGGCTCTGAGCTTGATTATGGATCCTGATTTTGCTGCACTGGTGGGCTTCTGTGGAGGGAAAATCTTCCGCTGTGTTTTCTGTTTGTTTGTGGGTTGACAGCCCCAAGTGAATAGATTCACAGGATATGTTTATCAGCTGGTGGATAATCCTGAGCAGAAGTCATCGCAGGCACCTGAACTCTTTGCTTCTATTGGCATCGTCAAATTCTACATTGGAGGAAGTTTTCCAGTGTAGATGGCTTCAGCCTTTAGTGGTGGGGGAACGGGTCTTTGCCCCATGTCTGCGATTAGGGGGCTGTTTGATATTGTCGGCATTCCCTCTCTCAATAAACATAGTTTCTTTAAACATCCCACTAACCATTTTCTCTCCATAAGTAGTTGGAATGTGAGGACTCTGCACAGAGCTTTTTCTCTTGATGTCCTCACACAAGAATTCCACCATTATAATTTAGATATTCTCGGCTTGCAAGAGACCAGATGGACAGATAAAGGTCAGATTCTTAAAAATAATCTTAAATTTCTGTTTTCAGGGAGGGACGACAATAAGCATCACCAAGGCGTGGGTCTGCTTCTCAGCAGACACGCTAGCGATGCTCTTCTAGGATATGAGTGCATTAATGAAAGGTTTCTTACAGCAAAATTTCAGACAAGCGTTAAAGACTTGAATGTTATCTGCTGTTATGCCCCCACTGAGGATGCCGATGAGGATGAGAAGGATAGGTTTTATGAACAACTTCAGGATAATTTGAATTCTGTCAAGAAAGGAGATATTACCCTTGTTCTTGGTGACTTCAATGCCAAAGTTGGTACTGACTCTGACCTTTGGGGAGGAGTAATAGGCCCTTTTGGTATTGGTAGCTGCAATGGCAATGGGCAACGTCTCCTACAGGTAAGTAAACTCAATGGATTCAGAATAACTAACACTTATTACAAACACCGCGACATACATAAGTATACATGGGTTTCACCTGATGGGCTGCATAAGAATATGATTGATTACATATTAATTAACAGCAAATGGGCTAGTTCTGTTAGGAATACCAGGGCATATAGGGGAGCTGAAATTGAATCTGATCATTACCTTGTTAAAAGTCTCTTGCAATTTAAACTTAAAATGTGTTGTGCTAGTGTTAAAAGATTTACTTTTAATACTGAAGCTCTGAAACACACAGTTATAGCCAAAGCTTACCATGATAGGTTACTTAGTCATTATGACAGTCATGGTTTGCTTACTACTGAAGTTGAGGAAGAATGGGATCATTTTAAACAGGCTTTTTTGGATACTAACAGTACTCTTTTAGGAAAAAAGGAGCAGAAGAGGCAAAATTATCTGAGTGATAAGGCACTTGAGCTTATTTCGGAAAGAAAGAACTGCAGGAATGTCCTTAATCAATACCCTACTAGTCCTAATAGAAAGCATTACAGAGACCTTAATAAACTTGTAAAGGATCAGTTAGCTGCTGATAAGAATCTTTGGCTTGATGGTTTGGCTGACAAAGCCGAGGAAGCAGTTAGACAGCACAACAGCAGAGAGCTGTACCAGATAATTAATGTTTTGTGTGGTAGAAAACGGACAGGCATACAAGGATTGAAGGATAAACAAGGTAAGGTTATAGAAGGTGAGGATTCTGTCATGGCTAGGTGGGCTGAGCATTTCAGTGATGTTCTAAACAATGTAGTTAGTTCTACTCCCATTGTTTGCAATGATGATAGATGCATTGGTGGCTTTAATGTTGGCCCTATAACACAATCTGAAGTTATTTTGGCTGTTTCTAAACTTAAACTTCATAAATCCCCAGGGGTAGATGAAATTACTACGGAAATGCTTAGAGCTGGGAATGTTTCGGTTACCACTTGGATGACTGAAATTCTGAATATCTTTTATGATAAAGACATGGTTCCTAAGGATTTTACCAGAGCTATTGTTATCCCTATTTTCAAAAAAGGTGATCGCAGTTCTTGTGATAACTATAGGGGTATTAGCCTACTCTCTGTTCCAGGTAAAGTTCTTTCCATGATTGTGCTTAATAGAATTAAGAATCTGGTTGACAGTCAATTGCGTGATGAGCAATGTGGATTCAGAAGTGGTAGGGGATGTGTGGATCAGATATTTTCACTTAGGCAGATTCTTGAGAAATGTTTAGAGTTTCAGAAACCTTTGGTTGCTAGCTTTGTTGATTTCAAAAAGGCTTTCGACTCTGTTGATCGTCATAATTTGTGGTTGATTGTGAGATCATATGGTATACCAGACAAGTTAGTTAATATTATGAAAGCTCTCTATAATAACACTGAGTCGTGTGTGAGAGTTGGTAAGGCTTGTAGCAATTGGTTTAGCATTACTTCTGGTGTTCGACAAGGGTGCATTTTGTCTCCTTTTCTCTTTAGCTTGGTTATTGATTATGTTATGCGAAATTCACTTCAAGGGAAAGATTTTGGCCTTAAATGGCTGGAGATACGAAAGTTTCTGATTTAGATTATGCTGATGATTTAGCTCTTTTGGCAAATGATGTTGATGAGATGAACTCTTTCATTCGAGCTGTTGATGAGACTGGTAGTAGAGTAGGTTTGGTTATAAACAGAGAGAAAACTAAAGTGATGAAAATTGGTCAGGCAGGCTGTGATTCAATTAATCTGAATGGTTGCAGTCTTGAGCAGGTGTTACAGTTTAATTATCTTGGGAGCTATGTAACAGATAATGGTGATGTGCGGCATGAGATTAACAGACGAATAGGGATTGCTGCCGGGACTTTTAAGAACCTATGGAGAGTGTGGAGAAATAGGCGTATACACCTAAAGACTAAAATTAGACTGTATAATAGTTTGGTTCTTTCTAGGGTTAGTTATGGTAGTGAAACTTGGACACTTTGTAAACAAGATAACAGGAAACTAGATGCTTTTGATTCCAGATGCTTACGCAGTATCTTGGGCATTAGGTGGTTCAACTTTGTAACTAATGATGAGATTAGGGAAAGGAGTTTGCAACCTCCTTTAAGCAGCATATTGTGCAGAGAGAGACTCCGTTGGTTTGGCCATGTTGCCCGTATGAATAATTATAGATTGGCGAATAGGGTTATGAACAGTGTGCCTAAAGGCCTCAGAATGAAGGGGAGACCTAGGATGCGGTGGGCTGACAATGTCAAACAGGACCTTGTTAGAATTGGTGTGCAGTGGCCAGATGCAGTAGATGTAGCTCAGGATAGACTTGCTTGGAGAACTAAATTGCACGGTCTGGTTGGACCTCCGTAGCCCATGGCTGCTTGAGGAGGAGGAGGATGATGATGATGAGCTTTATTTCGTGTGTATATTTCGATATAAAGCCCAATATGTTCGACACATTGGTAAAAGGAAGCAGTATAAAATTGCTAAGGTGCTTCATACTATTAATATACACTATGACGATAATCAGTCACCTTCTTATACATCATTGTATCATTATTTTCGCGAAACAGACGTTTCAGAGGGATTTTATTAAGATCTTTATGTTGAATGACATTTTTATATAAATAGTTTTTTCCAATTTCAAGCTCTCACTGCTACTGTTTTGAGATTTTCTCCACTGAACAATACTCTCCCCCCCCCGCTCTTCACAGTAAGAAATAGGATGATGAGAGGCTTATACCCCTGTTGGGCACTTCTTTTCGCCATACGTTGGATGGGACGTTAATCCGTGTTCCTTCTTGTTCGAGAAAGCTATATATACCCTTGCACGTTAACCCTTTCACTACCATACGGTCCAAAACGGGCGAGATTTAAATGAACTCGTCCAACCAATTCTATTCCTTCCTCTTCACTGCCTCCTACCTGCAGCTTGGGCCGGTATGGTACTCCTAACAGTTGCCCAATAAATCAAGTTTTTTCTCAGTCTCAGACAAAGCCACCTATATAGGGCTGGACTGAGCAGCTCATTAACAGATAAAATATTTGAATTTATGGATGTTTACGTAAAATGTTTTATATTAAAATTCAACTAGATGCTATTTATTTTAAAAAAGTAATTAGCTTTAAAAGTTATTTAATATTTAAATAAGATTTTAAAATATTACATTTTATTATTCGCTATTTTAGATTGTTTGTGGTTGAATTTTAGAATATTAAATGATGTTGCATGTATGGATAATTATAGATTGGCGAATAGGGTTATGAACAGTGTGCCTAAAAGCCTCAGAAAGAAGGGGAGACCTAGGATGCTGTGGGCAGACAATGTCAAACAGGACCTTGTTAGAATTGGTATGCAGTGGCCTGATGCAGTAGATGTAGCTCAGGATCGACTTGCTTGGAGAACTAAATTGCCCGGTCTAGTTGGACCTCCGTAGCCCATGGCTGCTTGAGGATGATGATGATGATGATCATTTGCATAATCAAAGTCTGGATTAGATTATTAAGTAAGAAGAGAACTTGAAATTGTATAACGACACGTGCATATACCGTGTTAATAGTTACCGCTTCTTTATTATAATTATAATATATTAAATAAGACATGCTTTCAGGCAATTGTTCCATTCCTGATGATCTGGAAGAGAGGGACGAAAAGTCCTGAGTTTCCGGTAGTCTAGAGATTTTTTGACTGACTGACTCAGTATGTGGTCGTCCACTCAGAAGAGACTAAGTCTAAGCTTACGACAGCTATCTAGGCCAATCATATTAAGATGACTGTGGTAAATCCTTAGGGTTCTTGAGATTTAGACCTTTTAAAACTTTGCGAGTGCAAAGAAAGTGCTTCTCAAAGGTGAAATTAATCCAACCCATAAATCTCATTTCAGTGTTATGGTGTTTCAAAAGTGGCTTTCATTGGTATAATATTGGTATACCATTGCAAAAGCCCAAACTACAAAAAAGATGCAAGATACTGCATTTCCATTGCATTATAATATTAACATTTCTCCTTCGTTTTATAAGTCTGTAAAAATTTCTTTAAAAAATGGATGAATATGCACAAGTTTAACATTATTTTGTTGCCTCCATTACCATTACAAGCATTCCCAAGGGAGGGGAACCACCCCTAAGCCCCCAGATCCGGCCCTACCACTGTTTCATTACAATGCAAGGAAAGAGATTTATTTTATTATAAAGGTCTTATTTTTAACAAACTATATTCTTAGATAATTCTGATGAAGAAATATAGAAATGGAATAGGTAGAATAATAAAACTGATATCTGAAATAAAAATCATACATTTTAGTGAATACAAAATATTAATGCAAGTTTTTTCTCTTTTACTTTTTTAGTTCACAAGTTTTTATGTGGTCCTCTTACCAAGTTGGCCTTTTACTTACAATCGACACTCAAGTATCCTCAAGAAATGATCAGGAATCAGGAACTTCCTCTGGAGGATCTAAGAAAAGCTCTTCAAATCTTGCTTCAAACACTCCAAACAATTCTCACGAAGTTGTTTACGAATCCCAAGAGTTCAATAGGGGAAGGACTCACAACCAGGAGTAGAAAACTTGTTCTGCATCGCAGCCGAACTCACTTGCTATTTGTTTTTCGTTTCTTAACGCTGATGTAATCAAACATCGAAAGATCACTTGACGGAACCCCTCCCTGAGGCTTCGATTCAGGTATGCAGCTGTATAGGAGAGTGTACTATACGCCAGGGCCGGAACTATGAGGGGGGAGGGCAAGGAGACCATGCCCTACCGGCGCCTTGAGAATGTTCATAAGGGTAAGTGTGTTCTCCGTTCAATCCAAAAGACTAACGAAAATCTTTCTTATAGAAGTTACAATTTAATGCGGTACAGAAGAATTTCAAATACTGCAACAGATAGACATAGAAATTGATAAAACAGAATTTCAACCAAATACGACTTTCAGCTACTTCTTCCAGAAACAAAAGGAATTTAAAAAGGATTGGGTTGGGTTGTTTTACCTCTGAGCGGCACTTTTTTGCACACCATGGGCTAAATGGCCAGGTCACATGAACCCCGAAGGCTCAGAGAAGGTTGGGGGAGGGGACCCACTGGAACAGCTGTTGGGAGACAGATGGTAACCTCCCGTCAAGGCCATCCAGCGTGTTCTTTAACGTGCACAGGGTATGGCTCTCCCGCACACGGGGCCACGGCTTAACGTCCCATCCGACGGACGGCGGCCTTTCCAAGCCCATCGGTGTCCCCTACTGACCGTGGGCAGGGCGGGGAATTTTGCGGAGATAAATCTCAACGCTGACCCAGCTGGGACTCACCTGGGAACTACAGATTACGAGCCTGGCGCGCTACCGACTGAGCCACCCCCGCCCCATTTAAAAAGGAAACATTGTGCGTGCGTTACACCATTAATACAAAATGAAAGTACACAAAGTCTGTAATATCCAACAAGCCTAAAGTATAACCCTGGGATTAATCATTTATAGCAGGATTGACAGATATACGGCCATCGAGACCGAATCACGAACCGCCAAGATGTGAGCAGTGGCGGTCATAAGGAGGGAGCCACGGGGACCATGGCCCCCTCCAAGAGACCCGCAAGTGTTTTTTTTTATTTTATTTTATTTTTTTTCATTTTAACAGCTTTTTCTTTTTAAAGAAGACAAACCCCTGACTCCTTCAATACCCCATATGAAGGCATGTGTAATGACATATAAAGGATTACATACTCCAGAAATGCACTTTTCACTACAAAATCCTTCGTATGTCCATAAATGGCCCCCTCCAGGATTGAGACTTATGACCGCCCCTGGATGTGAGAAATCCTTTTATAGACCCATGACATAAAACAGAAACCGGACATTTCGAACAATACTTTTATCTTTTTTACCCTCAAACTCAGATCATTATTTAATTTACTAACATATGGCCCTCCCCTCACCAAAGCTAAATTCTCGAACCCCCTCTGAAATTAAATTCTTGGATTTTTAATCTTGACCCCCCCCCCCCGACACTAAATATTTGGTACGTGCGTGATCCTTACGCTTGAAAAAGTGTGATTGGCTAAAAAAAATATCTAATGGCTTGTCTGATGCACATACCTGAAAGTTTCTAATACTTCGTCGTAGAATCTTTAATTGCAGTCAAGACAACTGTTAAGACCGAGAAAAAATTTAAATCATGGATAGAGGAGATCTTGATCCGCGGCGGTAGCTCAGCGGTCAGTGCACTTAGCAGGTCGCCATGGATTCATATCCCTCCCCGCGAATTTTTTTTCTCTATATTCGAGAAGCACAAAAAATACAATAGAGTTTTAGTAGTCCTTAAATGGGCCGTGGCTTTCCGTGAAAAATACAAATCGAAAGAGCAATTTTTTTCTTCCACAGAAATCACGAAAAACAAAAATGCTAAATCTCCATCATGGAAGACAAAGGCAGTATGTATAAGGAAAAGTTCCAGAGCACTTGCGCATGAGCAAAGCAGTGCAAAGGCAGTTAACTCTCTCTGGCGATCCCATAAACAAGAAAAGATTGCTTAGTTCAACAATAAAACGACACAGAACACAGCGTGTAGTTGATTTACAGATTCAATACAAAAATCAATTATTGGCAAACACTAGAGGTTTCATGTGGGTTGAGTTCATATGAAATCAGGGGTCGGGAACCGGAGACTTTAAAACATTGCTCTCACTTTGCAGGTTGGACTATTTTATACTTACTTTTTTTCTTTAAAAAAAGTAGTAATTTACGCCTTTCGGATTGTTTGACTCTTGCCCCTAATTCTGGGAGAAAGCTTCCAGAATTCTTTTAACTTATTACGTAATTCTTAACAAGGAGTGTCTAAGGGAGAAGAGAGCTAGCTTCCATAGACGTAATGTAAACTTTTCAATTGCAGCGCCCTCTAAACATGGCAAATTCGTGTATTGCAGTGAAGCCACCTAGCCAGGAGAGGAGCCAGTTCCTTGCGTTATTTTTCCACTGCCCAGCAAGGTTTTCAATAGCTTACACCATGTGACTAATTTTACATACACTTTGACTTTGCTCAAAGTGTCCATTTCTTAAATTTTACCATCGTGATTTGCTTTTCACAAGGATTAGTTAAAATTATTTTCCTTAATAAAATCTCATTTTGTAAAACAAGAGGTAGCTATGCTCAACATAAAAATTTTAATATTTTGAACATTCTACTATATTTAATATATTATAATAAATTGAAATTATGGCTTAATGCGAGACAACATGTTTTGTTTAATTATATTTTATAGAATTTAGGATATTTTCAATTAAAGTCACATCGAGTTTCTTACTTGTATAAACTGTCAATAGATGGCAGCAGGCACTTCTCGTATCAACCATAAAAAAATTTACTATTAGAACAAACTGCAGACACCTATATATGTCGATATGCTCCAGGGAACACCAAACTGCAACATACATTGACTTACATGTTTGCAAGATGATTAAATGTATTAATTTACATATTAATTTTAAAAATTCTGCAAAATTACTCAAAATAAACATACAACAGCTTTTCCAGGTATCGTAAAATATACTCCTGAACAGGATAAAATGCTCATTGAATAACTTTAGGGTCAGCTTCCACTGTGCCAAACAGTCATGGGTGGTAGGCAGGTTGAAACACTGATTAAATCGCAATAAATATACCAAGAGTAAGACAAACCACAGCTGCAGTGGACTAAAAATGATTGCACTGCGCATGCGCAGAACGCCCCTTACAGTTGTTTTTGTGCATGCACATCAATTTGCCACGTTCAGCTTCGGTAAAATTCCGCAGAACGGCGCCACTTACGCTTGTCCGAAGCTAGCCTTCTTCTCCTTAGACCTTCTTTGATTCTTAATATCTTTTCCATTTTCCTTATCAATATTAATTAATTAATAAACTACCGGTAGTTGCAAAAAAATTTAAATGTTAAATATTAATGTTAGTTATTATATATTATGAATTGCAGTTTTATAATGATAATAATTAATTCTATATTACTGGTTTCTAAGCAATTACATACTTTTTTATTATTTAGCTCCACTTGCTGGTTTCTAAGCAATTACATACTTTTTTTATTATTTAGCTCCACTTGCATTATTTGTGGAGCTTCCATTACTCTTTTACACTTCATATAACAATATAAATTGCACTATATACCTTCCAGGCCCGAACATTTCGCCAAAGTCTAGTTATGACGTCACGTCTGCAGACTTTTTCTTTTCGTTTGGATAAGACTAAAGAAATATTAAGGTTTTCATTCTCCGATTCGCTCAATAGTTATAATTTCCACCGTTAGAGGACTCTAAATTTGGAAAAACGGCCAAATATTAAACGACTATTGCAAACGATCTATTCATTCTATAGATTTGAAATTTGGGTTAGTATGGTGATGACGGAAGTTCCATTGAGAGCGTTGATTCGCTCTCTTATCCCTGGAAGGATTGTGAAACGCAGCAGCTTTTTATTTTTGAAAATAAATGTAAAATTATTTTTGAGTTAGATAAATAATAATGAAACATTATATTTTCCATTTCCCGAATCATCATGACAAGCTTCATTCTTTTCGAAAAGAAACAATCTATATTCTCTCTAGAATCGATTTTATTCCACGTAGGGATGGATCCTAGGGATGGAGAGGGTAGGAGGGGCAAATAACATAACCCTCCTATATAATATTAGGCCTCGACAGTGGGGGCGGGGGTGGCTCAGTCGGTAGCGCGCCAGGCTCGTAATCTGTAGTTCCCAGGTTCGAGTCCCAGCTGGGTCAGCGTTGAAATTTATCTCCGCAAAATTCCCCGCCCTGCAAACGGTCAGTAGGGGACACCGATGGGCTTGGAAAGGCCTCCGTCCGTCGGGTGGGACGTTAAACCGTGGCCCCGTGTGCGGGAGAGACATACCCTGTGCACGTTAAAGAACACGCTGGATGGCCTTGACGGGAGGCTACCGTCTGTCTCCCAACAGCTGTTCCAGTGGGTCCCCTCCCCCAACCTTCTCTGAGCCTTCGGGGTTCATGTGACCTGGCCATTTAGCCCATGCTGTGCAAAAAAAGTGCCGCTCAGAGGTAAAACAACCCAACTCAACAGAACTGTATTTGATTCACAAAGAATTTTGATTCTCACATAAAATCGAACCCTCTCCTTGAGGGCTTTGTTTGAGTAAGAGCGGCGTCCCTTGCCTCGTGTTTAAACGTCCTTCCCGTTTGACAGCGACGCTCAAGACTGTAGTTTACTCTCGCTGCCGTAATCTTCAGCGCCCGAACTCGCGTCCCAGGAAAGGCCGCCGTCCGTCGGATGGGACTTTAAGCCGTGGCCCCGTGTGCGGGAGAGCCATACCCTGTGCACGTTAAAGAACACGCTGGATGGCCTTGACGGGAGGCTACCATCTGTCTCCCAACAGCTGTTCCAGTGGGTCCCCTCCCCCAACCTTCTCTGAGCCTACGGGGTCCATGTGACCTGGCCATTTAGCCCATTGTGTGCAAAAAACTGCCGCTCAGAGGTAAAACAACACAACACAACTCGCGTCCCAGGCTAGTTGTAAATGGCCATAAAAGGGCTTTTCGGACTCGGCACGTGCAGGCAGCCAGCTCAGACCCGAAAACAACATTTATGAATCACATCCCCACATAGCACTTCCAAAAACACACTTAATACATGAAAATATTTACAATAACAAAAATGCAACAATAAATAAAAATAAATAAATTAGAGGGATGTAACAATATCTGATCTACAATTCAGTTATATCAGTTAAATATCGTACATTACAAATGTAACAAAAAATTTATACTAAAAACATTGAGTTGTTTTTACTCATGTTTTGTTTGCTTTTCGCCTACAAGGGCATAATTTTGAAGCTGTTATTCGAAGTCTTTTGGTTCTGAGGCCGCCAAACAAATGACAGCCCAGTATTAGCGCATTTCAACGGGGGGCGGGGGTGGCTCAATCGGTAGCGCGCCAGGCTCGTAATCTGTAGTTCCCAGGTTCGAGTCCCAGCTGGGTCAGCGTTGAGATTTATCTCCGCAAAATTCCCCGCCCTGCGCACGGTCAGTAGGGGACACCGATGGGCTTGGAAAGGCCGCCGTCCGTCGGATGGGACGTTAAGCCGTGGCCCCGTGTGCGGAAAAGACATACCCTGTGCACGTTAAAGAACACGCTGGATGGCCTTGACGGGGGGCTACCATCTGTCTCCCAACAGCTGTTCCAGTGGGTCCCCTTCCCCAACCTTCTCTGAGATTTCGGAGTCCATATGACCTGGCCATTTAGCCCATGGTGTGCAAAAAAGTGCCGCTCAGAGGTAAAACAACACAACGTTAAAGAACACGCTGGATGGCCTTGACGGGGGGCTACCATCTGTCTCCCAACAGCTGTTCCAGTGGGTCCACTCCCCCAACCTTCTCTGAGCCTTCGGGGTCCATATGACCTGGCCATTTAGCCCATGGTGTGCAAAAAAGTGCCGTTCAGAGGTCAAACAACCCAACCCATTTCAACGGCGTTATCCCCCTCGCCCCCTATCCATGACTGATGTTTGGTTGTTAACAGCACTTAGAGTGTCAGACTCAGAAGAGGAGACTGAAAAGCATGCTCTCCAACAGGTAATCTGTTACCCGGTGAACGGGCTGCAAAAGATAACCTCCCCCAAGAGGAGGTGTCTACTCCAATGTCCAAGCAGGCAGGATGAAGCAAAGATGCAAGAGATGGGAGGCGATAGTCTTTATTTCAAATGGAGGTAATTGTAGCTTTTGTTTCCGGGTTGTAGAATAACGAGTAAATCTTTTGCTTTGCGAGAATAGAGGTCGTCAATTTTAGCTTTGACCTTTTTTTTTAATCCTTCGTACAGTCGCTGGTCTGTAAATGGTAGCTAGGTAGTCACTGGAAGGAGAGCTATGCACCAATCCCCTGTGATGATGCATAGAACCGGCCAGGCCTAGCACCTAATGTCCGACCCCGCCTTCTCGTGGTGCGGACCGTTAGTAACTTTCAAAAGAGATACTCTCTTGTGGAAGTGAACGGAAGGGGAGGGCTGCCAGATTAGTGTGGCCTACTGATCTGGACAACTATGGCTACTTTTCTTTTTTTTCTACCCTGCTGAGGAGTGGTCAACCACACAGGGTCCTGGTGCTGACCATATAAACCCACTGGACTGAATTAAGGCTCTGAGCTTGATTATGGATCCTGATTTTGCTGCACTGGTGGGCTTCTGTGGAGGGAAAATCTTCCGCTGTGTTTTCTGTTTGTTTGTGGGTTGACAGCCCCAAGTGAATAGATTCACAGGATATGTTTATCAGCTGGTGGATAATCCTGAGCAGAAGTCATCGCAGGCACCTGAACTCTTTGCTTCTATTGGCATCGTCAAATTCTACATTGGAGGAAGTTTTCCAGTGTAGATGGCTTCAGCCTTTAGTGGTGGGGGAACGGGTCTTTGCCCCATGTCTGCGATTAGGGGGCTGTTTGATATTGTCGGCATTCCCTCTCTCAATAAACATAGTTTCTTTAAACATCCCACTAACCATTTTCTCTCCATAGGTAGTTGGAATGTGAGGACTCTGCACAGAGCTTTTTCTCTTGATGTCCTCACTCAAGAATTCCACCATTATAATTTAGATATTCTCGGCTTGCAAGAGACCAGATGGACAGATAAAGGTCAGATTCTTAAAAATAATCTTAAATTTCTGTTTTCAGGGAGGGACGACAATAAGCATCACCAAGGCGTGGGTCTTGGTGATGATATATAATTGATAATTTTCAGAGAATAAATAATAATTTTCTTGATAATTTTCAGAGAAGTGTTTTCATTTTTTTCATTTATATTTCTTTTACCTATCTTTCGATTGCTTTTTATTGGGTTTGCTCCCACCTACAACTTGATGGTGTGGGCACATTATATCTGTGTCTCAGCTTGCATGCATGCAATGACATGTGGTCCACTTCTCGTTGCTTAACACGGTTTAAATGTGCGAATCAGACCTTAGAATTTTAAAATTTATCGTCCGTAAAAGTGTGGGCACATTATATCTGTGTCTCAGCTTGCATGCATGCAATGACATGTGGTCCACTTCTCGTTGCTTAACACGGTTTAAATGTGCGAATCAGACCTTAGAATTTTAAAATTTATCGTCCGTAAAATTTCGAGAAAGAGAGGATATTTTTACCCAATAAAATATGAAAGACAGAAGAAAGGACTGTGCTTCCAAGAAAGGATAGTTGAAAACTCTAGTCTGATATGTAATATAAATTAAAGTGTTGAGTTGTACATGAAATTGTTCTAGTTTCAGAAAACAAGAGTGGTATTCAATGCTAAAAAAAATATAGAGATGTAGTAGGAGGTTGGAGTCCCCCCACCCCCCCCCCCTCTCCTGGTTGACACATCACAGCATCGACTTGAAGATATGCATGATCCTGGGATACAGTCCACCCGTGTTTTTTGACAGCCCCAAGTGAATAGATTCACAGGATATGATTCATCAGCTGGTGGATAATCCTGAACAGAGGTCATCGCAGGCACCTGAATTCTTTTGCTTCTACGGGCATCGTCAAATTCTACATTGGAGGCAGTCTCCCAGTGTAGATGGCAACGGCTAATATGGTTAGCAATTTATTAGCTAATATGGTTAGCAATTATATGGCTAATATGGTAGCCAATTTTCGTACGCGTGTTCCCCGTGCGTGATCCCATGTTGAGCTAAAACACCAAGTTCCTAACTGCAATGGGACACAATTAATATAATAATTCCTTCAGAAATGTGGGGATCTGGCAACGGCAACGGAATTTAATGTTATTATATTTCTTAATACACAGTTAGGGATCAGCAAATGGCAACAATAAATCTGATAGTGATTATCGTTTCTTGTAGAAATAACATGTTAAATATTTTTGCTTCTAGCGAGCCACCCTTTTAGGACTTTCGACTTGAAATTTGGCACTGCAACCCGGATCAAAACCAGAAATATTTCGTGAATATTCTTAGCGTCTACCGGGGCGGGGGTGGCTCAGTCGGTAGCGCGCCAGGCTCGTAATCTGTAGTTCCCAGGTTCGAGTCCCAGCTGGGTCAGCGTTGAGATTTATCTCCGCAAAATTCCCCCCCTGCCGACGGTCAGTAAGGGACACCGATGGGTTTGGAAAGGCCGCCGTCCGTCGGATGGGACGTTTAGCCGTGGCCCCATGTGCGGGAGAGACATACCCTGTGCACGTTAAAGAACACGCTGGATGGCCTTGACGGGAGGCTACCATCTATCTCCCAACAGCTGTTCCAGTGGGTCCCGTCCCCCAACCTTCTCTGAGCCTTCGGGGTCCATGTGACCTGGCCATTTAGCCCATGGTGTGCAAAAAAGTGCCGCTCAGAGGTAAAACAACCCAACCCTTAGCGTCTACCACTTTTTTCCGATGAGTTATGGCTGCCACAGAAACATACACAGATACCCTCTTTTAATATTATAGATGTGTTTATATTTTTCACCTCCATTTTAGTTACTAGCATTCCTAAAAGGCTTGCCTCTCCCCTTATATCCGGGTACGTTGTGACATAATTTTAATAGGTTATTCTGCTCTGAAAATTTTTCCGCAAAATTCCGCGCCCTGCCCACGGTCAGTAGGGGACACCGATGGGCTTGGAAAGGCCGCCGTCCGTCGGATGCGACGTTAAGCCGTGGCCCCGTGTGCGGGGAGAGCCATACCCTGTGCACGTTAAAGAACACGCTGGATGGCCTTGACGGGAGGCTACCATCTGTCTCCCAACAGCTGTTCCAGTGGGTCCCCTCCCCCAACCTTCTCTGAGCCTTCGGGGTCCATGTGACCTGGCCATTTAGCCCATGGTGTGCAAAAAAGTGCCGCTCAGAGGTAAAACAACCCAACTCTGAAAATTTTCTCTTATAGAGGAGAAACCGCTAAGAGAAAGACTTTTTCTTTCGTCAATGCTTTTCTAGCCACTGCTTACGTCACATAATGCAAAAATGTAATGCATTTCTATAAGCATAGATAGTCACAGCAGGCGACTGAAAGCCCAGTTGAAATAAAGATGTTATAATGATGAAATCAAAAGTTCAACATTTGTTCAGTGGATTTTGGGGCCCCTTTTAGGAGGGAGAGCATTTCATTCCGTGTTCGTTTATCTTTTAAAAAATATAAATTACTCTTCTGGCAGGTGCTTACCACAAAAAAGCTGTTTAAAAATCAAAATCGTCTCCATTTAGTCGGAAGATAGAGATTAAGATTCCCAGAGTGCCCGGAAGCAGTAAGAAGACACGACCAAACCTAGCTGCAAACGAGACTGAGAAATATTAACCTTTGCGTGGTGAATTTGGGATGGGTTGGCCGCTTCTCTTAAGACGGGGATACAGGTAAAGGAAATACGGCACCGGGGGCTGAACAACTGGCAAACTGAGGTCCGCCTCTGGGTCGGAGGTTACGGCTCCCGGAGGCCCGAGTCAATAGGAAATGTGGAATCAGGTGGGAAACATCAACGCTTCAAGGAGATGGGAGTCTTCCGTTCCTTGGCGCGTGGGGGATGTTTAGGGACTCTTTTGTCTTCTGCCCATAGAGACGTGGATTCAAAGCGTTCACCCCTTTAAGGACGGTTGGCCGAAATGAAGCAATAGCAAAATATCGTAAGTTAAAACCGCAATTAAAATTTAAGATAGGAAGGGGAATCTTTCATAAAATTCAAATTGAAATAACTGCTAAAATTCATTAAGATTGCACTACTGGCTCTCGACACTTAGGAGTGTGATGTATCGAGGGTTTTTCTTAGGAGTGTGATGTATCGAGGGTTTTTCTTAGGAGTATGATGTATCGAGGGTTTTTCTTAGGAGTGTGATGTATCGAGGGTTTTTCTTAGGAGTGTGATGTATCGAGGGTTTTTCTTAGGAGTGTGATGTATCGAGGGTTTTTCTTAGGAGTGTGATGTATCGAGGGTTTTTCTTAGGAGTGTGATGTATCGAGGGTTTTTCTTAGGAGTGTGATGTATCGAGTGTTTTTCTTAGGAGTGTGATGTATCGAGGGTTTTTCTTAGGAGTGTGATGTATCGAGGGTTTTTCTTAGGAGTGTGATGTATCGAGGGTTTTTCTTAGGAGTGTGACATATCGAGGGTTTTCTTAGGAGTGTGATGTATCGAGGGTTTTTCTTAGGAGTGTGACATATCGAGGGTTTTTCTTAGGAGTGTGATATATCGAGAGTTTTTCTTAGGAGTGTGACATATCGAGGGTTTTTCTTAGGAGTGTGACATATCGAGGGTTTTTCTTAGGAGTGTGACATATCGAGGGTTTTTCTTAGGAGTGTGACATATCGAGGGTTTTTCTTAGGAGTGTGATATATCGAGGGTTTTTCTTAGGAGTGTGACATATCGAGGGTTTTTCTTAGGAGTGTGATGTATCGAGGGTTTTTCTTAGGAGTGTGACATATCGAGGGTTTTTCTTAGGAGTGTGACATATCGAGGGTTTTTCTTAGGAGTGTGATATATCGAGGGTTTTTCTTATGAGTGTGACATATCGAGGGTTTTTCTTAGGATGTGACATATCGAGGGTTTTTCTTAGGAGTGTGATGTATCGAGGGTTTTTCTTAGGAGTGTGACATATGGAGGGTTTTTTTAGGAGTGTGACATATCGAGGGTTTTTCTTAGGAGTGTGACATATCGAGGATTTTTCTTAGGAGTGTGACATATCGAGGGTTTTTTTTAGGAGTGTGATATATCGAGGGTTTTTCTTAGAAGTGTGCTGAATTGAAGAATTTTTTTCAATAGCTTTGAAAATGTTTTTGACACACCACATAGAGTATCGTGGTCGAGACATTTGTGTTTGCAAGCAGGGGCGTAGCCATAGGGGAATGGGGGATAGAGTCCCTCCCAAAAAAAAGTTAATCGGAGTTGGCAAAATTCGAAGCGACTTCGTAAAATTCAGGTGAATTCAGAAAATTAGGATTGTTTTGTGTAAAATTAAGAGGATTAACAAAATCGATGACAGTTGGCAAAATTCGAAGCCACTTGGTAAAATACAGGTGAGTTGTGAAAATTGGAATTGGTTTTTTGAAATTAAGGATAGTGTGTCCAAATCGGGAAAACTTGTGAAACTATTGAGGACAGTTGCGAAAACCGAAAAAACTTGGCAATCTAGAATAGTTGGTTGGCCCAATAGAGATAACTTGGCGAAATTCGAAGTCACTTGGTTAAAATTTTTGGGGAGCTGCAATTCTGTGCCCACTTCTGTCTACGTCCCTGACAGAGACAAAATTTATGTAAACGTCTTATTTTTTCAGTTGGCCAAATTTGATTTCGGAGTTGGAAATTTTTAATTCTCTCCCCGGCCATAATCCTTCGCTACACCCTTGTTTGCAGGGTTGGGTGTATCGAGCCCCCCCCCCCCCCCCCCCCCCACAAGTGATTGGGCCGCTTCGAATTCTTCATGCTAGTGTCTGAACTACCGGGTAGCAGTTTAAGGGCGGAAGGGTGGTGGCTCAGTCGGTAGCGCTCCAGGCTCGTAATCTGCAGTTCCCAGGTTCGAGTCCCAGCTGGGTTAGCTTTGAGATTTATCTCCGCAAAACTCCCTCCCCCCCCCCTGCCCTCAGTCAGTAGGGGACACCGATGAGCTTGGAAAGGCCACCGTTCGTCGGATGGGACGTTAAGCCGTGGCCCGTGTATGGGAGGGCCATACCCTGTGCACGTTAAAGAACACACTGGATGGCCTTGACGGGAGGCTACCATCTGTCTCCCAACAGCTGTCAGTGAATCCCCTTTCTCCAACCTTCTCAGAGTCCTCGGGGTCCTTGTAACCTGGCCATTTAGTCCATTGTTTGCAAAAAAGTGCCGCTCAGAGGTAAAACAACTCAACCCTAGAATTTAAGGAAGTTGGTATAGGCCTAAATATGCTAATAGTTATTACATTATTTCTAATCCCTTTCTATAACAGTGACGATGATCGATTCTTCAGTTAGTTAAAATTAATCAGGCCCCGTGGCCGAGTGGTTAGCGCGCTTATCTACTGATCTACGGGACCTGGGTTCGAGCCCCGGGTAAGGCATGGATGTTCGTGTTGTTTTCTGCTGAGGTCCTGCCATCCTCTCAGATCTTCTACTGTGGCATATAAACTGACAGGCTTCTGTCAGACCTTTGTGGCAAGCAGCTGCTTGAGGGGGTATTTATTTATTTTTTATTTACCTATTCATTGTATTTCACATTTAAAATGTACACTAAAAATTGCTGCCATACTTTTATTGTGAACTTTGCGTTTTCTTGTAATAAATCAAAATAAGGATATAGAAGTAAAGATAATTTTAAGTTTAGAGGAGTTTTTAAACAAAAGAATTGTCTAAAAAATTAAATGGAGTAATAGAGCTCTGCCCTCCGGGGTCTCCCAGATACCTTTCCAAGTCCCTGAATTGGAAACATCCTTTTTCGCATATATGCATTTGAAGAATGCACTTGCTTTTTTAGGGCGTGGCTCAGTCGGTAGCGCGCCAGGCTCGTAATCTGTAGTTCCCAGGTTCGAGTCCCAGCTGGGTCAGCGTTGAGATTTATCTCCGCAAAATTCCCCGCCCTGCCCACGGTCAGTATGGGACACCGATGGGCTTGAAAAGGCCGCCGTCCGTCGGATGGGACGTTAAGCCGTGGCCCCGTGTGCGGGAGAGCCATACCCTGTGCACGTTAAAGAACAGCTGGATGGCCTTGACGGGAGGCTACCATCTGTCTCCCAACAGCTGTTCCAGTGGGTCCCCTCCCCCAACCTTCTCTGAGCCTTTGGGGTCCTTGTGGCCTGGCCATTTAGCCCATGGTGTACAAAAAAGTGCCGCTCAGAGGTAAAACAATCCAATCCAAAGCACTTGCTTTTTTAATTGCAAATGGTAGTTTGCCTTGCCTTGTTGAAAACAACGTTCTCTGTGCTGGTGTCTCTGAAAATCAAAATTTCCCAAATAGACTGATAATTTCATTTCTTACTGATTGCTGTCAGGGAACTACAAGCCTTAAATTCTCTCAGAGAATTAAAACACGAATTAAACAGATTTTTATTAAAAAATAGATAATTAATATTAACACCTACTAACAAATATGTGGTGCTGAATGTGAACATAAAAATCCCAATGTTATTTTGAAATATTCTAAATGAAAAAAGGCAAAATTTTTTAGTTAAGAGAGCATATTATTTAATGTCGAAATTTTTAGTTGAATTAGTAAGATAAAAAATATAAAAATAAATACCCCCTCAAGCAGCTGCTTGCCACAGAGATCTGACAGGAGCCTGTCAGTTTATATCCCAAAGTAGAAGGTCTGAGAGGATAGCAGGACCTCAGCAGAAAAGCGACACATACATCCATGCCTTACCCGGGGTTCGAACCCAGGTCCCTTAGATCAGTAGCCAAGCGCGCTAACCACTCGGCCATGGGACGGCTTATTAGTAAGATAGTACATAGTAAATGCAATATGATATAAATATATTAAGATTAGCAGATTAAGACATGAAGAAGGTGTAATGAATTATTCAATGTATTATTCTCTCCTGCAGATAAGCTGTTAGCTTTGCGGGACAGCTGTAAATAGGAATGATTTATTTGAATTTGTCTGAAAAAATAAATGATCTAAAAAAAATGATGGACGCTGAAACCCTGTAAAACTCAAAACTCATCTTGCATAGAAAACGTGAAAAATTTAGTTGGGAGTTGATTAGACATTTATGCTCCATATTTCAGTAACTTTTCTATAACTTTTCTATAAATATAGTTTTCATATAACCATATTTCAGAACATAAACGCTAAGGTATAACTCGAAGCTTTGCCTTGATGCAATTATACAAACTTAGACAATGGCATTTCAACTTTCATTAAAAAAAAGGGAGTTTGGTTCTTTTCAACTTTCATTAAAAAAATTTTGGCTTTTTTCAACTTTCATTAAAAATTTGGTTCTTTTTATTTCGTTAAAAAAATTTGGCCCTTTTTCAACCTTCATTAAAAAATTTTTTTGGCGCTTTTCAACTTTCATTAAAAATTTGGTTCTTTTCAACTCTCGTTTAAAAAAATTGGTTCTTTTCAACTTTCATTTAGAAAAAAATTGTTTCTTTTCAACTTTCATTTAGAAAAAAATTGGTTCTTTTCAACTTTCATTTAGAAAAAAATTGGTTCTTTTCATTTCGTTAAAACAATTTGGCTCTTTTTCAACTTTCATTAAAAAAATTTTTAGCTCTTCTCAACTTTCATTAAAAATTTGGTTCCTTTTTCAACTTTCATTTTTAAAAAAAAATTGGTTCTTTTCATTTCGTTAAAAATATTTGGTTCCTTTTCAACTTTCATTAAAAAATTGCTTCTTTTCAATTTCAATAAATATCGTATCGTTAAAGTTCAAAAGTTTGTTTCTCTCATAGTGGTGAATCTCTTGAATATGAATCTTCGTGTGACGTGATTCACTCGTCCGCATTATAAAAAACGCCGCGGATGAGCGGAGGCCAAGTGAGAACGAATCGGTAAAGTGATTCATTCTTGATAACGAATCACTAAAATGATTCGTTCTCACTTGGCCTGCTCATTTTGGGGGCGTTTTTTATAATTCGGACGACTGATTCATGTTGACAGAGGGATGACCCTGGTTTCAACTCTACTCTCGGACACTAAATAAATAACATTATGTTAATTTAAGCGTACAGAAACGTTCCTGTTGTTCCAGCAAATATCTTATTTTCACTTTAACGAGTGCCTAGTAGGTAATGTGCAGATTACCTAGGTATTTTGAGAAATGAAACAATTTTCCGCACGTTAACGGATCACCCTAGTTAATCTGCACAATACCTAGATAATCTGTAGAATAACTGATTTCTGCACTTGAGCGGTAACATATATATTGCATATTTCATTTTTAGACTTTCGAAATATTCCAGTGTGTCAATTTTTTTTTATTTTTAAGACTTATGTTCAAAAATCAGCTTGTTCTTTATTACAACTTGCAAAGTATTTAAAATTTCAGTTTAGTTTTATAATCTATAACCTGAGCCAAAACAAAATCTCGTATTTCACGTATTTTAAATAAGCTAATAAAATTAAGCGAAAAATAAAAAATTTAGACTGAAAAAAAGTGTTCCCAGGGGAAGAAAAAAATTAAAAAATCAATTTTGTCACGAACATTGTATAAAAAAATTTTAATACAATGTTCGTAATTTCAAATTATTAATCGCATATTAATGCACATCACTACTAATTCATCCATTTATTTGAAATAATTTTTATTATTAAATATTTTTATTTGTACTATACATTATGTATAATTAAAATTTGCGGCCATTTTAGAAAAGATTTTGTATTAATGCAGTCTACAAAATAATTTACTATGATTAATCGAAATGTTATTCATCTATTAATAATGTTGTACTAAACCTGAAATTTTGTTTCATGATTTTATTTCATGATTAAATTTCGTATCTTTTAAAGCTACCACTACAAATTCCTAAATTTTCCCAAGACAATGGTATGTTATTTTCAGATGAGCCCCAGTTGTTTGGCATACATCAAATTATATTTTATATATAAAATTGCGACCACACGTGATCGAATAGAGCACTTAAATATTATATCACTGTTAATAAAGTCGAGCAAAAAATTATCTATTAGAAATTATTTTGTATTTGAAAACACTACCGTTATATTAATATAATTAATTATTACATTAAAATTTCATTTAAACTTATAACATTTTGTTACGATTTTTATGCGAAGATTAAGTACATGGCATCCTGATATATCCTATCGTATGGCATATAAACTGACAGGCTCCTGTAAGACCTAGGGCCGGGGGTGCTCAGTCGGTAGCGCGCCAGGCTCGTAATCTGTAGTTCCCAGGTTCGAGTCCCAGCTGGGTCATCGTTAAGATTTATCTCCGCAAAATTCCCCCGCCCTGCTCACGGTCAGTAGGGGACACCACTTTGCTTGGAAAGGCCGCCGTCCGTCGGATGGGACGTTAAAGCCGTGGCCCCGTGTGCGGGAGAGTGCACGTTAAAGAACTGCTGGATGGCCATGACGGGAGGCTACCATCTGTCTCCTAACGGCTGTTCCAGTGGGTCCCCTCCCCCAACCTTCTCTGAGCCTTCGGGGTCTTGTGACCTGGCCATTTAGCCCATGGTGTGCAAAAAAGTGCAGCTTCAGAGGTAAAACAACCCAATCCTGTCAGACCTCCGTAGCAAGCAGCTGCTTGAGGGGGTATTTTTTTTTATCCAACACTGAAATTGAAAGACCAACTTACTTATTTCTCCAAGTATTCCTTTGGCGAAGAATTGCCCAGTTGATAGTTGTCATCAATCAGCAACTTCTCATTCTATCATTGGGATAAAGTCCGACTTGGTTTACGAAAAGCCATCTCACATGTTCCACACACAGAGTCCACAGTCTTCATAACCAAAGTGTCCTCACCAGTGATATTCACAGCATCAAACACTCATTAAACCCCTTCTATATACTGTGCGCACTGGATGAAACTCTAGAAGGTCACGGTGTCGCTTAAATCAGTCCTCGGCGGATTTTTTTTTCATATAATCTAAAAAACGAAACTGTTAAAAAAAAGGAAAGAACTAAAATGATGCCGAAACAGACGAGAAAAGAGAACTATCGTTTGTCGCCAACGGCGAGCAGCCGATTCATGCACCGCGCGGGAGCTTTTTGCCAGCAGACGACATACAGACTGGAAAGGCGTGAAGCCACCCCGGTCACGTGACACTGCGAACGGCACGTGGGAGCATCGGCGCTCGTGAGGAGCGGGTCACAGAGCTCGTAATCGTTTTCGGCCGCACACGGAGGCATCTCGGATGCGGCAGGATGAGGAGGTTAAACGCTGGGTGGCATTTGTCAGCCGAAAATGGTGGATTTTTCCTCTTTCGTATTTTGCTTTCGGAATCAGAATTTATTGCGATAAACCATAATTCATAACCCAGGTCTAGGTCAAAGTCGGCGGAGGAATTAGAATCTGATCACGTAAAGTCCATTTGAAGTAAATGAGAGAAAAATTGACCAAAAAAGACAACTAAAATATTCGCGAGCCCATGTGAAGTTCGAATTTAGACTCATTTAAGGTCACTCACACCGACATCGAAATAATTGATCAACACATTGACTGTGATGAGAAGACCCATGTTCGGAGGGGCGGGGGTAGCTCAGTCGGTAGCGCGCTAGGCTCGTAATCTGTAGTTCCCAGATTTGAGTCCCATCTGGGTCAGCGTTGAGATTTATCTCCGCAATACTCCCCGCCCTGCCCACGGTCAGTAGGGGACACCGATGGGTTTGGAAAGGCCGCCGTCCGTCGGATGGGACGTTAAGCCGTGTCCCCGTGTGCGGGAGAGCCATACCCTGTGCACGTTAAAGAACACGCTGGATGGCCTTGACGGGAGGCTACCATCTGTCTCCCAACAGCTGTTCCAGTGGGTCCCCTGCCCCAACATTCTCTGAGCCTTCGGGGTCCATGTGACCTGGCCATTTAGCCCATGGCGTGCAAAAAAGTGCCCCTTAGAGGTAAAACAACCCAACGTTAAAGAACACGCTGAATGGCCTTGACGGGAGGCTATCATCTGTCTCCCAACAGCTGTTCCAGTGGGTCCCCTCCCCCAACCTTCTCTGAGCCTTCGGGGTCCATGTGACCTGGCCATTTAGCCCATGGGGTGCAAAAAAGTGCAGCTCAGAGGTAAAACAAACCAACTTCTATCTCTTCCTTATCAAAGGCTTTCGCTACATCTGTAAAGACTGTAGACCGTTTTTCCTCCTTTTAAAGACCTACCGTTTTCTTTTCGACTACACGGAGAATTTGATTCACTGCAGAACGGTTTTTTTATGAAAAACCGTTCTGAATGAAACCAAACGTATAAGTGGTATGGTGGAATTTAAATGGATATAAGAAATTTTTCCGTTTCATATTATTCTCTCAAGCAATTTACAGTCGCTCAAAAAAATATCCGAACACTACGGTTGATTACAGAATTCAGAAAAAATATCTGGCAATGATTTTTTTTTAGAAATTAGTGATCTGGCAACCTTCGTGTCACGTGATTACAGAATTCAGGAAAAATATCTGCAGCGTGTACAGCAACTGTACACGCTCCAGTTACCGTTCACAGCAAAATGGAGCGTGTGCAGTAACTGCACACGCTCCAGTTTGCTGTGAACGGTAACTGCACACGCTCAATATTTCCGTGAGTGAGCCCACACGATCCAGGTCTTTGTGAGCTCACACGATCCAATGTGCTGTGAACATTAACCGCAACCGCTCCAGTTTGCTGTGAACGGTAACTGCACACGCTCCATATTCATTGCATTATATATTCATACGCATAATATATATTAAAAAGTATCCGAACACTATGGTTGATTATAGAATTCAGAAAAAATATCTAGCAACGATTTTTTTAGAAATTAGTGATCTGGCAACTTTCGTGTCACGTGACACGAAGGTTGCCAGATCACTAATTTCTTAGAAATAACTAATTAATTAAATTTTTTGTTTTAAATTTATTTAAGATAACTAATTAATTAGAGCCGCCATTTCGTTATAAAATATCCATCGACCTAAAAATGGCCTTCGTAATGAATTCAAATCATTTTTTTTTTCTCCTAGTTTTATAGTCTTCCTTGGGCATGAATTAGATACGGGTTCAGAAATCGGTGGAAATAGCTTCTCTTCACAGGAACAAAACCGAACACGTTATTTCGGGTGAAAAAAAAATGAATCAGGTCCTTAATGGATTCATAAAACTGCGAATCACGTGCCACTAAAAGGTCATTATTTGGATAACAGAACTAATAGAAAAAAAATGGCGGCTTATCTATTGATCGCCGGTGATTATAAAAAGAAAGAACTGTTGTAATTGAGAAGGGGGGGGGGCTAAAATCTCAATCCTTATTTTCTCTATTACTCATCCCCTTCATTTGCGAACAAAAAAAATTTAGCTGCTGGATTATTTTTTAGAAGCGTAGGTTGTCAGTGAGGTACTAATGACGTCAATTACAAAACTTCTTTACTAGAAAAGCCTTACCCAAAGAGGAACGCAAATTTTTCAGCATTGATAGCAATGTTCAATAAATAGTTTTTAATATATATAAATATCAATAATTAGCTTATTATTATTCAGCAGACTTGTTTTTCTAACGACCTGTCAAAAAGCCGAAAGGCGGAAGAGGTCGAGGGTATGATTTTAGTCCAATGAATTTCTTTTAATCTTCTCCGTTAATCTCAAATCTAATAGCAGTCCCGTCCTCAGTTTGAATTCCGCTTTTGACCCGACCTCGGAGACAAGATGTCAATGTCAAGGCAGTTAAGCGATACTTATCGCATAGGAAATGGTCGTTTATAAGGTGGCTAATGATAGGTGTCTACACGCGGAGACACACATTTAAAAAAAGTAGGGGAATTAGACCCCCTTTTTTTGCCTTTTTTAGCCCCACTTCTTCTTTATACTAGAATGAATCAAAAGATTTCGTTCATCAAAAACCAACGCCTGACGTATTCGCTGAACTGATATAAAGAGGAAGTGTGAAATACCGATGCCACCCTAAGCTTCTTTAATTATAATGAATAATGATTATTATACATTAGCAGATTGCATTGTCAGGGCCCAGTGGTTGACCAGTTGAAAATCAATTGAGTTGCTCCCCAAATGGAAAGAAATACCGATGCCATCACAAGTTTCTGCAATTATGATGAATAATAATTATTACCCATTGGCAGATTGCACTGCCATGGCCCAGTGGTTGACGATTTGGACATCAAGTGAGCTACGCCCCAACTCGAAAGAAAAGTCTTTAATTGGAAAAATTAATTCTTCTAATTAACTCTCCCCAAGTAGGGGATAATGTACATTATACGTTTTCATGGAATAGAGAAAGTAATTTCAAGGGAAAATGTCAGACGCAGATTTTAATGAGTTGTTTCAGAGGAGGTGATTATTTCATTTGCAATACAACTGTTATTAGTGAGGCAAATCAACATTCCAACAGAGGCGCCGATAAGAGAGTAGTGGGAGAGGGCATAGACCTCGGAAATATATAAAATAGAATTCCGCTCACTCCCTCTTCAAAAAATATAATAAAACGCAAAATAGCATTTTTTTTTTCAAAGGGTCGGGGGTGGCTCAGTCGGTTGCACGCCAGCTGAGCCAGCATTGAGATTTATCTATAGTTGTTTTATTAAATCGATTTTTAGTGTCGGGCATATAATATGGAGTTAAAATAAAATTATGCGAAGACACCTGTCTTGGATTTCGAGGGGTGGGGTGGCTCAGTCGGCAGCGCGCTAGGCTCGTAATCTGTAGTTCCCAGGTTCGAGTCCCAGCTGGTTCAGCGTTTAAATTTATCTCCGCAAAATTCCCTGCCCTGCCCACGGTCAGTAGGGGACACCGATGGGCTTGGAAAGGTCACCGTCCGTTGGATGGGACGTTAAGCCGTGGCCCCCGTGTGCGGGAGAGCCATACCCTGCGAACGTTTAAGAACACGCTGGGTGGCCTTGACGGGAGGCTACCATCTGTCTCCCAACAGCTGTTCCAGTGGGTCCCCTCCCCCAACCTTCTCTGAGCCTTCGGGGTCCATGTGACCTGGCCATTTAGCATATGGTGTGCAAAAAAGTGCCGCTCAGAGGTAAAGCAATCCAACCCAATCCTTGGATTTCGTAACAAGTAGTAGACAAGTTTCAGATTTCGACAAGACGACGAGGTTTTTCGTTTTGAGGTGGGGGGGGGGGGGAGGAATCGAACCCTCATCTCTAAACTCCTGGTACGTCCTTGGCTATTGATCCAAGGGACTCGAGCCCGGTAAAGCATGGATGCCTCAGTCTCGCCTTCCTCACAGATCTAAGGCATATTAAACTGACAGGCTCCTATCAGACCTCTAGAGCAAACAATTGCTTGAGGAGTAATTTATTATTTTATTGTTAGAAAACGAGATTTAGATAGCTTTGACTAAGATCGTCGGGGGCGGGGGTGGCTCAGTCGGTAGCGCGCCAGGCTCGTAATCTGTGGTTCCCAGGTTCGAGTCCCAGTTGGGTCAGCGTTGAGATTTATCTCCACAAAATTCCCCGCCCTGCCCACGGTCAGTAGGGGACACCGATGGGCTTGGAAATGTCGCCGTCCGTCGGATGGGACATTAAGCTGTGGCCCCGTGTGCGGGATAGCCATACTCTGTGCACGTTAAAGAACACGCTGGATGGCCTTACCAGTTGTCTCCCAACAGCTGTTCCAGTGGGTCCCCTCCCCCAACCTTCTCTGAGCCTTCGGGGTCCATGTGATCTGGCCATTTAGCCCATGGTGTGCAAAAAAGTGCCGCTCAGAGGTAAAACAACCCAACTAAGATCGTTATCGTCAGTCACGGTTTTTCATAAAAAGCTTCTTAAGAAATTTCCTCTTTTAGTCAGAGTCTCTTTTCGTCAGAGGAATGGTTAAGAAGAAATTTCCTTCTTAACCATTTCTCTGACGTGGCCAGCGAGTTATGATGACGTGTCCACTGAGTTATGACGTCAGCTTTAGTGGACCTAAAAAAAAATAAAAAATTCTTGTATATTTATTTTTGTTATTTCAACTGGTAAGTTTTAAAATTAATCTTCATACTAATTTATATTTGCAAATATACATTATTCAGAAAAATTATTCGAATATATAAACGTTATCATAAATCTAGTACATGCGAATAATTTTGTTTCTAAATAATGCATACTTTTAAATATACATATATTAGTATTAAATTTAATTTTAAAACTTACCGGTAGAAATAACAGAAATAAAAATATAAAAAAATTTGTATATTTTTTGTGTTTACTAATATTTACGTCATAGTTAGTGGACTGGCCTTTGTGTAGGTGGTATTGAATGGTCCTAATAAAGCGCAGTTCCCAGATCCAGAGTCCCATCTTGGCCAGCGTTGAGATTTATGTTCGCTAACCTCAAGCCCCCCCCCTCTCTCCTACTACCCTCGTTCAGACCCTCTCCTTTGGGATACTTATGACCTGACCATTTAGCCCACTGTGTGCCAAAAAGTTCCCTCTTAAATATAACAACTCAACATTATAAAGTACACATCAAGGGTATACACAGTCCTATCAGAATAATATGACCATCTACCATAGTGTAGGGTTGTTTTACCTTTTCTGAGCGGCACTTTTTTGCACACGATGGGCTAAATGGCCAGGCCACAAGGACCACGAAGGCTCAGGGAAGGTTGGGGGAGGGGACTCACTGGAACAGCTGTTGGGAGACAGATGGTAGCCTCGCTTAAAGGCCATCCAGCGTGTTCTTTAACGTGCACAGGGTATGGCTCTCCCGCACACGGGCCACGTCTTAAAGTCCCATCCGATGGACGGCGGTCTTTCCAAGCCCATCGGTGTTCCCTACTGTCCATGGGCAGGGTGGGGAATTTTGCGGAGATAAATCTCAACGCTGACCCAGATGGGATTCGAACCTGGAAACTACAGATTACGAGCCTGGCGCGCTACCGACTGAGCCACCCCCGTCCCACCATACTATATGTATGGTAGGTGGTCATATTATTCTGAGACGAATGTATATATTTAACCCATTAGAAATATACAATCCAATTTCTGGCCTTCCTTGCCTATATTCTGCTTGGCTTCTTCCAGGGCGAGTTTCTGCTGAACTGCGAATAATTGGTCTTTTTCTGTATTCATTAATCGTCTCCCTACATGGCGTTGTCTTCCTCCTAACGTTCGAGCAACAGAATATTAATGAAGGATTTCAAATCTGTTCCGCATGTAATACAAGAGAATTACATTCGTCGGCGCTTTCCGAACACGTCCGAAACATTCATTAGTGATACGTTTAGAAGTCATTTAGATCCCAATCGGAACCAGAAACTCATTACGTAGGTTGAATTTTCATGCTCCGAGTGGACCACGTGATCTTATTATAACGATTGAGGAATCGATTACAAAAGATTACTGAGTTAATAATATTATTAGTTCTTGATGCTACCGGCATTTCCCAGCTGGGTCAGCGTTGAGATTTATCTCCGCAAAATTCCCTGCCCTGCCCACGGTCAGTAGGGGACACCGATGGGCTTGGAAATGCTGCCGTCCATCGGATGGGACGTTAAGCCGTGGCCCCGTGTGCGGGAGGACATACCCTGTGCACGTTAAAGAACACGCTGAATGGCCTTGATGAGAGGCTACCATCTGTCTCCCAACAGCTGTTCCAGTAGGTCCCCTCCCCCAACCTTCTCTTTGCCTTCGGGGTCCATGTGACCTGGCCATTTAGCCCATGGTGTGCAAAAAGGTGCCGCTCAGTGGTAAAACAACCCAACCCAACGCTACCGGCATCGATATAGATTCTGACTATGACTGAATAATATTACCAATAAGAAAAAAAATTGGACAAATATTTCTGATGGGAGAAAATATTATTTTTATTTCTCTCTTTTTTTTTTGCAAGTGTTTTGTAATGAGAATTTGTTTTTTATTGAGTCGGCCATTTTCGCTCACGTTCTGCTCCAGCAATGCTAATGGCAAACGTCATTGCGCGTGCGATTGTTTTCGAGATTAGTGACGTGATAGATAGTGTTGGGCCAACCGAGGCACGTTCTAACCGTTGCTATGGTAATGACAACGCTGCCTAATTTGAACTATTGCGAAGAGCAAATCTCATTGGTTGTCAAGTTACAGTCATTTCAGGTTACAGAACAACTTGTATAGCTTCGTTAGTATAAACCCGGATGCTTTTGAGTCCTTATCAAACTCATGTTTGGTTTGTAACCAATGACATTCCGATAGAACACAGAAATTAATTTCGTCTAGTTTAAATTCCGTCCCGTGGCCGGGTGGTTAGCGCGCTTGGCTACTGATCTAAGGGACCTGGGTTCGAGCCTCGGATAAGGCATGGATGTTTGTGTGTTGACTTTCTGCTGAGGTACTGCCATCCTCTCAGATCTTCTACTGTGGCATATAAACTGACAGGCTCCTGTGAGACCTCTGTGGCAAGCAGCTGCTTGAGGGGGGTATTTATTTATTTATTAAATTCAAAATGCTGAAGAGCAGAGATTGTACAGTCGCTCAAAAAAGTATCCGAACATTATGGTTAATTACAGAATTCAGAAAAAATATCTGGCAACGTTTTTTAGAAAATAATGATTTGGCAACCTTCGTGTACAGGTCGCTCAAAAAAATATCCGAACACTATGGTTGATTGCAGAATTCAGACAAATATCTGGCAACGAATTTTTTAGAAATTAGTGATTTGGCAACCTTCGTGTACAATCACTCAAAAAAAAATATCCGAACACTATGGTTGAGTACAGAAAATAAATCTGGTATTTTTTAAGTTGATACGAACACTATTGATTACAGAAAAAATATCTGGCAACGATTTTTTTGAAATCAGTGATCTGGCAACCTTCGTGTCACGTGACACGAAGGTTGCCAGATCATTAATTTCTAAAAAAACGTGGCCAGATATTTTTTCTGAATTCCGTAATGAACCATAGTGTTCGGACATTTTTTTGAGTGACTGTAGGTGGTCATATTATTTTGATACTAGATCGTGTGGGCTCACTCACGGAAATATTGAGCGTGTGCAGTTACCGTTCACAGCAAACTGGAGCGTGTGCAGTAACTGCACACGCTCCAGTTTGCTGCGAACGGTAACTGGAGCGTGTACAGTTGCTGTACACGCCCCAGATATTTTTCCTGAATTCTTTAATCGCGTGACACGAAGGTTGCCAGATCACTAATTTCTAAAAAAAATCGTTGCCAGATATTTTTTCTGAATTTTGTAATCAACCGTAGTGTTCGGATATTTTTTTGAGCGACTGTACATATATATATGTTGTAATTCCAATAGGCAACGTGCAGCATGATATCAGCTTGTTTCCTCTGCACGAGAGTGGCCGGTTTGCCCCAGAGGCTCATGAGGGGCTTGCCTGGGAGTTCCTCAAAATTCCGTTTTCTTTTATAAGAACATTTCATCGAGTAAAATATTTTAAAATAATCTACTAGTTTTGCACACATCTCGTCTTTTTACATAGCTTAATACCAAATGTGATATTTGTTAAATACACTAAGATGAACAGATATTTATTTCGGTTGATAATTAAGCGCAAATTTAAATTTAAAATTTCTATTTAAGTATTTCTGTAATTCAATTTATTTAACCTTCTGTATTCCCTTTTTCCCATTCGTAAGTTACAAATATTTTTAGAGAATTAGTACTCCCCTTTCCCAAATACACTCCTTCTAACCTCTCGAAACTTTTGCTCCTATGATCTCTCGACTCTTTTACTCCAAAGGACTCTCGACTCTTTTACTCCAAAGGGCTCTCGAATCTTTTGCTCCAAATGGCTCTCGAATCTTTTGCTCCAAAGGGCTCTCGAATCTTTTGCTCCAAAGGGTTCTCGAATCTTTTGCTCCAAAGGATTCTCGAATCTTTTGCTTCAAATAACTCTCGAATCTTTTGCTCCAAAGAACTCTCGAATCTTTTGCTCCAAAGGGCTCTCGAATCTTTTTCTCCAAAGGCTTCCCGAATCGTTTTACGCCTTGGGCCTTAGATACTTTTATCCGCCATTGGTGCATGGAGTCAAGAACTGCTTTCATAATTTTAGAAGTGAATTGCCCCGGTGAAGCCATGGATGTTTGTGATGCTTTTCTGCTGAGATCTCGCCGTCCTCACAGACCTTCTACTATTTGGAATAAACTGGCAGGCTCCTGTCAGACCTCTGTGTCAAGCAGCTGATTGAGGGAATATTTTTATTTGCGATTCAAAAATGTCTGATCGGGTCACTTTGGTCTCAGCCAGACCTCCGAATTTCGAAAAGTCAAGGGTTGTTGGACTCGGTTGTTTTTCCTCTGAAAGGATCTCTTTTTCCACACAATGGATAAATCGCCAAGTCACGAGGACACCGAGGGCTTATGGAAAGTTGGGGGAAGGGGACCCAATGGGCAAATGTTAGGAGACAGATTGTAGCCTCTCGTCAAGGCAATTCTGCATCAAACTGCCCCCCCCCCCCCGCTGTTATTTTTCTGTGGATTCGAGCCTGTATGTATTACACGTACTTTTCGGGAAATTTGATAAAAATCACTAAACTGGAAGGGGCGTTGGTGGCTCAGTCGGTAGCGCGCCTGGCTCGTAATCTATAGTTCCCAGGTTCGAGTCCCAGCTGGGTCAGCGTTGAGATTTATCTCCGCATAATTCCCCGCCCTGCCCACGGTCAGTAGGGAACACCAATGGGCTTGGAAAGGCCGCCGTCCGTCGGATGGGACCTTAAGCCGTGGCCCGTGTGCGAGAGAGCCATACTCTGTGCACGTTAAAGAACACGCTGGATGGCCTTGATGGGAGGCTACCATCTGTCTCCCAACAGCTGTTCCAGTGGGTCCCCTCCCCCAACCTTCTCTGAGCCTTCGGGGTCCATGTAACCTGTCCATTTAGCCCATGGTGTGCAAAAAAGTGCCGCTCAGAGGTAAAACAACCCAACCCAACCTACGCAAAGCTCAGCCATTGAGGTCCTTGTGACCAGGCAATTTAGCCCATTTAATGCACAAAAGTCAAACTGAGAAGAAAGACGAACAGATAAGAAAGAGATTTCTCATCGCATTACGATGTTTCCCGTGCCAAGCAACAATTTCTAGCGCAATCAAACGAAAGATCAGCCGTTTGACAGAATTGATATACAAGATGATGGATGAAAGAGGATGGGAGAGGGATCGCAGGCAGCTGAGTCAGGAGGTGGGATGAAGAGATTGAGCAAACAGCAATCAAGGTGATGGCTAGAACTTCTTTTTTCCCCTGAATTAATTACTTTTACCTCTTTAAAAGCTAACCCGTTTACAATCAGCGAAACTGATGAGACGGAAAAGATTTAACCCCAACCGTAATTGACAGTAACGAAAAAAAGTCTAACTAATCGATATGCAACGCACAAGGCTTGCTAATTCGCGCGTTCTTGGTCAATGACTACAATGGATTATTCATCAACTTCAATAAATGACTATTAGTGAAGTAATAGACCAATCTCATGACTTTAATTAAGCGCTTCGGGAAAAAAGCAGTACAATTTCTGTATCTACATCAGGGTTACTAAATTACATTTTCCGTCGAGTCAGGGGGCGGGGGTGGCTCAGTCGGTAGCGCGCCAGGCTCGTAATCTGTAGTTCCCAGGTTCGAGTTCCAGCTGGGTCAGCGTTGAGATTTATCTCCGCAAAATTCCCCGCCTTGCCCACGGTCAGTAGGGGACACCGATGGGCTTGGAAAGACCGCCGTCCATTGGATGGGACTTTAAGACGTGGCGCCGTGTGCGGGAGAGCCATACCCTGTAGAACACAGCGTTAAAGAACACGCTGGATGGCCTTGACGGGAGGCTACCATCTGTCTCCCAACAGCTTGTTACAGTGGGTCCCAACCTTCTCTGAGCCTTCGGGGTCCATGTGGCCTGGCCATTCAGCCCATGGTGTGCAAAAAAGTGCCGCTCAGAGGTAAAACAACCCAACGTTAAAGAACACGCTGGATGGCCTTGACGGGAGGCTACCATCTGTCTCCTACCAGATGTTCCAGTGGGTCCCCTCCCCCAACCTTCTCTGAGCCTTCGGGGTCCATGTGACCTGGCCATTTAGCCCATGGTGTGCAAAAAAGTGCCGCTCAGAGGTAAAACAACCCAACCCGTCGAGTCAGTTTTTTTTTTTTCGTTAATTTTGAGTCTTTTTCCAGAAACTAATATCCACGGTCAACACCTGGATTAGTCCGTAGCGCGCCACACTCGTAATCTGCACTTCCCAACTTCGAGGACCAACTTTGAGATTAATCTCCGCAAAATTCCCCGCCCTGCCTGGGCTTGGAAAGGACGCCGTCCGTCGGGTGAAACATTAATCCATGGCGGTGTTCAGGGCAGTCGTACCCTGTGCAAGTTAAAGAACACACTGGGTGGTCTTTACGGAAGACTACCATCTCTCTCCCAACAGCTGTCTAGTGGATCCCTTACTCCAATTTTCTCTGAACCCTCGGGGTTCGGTTGGGTTGTTTTACCTCTGAGCGGCACTTTTTTGCACACCATGGGCTAAATGGCCAGGTCACATGGACCCCGAAGGCTCAGAGAAGGTTGGGGGAGGGGACCCACTGGAACAGCTGTTGGGAGACAGATGGTAGCCTCCCGTCATGGCCATCCAGCGGTTCTTTAATGTGCACAGGGTATTGCTCTCTCCCGCACACGGAGCCACGGCTTAACGTCCCATCCGACGGACGGCGGCCTTTCCAAGCCCATCGGTGTCCCCTACTGACCATGGGCAGGGCGTTGAATTTTGCGGAGATAAATCTCAACGCTGACCCAGCTAGGACTCGAACCTGGGAACTACAGATTACGAGCCTGGCGCGCTACCGACCCGCCCCAACCCTCGGGGTCCTTGTGACTTGCATATTCAGCCCATTGTGTGAAAAAAAGTTTCCTCAGAGTTAAAACAACCCAGAAACAATCCCAGGGTCAGAGGTGGAAACTAGAGAAACACATATCGATTATAAGATGCTTGTTCTCAAAGAGAATGAAATTTTTCCTGACCGAGTGGGGGCGGGGGTGGCTCAGTCGGTAGCGCTCCAGGCTCGTAATCTGTAGTTCCCAGGTTCGAGTCCCAGCTGGGTCAGCCTTGAGATTTATCTCCGCAAAATTCTCCGCCCTGCCACGTCCGTCGGATGGGACGTTAAGCCGTGGCCCCGTGTGCCTGAGAGATGTACCCTGTGCACGTTAAAGAACACACTGGATGGCCTTGACGGGAGGCTACCACCTGTCTCCCAACAGCTGTTCCAGTGGGTCCCCTCCCCCAACCTTCTCTGAGTCTTGGGGGTCCATGTGACTTGGTCATTTAGCCTATGGTGTGCAAAAAAGTGCCGCTCAGAGGTAAAACAACCCAACCTGACCAAGTGGTTAGCGCGCTTGGCTGCTGATCAAAGGAATCTGCAGTCGAGTACCAGATAAGTCATCGATATTTGTCTTTCAACGGAAGTTCTCACCTTCTCTCAGACCATTTCTATGAAGTATAAACTGACAGACTCCTTTCAGACCTCTGTGGTAAGCAGCTTCTTGAGGGACAGGGCCAGGTATGTACTTAGGATTTAGTTTCTTGAGGGGCGAGGGGAAAGGTCAGAGGTTAACACTAGAGTAGAGTCTACTAATTATTAAAACATTCCTCAGATAGGAAATGTTAAATGATATTCTATATGGAATTAGATATCAGTTTTTTTAATCTACTGATACTATATAATAATAAATAAATACCCCCTCAAGCATTTGACGCGAAACTCTTCGATGAGTTCATTCACACCACACCTTTGACGCGAAACTCTTCGATGAGTTCATTCACACCAAACCTTTGACGCGAAACTCTTCGATAAGTTCATTCATTAAACGTTGACGCGAAACTCTTCGATAAGTTCATTCACACCAAACGTTTGACGCGAAACTCTTCGATAAGTTCATTCACAGCAAACCTTTGACGCGAAACTCTTCGATAAGTTCATTACCACCAAACGTTTGACGCGAAACTCTTCGATAAGTTCATTCACACCAAACCTTTGACGCGAAACTCTTCGATAAGTTCATTCACACCAAACGTTTGGCGCGAAACTCTTCGATAAGTTCATTCACAGCAAACGTTTGGCGCGAAACTCTTCGATAAGTTCATTCATTAAACGTTGACGCGAAACTCTTCGATAAGTTCATTCACAGCAAACGTTTGACGCGAAACTCTTCGATAAGTTCATTCACACCAAACGTTTGACACGAAACTCTTCGATAAGTTCATTCACAGCAAACGTTTGACGCGAAACTCTTCGATAAGTTCATTCACACCAAACGTTTGACGCGAAACTCTTCGATAAGTTCATTCACATCAAACGTTTGGCGCGAAACTCTTCGATAAGTTCATTCACACGAAACGTTCGGCGCGAAACTCTTCGATAAGTTCATTCACACGAAACGTTTGGCGCGAAACTGTTCGATAAGTTCATTCACAGCAAACGTTTGGCGCGAAACTCTTCGATAAGTTCATTCACACCAAACGTTTGGCGCGAAACTCTTCGATAAGTTCATTCACACCAAACGTACATCGATCGATAACTGCTTTCACAAGACATGTAACGGCAGCGCCCCCAGAAATTTCGGTCACTTTTCGAGGGATTACTCATAACCCACGGCAGCTAAGAACCCGATCAGTTACCCCAACAGGACTAGAACCACGGTCGTCTATATAACTACCAGGTCCGAACATTCTGTTTGTGACGTCACCAACGTGGGGCTATTGAAGAGTTGTAGGCTAGAACAAGATATAGGATTCATCGCTTGCTTTGGACAAAAAGATGTTTTAAACTTATAATTTAAATATTACAAGCAAATAATATATAATAGTTTTCATATGATTTTAGGATATTATTAGGCTTAAATATTGCACTCATTTTGTAGTTGTCACTTTTCTTATTGCTGTGCACTTTGGTATAATAATTTGAAAAATATGCTCTGTCATGCTACTTCTCTGGGGGCGGGGGTGGCTCAGTCGGTAGTGCGCCAGGCTCGTAATCTGTAGTTCCCAGGTTCGAGTCCCAGCTGGGTCAGCGTTGAGATTAATCTCCTCAAAATTGCCCGCCCTGCCCTCGGTCAGTAATGAGACGCCATTGGGCTTGAAAAGGACGCCGTCCGTCAGATGGGACGTAAAGCCGTTGTTCAGTGTGCGGGAGAGTCATACCCTGTGCACGTTTAAGAACACGCTGGATGGCCTTGACGGGAGGCTACCATCTGTCTCCCAACAGCTGTCCCAGTGGGTCCCCTCCCCCAACCTTCTCTGAGCCTTCGGGATCCTTGTGACCTGGCCATTTAGCCCATGGTGTGTAAAAAAAGCGCCGCTCAGAGGTAAAACAACCCAACCCATACTAAATTGCACTGATCTTTTGTTCAGCTAGCATTAAAACATTTTTCAGTGAATTTCTACTCACATGTGACTGAAGAAAAATTTATGCATAGCTTATATAGTACATCATGTACCATGATGATCACTGTATACCACAAACAGAAAAATTATCTTTACAGCATTTACTTGCTACAGAAATCTAATACAGCCTGCCATTATAACCTGTAGATCTCTCTGAGGAAAAGAATACCTCAGCCATAATACATGGGGGCGGGGGGGGGGCTCAGTCGGTAGCGCGCCAGGCTCGTAATCTGTAGTTCCCAGGTTCGAGTCCCAACTGGGTCAGCGTTGAGATTTATCTCCGCAAAATTCCCCGCCCTGCCCACGGTCAGTAGGGGACACCGATGGGCTTGGAAAGGCCGCCGTCCGTCGGATGGGACGTTAAGCCGTGGCCCCGTGTGCGAGAGAGCCATATCCTGTGCACGTTAAAGAACACGCTGGATGGCCTTGATGGGAGGCTACCATATATCTCCCAACAGCTGTTCCAGTGGGTCCCCTCCCCCAACCTTCTCTGAGCCTTCGGGGTCCATGTGACCTGGCCATTTAGCCCATGGTGTGCAAAAAAGTGCCGCTCAGAGGTAAAATAAACCAACCCAACCCATAATACATGATAAAAGAAAATTCCATACACTCCCCATGGCTCAAAATTTGGTCACTGTATTCCATAGCCAGCTACACTAATCATTGGTACAGTCGCTCAAAAAAGTATCCGAACACTATGGCTGATTACAGAATTCAGAAAAAATATCTGGCAACGATTTTTTTTAGAAATTAGTGATCTGACAACCTTCGTGTCACGTGACACGAAGGTGACACGAAGACACGTGACACGAAGGTTGTCAGATCACTAATTTCTAAAAAAAATCGTTGCCAGATATTTTTTCTGAATTCTGTAATCAGCCATAGTGTTCGGATACTTTTTTGAGCGACTGTACATATAAGAATCAAATGACAAGTGAATATTATCCTATCCTTCTCATCCTCATTGGGGGCCTAACAACAGATAACATTCAAGTGTTTAATGCTTGTTTCAAATTTAGCTATAAGAAACGTTTCATTAATGCACTCATATCCTAGAAGAGCATCACTAGTATGTTGGCTGAGAAGCAAACTTATGCGTTGGAGATGATTCTTATCTTCCTTCCCTCAAAAAAAAATTTAAGATTATTTTTAAATATCTGACCTTTATCTGTCTATCTGGTGGCTTTCAAGCCGAGTTGCTATGTTTTACCTCTGAGCGGCACTTTTTTTTGCACACCATGGGCTAAATGGCCAGGTTACAAGGACCCCGAAGGCTCAGGGAAAGTTGGGGGAGTGACCCACTGGAACAGCTGTTGGTAGACAGATGGCAGCCTCCTGTCAAGGGCATCCAGCGTGTTCTTTAACGTGCACAGAGTATGGCTCTCCCGCACACGAGGCCGTGGGGAGCGCGGGGAATTTTGCGGAGATAAATCTTAACGCTGACCCAGCTGGGACTCGAACCTAGTAACTACAGATTACGAGCATGGCGCGCTACCGACTGAGCCACCCCGACCCCTGAAAACCGAGAATATCTAAGTTCTAACGGAGAAATTCTTCTGTGAGGACATCAAGAGAATTTGTATAACACTGTATATAACAGTGTTGTAGAGTTTTTTAAATTTATGCTTACAATAATTATTGTTTTTTAAACTTGTTGCCCCTGATGGCATTATTTAGCTCCGGGTGCTTTTTTATGCTGTGGATCGGCAGTAAACTATTTGAGATAATTCGTGTTTGTTAGGCTTATTTTCTCTGATGGCATTATTTAGTTCTGGGGGCTTTTTTATACTGCACATTGACGGTAAATTGTTTACGATAATATATGTTTTTAGGCTTATTTTCTCTGATAGGATTATTTAGAACAGGGTCTTTTATTACTGAGGATTGGCAGTGAGTTTACAATTTTTTAGTCTTGTTATAAGTTTACTATGTTCTTGGGGAGTGGGTAAAAAGGGCAGAATGGCAGTTCGTTTTTCAGGTTTGTTCTGGGGTTTTCTTAAATTGCAGAAGGGCAATTCATTGTTTAGTAGTGTGCACTTGTTAAAATAGCCATCTCCGATGAGATTAGGGGCGGGGGTGGCTCAGTCGGTAGCGCGCCAGGTTCGTAATCTGTTGTTCCCAGGTTCGAGTCCCAGCTGCATCAGCGTTGAGATTTATCAACGCAAAATTCCCCGCCTTGCCCACGGTTAGTAGGGACACCGATGGGCTTGGAAAGGCCGCCGTCCGTCGGATGGGACGTTCACGTCAAACCGTGGTCCTATGTGTGGGAGAGCCATACCCTGTGCACGTTAAAGAACACGTTGGAAGGTCTTGACGGGAGGCTACCATCTATCTTCCAACAGCTGTTCCAGTGGGTCTCCTCCCCAACCTTCTCTGAGCCTTCGGGGTCTATGTGACCTGGCCATTTAGCCCATGGTGTGCAAAAAAGTGCCGCTCAGAGGTAAAACAACCGAACCCACCATGTTCTCCACGTGCTGTCCTTTTTTGCTCACTTGGTGTGAAAGATCAGCTTCAGTGAGCTATCTTCCTTCGAGATTGATATGAATTCAGTTAATGAAAATATCATTTCCATATTTCACTTATAATTTTACTTTAAAGAGTTCATAGAGTAAGATAGGTACGTTTTAAGTGCGTCTAACGTCGTTTTGACAAACACAACAAATTATGAGAGAAAGGCAATAAGGAAGTTAAAACAGGAATGAAATTTGGCAATTAGCTACCACTAGTTTTATGAAATAATTTATTACAATTGACTTCAGTTCGTTTAATCATTATGTACAAGAGATATATGTTATAAGTATATATAACGGATGTATCTGAATGATATGTCCATCCTATAAGAAAACCAAATTTTAGGAAATGTACAAATGATAACTTATGCATTCATTCATGGTCTCCATAGTGATTGTAAAAGTGCATTACTATTTTGCTTCTAAAGTAAGACACTTTTCATTCATTCGGCCACGTTAAGTTTCTTTTCAGCAGTCTTAGCTATTGAAAAGAACAATAATCCAAAGTTTCAAACTCTATCGTAATACCTCAAATGGCAAAGTTTTTTTCCACTAAAGTCTCGCTCAAATAAGATTTGTCGGAATTTTTGACCGAAACAGATATATACATTCGAAAAGTATATGAACGCTATTATAATCATTTGTTAACCGATTATAAATCAGGAAAACCTGGGAGTAAGGTTGATATTAGGTGTAAGCTTTGGTTGGAAATTTTTTTTTCAACGTAGGAATCATGTGCTTATCTCTATAAAAGTGTTTTATGGGAGACACAAAAAAGGTTATTATTTTGTGTATCATATTTTGCTACAAAAGTTGTTTTATATTATAGGTATTGTAATATTCTGAGAAAAAGAGGTTGTTTTAAATTGAACGGCTTCTATTTTTATTTCGGGTGAAACTTAGATTAACTCATTTAACATTAGAAATTCAAATTCGTATAATAGAAAAGAATCCTCCAACCAGACGTAAGCAACAGTTAGAATAATAGCATATCATCCCTGGTGAACAGGGCGGGGGTGGCTCAGTCGGTAGCGCGCCAAGCTCGTAATCTTGTAGTTCCCAAGTTCGAGTCCCAGCTGGGTCAGCGTTGAGATTTATCAACGCAAAATTTCCCCGCCCTGCCAACGGTCAGTAGCGGACACCGCTGGGCTTGAAAAGGCCGCCGTCCGTCGGATGGGACGTTAAACCGCGGCCCCGTGTGCGGGAGAGTCATACCATGCACGTTAAACAACACGCTGGATGGCCTTGATGGGAGTCTCCCAACAGCTGTTCCAGTGGGTCCCCTCCACCAACCTTCTCTGAGCCTTCGGGGTCCTTGTGACCTGGCCATTTAGCCCATGGTGTGCAAAAACGTGCCGCTCAGAGGTAAAGCAACCCAACCCGATGAGATTATTGATTTTTGTGAGTTTTTTTTTAATTACGAAATAAACATTTGTCAGTAACAACAATAGGCTGTTGAAACAAATCAATATTAAAAAGTGTTATAAAAATGAAATATTGAAAAAAAAAGGTTAAATCACCCTGCAAAAAAATTCAAAATTGGCGAAAATCATGCCCTGATCTACAAAACTAAATATTGAGGGGAGAGCCGAACCAAAAGAATGTAGGGGAGGGGGGCAAAGAGAGACTGAATTTCCGTTACAGTCAATTTTAAGGGAAAACAGGATAGCCATTTAGAGGGGGAGTGCTTCGTGGATCTAATTCCACCAGCTGATTATTCTCCCAAGTGATACGCGACGGTCAGGTAATTACTGACTAGTGCTGCCCTCTAGGATCATAAAAGCGTACTATAGAAATATACATTTAATATAAATGTATGGGGTGAGGTTCACGTGATTGATTGGAGATCAAAGAGTCGGAGAGGGATTTAAAAGGATTAAGTTGATTATAATCTTTATCATCAGTTGCGTTTTTCCATCAAATGCATATTTTAGAAGCTACAGAACTTCGAAGTTTGATTCCCACTGACCTAACTTTGAAATGCCTTAAAAGATAATAATAATTGCTATTAATATTGTTTTTTTTTTTCCTATAGATCACAGACGAACTTCTAAGTGATTTTTGGTTGGGTTGTTTTACCTCTGAGCGCCACTTTTTTGCACACCATGGGCTAAATGGCCAGGTCACATGGACCCCGAAGGCTCAGAGAATGTTGGGGGAGGGGACCCACTGGAACAGCTGTTGGAAGACAGATGGTAGCCTCCCGTCAAGGCCATCCAGCGTGTTCTTTAACGTGCACAGGGTATGGCTCTCCCGCACACGGGGCAATGGCTTAACGTCCCATCCGACGGACGGCGACCTTTCCAAGCCCATCGGTGTTTCCTACTGACTATGGGCAGGGCGGGGAATTTTGCGGAGATAAATCTCAACGCTGACCCAGCTGGGACTCGAACCTGGGAACTACAGATTACGAGCCTGGCGCGCTACCGACTGAGCCACCCCCGCCCCATCTTCTAAGTGCTACTGATGCTGCTCTCAGCAAAGCCCAAGATCAGAGCTGGATTAAGGCCTTTAGAGGCCCTAAGCACTTAAACAATTTTGGTGCCCCGTATTATATCTAACTCAATATTCAAAATATCAACAAATATAAACCGTAAAATAAAATTTTATTGTTCTAAACAAAACTTACGCTTAAGATAGAATAAAAATAAATAACTACCCCCCTCAAGCAGCTGTCTTGCCACAGAGGTCTGACAGGAGCCTGTCAGTTAATATGCCACAGTAGAAGGTCTGAGAGGATGGCAGGACCTCAGCAGAAAAACGACACAAACAGCCATGCCTTACCCGGGACTCGAACCCAGGTCCCTTAGATCAAGTAGCCAAGCGCGCTAACCACTCGGCCACGGGACGACTAAGATAGAATATAATGTTTATATTTGTAAACACTCACTTTATTTTAAAAAAAGTTTTCTACTTTTTCTAGTATCGAGGTCTTTGATCACATCCTCAAAACATTTTCCGTCACACATCTGCTTCTATACTTAGTCGAGATAAAGCACCAAGCCTGCCTTGTTGCATAATTGTTCACAGAGTACCCTTTCTTCAATGTGAAGCAGGCTGAAGGTCAAGGGAGGAGGTTAGAGGTCACCATTTCGTCCATGGAAGGAATGTGGCTCTAGTTGCAAGTCAACGTTGTCAGTTTTTTCCCAAAAAATGGGTACAGTCGCTTAAAAAGTATCCGAACACTATGGTTGATTACAGAATTCAGGAAAAATATCTGGCACGATTTTTTTAGAAATTGGTGATCTAGCCCAACCTTCGTGTCACCTATGGTTCATTACAGAATTCAGAAAAAATATCTGGCAACGATTTTTTTAGAAATTAGTGATCTGGCACAACCTTCATGTCACCTATGGTTGATTACAGAATTCAGAAAAAATATCTCGAAACGTTTTTTAGAAATTTGTGATCTGGCACAACAATCGTCTCACCTATGGTTGATTACAGAATTCAGAAAAAATATCTGGCAACTTTTTTTAGAAATTTGTGATCTGGCACAACCTTCGTGTCACCTATGGTTGATTACAGAATTCAGAAAAAATATCTGGCAACGTTTATTTAGAAATTAGTGATTTGGCACAAACTTCGTGTCACCTATGGTTGATTACAGAATTCAGAAAATATATCTGGCAACGTTTTTTCAGAAATTTCTGATCTGGCACAACATTCGTGTCACATATGGTTGATTACAGAATTCAGAAAAAATATCTGGCAACGATTTTTTTAGAAATTAGTGATCTGGCACAAACTTCGTGTCACCTATGGTTGATTACACAATTCAGAAAAAATATCTGGCAACTTTTTTTAGAAATTAGTGATCTGGCACAACCTTCGTGTCACCTATGGTTGATTACAGAATTCAGAAAAAATATCTCGTAACGTTTTTTTAGAAATTTGTGATCTGGCACAACAATCGTCTCACCTATGGTTGATTACAGAATTCAGAAAAAATATCTGGCAACGTTTTTTTAGAAATTTGTGATCTGGCACAACCTTCGTGTCACCTATGGTTGATTACAGAATTCAGAAAAAATATCTGGCAACGTTTATTTAGAAATTAGTGATTTGGCACAAACTTCGTGTCACCTATGGTTGATTACAGAATTCAGAAAATATATCTGGCAACGTTTTTTCAGAAATTTGTGATCTGGCACAACATTCGTGTCACATATGGTTGATTACAGAATTCAGAAAAAATATCTGGCAACGTTTATTTAGAAATTAGTGATTTGGCACAAACTTCGTGTCACCTATGGTTGATTACAGAATTCAGAAAAAATATCTGGCAACGTTTTTTCAGAAATTTCTGATCTGGCACAACATTCGTGTCACATATGGTTGATTACAGAATTCAGAAAAAATATCTGGCAACGATTTTTTTAGAAATTAGTGATCTGGCACAAACTTCGTGTCACCTATGGTTGATTACACAATTCAGAAAAAATATCTGGCAACTTTTTTTAGAAATTTGTGATCTGGCACAACCTTCGTGTCACCTATGGTTGATTACAGAATTCAGAAAAAATATCTCGTAACGTTTTTTTAGAAATTTGTGATCTGGCACAACCTTCGTGTCACCTATGGTTGATTACAGAATTCAGAAAAAATATCTGGCAACGATTTTTTAGAAATTACTGATCTGGCAACCTTCGTGTCACCTATGATTGATTACAGAATTCAGGAAAAATATCTGGCAAAGATTTTTTTAGAAATTAGTGATCTGGCACAAACTTCGTGTCACCTATGGTTGATTACAGAATTCAGAAAAAATATCTGGCACCGTTTTTTTAGAAATTTGTGATCTGGCACAACCTTCGTGTCACCTATGGTTGATTACAAAATTCAGAAAAAATATCTGGCAACGTTTATTTAGAAATTTGTGATCTGGCACAACCTTCGTGTCACCTATGGTTGATTACAGAATTCAGAAAAAATATCTGGCAACGATTTTTTAGAAATTTGTGATCTGGCACAACCTTCGTGTCACCTATGATTGATTACAGAATTCAGGAAAAATATCTGGCAAAGATTTTTTTAGAAATTAGTGATCTGGCACAACCTTTGTGTCACCTATGGTTGATTACAGAATTCAGAAAAAATATCTGGCAACGATTTTTTAGAAATTAGTGATCTGGCACAACCTTCGTGTCACGTGACACGAAGGTTGCCAGATCACTGATTTCTAAAAAAAAACATTGCCAGATATTTTTTCTAAATTCTGTAATCAACCGTAGTGTTCGGACACTTTTTTGAACAACTGTACTAAAATATTTAGCTGTTCATTTATTTTTTTGTTTTGAAAAGTCTTGATTTTTTTCTCTATGTGCATTTTTGTGGTGACCCTTTCTTCTGATGCTCTGAGCACGTGCTTCTTTTGCTTCATGTTTCATCCGGCCTTCCCAAGATGCAATTGCCTCTGATGAGAAGATTTTAGATGATGCCAAAGATTTAATATAGAAATTCTAAAATTTTTTTGATTTTAGAAACTCTAAAAAGTTGGTTATTTTCAAACATTCAGATGTAAAATTAAATTCCTTTAATCTGTAATAATATGAAAAAAGTATACCGCCTTGCCAAATTATTATGAATACGGGGCTTTTTCTGTTGCGTTGTTTTACCCCAGAGTGGCATTTATTTCACACTATGGGCTAAAAGGCCAGGTCACAAGAATCTCGAAGGTTCAGGGAAGATTTGGGAATCGGAACCACTGCAACAGCTGTTAGGAGACAGGTGGTAGCTTCCCGTCAAGGTCTCCAGCGTGTTCTTTAACGTGCACATGGTATGTTTCTCTCCCTCAAAAGGACCACTGCTTAACGTCTTATCAGACGGACGACGGCCTTTCCATGCCCATAGGTGCTCTGATGACACTACTGCTGACGAAATCTATAATGTCTGTGAACTTCTCGAGTTTTTCGTGTAAGTAAATTAAACAGAATATCGCAAAGTTTTTAGATTATTTTATACATCTTTTATTTCATGTAAAAATCTTAGAAAAATCATGCGTATTTTTTCAACTAGTTGTACACAAGAAAAATAGTTGAGATAAAAAGAAACATTGAAATTAAAATGCTCACAAGTGCTGGTTTCGATTAACAGGAACAGAAATCAGTTTGTCCCATTTCGCAAAAGCAAAGTACAACAAGATCCAGTTATTACAAATGTTTTGAAAAAATCACGCAGTTTTCTTACCATGCATTTCTTTTAAGTCACCATTAATAACAGCTGGTTGGCTCTAGTGACTACCGGGGGCGGGGGTGGCTCAGTCGGTAGCACGCCAGGCTCGTAATCTGTAGTTCCCAGATTCGAGTCCCAGCTGGGTCAGCGTTGAGATTTATCTCCGCAAAATTCCTCGCCCTGCCCACGGTCAGTAGGGGACACCGATGGGCTTGGAAATGCCGCCGTCCGTCGGATGGGACGTTAGCCGTGACCCGTGTACGGGAGAGCCATACCCTGTGCACGTTAAAGAACACGCTGGATGGCCTTGACGGGAGGCTACCATCTGTCTCCCAACAGCTGTTCCAGTGGGTCCCCTCCCCCAACCTTTTCTGAGCCTTCGGGTTCCTTGTGACCTGGCCATTTAGCCCATGGTATGCAAAAAAAGTGCCACTCAGAGGTAAAACAACCCAACCCATCCGACGGACGGCGGCCTTTCCAAGCCCATCGGTGTCCCCTACTGACTATGGGCAGGGCGAGGAATTTTGCGGAGATAAATCTCAACGCTGACCCAGCTGGGACTCGAACCTGGGAACTACAGATTACGAGCCTGGCGCGCTACCGACTGAGCCACCCCCGCCCCGAAATTTAAATTGGATTCCTACGAGACTCAACAGAAGAAGCTATCTTCTACTCTTGTATCGGTCTCGGTCAGTTTCTCCCTGAAAGGTAGATTCGTGAGAAATACTCTTCTTATTGGTTCGTTACATTGCAGTCTTTTTGAGCTACAAAGTGAGGATACAAGCGGGATACATACTTAAATTCATTACTTATAAAGCAAGATGCATACTTAAAAAAGTATCCGAACACTATGGTTGATTGCAGAATTCAGAAAAAATATCTGGCAACGATTTTTTTAGAAATTAGTGATCTGGCAACCTTCGTGTCACGTGACACGAAGGTTGCCAGATCACTAATTTCTAAAAAAATCGTTGCCATATTTTTTTTTCTGAATTCTGTAATCAACCATAGTGTTCGGATATTTTTTAATATATATAATGCGTATGAATGCATTATGCAATGAATATGGAGCGTGTGCAGTTACCGTTCACAGCAAACTGGAGCGGTTGAGGTTAATATGCACAGCACATTGGATCGTGTGGGCTCACTCACGGAAATATTGAGCGTGTGCAGTTACCGTTCACAGCAAACTGGAGCGTGTGCAGTAACTGCGCACGGTCCAGTTTGCTGTGAACGGTAACTGGAGCGTGTACAGTTGCTGTACACGCTCCAGATATTTTTCCTGAATTCTGTAATCACGTGACACAAAGGTTGCCAGATCACTAATTTCTAAAAATATCCTTGCCAGATATTTTTTCTGAATTCTGTAATCACCCACAGTGTTCGGATACTTTTTTGAGCGACTGTACCCGGTACAGAATTAGAATACATTTTCAATTTTGACTGCTGACTTAGGATATTCCCCCCCCCCCCAGATCATTGGATTTGTAAAGCAGCTGTCTGTCGCAATCTATTGAGACACTGGGCCATTAATTAATATGATTCCGTTAAAAGATTTGGGGTTGGGTTGTTTTACCTCTGAGCGGCACTTTTTTGCACACCATGGGCTAAATGGCCAGGTCACATGGACCCCGAAGGCTCAGAGAAGGTTAGGGGAGGGGACCCACTGGAAAAGCTGTTGGGAGACAGATGGTAGCCTCCCGTCAAGGCCATCCAACGTGTTCTTTAACGTGCATAGGGTATGGCTCTCCCGCACACGGGGCCACGGCTTAACGTCCCATCCGACGGACGGCGGCCTTTCCAAGCCCATCGGTGTCCCTTACTGACCGTGGGCAGGGTGGGGAATTTTGCGGAGATAAATCTCAACGCTGACTCAGCTGGGACTCGAACCTGGGAACTACAGATTACGAGCCTGGCGCGCTACCGACTGAGCCACCCCCGTTAAAAGACAAACCACACTAATGGGATTTCTATCAATAGATGATGAATTTATAGTTAAAAGTCTCCCAGTGTTGTAGATATATATTCCGATGTGAACGATGTGAGACAGATGGTAGCCTCCCGTCAAGGTCATCCAGTGTGTTCATTAACGTGCACAGGATATGGCTCTTCCGGAAACGGAACTACGACATAACATCCCATTCTACTGACCGAAGGTAGGACGGGGAGTTTGCAAGATAAATCTCAATGCTGACACTCGAACCTGGGATCTACCTACTGAGCCACCCCAGTTCCGCTTTGGATGATGAATTCAACACTGCGCATTAACGTAGTAAGAAGTTTATGATATTTCCAACTTATTTAAGGAAAACTGAATTAATTCTTTTTCAAAATAAATTGCATTAGCAATAAACATATAATCTCTTATGCAGCAATAAGAATCAATTTATCCAGGTGAGATGGGGTGGGGGTGGCTCAGTCGGTAGCGCGCCAGGCTCGTAATCTCTAGTTCCCAGGTTCGAGTCCCAGCTGGGTCAGCGTTGAGATTTATCTCCGCAAAATTCCCCGCCCTGCCCACGGTCAGTAGGAAACACCGATGGGCTTGGAAAGACCGCCGTCCGTCAGATGGGACGTTAAGCCGTGGCCCCGTGTGGGAGAGCCTACCCTGTGCACGTTAAAGAACGCGCTGGATGGCCTTGACGGGAGGCTACCATCTGTCTCCCAACAGCTGTTCCAGTGGGTCCCCTCCCCCAACCTTCTCTGAGCCTTCGGGGTCCATGTGACCTGACCATTTAGCCCATGGTGTGCAAAAAAGTGCCGCTCAGAGGTAAAACAACCCAACGTTAAAGAACACGCTGGATGGCCTTGACGGGAGGCTACCATCTGTCTCCCAACAGCTGTTCCAGTGGGTCCCCTCCCCCAACCTTCTCTGAGCCTTCGGGTCCATGTGACCTGGCCATTTAGCCCATGGTGTGCAAAAAAGTGCCGCTCAGAGGTAAAACAACCCAACCCAATTATTCAGGTGATAAAATGTCCTTGGGCATAGCAGCAGATCTAAATCTCGCCTTCCTCTTAACATCCCGTTGAGTCGTTCATTCCCCCCCCCCTCATCCCCCTCCCTTCGCGGTTACTTCCAAAAGCCTCGTCGTCAAGTGCTGCGAGCAACCGACAGCTCTCGAGCCAAGATCCCAGCCAATGTGAAGACTTCGCCTCACCGCGATTGCCCGGATGGCGTGTTCCAAAGTGAGTGGCTCTCGGCTGCTGCTCGTCTTGGCAAAGAAGCCAACAACTCTGCCTGCGACAAGAAAGCTCATCTTTCCACAGCGTTGATTTAAATTTGATCATCGTTTCGAGTCATCACGTCCGATTACAGATCATTATGACCTACAGTTCCTTTCAAGTAAGTAATCTCGGTTACAGCTGTCCCATGGCCGAGTGATTAGCACGCTTGGCTACTGATCTAAGGGACCTGGGTTCGAGCCCCGGGTAAGGCATGGTTGTGCGTGTTGTTTTTCTGCTGAGGTCCTGCCATCCTCTCAGACCTGCTACTCTGGCATATAAACTGACAGGCTCCTGTCAGACCTCTGTGGCAAGCAGCTGCTTGAGGGAGTATTTATTTTTTTTATTAATCTCGGTTACTGTCGAGATTAAATCATTATTATCACTGTTTCTACAATTAACGAGCCGAATTCGAGGAAAAAACTTTTCTGGTGCATTGTAAGCGAATGAATGCACGTCGCTATTCATTTATTTTATTCTTATATTACTATTTATAATGGGGCGGGGGTGGCTCACTCGGTAGCGCACCATGCTCGTAATCTGCAGTTCCCAGGTTTAAGTCCCAGATGGGTCAGCGTTGAGATTAATCTCCTCAAAACTGCCCGCCCTGCCCTCGGTCAGTAAGAGACGCCATTGGGCTTGAAAAGGACGCCGTCCGTCAGATGGGACGTAAAGCCGTTGTTCAGTGTGCGGGAGATTCATACCCTGTGCACGTTAAAGAACACACTGGATGGCCTTGACGGGAGGTTACCATCTGTCTCCCAACAGCTGTTCCAGTGGGGTCCCCGCCCCCAACGTTCTCTGAGCCATCGGGGTCCATGTGACCTGGCCATTTAGCCCATGGTGTGCAAAAAAGTGCCGCTCAGAGGTAAAACAACACAACGTTAAAGAACACGCTGGATGGCCTTGACGGGAGGCTACCATCTGTCTCTCAACAGCTGTTCCAGTGAGTCCCCTCCCCCAACCTTCTCTGAGCCTTCGGGGTCCATGTGACCTGGCCATTTAGCCCATGGTGTGCAAAAAAGTGCCGCTCAGAGGTAAAACAACACAACGTTAAAGAACACGCTGGATGGCCTTGACGGGAGGCTACCATCTGTCTCTCAACAGCTGTTCCAGTGAGTCCCCTCCCCCAACCTTCTCTGAGCCTTCGGGGTCCATGTGACCTGGCCATTTAGCCCATGGTGTGCAAAAAAGTGCCGCTCAGAGGTAAAACAACACAACGTTAAAGAACACGCTGGATGGCCTTGACGGGAGGCTACCATCTGTCTCTCAACAGCTGTTCCAGTGAGTCCCCTCCCCCAACCTTCTCTGAGCCTTCGGGGTCCATGTGACCTGGCCATTTAGCCCATGGTGTTCAAAAAAGTGCCGGTCAGAGGTAAAACAACCCAACGTTAAAGAACACGCTGGATGGCCTTGACGGGAGGCTACCATCTGTCTCTCAACAGCTGTTCCAGTGAGTCCCCTCCCCCAACCTTCTCTGAGCCTTCGGGGTCCATGTGACCTGGCCAATTAGCCCATGGTGTGCAAAAAAATGCCGCTCAGAGGTAAAACAACCCAACGTTAAAGAACACGCTGGATGGCCTTGACGGGAGGCTACCATCTGTCTCCCAACAGCTGTTCCAGTGGGTCCCCTCCCCCAACCTTCTCTGAGCCTTCGGGGTCCTTGTGACCTGGCCATTTAGCCCATGGTGTGCAAAAAAGTGCCGCTCAGAGGTAAAACAACCCAACTAATTACAAACTTTTTTATGTCAAAATTAAAACTTTAATGTTATTTGGATCGAAAATTATTAGAAGTAGAAACCAAAGGTTTGTGACTAACGTGACCAACTTTGTCTTAAAAAGACTTTTTTTTTTAACTTTTTTAACTTTATCTTATTCAAAGATTTCCAAATAATATCCATTCAATTATTAAAGAGAATAATTAAAACACAAAAAAGCCGCATGTTACTTATTTTTAATTACTAAATACTGATATAAAAGTTGAAATAATAATCAATTTATATTTATGCTACTTTTTCACAATTGTAAGAATTATTTTGAATTTAAATTATTCTGAGACTGCCGGAAGTCGTCTGTTATTTTGAGTCCAGCCGCTGCCAGAAACCAATCCTAAATTACATCTAACAGACATCGGCTGCTCGTAAAACAAATCGTTATACTGGGTTGGGTTGTTTTACCTCTGAGCGGCACTTTTTTGCACACCATGGGCTAAATGGCCAGGTCACAAGGACCGCGAAGGCTCAGAGAATGTTGGGGGAGGGGACCCACTGAAACAGCTGTTGGGAGACAGATGGTAGCCTCCCGTCAAGGCCATCCAGCGTGTTCTTTAACGTGCACAGGGTATGGCTCTCCCGCACACGGAGCCACGGCTTGACGTCTCATCCGACGGACGGCGGCCTTTCTAAGCCCATCGGTGTCCCCTACTGACCGTGGGCAGGGCGGGGAATTTTGCGGAGATAAATCTCAACGCTGACCCAGCTGGAACTCGAACCTGGGAACTGCAGATTACGAGCCTGGCGCGCTACCGACCGAGCCACCCCCGCCCACAGCTAACCCTCAGTCAGTACAAGACACCGATGGGCTTGAAAAGGTCAACGTCCGTCGGATGGGACGTTAAGCCGTGGTCCGTGTGCGGGAGAGCCATACCCTTTGTACGTTAAAGAACACGCTGGATGGCCTTGACGGGAGGCTACCATCTGTCTCCCAACAGCTATTCCAGTGGGTCCCCTCCCCCAACCTTCTGAGCCTTCGGGGTCCTTGTGACCTGGCCATTTAGCCCATGGTGTGCAAAAAAGTGCCGCTCAGAGGTAAAACAACCCAACGTTAAAGAACACGCTGGATGGCCTTGACGACAGGCTACCATCTGTCTCCCAACAGCTGTTCCAGTGGGTCCCCTCCCCCAACCTTCTCTGAGCCTTCGGGTTCCATGTGACCTGGCCATTTACCCCATGGTGTTCAAAAAAGTGCCGCTCAGAGGTAAAACAACCCAACGTTAAAGAACACGCTGGATGGCCTTGACGGGAGGCTACCATCTGTCTCCCAACAGCTGTTCCAGTGGGTCCCCTCCCCCAACCTTCTCTGAGCCTTCGGGGTCCATGTGACCTAGCCATTTAACCCATTGTGTGCAAAAAAGTGCCTCTCAGAGGAAACCCAACCCTTAATTCAGTAATCAGAGGTAAATTAACTTGTGACCTGGCCATTTAGCCATGGTGTGCAAAAAAGTGTCACTCAGAGGTAAAACAACCCAACCCAACTATTAACAAGATCAGAGCCCTCGGATTTCTTGAGACCTAGCCATTTACTTTAATATTTCTTTCACGACATTTGCGAAATAGTTTGGAACTGATAGTTTCTCACCTCACGCCCGTGAAATGCGAATCCTTGAAAGAATGAGAACTCTTTTTTTTCTGCGAAAGCTGATAGTTATTCTTCTGCGTCAAAAGTTTATAGAAACGGATCTTCTTTCAAAGTCTAGCAACGTGAAAGACGAAAAAATTTTAAAAATGTCTCGAAAAATGCATGAGCTAAAGTTAGCATTCTAAAAGGGGGGGATGGTCCCTCTTTGTCACCCTCCCTCCCTAGATCCGGTTCTGACTAGAGTTTTGATTTTTATGCACTAGACACACACTGACTGATTACTGAATTATGGGTTGGGTTTCCTCTTAGAGGCACTTTTTTGCACACAGTGGGTTAAATGGCTAGGTCACAAAGACCCCGAAGGTTGGGGCAGGTGACCCACTAGAACAGCTGTTGAGAGACAGATGGTAACCTCCCATCAAGGCCATCTAGCGTATTCTTTAAAGCTCACAGATTATGCCTCTCCCGCACACGGGTCACGGCTTAACCTCCCATCCGACGGACGGCGGTTTTTCCAAGCTCATAAATATGAAAGTCAATGTATTGAAATGCATGTTGTAAGGAAATGCACATTGATAAAGAATTTCTTAGAAACTTCCACGGAATTTTCTTCAAATATTCTCTTTACCAGAAATGACTTCACTGGAACTTACACTCATGTGTTCATTGAATTATGGCCATTCCACGCCACGTTTCGTTAACGGGAAGTTAATTTCACAGAGCTATATGGGACGGGGGTGGCTCAGTCGGTAGCGCGCCAGGCTCGTAATCTGTAGTTCCCAGGTTCGAGTTCCAGCTGGGTCAGCGTTGAGATTTATCTCCACAAAATTCCCCGCCCAGCCCACGGTCAGTAGCGGACACCGATGGGCTTGGAAAGGCCGTCGTCCGTCTGATGGGACGTTAAGCCGTGGCCCCGTGTGCGGGAGAGTCATTCCCTGTGCACGTTAAAGAACACGCTGGATGGCCTTGACGGGAGGCTACCATCTGTCTCCCAACAGCTGTTCCAGTGGGTCCCCTCCCCCAACCTTCTCTGAGCCTTCGGGGTCCATGTGACCTGGCCATTTAGCCCATGGTGTGCAAAAACGTGCCGCTCACAGGTAAAACAACCCAACAACTCACAGAGCTATAACTTCTAAAATAACCATTTTATGAGAAAATGTGTCTGAGCTTAATTGAAAGATCTGAAACAAATCTATCTAAATCTCGATTTTCAACAATATTCTTTCGGTATTCAAAGACGCATAAAGGTTTGAATATATCGGAGGAATTCGACGAAATTTATCAATCTATTAAAAGAATATTGAAAGAATTACTAACACAAATTTTTAAAATATGTAGTTATTTATGAAATCGTTTGAAATAATACTTCTTATTTCAATTAAATTCAAAGATAAATTCTTTTCTTTAGCATTTATAATAATTGAAAACAAAACCTCAAGCAGTTGCTTGCAACAGAGGTCTCACAAGAACCTACCAATTTAACACGCCATAATAGAAGGTCTGTGAGGAAGGCGAGACCTCAGCAGAAAGACAACACAAACGTTCATGCCTTAGCTGGGGCTCGACCTCAGGCTCCTTTGTAATAGAAAGTCTGTGAGGAAGGCGAGACCTCAGCAGTAAGACAACACAAACGTTCATGCCTTAGCTGCGGCTCGACCTCAGGCCCCTTTGTAATAGAAAGTCTGTGAGGAAGGCGAGACCTCAGCAGAAAGACAACACAAACGTTCATGCCTTAGCTGGGGCTCGACCTCAGGCTCCTTTGAAATGGAAAGTATGTGAGGAAGGCGAGACCTCAGCAGTAAGACAACACAAACGTTCATGCCTTAGCTGCGGCTCGACCTCAGGCCCCTTTGAAATAGAAAGTATGTGAGGAAGGCGAGACCTCAGCAGAAAGACAACACAAACGTTCATGCCTTAGCTGGGGCTCGACCTCAGGCTCCTTTGTAATAGAAGGTCTGTGAGGAAGGCGAGACCTCAGCAGAAAGACAACGCAAACGTTCATGCCTTAGCTGGGGCTCGACCTCAGGCTCCTTTGTAATAGAAAGTCTGTGAGGAAGACGAGACCTCAGCAGAAAGACAACGCAAACGTTCATGCCTTAGCTGGGGCTCGACCTCAGGCTCCTTTGTAATAGAAAGTATGTGAGGAAGGCGAGACCTCAGCAGTAAGACAACACAAACGTTCATGCCTTAGCTGCGGCTCGACCTCAGGCCCCTTTGAAATAGAAAGTATGTGAGGAAGGCGAGACCTCAGCAGAAAGACAACACAAACGTTCATGCCTTAGCTGGGGCTCGACCTCAGGCTCCTTTGTAATAGAAGGTCTGTGAGGAAGGCGAGACCTCAGCAGAAAGACAACGCAAACGTTCATGCCTTAGCTGGGGCTCGACCTCAGGCTCCTTTGTAATAGAAAGTCTGTGAGGAAGGCGAGACCTCAGCAGAAAGACAACACAAACGTTCATGCCTTGGCTGGGGCTCGACCTCAGGCTCCTTTGTAATAGAAAGTCTGTGAGGAAGGCGAGACCTCAGCAGAAAGACAACACAAACGTTCATGCCTTAGCTGGGGCTCGACCTCAGGCTCCTTTGTAATAGAAAGTATGTGAGGAAGGCGAGACCTCAGCAGTAAGACAACACAAACGTTCATGCCTTAGCTGCGGCTCGACCTCAGGCCCCTTTGAAATAGAAAGTATGTGAGGAAGGCGAGACCTCAGCAGAAAGACAACACAAACGTTCATGCCTTAGCTGGGGCTCGACCTCAGGCTCCTTTGTAATAGAAGGTCTGTGAGGAAGGCGAGACCTCAGCAGAAAGACAACGCAAACGTTCATGCCTTAGCTGGGGCTCGACCTCAGGCTCCTTTGTAATAGAAAGTCTGTGAGGAAGGCGAGACCTCAGCAGAAAGACAACACAAACGTTCATGCCTTAGCTGGGGCTCGACCTCAGGCTCCTTTGTAATAGAAAGTCTGTGAGGAAGACGAGACCTCAGCAGAAAGACAACACAAACGTTCATGCCTTGGCTGGGGCTCGACCTCAGGCTCCTTTGTAATAGAAAGTCTGTGAGGAAGACGAGACCTCAGCAGAAAGACAACACAAACGTTCATGCCTTGGCTGGGGCTCGACCTCAGGCTCCTTTGTAATAGAAAGAATGTGAGGAAGGCGAGACCTCAGCAGAAAGACAACACAAACGTTCATGCCTTGGCTGGGGCTCGACCTCAGGCTCCTTTGTAATAGAAAGAATGTGAGGAAGGCGAGACCTCAGCAGAAAGACAACACAAACGTTCATGCCTTGTCTGGGGCTCGACCTCAGGCTCCTTTGTAATAGAAAGTCTGTGAGGAAGGCGAGACCTCAGCAGAAAGACAACACAAACGTTCATGCCTTGTCTGGGGCTCGACCTCAGGCTCCTTTGTAATAGAAAGTCTGTGAGGAAGGCGAGACCTCAGCAGAAAGACAACACAAACGTTCATACCTTAGCTGGGGCTCGACCTCAGGCTCCTTTGTAATAGAAAGAATGTGAGGAAGGCGAGACCTCAGCAGAAAGACAATACAAACGTTCATGCCATAGCTGGGGCTCGACCTCAGGCCCCTTTGAAATAGAAAGTATGTGAGGAAGGCGAGACCTCAGCAGAAAGACAACACAAACGTTCATACCTTAGCTGGGGCTCGACCTCAGGCTCCTTTGTAATAGAAAGAATGTGAGGAAGGCGAGACCTCAGCAGAAAGACAATACAAACGTTCATGCCATAGCTGGGGCTCGACCTCAGGCCCCTTTGAAATAGAAAGTCTGTGAGGAAGGCGAGACCTCAGCAGAAAGACAACACAAACGTCCATGCCTTGGCTGGGGCTCGACCTCAGGCCCCTTTATATTAGAAAGTCTGTGAGGAAGGCGAGACCTCAGCAGGAAGACAACACAGACATCCATGCTTTATCCTAGGCTTGATCTAGGTCCATTTGATCAATAGCGAAGCGCGCTAACCAAAAGACCACATTGTTAAATGTTCAAACTTCCATAACTCTTTAAATACTGGACGACTATCGTTCAAAATTGACCTTCAGATAGAATTGTGTGAGATCTTTAATTTATCTCCAGTCACTTTTTCTCATAAGTCGTTTATTTTAAAAGTTATAGAGCTTCGAAATTAGTGTCTCATTGACGTGGGGTAAAGGTGTTCGTAATACAACGACCTCTCATTGTATATCCTGTCTGAGTTGGGTTGGGTTGTTTTACCTCTGAGCAGCACTTTTTTGCACACCATGGGCTAAATGGCCAGGTCACATGGACCCCGAAGGCTCAGAGAAGGTTGGGGGAGGGGACCCACTGGAACAGCTGTTGGGAGATAGATGGTAGCCTCCCGTCAAGGCCACCCAGCGTGTTCTTTAACGTGCACAAGGTATGGCTCTCCCGCACAGGAGGCCATGGCTTAACGTCCCATCCGACGGACGGCAGCCTTTCCAAGCCCATCGGTGTCCCCTACTCACCGCGGGCAGGACGGGGAATTTTGCGGAGATAAATCTCAACGCTGACCCAGCTGGGACTCGAACCTGGGAACTACAGATTACTAGCCTGGCGCGCTACCGACTGAGACACCCCCGCCCCATATCCTGTCTGAAATAACAACCAAAGTTTTAAAGAGATAAATGTTTTCCTACCACACATAAAGAAAACAAACTGATAGAGGATTTCTTTCTGAGAAGGAACCTCCTTGTTATGAGAAGCATCTGATTACCATGGATACACAGAGAGGTCGATTTTCCGTTTGCTGTTTGTTTAGAAGCAGTTGAGGAAAGTGGGCCACACTTGAGTGTCCTTGGGTTAGAAGCATTGCATCCATATTTCTCCATCCAAAAGCTTATGGAGTGACCAGATCTCTTAGACCAAACGTAGAGAAGTTGCAGACACTTCTCCGGACAGGTTTTTTTCGTTGGAAAGCAAATTTAGCTGTAGAAGCTGAAGTACAGTGATCTTCAGGAAAAAAACAATGATCTTTTCCTTATTTGGGTTGGGTTGTTTTACCTCTGAGCGGCATTTTTTTGCACACAATGGACTAAATGGCCAGGTCACATGGACCCCGAAAGCTCAGAGAAGGTTGGGGGAGGGGACCCACTGGAACAGCTGTTGGGAGACAGATGGTAGCCTCCCGTCAAGGCCATCCAGCGTGTTCTTTAACGTGCACAGGGCTCTCCCGCACACGGGCCACGGCTTAACGTCCCATCCGACGGACGGCGGCCTTTCCAAGCCTATCGGTTCCCCTACTGACCATGGGCAGGGCGGGGAATATTGCGGAGATATCTTTTCCTTATTAATTCAGATCACACCACCTGACAAATTCTACGCCAATGCAAGGCAAAAGTTGCTAAAAGTAGACTTTTCACAATTTATTGGGGTGGCGGTTGCTCCGTCGGTAATTCGCCAGGTTTGTAATCTCTAGTTCCCGGGTTCGAGTCCCAGCTGGGCGAACGTCGAGCTTTATACCCGCAAAACTCCTCGCCCTGCGTGCCTTCAGTCCGTCGAATGGGACGGGACGTTAAGCCGTGGTTCCTTGTACGGAGTTATAACCTGTTCACATTAAAGAACACGCTAGATTGTCTTGACGGGAGGCTACTCTCTGTCTCCTAACAGTTTAATACTTGTTAGGAGAGTCGTTTGGAGACAGATGGTAGTGGGTCCCCTCCCCCCCCCCCACTTTCTGAGCCCTCGGGGGGGGGGGGCTCAGTCGGTAGCGCGCCAGTCTCGTAATCTGTAGTTCCCAGGTTCGAGTCCCAGCTGGGTCAGCGTTGAGATTTATCTCCGCAAAATTCCCCGCCCTGCCCACAGTCAGTAGGGGACACCGATGGGCTTGGAAAGGCCGCCGTCCGTCGGATGGGACGTTAAGCCGTGGCCTCGTGTGCGGGAGAGCCATACCCTGTGCACGTTAAAGAACACGCTGGATGGTCTTGACAACAGGCTACCATCTGTCTCCCAACAGCTGTTCCAGTGGGTCCCCTCCCCCAACCTTCTCTGAGCCTTCGGGGTCCATGTGACCTGGCCATAGTGTGCAAAAAAGTGCCGCACAGAGGTAAAACAACCCAACTCTGAGCCCTCGGGGTCCTTGTGACATTGTCTTTTAGCCCATTGCGCGCAAAAAAAGTCCCGCTCAGAGTTAAAATAATCCAGCAGCTCGTGACGTACATAACCATCTATTTGGAAATGCAAAAGTTAGATTGTCTCACCGCTGTGCGGCACTTTTTTGCACATAATGGCCTAAATGGCCAGGTCACAAAGACTCCGAAATAGCTGGGGGAGGAGACCCACTGGAACAGCGGTTGGAAGACACATGGTAACCTCTCGTCAAGGCCATCCAGCGTGTTCTTTAACATATATAGGGTTGGGTTATTTTACCTCTGAGTGGCACTTTTTTGCACAACATGGGCTAAATGGCTAGGTCACATGGACCCCGAAGGCTCAGAGAAGGTTGGGGGAGGGGACCCACTGGAACAGCTGTTGGGAGACAGATGGTAGCCCCCCGTCAATGCCATCCAGCGTGTTCTTTAACGTGCACAGGGTATGGCTTTCCCGCACACGGGACCACGGCTTAACGTCCCATCCGACGGACGGCGGACTTTCCAAGCCCATCGGTGTCCCCTACTGACCGGGGCAGGGCGGGGAATTTTGCGGAGAAAAATCTCAACGCTGACCCAGCTGGGACTCGAACCTGAGTTGGGTTGTTTTACCTCTGAGCGGCACTTTTTTGCACATCATGGGCTAAATGGCCAAGTCACATGGACCCCGAAGGCTCAGAGAAGGTTGGGGGAGGGGATCCATTGGAACAGCTGTTGGGAGACAGATGGTAGCCCCCCGTCAATACCATCCAGCGTGTTCTTTAACGTGCACAGGGTATGGCTCTCCCGCACACGGGACCACGGCTTAATGTCCCATCCGACAGACGGCGGCCTTTCCAAGCCCATCGGTGTCCCCTACTGACCGTGGGCAGGGCGGGGAATTTTGTGGAGACGGCTTCGGTGTCCCCTACTGACCGTGGACTGAACGAGGAGTTTTGCGGAAATAAATCTCAACGCTGGCCCAGCTGGGACTCGAACCTGGGATCTGCAGATTATGAGCCTGGCGCGCTACCGACTGAACCACCCCCCGCCCCAGGATGTGCAAAAGTCATTCACTGCCTTCATCTGACGCAGATATTTGATTTGTGTACTGCAGAGGTTGAATAGTTCGTATCATTAAATGCCGATCTTAATCGACGACCAACAATTCAGTGGTCAGAGTTGGGTTCTTTTCCTCTGAGCGGCACTTTACTGCACACAATGGGCTGAATGGCCAGGTCACAAGGACCCCGAAGGTCAGAGAAGGTTGAGAGAAGAGACCTACTGGAACAGCTGTTGAGGGACCGATGGTACACAGGGTATGGCTCTCCAGCACACGGAACCACGTGTGAATGTCGCATCCGACGGACGGCAACCTTTCCAAGCCCATCGGTGTCCCTTACTGTTCGAGGGCAGGGAGTTTTGCGGAGAAAAATCTCAACGTTGACCCTGTTGGGATTGGAATCTGGGATCTGCAGATTACGAATCTGGCGCGCTACCAACTGAGCCCTCCCCCTCCCTTCAGCGGTCAGAGCACCTAACATGTTATCAAGAGGTCGTGGGTTCGGATCCCATCCGATTCGAGATCATTTTTCCTCTAAATTTATTGTCGATGTTTAAGATGACTTGATGACTCCCAACTGAAAAAACATCGATATATTTAGTAATTAAATTTTAGAAAAGAATATTTTATGCACTTCTTTTCTGTTTTTGAAATGTTTATTTTTCTATTAAAAATATTTATAACCTTGATCAGCAATAAACAAAAATTATTACACCCATCTCGATTTTTTCATTATTTTTTGTAACCCCATTTCCCGAAAATACGAAATATTTTCTAGTCACGTGTGGGCAAAATTCCCTGCCCTGCCCACGGTCAGTAGGGGACACCGATGGGCTTGGAAAGGCCGCCGTCCGTCGGATGGGACGTTAAGCCGTGGCCCCGTGTGCGGGAGAGACATACCCTGTGCACGTTAAAGAACACGCTGGATGGCCTTGACGGGAGGCTACCATCTGTCTCCCAACAGCTGTTCCAGTGAGTCCCCTCCCCCAACCTTCTCTGAGCCTTCGGGGTCCATGTGACCTGGCCATTTACCCCATGGTGTGCAAAAAAGTGCCGCTCAGAGGTAAAACAACCCAACGTTAAAGAACGCGCTGGATGGCCTTGACGGGAGGCTACCATCTGTCTCCCAACAGCTGTTCCAGTGGGTCCCCTCCCCCAACCTTCTCTGAGCCTTCGGGGTCCATGTGACCTGGCCATTTAGCCCATGGTGTGCAAAAAAGTGCCGCTCAGAGGTAAAACAACCCAACGTTAAAGAACGCGCTGGATGGCCTTGACATGAGGCTACCATCTGTCTCCCAACAGCTGTTCCAGTGGGTCCCCTCCCCCAACCTTCTCTGAGCCTTCGGGGTCCATGTGGCCTGGCCATTTAGACCATGGTGTGCAAAAAGTGCCGCTCAGAGGTAAAACAACCCAACCTAGTCACGTGTCTGGTCACACTACGAAAGGTTAATGCCCCTCTTAGGACAGTCTTTATCCAATCATAAAATGAAATACGATTTCTTAATTATGACGAAATCAACAAATCTCCATTAACTGCTTTTTCATTTTTGCAGCGCTCAGACGCCACTTAGTGTCCGCAACCGTCTACGTCAGTAGCCACGTGCGTTGCTATGGAAACTGTGTGCTTTTGGGTGCTCCTAGCTTCCGCTCTCATTGCGCGCTCAGCATCCATCAGCGGCAAGAATTACTTCAGCGACAATGAACTGGTGAAGAGACCTCCTCATCCCGTTGCTCAGCAACGAGAGACTGATCCATCCCAAACTCTGAAATCACCTCATGTGCCAAGCAGACGATTGTTTGGGTAAGTAAATAACTGAAAGTGATGAACTTTTAGATGCAGATATCTTTAATATTCTACTTATGATCTAAAGGGGCGGGCGTGGCTCAGTCGGTAGCGCGCCAGGCTCGTAATCTGTAGTTCCCAGGTTCGAGTCCCAGCTGGGTCATCGTTAAGATTTATCTCCGCAAAATTCCCCCGCCCTGCTCACGGTCAGTAGGGGACACCACTGGGCTTGGAAAGGCCGCCGTCCGTCGGATGGGACGTTAAGCCGTGGAGCCGTGTACTGGAGAGCCATACCCTGTGCACGTTAAAGAACACGCTGGATGGCCTTGACGGGAGGCTACCATCTGTCTCCCAACAGCTGTTCCAGTGGGTTCCTTCCCCCCAACCTTCTCTGAGCCTTCGTGGTCCATGTGACCTGGCCATTTAGCCCATGGTGTGCAAAAGGGTGCCGCTCAGAGGTAAAACAACCCAACGTTAAAGAACACGCTGGATGGCCTTGATGGGAGGCTACCATCTGTCTCCCAACAGCTGTTCCAGTGGGTCTCCTCCACCAACCTTCTCTGAGTCTTCGGGGTCCTTGTGGCCTGGCCATTTAGCCCATGGTGTGCAAAAAAAAAAGTACTGCTCAGAGGTAAAACAACCCAACCAATGATCTAGCACGAGTACTGTTTGTTTGGATTGCTTCACCTCTGAGCAAGACCGGATTAAGCATCAGGGGCGTCCTGGAGGCAAAGTTTTAAATGGAAACCCAGAAGCCAAGTTCTAAATAGGAGGCAGGTTCAAAATGGGCACTCATCATTAGAATCAAGTTCCAAATGATAACACTGAAACCAAATTCTGAATGGGTGCCCTGGAATCAGAATCTTAAATGGAAGCCCCAGAGCAAAGGTTCTGAATGGAAGCCCAGGAACCAAAGCTCTAAATGAAGGCCCTGGAACCAAAGTTTTAATGGGAACCCTAAATGGTCAGGCGCAAAGACCACCAAAAACTCAGAAAAGATTAAAGAAGGGGACCCACTGGATAAATGTTGGGAGACAGATGGTAGCCTCCCGTCAAAGCCATCCAGCGTGTTCTTTTAACGTACACAGGGTATGGCTCTCCCGCACACTGGAACAACGGCTTAACGTCCCATCCGTCGGACGGCGGCCTTTCGAATCCCATAGGTGTCCCCTACTGACCGTGGGAAGGGCGGCGAGTTTTGCGGAGATAAACCTCAACGCTGACCCAGCTGAGACTCGAACCTGGGAAGTACAGATTACGAGCCTGACGCTCTACCGAAATTCGCCCCATGAGCTACTGATGAGAAATAAATGTGTAAAAGAGAAAAATAACATTTTTTGTTGTTGTTGTTCTTACATACGTTGAAGATTATATATTTTTTGGCTGACCATCCGTTCATTTCGGGGCGGGGGTGGCTCAGTCGGTAGCGCGCCAGACTCGTAATCTGTAGTTCCGAGGTTCGAGTCCCAGCTGGGTCAGCGTTGAGTATTTATCTCCTCAAAACTCCCCGCCCTGCCCACGGTCAGTAGGGGACCGATGGGCTTGGAAAGGCCGCCGTCCGTCGGATGGGACGTTAAGCCGTGGCCCAATGTGCGGGAGAGCCATACCCTGTGCACGTTAAAGAACACGCTGGATGGCCTTGACCGGAGGCTACCATCTGTCTCCCAACAGCTGTTTCAGTGGGTCCCCTCCAACAACCTTCTCTGAGCCTTCGAGGTCCATGTGACCTGGCCATTTAGCCCATGGTGTGCAAAATAGTCACGCTCAGAGGTAAAACAACCCAACGTTAAAGAACACTCTGGATGGTCTTGACGGGAGGCTACCATCTGTCTCCCAACAGCTGTTCCAGTGGGTCCCCTCTCCCAACCTTCTCTGAGCCTTCGGGGTTCATGTGACCTGGCCATTTAGCCCATGGTGTGCAAAAAAGTGCCACTCAGAGGTAAAACAACCCTACGTTAAAGAAAACGCTGGATGGCCTTGACGGGAGGTTACCATCTGTCTCCCAACAGCAGTTCCAGTGGGTCCCTTCCCCCAACCTTCTCTGAGCCTTAGGGGTCCATGTGACCTGGCCATTTAGCCCATGGTGTGCAAAAAAGTGCCGCTCAGAGGTAAAACAACACAACGTTAAAGAACACGCTGGATGGCTTTGACGAGAGGGTACCATCTGTCTCCCAACAGGGTCCCCTCTCCCAACCTTCTCTGAGCCTTCGGGGTCCATGTGACCTGGCCATTTAGCCCATGGTGTGCAAAAAAGTGCCACTCAGAGGTAAAACAACCCTACGTTAAAGAAAACGCTGGATGGCCTTGACGGGAGGCTACCATCTGTCTCCCAACAGCAGTTCCAGTGGGTCCCTTCCCCCAACCTTCTCTGAGCCTTAGGGGTCCATGTGACCTGGCCATTTAGCCCATGGTGTGCAAAAAAGTGCCGCTCAGAGGTAAAACAACCCAAAAAGTACGTTCATTTCAGTTTCCTAACAGGCCTTTCATCTAAAACGTTTTCCCAGAGCCTTGAATGTGAAGCGCAGTGGCTTCACTTTCAATTGAATGTCATCCATTACCACAGTTTCTTGAGCCTTTCTCACACTCAGTGCAGCGCCCCCCCCCCCCCTACCAGGTCACGTGACAGACGACAGTCGGCACTGCCATCCATCACGTGGCTTGTCACGTGATACTGATGAGGTGAAGGCGAAAAAATTGTGATGTAGTTTTTACTAAAGACTTGGTGCTTTTTTTAAGAGTCGATTTTTTTCTCTAACCTCTTGTGATTTTGTAAGAGTGTCTCTGACAGAGGTTAGTCTGTTTAAGTTTGTTAGCAGGGCTTTGGGTTCGGTTGTTTTACCTATGAGCGGCACTTTTTTGCACACCATGGGCTAAATGGCCAGGTCACATGGACCCCGAAGGCTCAGAGAATGTTGGGGGAGGGGACCCACTGGAACAGTTGTTGGGAGACAAGAGGTAGCCACCCGTAAAGGCCATCCAGCGTGTTCTTTAACGTTGGGTTGTTTTACCTCTGAGCGGCACTTTTTTGCATACCATGGGCTAAATGGCCAGGTCACATGGACCCCGAAGACACAGAGAAGGTTGGGGGAGGGGACCCACTGGAACAGCTGTTGGGAGACAGATGGTAGCCTCCCGTCAAGGTCATCCAGTGTGTTCTTTAACGTTGGGTTGTTTTACCTCTGAGCGGCAATTTTTTGCACACCATGGGCTAAATGGCCAGGTCACATGGACCCCGAAGGCTCAGAGAAGGTTGGGGGAGGGGACCCACTGGAAAAGTTGTTGGGAGATATATGGTAGCCTCCCGTCAAGGCCATCCAGCGTGTTCTTTAACGTGCACAGGGTATGGCTCTCCAGTACACGGCGCCACGGCTTAACGTCCCATCCGACTGACGGCGGCCTTTCCAAGCCCATCGGTGTCCCCTACTGACCGTGGGCAGGGCGAAGAGTTTTTCGGAGATAAATCTTAATGCTGGCCCAGCTGGGATTCGAACCTAGGAATTGCAGATATTATGAATTTGGTGCGCTACAGACTGAATACAATGATAAAAATGCTACCAGAGCATTTTACAATCGGTATTATAGGCCTGAAAAATACAAAAGCTCTTATTACAAAAGCAACTTTGTACTTGGAACTAAATAATCTCAGATTAACCTCACGAATATTGTTTATATCTACAAATAAACCGTTTAATCCTTAACATAAACATGGGGCGTTCTCGGCGGGGATAGCTCAGTCGGTAGCGCGCCAGACCGCGTAATCTCTAGTTCCCAGTTTCGAGTCCCAGCTAGGTCAGCGTTGAGATTTATCTCTGCAAAATTCCCCGCCCTGCCCACGGTCAGTAGGGGACACCGATGGGCTTGGAAAGGTCGCCGTCCGTCGGATGGGACGTTAAGCCGTGGCACCGTGTGCCGGAGAGACATACCCTGTGCACGTTAAAGAACACGCTGGATGGCCTTGACGGGAGGCTACCATCTGTCTCCCAACAACTGTTCCAGTGGGTTCCCTCCCCCAACATTCTCTGAGCCTTCGGGATCCTTGTGACCTGGCCATTTAGCCCATGGTGTGCAAAAAAGTGCCGCTCAGAGGTAAAACAACCCAACCCTTAACATAAACACCGCCAAAGAGCGTCATCGTCGCAATCACTTCTCTTGTTCTTGGCTCAGTGCCAACCAAAATGGCCGACCTTTCCATGAAATTAGCTGTCATGAGTATGTAGAGTCTGTGTAGAGTGATATACTCACTTGAGATCAAAAGCGGTCACATAGCTTGCAGACAAGCGTTGATTGGTAAATTGAGGCGCACTCTCACCATCTAAGACTGGGACTTACTTCACGCAGGATTTCAAAGAAGAAAACCAAACAGTTTAAGCTAAATAATAATGCTGATAATGCTCTGGGGCCGTTAAGTGGTCAGTACTGATTTTTTTTTTAAAATTCTGAAATGTAACTATGTTGCTTAGCTTTTTAAATCTCTTTCAAGGGAACAAGAAAAGGCTCTTAGTTTTGACTTTTAATGTTTCTTGAAGATGGTTGTTAGGGCTAGTTACAGAAATTCGATCCAACCATTCTAATGCTAATTTAATGTCTTTATGTTACCCAATACAGGAAGAGACTTAAGAAAAAAATAAAGTACCATTTCTGGGGGAATATGAATGCTCGTTTTCAGGGGTGAATTTAAGGGGATTGGGTTTTTTTACCTCTGAGCGGCACTTTTTTTTTTTACAATGGGCTAAATGGCCAGGTTGTTGGGTTGTTTTACCTCTGAGCGGCACTTTTTTGCACACCATGGGCTAAATGGCCAGGTCACATGGACCCCGACGGCTCAGAGAAGGTTGGTGGAGGGGACCCACTGGAACAGCTGTTGGGAGACAGATGGTAGCCTCCCGTCAAGGCCATCCAGCGTGTTCTTTAACGTGCACAGCGTATGGCTCTCCCGCACACGGGGCCACGGCTTAACGTCCCATCCGACGGACGGCGGCCTTTCCAAGCCCATCGGTGTCCCCTACTGACCGTGGGCAGGGCGGGGAATTTTGCGGATAAATGGCCAGGTCACATGGATCCCGAAGGCTCAGAGTTGGGTTGTGTTGGAATGTTTTACCTCTGAGCGGCACTTTTCTGCACACCATGGGCTAAATGGCCAGGTCACATGGACCCCGAAGGCTCAGAGAAGGTTGGGGGAGGGGACCCACTGGAACACCTATTGGGAGACAGATGATAGTATCTCGCCAAGACCATCCAGCGTGTTTTTAACGTTGGGTTCTTTTACCTCTGAGGGGCACTTTTTTGCACACAATGGGCTAAATGGCCAAGTCACAAGGACCCCGAAGGCTCAGAGAAGGTTGGGGGTGGGGACCCACTGGAATAGCTGTTGGGAGACAAGAGGTAGCCCCCCATCAAAGCCATCCAGGATGTTCTTTAACGTGCACAGGGTATGGCTCTCCAGCACACGGAACCACGGCTTAATGTCCCATCCGACGGACGACGTCCCTTCCAGGTCCATCGGTGTCCCCTACTGACCGTGGGCAGGGCTGGGAAATTTTGCTGAGATAAACCTCAACGCTGACCCAGTTGGGACTCGAACCTGGGAACTGCAGATTACGAGCCTGGCGCTCTACCGGCTGAGCCACCCCCACCCCAACACAGAAGACAAAACATCACATCTTTTTTTTAAACTAGCTAAAAAGTCAACATTGCGCTGATTTCCACTTAGTTACATAACGGATAGTATGCACTTGACTGTAAAGTGCAATAGTACAAATAAAGAGTTGGGTTGTTTTACCTCTGAGGGGGAGGGCGGTTTGAGACGGGGGTGGCTCAGTCGGTAACGCGCCAGGCACGTAATCTGTAGTTCCCAGGTTCGAGTTCCAGCTGGGTCAGCGTTGAGATTTATCTCCGCAAAACTCCCCGCCCTGCCCACGGTCAGAAGGGGACACCGACGGGCTTGAAAAGGCCGCCGTCCGTTGCATGGGACGTTAAGCCGTCGTTCTAGTCTGTGGGAGAGCCATACGCATAAAGAACACACTGGATAGCGTTGACTGGAGGCTACCATCTGTCTCCCAACAGCTGTTCCAGTGGGTCCCCTCCCCCAACCTTCTCTGAGCCTTCGGGGTCCTTGTGACCTGGCCATTTAGCCCATAGTGTGCAAAAAAAAAAGTGCCGCTCAGAGGTAAAACAACCCAACGTTAAAGAACACGCTGGATGGCCTTGACGGGAGGCTACCATCTGTCTCCCAACAGCTGTTCAAGTGGGTCCCCTCCCCCAACCTTCTCTGAGCCTTCGGGGTCCTTGTGGCCTGGCCATTTAGCCCATGGTGTGCAAAAAAGTGCCGCTCAGAGGTAAAACAACCCAAACAACTTGACGGGAGGCTACCATCTGTCTCCCAACAGCTGTTCCAGTGGGTCCCCTCCCCCAACCTTCTCTGAGCCTTCGGGGTCCTTGTGACCTGGCCATTTAGCCCATAGTGTGCAAAAAAAAGTGCCGCTAAGAGGTAAAACAACCCAACGTTAAAGAACACGCTGGATGGCCTTGACGGGAGGCTAACATCTGTCTCCCAACAGCTGTTCCAGTGGGTCCCCTCCCCCAACCTTCTCTGAGCCTTCGGGGTCCTTGTGACCTGGCCATTTAGCCCATAGTGTGCAAAAAAAAGTGCCGCTAAGAGGTAAAACAACCCAACGTTAAAGAACACGCTGGATGGCCTTGACGGGAGGCTACCATCTGTCTCCCAACAGCTGTTCCAGTGGGTCCCGTCCCCCAACCTTCTCTGAGCCTTCGCGGTCCTTGTGACCTGGCCATTTAGCCCATGGTGTGCAAAAAAGTGCAGCTCAGAGGTAAAACAACCCAATGTTAAAGAACACGTTGGATGGTCTTGACGGGAGGCTACCATCTGTCTCCCAACAGCTGTTCCAGTGGGTCCCGTCCCCCAACCTTCTCTGAGCCTTCAAGGTCCTTGTGACCTGGCCATTTAGCCCATGGTGTGCAAAAAAGTGCCGCTCAGAGGTAAAACAACCCAACGTTAAAGAACACGCTGGATGGCCTTGACGGGAGGCTACCATCTGTCTCCCAACAGCTGTTCCAGTGGGTCCCGTCCCCCAACCTTCTCTGAGCCTTCGCGGTCCTTGTGACCTGGCCATTTAGCCCATGGTGTGCAAAAAAGTGCAGCTCAGAGGTAAAACAACCCAACGTTAAAGAACACGCTGGATGGCCTTGACGGGAGGCTACCATCTATCTCCCAACAGCTGTTCCAGTGGGTCCCGTCCCCCAACCTTCTCTGAGCCTTCGAGGTCCTTGTGACCTGGCCATTTAGCCCATGGTGTGCAAAAAAGTGCAGCTCAGAGGTAAAACAACCCAACGTTAAAGAACACACTGGATGCCCTTGACGGGAGGCTACCATCTGTCTCCCAACAGCCGTTCCAGTGGGTCCCCTCCCCAACCTTCTCTGAGCCTTCGGGGTCCTTGTGACCTGGCCATTTAGCCCATGGTGTGCAAAAAAAAGTGCCGCTCAGAGGTAAAACAACCCAACCAATCCAACTCAACCTCTGAGGGGTGCTTATTTGCACGCAATGGACAAATGGCCAGGTCACAAGGACCCCGAGTGCTCAGATAAGGTTGGGGGAAGGGGACCCACTGGACAGGTTGCAGTTTTTGGCGTGCTCCCTTCAATGTTCTATTCGTTTTCCATCTATTCAAATCCCGATCTAAATTCGATATTAACTGATAATATACTTTTTTTTCAGACGACATGTGTGTGCCCACAAACGAGTCGTGAATCGTCCCATCCAAGAGCTCCAGTCCTATTGCAAGCCAGCTTACCAATCTTACCTGAGGAGATGCGAAGGCGATGCCGAACGCGTCTGTACTGGATACAGGTAAGTAGTAGTCACCTCCTTTGTCATAAGTCTCGAATGTTTTTATTTGCATAAAACATTTCGCTTTTTAATCTACAGAGTACTGCTCCACAGAATGCGATTTAACTGATGGTATCGTATTTCAAAACTTTATCGTATTAAAACCAAATCATTATCAACAATGGCGATGACGTCATCTGGAAAGTTCTGCGTTGTCTCGATTTTAATCTGCTAAAATAGAGCGTGTGTTGTACTCCGGTGTCCTGATTTAAGTCTGACAAACTGGAGCGTGCGTTGTACTCCGGTGTCCTGATTTCAGTCTGACAAACTGGAGCGTGCGTTGTACTCCGGTGTCCTGATTTCAGTCTGACAAACTGAAGCATGTGTTGTACTTTGGTGTCCTGATTTCAGTCTGACAAACTGGATCATGTGTTGCACTCCGGTGTCCTGATTTCAGTCTGACGAACTGGAGCATGTGTTGTACTCCAGTGTCCTGATTTCAGTCTGACAAACTGGAGCGTGTGTTGTACTCCGGTGTCCTGATTTCAGTCTGACAAACTGGAGCGTATGTTTTTCTCCAGGGTCCCGATTTCAATCTGACAAAATGGAGTGTGTGTTGTTCTTCAGGGTCCCGATTTCAATCTGAGAAACTGGAGTCTCTGTTGTTCTCCAGGGTCCCGATTTCAATCTGAGAAACTGGAGCGTGTGTTGTTCTCCAGTGTCGCGATTTCAATCTGAGAAACTGGAGCGTGTGTTGTTCTCCAGTGTCGTGATTTCAATCTGAGAAACTGCAGCATGTGTTGTTCTCCAGTGTTCCAATTTCAAACTGACAAACTGGAGCATGTGTTGTACTCCGGTGTCCTGATTTCAATCTGACCAAATGGAACGTGTGTTGTTCTCCAGGGTCCCGATTTCAATCTCAGAAACTGGAGCGTGTGTTGTTCTCCAGGGCCCCGATTTCAATCTGAGAAACTGGATCATGTGTTGTTCTCCAGTGTCGCGATTTCAATCTGAGAAACTGCAGCGTGTGTTGTTCTCCAGTGTCTCGATTTGAATCTGACAAACTGGAGCGTGTGTTGTACGGCGGTGTCCTGATTTCAGTCTGACAAACTGGAGCGTGTGTTTTTCTCCAGGGTCCCGACTTCAATCTGACAAAATGGAGAGTGTGTTGTTCTCCAGGGTCCCGATTTCAATCTCAGAAACTGGAGCGTGTGTTGTTCTCCAGGGTCCCGATTTCAATCTGAGAAACTGGAGCGTGTGTTGTTCTCCAGTGTCGCGATTTGAATCTGAGAAACTGGAGCGTGTGTTGTTCTCCAAGGTCCCGATTTCAATCTCAGAGACTGGAGCGTATGTTGTTCTCCAGGGTCCCGATTTAAATCTGAGAAACTGGATCGTGTGTTGTACTCCGGTGTCGCGATTTCAATCTGAGAAACTGCAGCGTGTGTTGTACTCCGGTGTCCCGATTTCAATCTGACAAACTGGAGCATGTGTTGTTCTCCAGGGTCCCGATTTCAATCTCAGAAACTGGAGCGTGTGTTGTTCTCCAGGGTCCCGATTTCAATCTGAGAAACTGGAGCGTGTGTTGTTCTCCAGTGTCGCGATTTCAATCTGAGAAACTAGAGCGTGTGTTGTTCTCCAGGGTCCCGATTTCAATCTCAGAAACTGGAGCGTGTGTTGTTCTCCAGGGTCCCGATTTAAATCTGAGAAACTGGATCGTGTGTTGTACTCCGGTGTCGCGATTTCAATCTGAGAAACTGCAGCGTGTGTTGTACTCCGGTGTCCCGATTTCAATCTGACAAACTGGAGCGTGTGTTGTACTCCGGTGTCCTGATTTCAGTCTGACAAACTGGAGCATGTGTTGTTCTCCAGGGTCCCGATTTCAATCTCAGAAACTGGAGCGTGTGTTGTTCTCCAGGGTCCCGATTTCAATCTGAGAAACTGGATCATGTGTTGTTCTCCAGTGTCGCGATTTCAATCTGAGAAACTGCAGCGTGTGTTGTTCTCCAGTGTCCCGATTTCAATCTGACAAACTGGAGCGTGTGTTGTACTCCGGTGTCCCGATTTCAGTCTGACAAACTGGAGCGTGTGTTGTACTCCGGTGTCCTGATTTCAGTCTGACAAACGAGCATGTGTTGTACTCTGGTGTCCTGATTTCAGTCTGACAAACTGGAGCATTTGTTGTACTCCGGTGTCCTGATTTCAGTCTGACAAACTGGAGCATGTGTTGTACTCCGGTGTCCTGGTTTCAGTCTGACAAACTGGAGCATGTGTTGTACTCCAGTGTCCTGATTTCAGTCTGACAAACTGGAGCATGTGTTGTACTCCGGTGTCCTGATTTCAGTCTGACAAACTGGAGCATGTGTTGTACTCCGGTGTCCTGATTTCAGTCTGACAAACTGGAGCATGTGTTGTACTCCGGTGTCCTGATTTCAGTGTGACAAACTGGAGCGTGTGTTTTTCTCCAGGGTCCCGATTTCAATCTGACAAAATGGAGCGTGTGTTGTTCTCCAGTGTCGCGATTTCAATCTGAGAAACTGGAGCCTGTGTTGTTCTCCAGTGTCCCGATTTCAATCTGACAAACTAGACCGTGTGTTGTTCTCCAGTGTCCCGATTTCAATCTGACAAGATGGAGCGTGTGTTGTTCTCCAGGGTAACGATTTCAATCTAAGAAACTGGAGCGTGTGTTGTTCTCCAGGGTCCCGATTTCAATTTGACAAAATTGAGCGTGTGTTTTTCTCCATGGTCCCGTTTTGCAATTTGTCAAACTGGAGCTATCGAACTGTGTAGTCACAAAGACCCCAGTTTCAGAGATCACGTCCCCCTCTGTTATAATCCCGTGTTCTTCCCTCCTTATTTATCTTAAAGAAGCCAGAAATGTTGGAAACTATTGCACACGCTCCGTTTTACCGTGAAGCAACTTCACAATAAAGCTATCTCAAAGGTATTGAAATGGTTTTAAGACTTAAAAAGTTTAGTCGTTCGTAACGCCAAGCCGCTCTAACAACGATGAAATCTATCAATCGTGCAAGTAGCACTGAATATTTCTTCAGATAAATTTCTTTGATCGAAGTCTTTTTTATGAGAAATTTTTTATTTCCCATTTTCAGAGTTGTCTACGAATTAGCATATCGCACCGTTCAGAAGATGGTTCCTCAAACGGAAATGATTTTTTCTTGCTGCCCGGGCTGGACCCAGGCATCACCCATTGCTCACGATTGCATAAAAGGTGGGTGTATAAGATTTTTTTTTTATTTTTACCATTAGAGTTTTATTGTTTAAAGCAAACTGATGGTAAGTACTGTGCTTTGGTTTACCTCTGAATGGCACTTTTCTTGTGCACCAGGCCAGGTCACACGGACCCCGAAGGCTCAGAGAAGGTTGAGGGAGGGGACCCACTGGAACAGCTGTTGGGAGACAGATGGTAGCCTCCCGTCGAGGCCATCCAGCGTGTTCTTTAGCGTTGTGTTGTTTTACCTCTGAGCGGCACTTTTTTGCACACCATGGGCTAAATGGCCAGGTCACAAGGACCCCGAAGGCTCAGAGAAGGTTGAGGGAGGGGACCCACTGGAACAGCTGTTGGGAGACAGATGGTAGCCTCCCGTCAAGGCCATCCAGCGTGTTCTTTAGCGTTGTGTTGTTTTACCTCTGAGCGGCACTTTTTTGCACACCATGGGCTAAATGGCCAGGTCACAAGGACCCCGAAGGCTCAGAGAAGGTTGAGGGAGGGGACCCACTGGAACAGCTGTTGGGAGACAGATGGTAGCCTCCCGTCAAGGCCATCCAGCGTGTTCTTTAGCGTTGTGTTGTTTCACCTCTGAGCGGCACTTTTTTGCACACCATGGGCTAAATGGCCAGGTCACAAGGACCCCGAAGGCTCAGAGAAGGTTGAGGGAGGGGACCCACTGGAACAGCTGTTGGGAGACAGATGTAGCCTCCCGTCAAGGCCATCCAGCGTGTTCTTTAGCGTTGTGTTGTTTTACCTCTGAGCGGCACTTTTTTGCACACCATGGGCTAAATGGCCAGGTCACAAGGACCCCGAAGGCTCAGAGAAGGTTGAGGGAGGGGACCCACTGGAACAGCTGTTGGGAGACAGATGGTAGCCTCCCGTCAAGGCCATCCAGCGGGTTCTTTAGCGTTGTGTTGTTTTACCTCTGAGCGGCACTTTTTTGTACACCATGGGCTAAATGGCCAGGTCACAAGGACCCTGAAGGCTCAGAGAAGGTTGAGTGAGGGGACCCACTGGAACAGCTGTTGGGAGATAGATGGTAGCCTCCCGTCAAGGCCATTCAGCGTGTTCTTTAACGTACACAGGATATGCTCTCTCTCCAACACGGATCACGGTTTAACGTCCCATCCGACGGACGGCGCCCTTTCCAAGCCCATCGGTGTCCCCTACTGATCGTGGAAGGACTAGGAATTTTTGCGGAGATAAATCTCAACACTGAGCCTGCTGGGACTCGAACCTAGGAACTACAGATTACGAGCCTAGCACACTACCGACTGAGCCACCGAGGAAGGTTTGGAACCAGCTTCCTTCGGACGCGATTCTTCGGCAACATTACACTGTTTCGACAGAAAATTGAAAGAAGTGGACTTGTCGCCATTTCTTCGATGCTTTAGATTCTAGACTACTTGAACTTTGTTGAATGTTAATTATTTCGAGTCTTTTTGCATTTCTTGTTTTTAAATCAACAGGGAAGGAGTAAGAAGGCTACGCGCCATCTGACCTTTTCGTTTATTCATTCAATTACATGGAAAATAAATTGCTGTTATTCCGATCAAAATTAAAAAGACGGCAAACAATTATATGTCTCATAAAGTGCTTATAGCCGTCCCATGACCGAGTGGTTAGCGCGTTTCGCTACTGATGTAAGGGTTGGGTTGTTTTACCTCTGAGCGGCACTTTTTTGCACACTATGGGCTAAATGGCCAGGTCACATGGACCCCGAAGGCTGAGAGAAGGTTGGGGGAGGGGACCCACTGGAACAGCTGTTGGGAGACAGATGGTAGCCTCCCGTCAAGGCCATCCAGCGTGTTCTTTAACGTGCACAGGGTATGGCTCTCCCGCACACGGGGCCACGGCTTAACGTCCCATCCGACGGACGGCGGCCTTTTCAAGCCCATCGGTGTCCCCTACTGACCATGGCGGTGTCCCCTTCTGACCATGGCCCTACTGACCGTCAACGCTGACCCAGCTGGGACTCGAATCTGGGAACTACAGATTACGAGTCTGGCGCGCTACCGACTGAGCCACCCCCTCCCTACTGATGTAAGGGACCTGGCTTCGAGCCCCGGGTAAGGCATGGATGTATGTGTCATTTATTCTGCTGAGGTCCTGCCATCCTCACAGGCCTTCTACTATGGCATATAAACTGACAGGCTCCTGTCAGACCTCTGTGACAAGCAACTGCTTGAGGGGGTATTTATTATTTTTTATTATAAAGTGCTTATAAGACATATTTCAAAAATGGATGTATAAAAGGTTTCCCATTGAAATTCTTTTCAGTGGAAAACTTTTTCCACCGAAAATGATGTAATTGGTATGTTTTGCATGTTTATTATTCATTAGGTATATGGGGGCGGGGGTGGCTCAGTCGGTAGCGCGCCAGGCTCGTAATCTGTAGTTCCCAGGTTCGAGTCCCAGCTGGGTCAGCGTTGAGATTTATCTCCGCAAAATTCCCCGCCCTGCCCACGGTCAGTAGGTGACACCGATGGGCTTGGAAAGGCCGCCGTCCGTCGGATGGGACGTTAAGACGTGGCCCCGTGTGCGGGAGAGTCATACCCTTGCACGTTAAAGAACACGCTGGATGGCCTTGACGGGAGGCTACCATCTGTCTCCCAACAGCTGCTCCAGTGGGTCCCCTCCCCCAACCTTCTCTGAGCCTTCGGGGTCCATGTGACCTGGCCATTTAGCCCATGGTGTGCAAAAAAGTGCCGCTCAGAGGTAAAACAATCCAACCCAACCCATTGGGTATACAGTTTACAAATTATTTGTTTATTTACAGAAGCCTCGTAAAAGCTCTTGTGAGATTCCATAAATTCAGTTCTATATGTGAAAATTAATATGAAAAATAAACTACTGTTCTTAATATAACCCAATGTTAAATGATTTCTACTAATAATGGTTTCTCTCGAATGTTGACAGAAACATCTAGAAAATCCCCCAATTTCCGACAAGGACCTGAAGGCTACGAAGACTTGAAAAGGAAAATAATGAAACTCGAGCAGGTAAGATGGTCAGTCGAAATGGATCTTTTAAACAAATCTCAAAAAAAAAACACTCTCCGACAAACCCTTACGTAAATCGGAATTGATCGATCCATCAATCACCCCTATAACCTGTATGCAACAGTCAAGCGGGGATGGCAGAGGAGGGGGCTCAGTCGATAGCACGCGAGGCTCGTAATATGTAGTTCCCAGGTTCGAGTCCCACCTGGGTTGGATTGTTTTACCTCTGAGCGGCACTTTTTTTGCACACCATGGGCTAAATGGCCAGGTCACAAGGGCCCCGAAGGCTCAGAGAAGGTTGGGGGAGAGGATCCACTGAAACAGATGGTAGCCTCCCGTCAAGGCCATCCAGCGTGTTCTTTAACGTTGTGTTGTTTTACCTCTGAGCGGCACTTTTTTTGCACACCATGGGCTAAATGGCCAGGCCACAAGGACTCCGAAGGCTCACAGAAGGTTGGGGAAGGGGACCCACTGGAACAGTTGTTGGGAGACAGATGGTAGCCTTCCATCAAGGCCATCCAGCGAGTTCTTTCCATCCAACGTGCACAAGGTATGACTCTCCCGCACACGGGGCCACGGCTTAACGTTCCATCCGACGGACGGAGACCTTTACAAGCCCACTGGTGTCCCCTAATGACCGTGAGCAGGGCGGGAAGTTTTACGGAGATAAATCTCAACGCTGACCCAGCTGGGACTCGAACCTGGGAACTACAGATTACGATCCTGACGCGCTACCAACTGAGCCACCCCCATCCCACCTGGGTCAGTACTGAGATTTATCTGCACAAAACTCAGTAGGGGACACTGATGGGCTTGGAAAAGTCTATCGTCCGTCGGATCCCGCCCTGCCCACGGTCAGTAGGGGACACCGATGGGCTTGGAAAGGCCGCCGTCCGTCGGATGGAACGTTAAGCCGTGACGCCGTGTGTGGGAGAGCCATACCCTGTGCACGTTAAAGAACACGCTGGATGGCTTTAATGGGAGGCTACCATCTGTCTCCTAACAGCTGTCCAGTGGGTCCCCTCCCCCAACTCTCTCTGAGCCCTCGGGGTCCTTGTGATCTGGCCAGTTAGCCTACTGTGTGGAAAAAAAGTGCTGCTCAGAGGTAAAACCACCCAACTTCAAATCCTGACATTTAGAGGTGAGGTATTTGTTATGAGGAACGATCACAAAATCAAGAGACCTGCATATGACCAAAGCCCTCGAGCACTCTAAAAAAATCAATTCCTTTAAAAAAAATACATTTCTTCTCGAAAAGATAGTGGCAAGAGAAAAAAAATTGTTTTCTTTTCTTTTTCAATTCAAGATGTTCTAGTTATCAGTGGGGCGGGGGTGGCTCAGTCGGTAGCACGCCAGGCTCGTAATCTGTAGTTCCCAGGTTCGAGTCCCAGCTGGGTCAGCGTTGAGATTTATCTCCGCAAAATTCCCCGCCCTGCCCACCGGTAGTAGGGGACACCGATGGGCTTGGAAAGGCCGCCGTCCGTCGGATGGGACGTTAAGCCGTGGCCCCGTGTGCGGGAGAGCCATACCCTGTGCACGTTAAAGAACACGCTGGATGGCCTTGACGGGAAGCTACCATCTGTCTCCCAACAGCTGTTCCAGTGGGTCCCCTCCCCCAACCTTCTCTGAGCCTTCGGGGTCCTTGTGGCCTGGCCATTTAGCCCATGGTGTGCAAAAAAGTGCCGCTCAGAGGTAAAACAACCCAAACAACTAGTTATCAGTGTAATTATTTATACGATAATCTAAGTTAAGTACATTATACGATAATATAAGATAATCTCTCACTATTTGAAAAGCCGCATATTATGATAAGCAATGATATGTAAAACATTATTACTGAACGCATATCGGAAAATGATATTCTAAAAAAGACAAGATTATTCTGATAATTATTTACTGATTTTACCATTTTCACCGAAAAAATCAGTAAAATATGAAATTAAGTACTTTGTTGTGCAATCGTTCAAAAAAGTATCCGAACACTATGGTTGATTACAGAATTCAGAAAAAATATCTGGCAACGTTTTTTTTTAGAAATTAGTGATCTGGCAACCTTTGTGTCACGTGACACGAAGGTTGCCAGATCACTAATTTCTAAAAAAATCGTTGCCAGATATTTTTTCTGAATTCTGTAATCAACCATATTGTTCGGATATTTTTTAATATATATAATGCATATCAATATATAATGCAATGAATACGGAGCGTGTGCAGTTACCGTTAACAGCAAACTGGAGCGGTTGCGGTTAATGTTCACAGCACATTGGATCGTGTGAGCTCACAAAAACCTGAATCGTGTGGGCTCACTCACGGAAATATTGAGCGTGTGCAGTTACCGTTCACAGCAAACTGGAGCGTGTGCAGTAACTGCACACGCTCCAGTTTGCTGTGAACGGTAACTGGAGCGTGTACAGTTGCTGTACACGCTCCAGATATTTTTCCTGAATTCTGTAATCACGTGACACGAAAGTTGCCAGATCACTAATTTCTAAAAAAAATCGTTGCCAGATATTTTTTCTGAATTCTGTAATCAACCATAATGTTCGGATACTATTTTTAGCGACTGTACAGAACTGAAAATTTGTATGTGATTCCTTAAATTCTTCCGCCAATGAAATCCCTTTGACCCCTTTTGTTTACAGCAACTGCACGGCCTGAGCTCCCTGAGCAACCGAGTCGACGACCTCTCTCAATCGGTTGCTCATCTAAGACAGCTAGCAGCAGAACATCCACGGAGGTCAGCAGATGGTCATGACTCGACCCAAGACCGAATCAATTCCCTGAGCGAACAGATTTCCATTTTGGAGGAAAGACTCGAAGAATGTAAGTTTGCAAAATTGTAAGGGTGCAAAATTTCAAAATTTCCCCTGTTTTCATAATTTTTCATTTCAAGGAATTCAGTGGAAGAATTTTGCTGTGCTATTCATTCTCAAACTTGCGGGGGTGGCTCAGTCGTTAGCGCGCCAGGCTCGTAATCTGTAGTTCCTAGGTTCGAGTCCCAGCTTAATCCCTCTTCCTCACTGGTTGTAACGGTCTTCTTTCTCACCAGTTCTCACGTCACTCAGGATCCTCTTTCTCGTGTTTCTCAAGGTCTCTTCTCACTCAGATACCAAGCTTTCTCAAAAGATCTTTTCACACCGAATCTCTCAGAAATTAAGGCTCCATTCTCACAAATTCTCACCTTTCTGAAGGTCCCCTTTCTCACAGATTAATCCCTCTTCCTCACTGGTTGTAACGGTCTTCTTTCTCACCAGTTCTCACGTCACTCAGGATCCTCTTTCTCGTGTTTCTCAAGGTCTCTTCTCACTCAGATACCAAGCTTTCTCAAGAGATCTTTTCACACCGAATCTCTCACAAATTAAGGCTCCATTCTCACAAATTCTCACCTTTCTGAAGGTCCCCTTTCTCACAGATTAATCCCTCTTCCTCACTGGTTGTAACGGTCTTCTTTCTCACCAGTTCTCACGTCACTCAGGATCCTTTTTCTCGTGTTTCTCAAGGTCTCTTCTCACTCAGATACCAAGCTTTCTCAAGAGATCTTTTCACACCGAATCTCTCAGCGATTAAGGCTCCATTCTCACAAATTCTCACTTTTCTGAAGGTCCCCTTTCTCACAGATTAATCCCTCTTCCTCACTGGTTGTAACGGTCTTCTTTCTCACCAGTTCTCACGTCACTCAGGATCCGCTTTCTCGTGTTTTTCAAGGTCTCACTCAGATACCAAGCTTTCTCAAGAGATCTTTTCACACCGAATCTCTCAGCGATTAAGGCTCCATTCTCACAAATTCTCACCTTTCTGAAGGTCCCCTTTCTCACAGATTAATCCCTCTTCCTCACTGGTTGCAACGGTCTTCTTTCACACCAGTTCTCACTTCACTCAGGATCCTCTTTCTCGTGTTTCTCAAGGTACCATTTGTCACAAATTATCACGTATATCTAGTTCTTTCTCACCGATTCTCAAGTTTTTCACGGTCCCTTTTCTCGCCGATACTCAAGCCTTCTTGGTCCCCTTTGTCACCGATTTTGAAGTTTCAACGGTTTTCAAGGTAGGGGACATCGAGAGGCTTGGAAAGACTGATCTACGGTCGTCCGCACATGTGACGTTAAGCAATGGTCCGGTGTGCGGAAGAGCCATAACCTGTGCACGTTAAAGAACACGTTGGATAGCTACCCAGAGAAACTTGTGGGAAGGGTCCCATTAGACCATCTATTCCTTAACAGCTTGGACAGCTGTTAAGGAATAAATGGCTGTTAACCTCTCACACGGACACAACCTCTCACAAGGACCCCGTAGGCTCAGAGAAGGTTGGAGGAAGGGATCAACTAGAACAGCTGTTGGGAGACAGATGGTAGTCTCCCGTAAAGGCCATCCAGCGTGTCTTTAACGTGCGCAGGGTGCGGCTCTCCCGCACACGTGGACACGGCTTAGCGTCCCATACTGATCGTCGGAAGTGGATTGCTGTGCTCGAGTGAACACTCTGGGAGTGTGTGACTGGATATCTCAGTGTGGCAGTGGATTAAGGTTGGGCTGTTTTACCTCTGAGCGGCACTTTTTTGCACACCATGGGCTAAATGGCCAGGTCACATGGACCCCGAAGGCTCAGAGAAGGTTGGGGGAGGGGACCCACTGGAACAGCTGTTGGGAGACAGATGGTAGCCTCCCGTCAAGGCCACCCAGAGTGTTCTTTAACGTGCACAGGGTGTGGCTCTCCCGCACACGGGTCCACGGCTTAACGTCCCATCCGACGGACGGCGGCCTTTCCAAACCCATCGGTGTCCCCTACTGACCGTGGGCAGGGCGGGGAATTTTGCGGAGATAAATCTCAACGCCGACCCAGCTGGGACTCGAACCTGGAGTGGATTAAGGCTGCGCGCAATTGTTATTCTATTCGTTTATGCAAAGTGCTGTTTATTAAACTAATAGTTAGTCAAGAGATACTGAGTTAATGGTATTATTAAGTACGATAACTATTTTGTGATAACGGCCTAGTAAAGACATTAAGCCAACAGATCTCTCACATATAAATGAGAAATATCTTGAAACCCTCCCTGCCCACGGTCAGTAGGGGATACCGATGGCCTTGGAAAGGCCGCCGTCCGTCGGATGGGACATTAAGCCGTGGCGCCATGTGCGGGAGATCCATACCCTGTGCACGTTAAAGAACACGCTGGATGGCTTGACAGGAGGATACCATATGTCTCCCAACAGTTGTTCCAGTGGGTCCCCTCCCCCAACCTTCTCTGAGCCTTCGGGGTCCTTGTGACCTGACCATTTAGCCCATGGTGTGCAAAAAAGTGCCACTCAGAGGTAAAACAACCCAACCCAACCTTGAAATCCTCTCAAAATTGTATACCTACTTTTGAAACCCGCTGTATATTTCATATAGCTCCTTCGGTCCAGTTGCAATAACGATCTTTTGACTTCGCACTGTTCTGAGGTGATACGTAGAATTTCATAAAAATAAAAAGAAACAAAAAAGAAATCGGACAAAAGAAGAAATAACGTTCAATATTCATCTTAATTTTATTTTTCCTCGTTGCATGCAGACACCGATGAACAAAAGGCGATACAAGATTCCAAAACAACTTTTCTTCCAGAAGTCACCGCCAGAGGCAATTCCACTTCTGCCAAGCATCAGTGAAGATCAGGTAAATCAATATGGCGGATTCTTGTTTATTATTGCAAAGAGAAATAACCGACGGCGATTTATTAAAACTAAGAAAGATTCAACAGATCATAAATATAGAATTCAAAATGGTCTCCAACATAGCCATACACTGCCTAAAAAAATAATGAATTTCTTCCATGTCACCAGGGATAGAAATGGGGGAGGGGACACGAGTGGATGCCGTTCCCCTAGTTTCAGTTATTTTTTTTTAACCCGTATATTTAACGACCGGAAATAAGTCCACTATATATATGTCCCCCCCCGCCCCACTCCTCAAGCAGCTGTTTGCCAAAGAGGTCTGACAGAAGTTATCGGTTCAATGGGGGCGGGGGTGGCTCAGTCGGTAGCGCGCCAGGCTCGTAATCTGTAGTTCCCAGGTTCGAGTCCCTGCTGGGTCAGCGTTGAGATTTATCTCCGCAAAATTCCCCGCCCTGCCCACGGTCAGTAGGGGACACCGATGGGCTTGGAAAGGCCGCCGTCCGTCGGATGGGACGTTAAGCCGTGGCCCGTGTGCGGGAGAGCCATACCCTGTGCACGTTAAAGAACACGCTGGATGGCCTTGACGGGAGGCTCCATCTGTCTCCCAACAGCTGTTCCAGTGGGTCCCCTCCCCCAACCTTCTCTGAGCCTTCGGGGTCCAAGTGACCTGGCCATTTAGCCTATGGTGTGCAAAAAAGTGCCGCTCAGAGGTAAAACAACCCAACCCAAATCCTACAGCATAGTGAAAAAAGATGGGAAAATGAAGTAATCACTAAGACCTGAACTCTATGTTACACAACAGATGAAATATGTACGAACAGTTTTTCAAAATTTTCTTATCTTCCCTTCTTTCTTTATGCTTCCACCGCCTCCCAATTGCATCCGAGGCTACATCGACCCCCTGGATCATTCCAGCGCCCCCCCCCCCCAGGGGGCGATATCGCCCACTTTGGGAAGTATTGCTCTAGATCATAGATTCCCAACGGGGGCGATACCGCCCCCAGTGGGGGCGCTGGAGCCTTCCATGGGGGCGGTAGCGGATCCAGAGGCAAATGGGGGGCGTTGAGGCAGTCAAGAGGGGCGGTCAAATAAATAAATTTAATGGAATTTTCTGTGACAACCTTTTTATCTCTTCTATTCTGTGGTGTCTTCCAAAAGGTTGGGAATCACTGCTCTAGATGATCTCTGTCCATCGGATGGAAGGCAAATCTGTTGCCTCATGTTTAGATTGGGTTACCTCTGAACGACACTTTTTTGGACACAATGGACTAAATAACCAGGTCACAAGGACTGCGAGTAGGTTGGGGGAGGTGACCCACTGGACAGCTGTTGGGAGCCAGATGATAGCCTCCCGTCAAGGCCATCCAGTGTTGTTTAACGTGCACAGGGTATGGCTCTCCCGCACACGGACCCACGGCTTGACGTCGATTCCGATGGACGCCGGCCTTTCCAAGCCCATCGGTGTCACCTATTGACCGAGAGCAAGGCGGGGAGTTTTGCGGAGATAAATTTCAACGCTGGTCCACCTGGGGCTCGAAATACATAACACGGAAGTATCTCAATAGATGTTATAGATTAGTGTACTTTATAAAAACACAAATAATCACAATCATGTTTCATTTTCCAGGTACCTGTAAAGAACTTTTTTTTCAGCAGCCTCGAACTTGATAATTTCACTGAAATAAGAGAAACGTTTCGTTTCTTGGATGTACTTGAGGACAAAAAAAAAGGTTGGACTCCATTCCCGAGAGGATTCAATTTCCAATGAAGTCATGGAAAGTTGATCTGACTTATTGTTGTTCTTCTGCCACTGCCAAATGTATTTTAACACACTAAAAAAAAATCAATAAAATCTTCGTTTATTTACTGGTTTTCGAATGTGCATGTTATTATTGAGCAATTTGACTCTCTATGTCCAGTTAACTAGCAACCAGTTGTCAGCCCATTGACCGTTAACTAGTAATCAGTGGTCATACCATTGACTAGCAACTAGTGGTCAGCCCATTGACCATTAACTAGCAACCAGTGGTCAGCTCATTGACCATTAACTAGCAACCAGTAGTCAGCCCATTGACCATTAACTAGTAATCAGTGGTCAGCCCATTGACCATTAACTAGCAACTAGTGGTCAGCCCATTGACCATTAACTAGCAACCAGTTGTCAGCCCATTGACCATTAACTAGCAACCAGTAGTCAACCCATTGACCATTAACTAGTAATCAGTGGTCAGCCCATTGACCATTAACTAGCAACTAGTGGTCAGCCCATTGACCATTAACTAGCAACCAGTAGTCAGCCCATTGACCATTAACTAGTAATCAGTGGTCAGCCCATTGACCATTAACTAGCAACTAGTGGTCAGCCCATTGACCGTTAACTAGCAACCAGTGGTCAGCCCATTGACCATTAACTAGCAACCAGTAGTCAGCCCATTGACCATTAACTAGTAATCAGTGGTCAGCCCATTGACCATTAACTAGCAACCAGTGGTCAGCCCATTGACCATTAACTAGCAACCAGTGGTCAGCCCATTGACCATTGACTAGCAACCAGTGGTCAGCCCATTGACTAGCAACCAGTGGTCAGCCCATTAACTAGCAACCAGTGGTCAGCCCATTAACTAGCAACCAGTGGTCAGCCCATTGACCGTTAACTAGCAACCAGTGGTCAGCCCATTAACTAGCAACCAGTGATCAGACCATTGACCATTAACTAGCAACCAGTGGTCAGCCCATTGATCATTAACTAGCAACCAGTAGTCAGCCCATTGACCATTAACTAGTAATCAGTGGTCAGTCCATTTATGGTTAATTAGTAATAAGCCCATTTACGGGCTAGTAATCAGTGGTCAGGCTACTTATAATGAAAATTAGTCATTAATTCCGCCATCATGCTAGTCAGTTAGCTGCCAAAGGCCAGGCAGACGTGTATACGTAAGTCACGTCTGGAAGCCCATATGCCATTGGCTAGTCATCCATGGCGACTTTGTTTAGTCAGCTAGTCATCCATCGCTATTTTGTTTAGTCAGCTAGTCATCTCTGGCCATACTTGGTTTAGCAGCTAGTCATCATTGACCAGCCCATTACAGTTAAAGTCATCTATTACTACACCATGTTCGATTAACTTGTCATCTATTTAGCCTGGCATGTAAATAAAAATAAATACCCCCTCAAGTAGCTGCTTGCCACAGAGGTCCACTAAGATAATATTATATATTATATCCATTAATCTACTATTCCAAGATAACAATCTTGGGAAGTTGACAAAATTCGGAGTGACTTGGCAAAATCATGGGGAGTTGGCAAAATTATTTAATTTACGATTTTTTCTGTATAATTACGGCGAATTGGCAAAATCTAGAGTAGTTGGCAAAATTCGAATCCACTAAGATAATATTATATATTATATCCACTAATCTACTATTCCAAGATAACAATCTTGGGAAGTTGACAAAATTCGGAGTGACTTGGCAAAATCGTGGGGAGTTGGCAAAATTCAGGTGAGATGTAAAAATTAGAATTTTTTTTCTTTGAAATTATGGCGAATTGGCAAAATCTAGGGACAGTTGGTAAAATTCGGAGCGACTTAGCAAAATCGTGGGGAGTTGGCAAAATTCAGGTAAGATGTGATAATTTAGATTTTTTTCAGTAAAATTATGGCGAGTTGTCAAAATCTAGGAGAATTGACAAAACTTGGGAAGTTGGCAAAATCTAGGGGCAGTTGGCAAAATCTAGGGGTAGTTGGAAAAATTAGGGGCAGTTGGCAAAATTGTGGAGATTTGACAAAATTCAGGTGAGATGTAAAAATTGCAATCTTTTTTCTGTAAAATTATGGCGTTTTGGCAAAATCGAGGCAACTTCGCAATATCTAGGACAGTTGGCAAATCTTGGGGGAGTTGGCAAAATTCAGAGTGACTTTGCAAAATCAAGTGTGATGTAAAATTGGGATTTTTTTTCTGTAAAATTGTGGCGAGATGGCAAAATCTAGGGCAGTTGGCAAAATTCGAATCCACTTGGTAAAATACAGGCGATTTGTGAAAATTGGGATTGTTTCCGTGAAATTAAGGAGAGTTGACAAATCGAGAAAACTTGGCAAAATCTAGGGAAGTTGTCAAAACTGGAAACCACTGGGTAAAGTACAGGTGAGTTGTAAAAATTGGGATTGGTTTTGTGAAATTTAGGAGAGTTGGAAAAACCAAGAACTCTTGGCAAAAACTAGGGGATTTGGCAAAATTCGAAGCCACTTGGTAAAATACAGGGGAGTTGTGAAAATTATGCTTTTCTTGGACAATTAAGGAGAGTTGGTTAAAATACGAAGTGACTTGGCAAATTCAGAGATGTAAAATTTACGATTTTTTCTCTAAAATTACGGCGAGTTGGCAAAATCTAGAGTAGTTGGCAAAATTCGAATCCACTTGGTAAAATGTAGGCGAGTTGTGAAAATTGAGATTTGTTTTGTGAAATTAAGGAGTGTTGGACAAATTGAAGAAACTTAATAAAATGTAGGGCAAAATTTGAATCAACTTGGAAAATGAGGGCGAGTTGTGATAATTGTGATTGGGTTTGTGAAATTCAGAATAGCTGACTAAAATTTAGAAAACTTGGCAAAATCTTGGGGAGTTTGAAAAGTTGAAGTGATTTGGCCAATTTAGGAAAGATGTAAAGATTGGGATTAGTTTCGTGAAATTAAGGAGAGATGGCCAACAAGGGAAAATTCACACTGGCTTGCTACAATTCAGACGAGATGGAAATATTGGAACTATTTTCGTTAAATTATGGCTAATTGACAAAATTGGAAGTTTAATGGCAAATTACAGTTAGTTGGCAAAATTGGAAGTCAAATTGCAAAAAAATGTAAATGTTGGAGAGTTGAGAAAATTGCCCTCAACCCCTCCCCTTTCCATGGAGCGACAATCTAAGTAAGTTTGCCAGTTGGCAAAATTTGAATTTCGAGTTGAAAAATCTTTGATTTCTACCTCCCCCCCCCCCCCCCGCAACCATAGCCCTTCGCTATGCTCCTGGCCCCATCCGACGGACGATGGCTTTTTCAATCCCATCGGTGTCCCCTAATGACCTTAGGCAAGGCAGGGAGTTTTTACAGAGATAAATCTCAACGCTGACCCATCTGGGAGTGGAATCTGGGAACCTTCACTTTAATTACCACCGGGAACCAAGCATACCCTATATGACGTATTGAATGACGTCACTTAAAGAGCCTGTGCATGCAGAAGCAATGATATGACCGCTAGCAAAAGGAAGTGTGTGCAATCAACATTCTATAACTATAAGATCATCATATTATGACAATTATAAATCACTCTCTCACTGAGCGATTACGTATATATTCACTTGTGCTCTTTAGGGTTAATAGAACACTGACGGAGACAACGACGGTTACATCGACGAAACCGCGTTATTTTATTCACAAGGGGAGTCAGAACGTAACCGTAACTGTGTAGGTAACGCATGTGCGAACAACTTGGGTGTGTTTGTGAAAGTATAAACGTTGGATATAAAACTTGGAGAACAATGGAAAAAATTAGTATTAAATCCGAAAACACCAGGTATATAATTTAAAGTATTTGAAACCTAAAATGATAATCTAATGTGTAAGGTTTTAGCTGATAAGTTTTATTTTTATGTTGATATTAACAGTATAGGTCTCGAAGACCGTTGTTTAATTGCGACTTTATTGTGTTTAATATATGTATCGATTTTGTTGCTTTAATGTTTGCTGTCGTTTTTTTTTCAATATTGCTCTTCTTTAACGCTTTTGCTAATGAAACTGTTAAAATATGTTTTATAAATATCAAAAGTAAGTTTTGCTTTAAAATGTAATGCATTTTTAACCCATCTGTGCATGTAAAAGAAATTAGAATTATACAATATTGCCAACCCATAAATTATAGCTAAACTATAGTTATCTACTGGCTAATTTAATAAATACAAGAAATAATAACAATAATAAATATATTTTTAGGCCCGTGTAGTGAAGGTTTGCTCAGGTAGTTGCAGTTGTGTATGTGTGTATATTTTTGCACATGCCTTGAGTCAGGCTTAGTCACAATCATTCCCCACTTGAAAGTTTGGATAATGCATAATATATATATCTTAACTGAGATAATCCTGAAAAACTCTGATACTTAGTTACTAGCCATGTGTTAACTGTTCTCCACCCATTAAACTTTTCTGTTCATTTTTCTGTATATATATGTATTTGAGGAGTTTATTAATTATTAAATTCTCAATTTTTGCAAAAATCCATTAAGTTATATAAAGTTTTATTGTTATATTCTGCATTTAAATGTTTTCGTTTCCTAATTTTAGGACTTGTGCAATGTGTGAAGCACCACCAAAGTATTGTTGTCCACGTTGTAGCATTCGTACTTGCTCCTTAGCATGTGTAAATCTACATAAAGTGGAATATGATTGTGATGGTGTAAGGGACAAAATTGCATATATTAAACTGAAAAACTTTACACAAAGGGACCTGCTAAGTGGTATGTTTTTGAAATAATTATTGTCTTTAACCCTTTCTGCTGTATTTCTTCTATGTATTGGTTGCATTGGACAATAGAATTAATAAACCTAAATAATTTACTTATAAAAAACCCAATAATATATTATTTGTTATAATTCATCTTTCAACTGTTTCTTAAATAGTGGACTCATCTCTTTTCTATGTAAGGGAAATGTTGATTTCAACTAGACACAGGCAGAAATACTGGATCCAGTCCAACATAGGAATGAAAATGGTTAATGTTAATTCCTATGTAGTGTACTGTTTTACAGAATTAAGAAACTGTCCATATGTCAATGAAAAGCCAACTTCAGAGTTCTCTGACTTCTAAGATGTATTTTTTATAGGCAGTTGGAATTGAAAATAAGTTAAGATCTCAATCATACTTATCTAGACCTGTATTCTCCCATTATCTTTCCTTCATAACCTTATCTAAGCAAGTGTGAAAACACACCACCTATGTTTAACTGGTAACAACCTGCAACTTATAACCAGGAGGCAGAGGGTGCAGTTTTTTTTTACACTTGAACTTTAGAATGTTTTGATTTTATTTTGATATAAATGTATATTATTACAATCTAAATAATCCGAGAGCATCAGCTCATCCAGGTTATTGTAATAAATACAGGAATAAAGTAATGACAACATATTTTAACATAATATCTTAAACATTTTCAATTATAGTTGAATTTGTATTTACAGAAAAGTATACATATCCTTTTCTCAGACAACAGTGACAAAAAATATAAGTAATTTCATTTTTCTCTACAGATTTTTTTTTGTTCTCATATAAACAGAAAAGTGAAACTTTTAGCAGTTACCTTAAACTATGAAAGTATGGCTCTATATCAGTTACATTTTGAGGAACTGCTTCAGTTTTACTTTTTATGTAGAATATCCACAATTGTAATTTCTGAGATTGGGTGGTAAAGATTAAATAACTTAGGTACAAGATATGAATTGTGTTTATGAAGTATTTCTTTTTTTTTGCCTTGGGAACCACGTATGTAGTTCTTCATATCATAAACAATATAAGTTTTCATTAGGAACTCAAATTCAGTTTATAAAAATAAAGCTTAAGCTTGTACATATAAAGGTGTCCAAAGAAAATATATTTATCATATATGTTTAAATTATTATTTTGTGTGGAATGATTATCTCTTTATTATTTTGTTTTGCAACCTAAACCTAGGTTTAAGTGCAGTTTTATAAGTTCCACCATAGCATAAAATTCCATAATTCAGGGCAGATTGCATCCAAGAAAAGTACAGTATCCATAGCATATCATTATTCAATATTTTTCTTAATAGTACAACCTGTGAAGCACTGATCTAACTTTTTTTTGGTCTGTTTATTTATATAAGATTTCCAGCTTAAATTACTATCAAATTTTACTCCAAGATAATCAGTCTTTTTGACATTTTTCCATTGAATTGCACTTACAATTTTAGCCACCATGGGTTTTTGTCTATGATAATTATGCTGGAAATTTTTATGGCAGACCCCTATTTTGCACATGGTTGCATGGGAATTTTTATTATTATTTTTATATTTAATTTGTAAATGGAATAGTTGATTTAATTTTGTTTTTAAAAGATAAAGCTGTGTTAGTAAAACCTATTTTTGCATAATTTAAAGAAATAAATAAGGTAAAAAAAATTGTTCTTTTATATTGCCAGAGATGTAATGCATATTTGTATTTCTTTTCACTGAAAGATTATCGTTTACTGGAAGAAGCTGCAAGGATGGCCAACAATGCAATAAGAAATAAAGAAATAAAAAAAAGGCCACTCTTCCTACCACCAGTATGCTTTTTTTTTTCCTTTTTGAGTATTATATACTAGTTTGATATAAGGATTGAAAAAAATGAATATTTATTAGCTTATTTTCATGCTTAAATTATGAAGTTTTTCATGCTACTCAAGTTGTTATTCATATTTTAATGTGGCTATGTGATAATTGTAAAAGCAGTTATTGATAGTATATTAAAGCTATGTATTCATCTGTTGAAGTTTGGATTATGAGGGCTTCAGATGGGTCACAAAAGACTTTTCACTTGGCTAATTAGGTTGTAGGTGGCACTGTTATTTGAGTTGTGAGCTGATTTGGATTTTCAATTTTGCATCACATGGTGAATAGATATTTGAAATTTTGGTCATGACTGAAAGTGTTTTGGAAACTGGTCTATAATATATGTTGAAGTCATATTTTGCAATAATACATAGAATTTACACATTATACATTACATTATTCAGTTTGGGGCAGTGTCTAAAGCAGGAATCAGATAATATTTTATTGTGTTAGTTAATGGCAAACTAAACTTTAACTAAAATGTTACTTGCCATTGCTTAGTTCTACATAATAATGCATGAAACATTATTAGTCATCAATCCAAGTAGTGGCATATTTGTGGCAACCCAATTACATAAATAAGAATTGACTATAGTGTTAAAATAGAAGTTTCATTTGGGAAAGTATTTTTGTTGGAGGAGTGTACATCTGGCTTCAAATAGTTGAGAGATTAAGTTTTAAAAAAGTGGTCATTAACATAAAATATGTTCATATTGTTTTAAATTATCCACATTCCATAATCTATATATTTTTGAAACAAATATGAGACTATAATATGGGCATCAAATCAAAATAAAGAGGCAGAACTCAAACTTGACAAAACAAATTCATATTCTTTGTTTCACTATGACTTATGGTCTGAGTAATAATTAAATACTTCCAATTGATTTTGAGCAACAAACTGTAGTTTTTTTTTTAATAGTTCACCATTTCATAATTTTTAATTGTTATAAAAAATAGCAGTCTATATGATTATATCATTTAAGCTGTCAATCGATTGAGCCAATGAATGAAAGACAAATTGACTATAAGCACACAAACATCAAATTTTGGCATTGAATTGGCTGTATCTAATTTTATCAGATGAACCAAAATTTTGATATTAATAAATATCAAAAATATATTTAATAAAAATGAAATAATTGAATATGGCATCATCAGTTAATAAACAGTCATTGTTCTTTCTAATGAGTTTTATTTACTATTATAAATGTTAATTCACTTTGTAAGTTGATAAAAAGTGAAAATTGAATACATCTTTTTTTTAATACATTTTTACTTTGAATACATCATCTTGCTTATATTTATTTATTTATATCATAATATGTTATATATATATTGTATGTATATATATATGTATCATATATTGTTGCATTTATATCCAAATATGCAGTTGCCAACATAACACACAAAAGTAGTTGTATAACAGACAAGCAGTGTTTAATAACAGTAACATAAATTATCAAACAGCTTTCTCTACTTGAGCAAACATATGTTTGGGTCATAAATCTTAGGAAGCAATAAAGTACAGGTATGAAATAGCAGCAGTAACACTCAAATGGCTGTAAGCATTTCCACACAAAAACTACTGCAGTTTATTGCCCACCCCAAAAGAATTAAAGAAATTTCAAATTATATAATCATCACAAAATAAATGTCAATGTGGATTTTAGTGTACCATCCTTGCAAATAATAACGTGGTATAAATTGTTTGCATATACTCCTTACTAGTTGAGTCACAACAACGGGAAATTATACAGTTTTGTTAGTGACAAATTTCTTTTGTAACCAACCTGTCATTTAATGCAATATTGTCATGGCTCAGTTTTGATTTTCAAAGTTGAGACTTATGCTAGAATTGACTAAAACTAATGTAGGTCTGCCTACAAGACTCTGATACTTCAGAGGAAGATAGGTTGGTTCAGTCTGTACAGTAGTGCACTAGTATTATTTGCAGTTCACAGGTTTTTGCCCTTACTATTCCAGCATTACATTTTATTTCCATTAATCTTCACCTTGTCCTCAGTGAAAAAAAGACATGGATGGGCTTGAAAAGATTGCCATCTGTCAGATGTGACATTAAGCTGTGACCCCAAGTGCAGGGGGAGCTCAGTCGGTAGCACACCAGGCTCGTAATCTATAGTTCCCAGGTTCGATTCCTAACTGGGTCAGCATTGAGATTTATCTCCTCACAACTCCCTGCTCTGACCATGGTCAGTAGGGGACACCAGTGGGCTTGAAAAGGCCACCGTCTGTCAGATGGGACATTAAGTCATGGCCCTGTGTACGGGAGAGAGCCATACCCCATTAAAGAACACACTGGATGGCCTTGACAGGAGGCTACCATCTGTCTCCCAACAGCTGTTCCAGTGAGTCCCCTTCTCCAAGCCTTTGGGATCCTTGTGACTGGTCATTTAGCCCATTGTGTGTAAAAAAAATGTTGCTCAGGGGTAAAACAACCCAATCCCATGTTCAGGAGATTCATGCCCTTTTCATGTTAAAGAACATGCTGGATATCCTTGACAGGGACTTCTATATATTAACAACCAAGCTGTTAATATATAGAAGTCCCTTGGCATTTACGGGGTGGGGGTGGCTCAGTCGGTAGCACGCCAGGCTTGTAATCTGTAGTTTCCAGGTTCGAATCCGAGCTGGGTCAGCATTGAGATTTATCTCTGCAAAATTCCCCACCCTGCCCACAGTCAGTAGGGGACACTGATGGGCTTGAAAAGGCCACTGTCCGCCGAATGGGACATTAAGCCGTGGCCCCGTGTGTGAGAGAGCCATACCCTGTGCTCGTTAAAGAACACGCTGGATGGCCTTGACGGAGGCTACCATCTGTCTCCCAACAGCTGTTCCAGTGCGTCCCCTCCTCCAACCTTCTCTGAGCCTTCAGGGTCCTTGTGACCTTGCCATTTAGCCCATGGTGTGCAAAAAAGTGCTGCTCAGAGGAAGAACAACCCAACACTTGACTTCTCACACTCTCTTCTTCTCACACTGAACCTTTATGTTCTTCTGACCTGACCATCTAGCTCACTTTGTACAAAAAAAGTGCCACTCAGAGGTAGAACAGCTCAACCCAGCTGTTACTTGAGATAAACTCTACTACTTTAAATTACAATCCTTTGCCATTTATCATGGTGGCTAATTTATAATATTTAGTGATATAAAATTGATTTTTGTTACATTTTAAATACTTGAAATTAACAAAACATTTATGACACTAAATCCTTGTATAAACCTGAAAAACCCTAAAACATCACATTTTATATCAAGATTCATAATAAAAATAAATTCAAAATATTTGCCATCAGCTTAGTAATGCCACTAACATTTTAATAGAGTTCTATTTTGACATCAGTGGCTAAAAGCTCAAGAGAGATTGTTAAACATTCTCTCACATGTACAAAATTTATTTTTACCCCTTCTCAGAATGTTATTAGTAAGCATATAGTATGTCACTAGTAAGGTAGGTATCCATTATGGTTGTCAATATTGGGTAACCAATGCTAACTGAAGAAGCAGTTCTTTCTGTGTTGCACATTCCATTCTTCATTTATTTATTCACTTAATCCAGGGATTGATGTATTCAAAAAAAAAACACTTATTAAGAGTTTAAAAACAGTATAAAAAAATCATCTTCAATGATTTTTTTCTTTTTTTTTTTGGAGTAGACTGTCAAACGTTTTTACAATCATTATGTTTGTGTGAATATTTTCTTTGATATATACCAACCCTGGAATTAATTGAGAAAAAGAACAAAACATACAATGTAGAAGGAATTGCTGTCTTCACTCAGTAATTTTTAATATCGAGCAATCACATTTAAATACCTGTAGGGGCCATGAACAATCTTCAGTAGAAAGGAAAAATGTCTGAGATGAATAAGGTATGAACCCTTGACTTGCATATGTCTGACTAATCAATGCATATCCAAGAGTAGTCTTATGTGTTAGAGTTTTCTTATGTGTGAGTAGTGTTGTCACTCACACATAAGAAAATAAGCTAGACAAAGCTCTCAAAAAGCATTTTGGCACAGAAAAATAATTTGTTTGTTTGTTTTAATGTTTGTGGAACAACATTTTCTCACATTCACTTAATCACAATTTCCTTGTACAATGAAGCCTATATTAGAGTTTTGAGCGGGTAAAATCTCTCTATTTTATAAAAATTAAAGCATGATTTAAAAGTTAAATATGATGAAAAAGATGGAATAGTAATTGAAATCTTCCCAGAACAAAGTAATATATGAACAAACATAAATTTATTGTTTATACAAAATTGAAAAATAAATCAAATGCTAATTAATATGGGAAATTTTTATTAGTATTTTTTACAAGGTAAATCATTAATAAATGCAATGAGGATTTTTATTTTCTCACAAGGTAAAATCTGTTTGTATATAGTAATATGACATCCAATTTAAAAATAGCCTGCTAGATCATCAAAATAAATATCTTTAGGGATGGCACAGAATTCATTTAGATCTGCACTAGGACTTGAAAGTTTAGAGAAAGTGTCTGAGATGGTAGCATTTCCTGAAGCTCTAGTCCATGCTCTGCTAGGTAAGCATGAGTAATCCATGGTGCCAATCTTATGCAGCACAGTCTGTGGATTTCATAATTGCTACAGCATTTCTTTTGTTGCCTAAGATTGAACAGCTGAAATAGATTTCACCATTTTAGTGCTCATTCCATTTCAGGTCTTATTTTTTGAGTAGGTCCACATATGGCTAAAGATCCATTCCACTTCAGCATTAATCCATGAAAGCACAAAGAGAGTCAAAGCTAGCAAATGTTTCAACTAAATTTAGGTCTGATGCATCTTGGTATAAACTGATTTAATCCCATAGCTGAATATACTAACATTCTTAGTCAAGTTTAGCATTGTCATATTTGTTCACCTGCACATGATGCAAATACACTATTTTGAAAGAGTTACCCAAAGAGACAATATAAGTTCCATTAAATTCATGTAAAAAGATCAGTGAAACAAGATTATGACCCAAAAGTAAAAAAAAAGGTGCAGTTATGAATGCATGCTTTATCAAAGTATGGCTAAACTCAATTGCCTTGATCGTCCTGCCCTTTTAGATATGATTAACATCTTATGTGATTGGAAGTAGTATTTCACCACAATCAAATGTTGAATGCATAAGACAAGTTTTATAGCAGTTGTTGGAATGGACTTAAATATTCTATTTAAGCAGGAACAGGGGTGGCTTAATCAGTAGCACACCAGGCTCATAATCTGCAGTTCCCAGGTTTGAGTCCCAGCTGTGTCAGTGTTGAAATTTATCTCTACAAAACTCCCTGCACTACCCACAGTCAGTAGGGGGCACCGATGGGCTTGGAAAGTCCACTGTCCATCAGGTGGGATATTAAGCTGTGGACCCGTGTGTAGGAGAGCCCTACTCTGTGCACAGTAAAGAATGTGCTGGATGGCCTTGACAAGAGGCTATCATCTGTCTTCCAACAGCTGTTCCAGTGGGTTCCTTCCCCTAACCTTCTCTGAGCCTTTGGGGTCCTTGCGACCTGACCACTTAGCCCATTGTGTGCAAAATAGTGCCTCTCAGAGGTAGAACAACCAACTCTGTTTAAGCGAAATTTTAATTGTTATAAAAGTTGCTTAGAAAATGGAAAACTCCACTTTTTATATTCAAAAAAGCCAAATTTCAAGCCATAAGCAAATTAAAAATTTTTGAGGCTAGACAACTTATAAAGCTAGCTCTGGCTTCAAAAAAGCTAAGTTGGCAACACTGTCCATGTCTGAGAGTGCATCATCGATTGGACTCTTCAAATACAAAGTTGCTTTTGATGACTAATTCTACATTATAATACTTAGCACATTGGTTTGTAGTGGCATTACGACTGCCAGGATATGGTTCAAACCCTGGGCTGTCATGTTTGTTTGTGTGGTATTAGCTCTAACTGAGGCAGTGGCCAGCAGTGACTTCTGTCTTAGGTATGTTCTTATATAAGAAGATCTGTAAAAACTAGGAGTGATTTCTAGGACTCTTTCTCGAGTGGCTAGCATGCTGATTACTGATCAAAGGGATGTGGGTTTGATAAGAGCCTTGAGTAAGGTATGACTGTTTGTATTGTTTTTCTGCTGTGTTCCCACCACCCTCACAGACCTTCTACTATGGCATATAAACTGACAGGCTCCTGTTAGACTTCTGTGTCAAGCAGCTGTTTGAGGGGGGTATTTATTTATTTTTTAATTGGGAAAAAGTGTCTAGTGACACTTGAGGTGTCTGACAGATTGATGAACATAATCAAGGATACATTGTTGATAGGACTCTACAAATATAGTTGAAATTACTTCTGATGGCTGACTCCAGATATAATGCTTATAGCTGTTAATAGAGAAGATTTTTTCTTGGTAGTAGTAACTCAGAGGTAGAGCACCTTACATGTTCTTTTGATGTTTTTATCAAATGCAGTAAAATGTGGCTCTACTTTTAATATTAGAATTTATCAAGCTTACCTATTATAATTTTTTAGTTAAACCATGTCTCAAGTGGCCAAACTCTAACATAACCTTTTGAATTCACTTTGCAGAAACTTCAAATTATTAATCAATAATGTATACCATTTCATTGAAGTGTATGTATGCATAGAGCAGAAATTACATGTACAAAACAATTTGTATTAAAGGTCTTTGCAATGGAATGTTATTAATGATTCATAGCATTAAGAATACATCATGCAAGATCTGTATTTAGTAGGGTTGTCTTAGATTTGTTTTATCTCAGTGGCACTTTTTTTCACACAGTGGTTAAATGTCCAGGTCACAAGGGCTCAGATAAGGTTGGGAGAAGGGAACCCACTGGACAACTGTTAGGAGACAGATGGTAGTCTCCTGTCAAGGAGTAATTCAGTGTGTTCTTTAATATCCCATCTGATGGATGGCAGCCTTCGCAAGCCCATCAGTATCTCCTACTGACTGAGGAGAGGGCAGGGAGTTTTACAGGGATAAATCTTAACACTGTCCAAGTGGGACTCATAGCTGGGAACTGCAGATTATGAGCTTGGCACATTACCAACTGAGATACACCCACCCCAGATGTTTAGTAGGGAATCATAGAAGGCTAAGCTCACTGCTGGAGTTAATATAAACATTTCTAGTAAAAGTGAATAAAACATTTTTTTACACTTATAACGTGATTGTGCCCTACTGCACTGTCTCCATAGTTAAAAAAAAATTTTTTTCAAACAAACTTGCATAATCTGTGCAAACATTATCTAGATTTAAAATCTTTCCTGTAAGTATATTTTATTAATATAAAAATTTATGTACTTAGTCTACTATCATAATATTCATATGTATTAATCACCTTTCATTTGTTGTTTTTGAACAGTGGCTACACAAATTAAGAATTCAAGCAAAACAGCGTGGTACTACACTTCACATCTTACCACCCTGCTTTTCTAGACGAAAATCAAATAACACCTGCTATTTACATAGGTATGTTAAATATTGCCATATTTATTAATGAGTTCATGGTGAAATGTTTTTATAGTTTATTCCATAGTTTTGAAAAAATTATGCATGTCTTGAAGTGATTGATATCTTTTGTTTTTAATATATCAGTTTCAATGAAGTGCCATTGAATTAGGGATAGCAACCTAGTAATATGTTGGACCCCCTCTGGCCCTGATAACGGCTGCCACACGACGAGGCAAGGACTCCACAAGCTTGTGTAAATGTTCCACAGGTATGGCGACCCATGCATCCTCCAGAGCTGTCCACAATTCTCTCCAGGTCGTCGCTGATGGGACACAGGCCCAAACAACTCTGTTTGATGGTATCCCAAAGATTTTTGATAGGATTTAAGTTTAGGGTTTTAGGTGGCCAATTCATTATTTCAAAGTCAGCAGAATGCTCCTGCAACCATGCAGTAGCCAACCTGGACCTGTGAGATAAACAGTTGTCTTCCTGGTAGACGCCATCTCCATTGGGATGCATGGTGGCCATAAATGGGTGTAAATGGTCAGCTGTGAGTTCTACATACTGGGATGCACTGAGAGTCATCGGTACATGTACCAAAGCTCCCACAGATGTCTGACTGAAAACACCCCAGGCCATCACTGAGCCACCACCAGCTTATACTGTTCCGACCTGACACGCAGGATCCGTGGCTTCATGGAATTGGTGCCATACCCTCAGTCTCTCATTGGCGTGATTAAGTTTAAATTGGGATTCATCACTCCAGGCTATCCGTTGCCAATTTTTGATGGTCCAGTTTCAATGTTCTTTAACCCAGGCAAGGCGTTGAGATCCCTGTGTCATGCGTTAAAACTAGATGATGAAGTGATCAGTGACTAGACGATGATCCATGCACCAACTTCCCGGCTGGAACCCCCGTTCGGATGGGAGGTGATTTCAGATAATGTCTGGCCCATATCGGTCTGTATGATGTGGGTCAGACGGTGAAGCTCACGATCATTCAAGGTTGGTTGTCCTTTGCAATTTGTCTGGGTGCTTGTTTTTTTTTTTGCCAGAATTTTCATATTCTTGGAACACTTTTAAAACTGTCATAGAGAAAATCCAAATTCATTAACAATTTCGGAGATCGAGTGTCCATCTGTCAGGCACCTACGATCTGCCCTCTGTCAAATGCATCTAAATCCCGCATCTTTCCCATTATGCTTCTCACGATGAATGCTAGGGAAGCTAAAGCTGACAATATATGACCAGAGTTTCAGCCATACGTATGCAGGACTTGCGGTTCTTAATTTGGATAACATCTCCTATCCCTAATTCAGTGGCACTTCAATGTATAAAAAAAATTACTTCATAAGCAAAATAGATTGGTATACTATACTCTCCACTGCTAGTGTATTAGAAATGAATTTTTTTGCTCTAACTTGACTCAGGCTCAAAATAGCACAGATAATTTTGGTCTTGTGTTCATTTTTTTTTTCTTTAATTGTGAAAAAAAAACTTTAAAAAGCAGTTTTTTTATTGTAATTTCAACCTTTGATATTGTTTACATCTCTCTCTTTTTTTATTAATGAATCACTCTAAACTTTTATAATGATGTTACTCAAAAATTTTCAGTTTCTATAATTATTTTTAGTATTTTTCATTCCAGCTAACATTATGATTTTACTTTTGTCATGAAATGATGATCTCTTTTAATATTTGTGACAGCCTATAATAAGAAGAATTAAAAATGGCTTAGTGACATGCATTTCTATATATATATGTTTTGTGATGTGTTAGAGAATTTTTCCTCTAACCAGGTAATGGCTCAATAAGTATCAAAATGGTTCTGGCCCAGACTCAATAATTTCAGGTTGGGCTTGAAATTTTGAGCCTAAACTCATCTCTATAGTGTAGCATAAGCCTCCAACAACCAACCAAATAGCACCATCTGCAAAGTTCTAGTATTATCACCATTAAGAATGAATGAAGCCATCTTATACTAAAATAAATAATCCACTCTTATAGCTTGGTTTCAAAAAGTGAGCTATTGTTCCCACTTTGTATTAAATCTAGTTATGCATTGTTTATTTCAGTAAATAGATTTCAACTAATATTGCATTTTGAAGTACCCCTATTTCAGGCTCATTATGAATAAAGCTCTGCACCTGGCAAGTTTGAATCAGGCAGACACTTTTACCTTAAGCTATGCCTTTGCTGCAATCTTTTAGGAGGTTTCAAACAGTCGACTTTGAGTTGCTGTAGTTGTTTATAATCTTGAAATTAATTGCCTTCATTATAATATTACAGCAATATTAATTGCATATGTGGATGATTTCTGCATTTATTTTCAACATACTTTATGTTTGATAATTTAAAAATAATATGGTATTTGAGAAAATGTAAAATTATTTGACCAAATGTTTGTAGCACTTAACCTTCAGTAATTTTGACTGTCAGTACAACCTATTTCTCTCTGCTATTCTTTGTTATCTGCACTAGTTGATCTATGCTGTTTGCCACAAAACTGGAACAACAATCATGATAAATTGTCACCATGAGTACGTCATCTCACTATGTATTAAATAATTTTCCTATTAATGGTGACTGCTTGATGAGGGTCTCTTGACCCATTGAAATATTTTTGGTTATCTTTATTTATCCACCATATAAGCACTATGTTCAAATATTTTACTATAGCAACTGTGAGCTTTCTGAAGGGCTGACTTTTCTCAGACTTGGATAACTGTCTTGAGTTTTTTTCTCTGTATGTGCTTATTGCTTGGTAAGTTTTTTTAACTGCACATAAGTAAATCTGAAATTCATTCTATTTAGAAATCTTTTGCATCTTTATATAGCCTACACACCATCTCTAATCACTATATACAAACTCATTTACATCTTACACTTATACCTGCATATATGTGAAATTTCAGCTGAATATCATAGTGTGTCATTGCTAACCTTTTTATCACTGCAAATGTATTTTATATATGCACCAAACTATACCTTTTCCTTCTTCAAATGGGGCGGGGGTGGCTCAGTCAGTAGCGCACCAGGCTCGTAATCTGTAGTTCCCAGGTTCGAGTCCCAGCTGGGTCAGCGTTGAGATTTATCTCCGCGAAATTCCCCTCCCTGCCCACGGTCAGTAGTGGACACCGATGGGCTTGGAAAGGCCGCCGCCCGTTGGATGGGACGTTAAGCCGTGGCCCCATGTGCAGGAGAGCCATACCCTGTGCACGTTAAAGAACACGCTGGATGGCCTTGACGGTAGGCTACCATCTGTCTTCCAACAGCTGTTCCAGTGGGTTCCCTCCCCCAACCTTCTCTGAGCTTTCGGGGTCCCTGTGACCTGGCCATTTAGCCCATGGTGTGCAAAAAAGTGCCGCTCAGAGGTAAAACAACCCAACCCAATCCTTCTTCAAAAGTGAGAGATTTTAAAGTTCAAAATGCCACAGGCCAAAAAGATACTGTTAAGACACTGTCAAGACATATATATGTAATCCCAAATTTTCAGAAACCATTTCTTATATTGGGAATCTTAATTTTTTTCTCGGAAAAGTGATAAAGCTCTTATGTTTTATATGGCATGAAAGATATGTTCGCTATAATTTATTCACTCAATGTCTTAAGTCAGTAACAGATTCAAATCCCATACCTTTCATGTTGAGTTCTATCCTTACAGTGGTTGTAAAACTTAGTATATATGAATATAAGCTGTATTAACAATGTTTTGAGCACATACATTAAACCATAGGGTCTACATTCCTCTAGCTATACCTATTGCCTTAAATTCAGTCAGATTATAAGTACTTTCAGTTATGGAATTTAATTGATTTTAGATTATATTGCCATTCTTTATTTCTTATGGTGTGCAAGTGTACTTAGCAGAGTTAGATGTTATATGTCAATTCTTATGGCTAAGCCAAAGAAGGAAAAGTGAGAATTAAGGAAAGAAAATGTGCAGTTAAAGAACTTTATGGTAGACTTTTCTTTTTGATTGCTCTGGTCTTGATGCAATGACTCAGAGTAGCAGACATATTCCAAAGAGTGTGGACATTTTACATCCAGGGTGACATTTGTGGTGGCATAAGTTTTCAGTTCCCTGTAATTTTGCAGGTACTCAACTGATCAGTTTCGAATTTGTTCTGGTGGTACCATTTGCACCTTGGTGCGTAGGATTTAGATATCGGGTTCCTGGCTGCAATAGGTCAGGATTAAATGCATCGAAAGGTGCCAAAATCTCTGGAGATGCTGCCATCACCTACATTGTGAAGGGAGAGTTGAAAGTTATGGAGTAGTACATTATCAATAGACAGGCATTTTGCATAGGGCCTAACTTTGTGGGTCAAAACCCTTACAATGGCCACCAAATATCAGTCACTGCAAATGTATTTATGTATTTCATACATTTGCAGTGACTGATGCTAAGTTACATTGAGATGAAGCTGTAGACGAAGTTTGGTGGTCCTTGCTCTGATTGTGTAGGAGGAATTGTCCAAAAAAAAAAGACACACTGACAAACTCTCTAAAATATATAATAGACTGTGAAATGTGATTCAAAAAATGGGTATTTATTAGTTTTAAGTGATTTTAAGAAATTTTTATATTAGAAATATGTAGTTTAAGAATTTATTAGTATTTGGGAAAGTTTACAGCAATGTATTAGTATCAGGCAAACTGGTTTACAGAGTTTGACTATATCTAACAACTTTTTAATTATATAGTTTATTTAATCATTTTTAGCTAATTTAAAAATTGGTTCTAAAATGTTTGTGTATTAGCAGCAAATGAAAGTATTTGTAGATAGTTATCAGTGTAAAGCATTATCTTTTATTTACATTTTAGGGAAAGAACTATATATTGGCAAGTGGAGTGGAGCTTTCCACAGGCTGGTGTTTCATATATTGATAGCAGGTAATTACATTTTTAACAGACAAGCAATTTATACTCTGATCAGCTTACATAACTACAGCTTATCAGTTCTAAGCATAATGGTGAACAGTGACATTTTTTTGGGTGTGTATAAATTAGAAAAATTAAATCATTGTAAAAAAGTAGAGTTGCATGGTTTAGTGGTTAGCATACTTAACTACTAAGCCAGCATGTCCATGTGTTAAGTGTGTAGATTGTATGATAAACCAGGATAAGCATAAATAAAGTCTCTAGGTTATCTTTGTCCTTTGTGTATTTTTTTTTTCTGGCAGCATGAGACATTTTTGGAGCTGAAGTACTTTTTCTTTTGCTGGTTAGCACTAATACAATATTTCTGCTATCATTTCTGTTGGTGTAAGGAGGGCCAGATCTAGGAGGAGGGGGAGTGGCCCATTTGCCCTTTTCAAAATGCTAGTAAGGGTAAAAATAGACAAAAACTTAAGAAAAATATGACAAACAAGCAAAGATGATGATCCTAGAAATATTAAAATTTATTGTTTTAACTTCCCGTGGCCGAGTGATTAGCACGCTTGGCCACTGATCTAAGGGACCTGGGTTCGAGCCCCGGATTAGGCATGGATGTGTGTGTGTGTGTGTCGTTTTTCTGCTGAGGTCCTGTCATCCTCTCAGATCTCCTACTGTGGCATATAAACTGACAGGCTCCTGTCAGACCTCTGTGGCAATATCATTTAATAAATATAACACTACCGATGACAGCAAAGCAGATGGAAGACAGATGATAGCCTCCCATCAAGGCTATCCCATTGACTTGAAGCTGAAAGATTTATACAAAAATATTATTTATCAAATGAAACTAATGATTCATAAAGTTTTATTATAGTTTAAAAAAGATGAAATTAGAATGATTTCAACAAATATATTTACATAAACAGTATTAAAAAACCTTTCACAAGCAAAATATTTCCTACAAGCTGTGGGTTGGTTAAGGGAAAATTTAAATCCCTTAAACTGCACAAAAGATTTTCTTAGCACAAATTATATACAGCCATTTGACTGCTAAGATGGGTTTTGTGAGACCATGATGTGTAAAATGGAATAGTGTGTAATTATTTTTTTTCATGCTTTTTATAGAACATTTAAGATTATGTTAATTAACTGTTAATTGCCATAAATTTTGTGTAAATTAACGCAGAAGCATACAGAAAGAAAACTAAAGAATTAACTTTTGAATATTTATCTATAAATACTTCATTAGTATCCATGCCCTACTAGTTGTTGTTGTTGTTGTTCTACGTTACTCAAATTGGGTGGTCCTTACTCAGGCTTACTCATTTTAATTATGAACAGGCCCTACTAGTTTTAAATATTCTCCCTTTTATTGAATCTGACAAACTCGGATAACTTTTTGTCAATGGTACATAATTTTTAAATGTATTTTACATTAAAAATAAATTTGTAATTAGATATTCAAAAATATTGATGCCATTTAAATAATAACTTTCAATGGTGCCTGGAATTACCTCAGTATGTAGTTTAGTATAAAAGTACTGTAAGAATAAAAACTCATTACTGAGTATGGGCAGATGTGAAAAAGATTAATTGTTTTCACATCTGCTCATACAAAAGTGAAAGTTAATTTTATGTGCATTTCTAAACTTTATCTGTGATGCTCTCTCAAGATAGTATTAATAATACATTTGCAGCATCAGTTCTTCAACATAGGGGTGGCTCAGTCAGTAGCGTGCCAGACTCATAATCTGCAGTTCCCAGGTTCGAGTCCCAGCTGGGTCAGTGTTGAGATTTATCTCCACAAAATTCCCCGCCCTGCTCACTGTCAGTAGAAGACACCGGTGGTCTTGGCCACCATCTGTCAGATGGGACGTTAAGCCGTGGTCCCATGTGCTAGAGAGCCACACCCTGTGCACTTTAAAGAACACACTGAATAGCCTTGACAGGACCATCTGTCTTCCAACAGCTGTTCCAGTGGGTCCCCTCCCCCAAGCTTCTCTTAACCTTCTTGGTCCATGTGACCTGGCCATTTAGCCCATGGTGTGCAGAAAAGTGCCGCTCAGAGGTAAAACAACCCAACCCAACTCTTCAACATATCAAAACACAGAAGAGAAGTTCCACAAAGTGCATGCTACAGACCAGTAAGAAATTGTTAGAAGGTTTAAATTAGTTACATGTTTTAAATATTGGCCATATAAAAAGTCAATGAGATCTAAAAATATAAATATCTGATTTTTTTTTTTTTTTTCAGAATAAGTGAAGAAAAAACTATAAATGCTGCATTGGATAAATACCTGTATCCACAATATTCAGAACCTGAAATTCAACAAAAACTGATGTACTTCCAAGCAGCTGGTCACAGTGGAATCTCTGTGCTAATGAAAAAGGAAAATGTTCCAGCAAATGAAGAAAGGTCAGATAATTGTTTTTTACTCATTTATCTTAAACAAGTAGAGTCTAGTAAAACCATTATGTTTGAATTATTAAGCTATTTTCAAAGAACACCAATTTAACATGAGCTTATATGATCAATTTGTCTTTCCAGATATAATTTTTCTCTTATATAAGAATTATTTTAGAGCATTTATGCAATCTCATTGTATTGAAATTTCACTGGAATTTTGAAAGATTCTTTTTAAGTAAAAGTTACTGTGTTTCATTACTTTTCTTTCAGCTTCTGTTAATCTTTAGTACCCTTTGGGAAGCAACCATTTGATATGGATATCTCTAACACAACAAATGAAACATCAATTTTTAAAAAAATAGAAAACACTGTTTAAAAATTTATGGCATATATATCTTATAAAAAAATTAATGTCTATCTTTTCAATTTTATGCAGATATTGATAACATATAAAATAATTTCTGCCAGCATTTGGATTGCCATTTCTTAGTATCTATATTCCACATCACAATCAATTCTGATTCCTTTTTACAGCATTCAAGCAATCATTCAGTCTCAGTTCATGAGTTTAAACTATTACTAATATGTTTTCTGTAAAATTTTGCAATACTTCCAAAAATTCAACAAGAACTTTTTATATTGGATAAAATTGGAATAGTTTGAAAACAGTTGTGAAGTATTGCTGTTTAGAAAAAATTTCATATGAATCTTGCGATATTTCTAGAATTATTTCCATCATTCATTGCATAATATCTCTCCCACCCTGCCCTCAAGGAGAAAGGAGATGCTGATGAGCTCAAAATGGCTGCCAGCAATCAGATGGGACATTAAGCTGTGACCTAGCATGTAGAACATCCAGACTTGTGCATGCTAAAGAACAATAGATAGCGTATATAGGAGACTATCTGTCTCCTAATAGCTGTCCAGTGAGTCACCTTTCAACCTTCTCTGAGCTTTTGAGATCCAAGTGATCTGGCTATTTAGCCCATTCTGTGCAAAAAAGTGCCACTCGGAGGTAAAAAATATAATTCATTGCATAATTTCCCAAAAGTGAAAATGAAATTTCTAAGAGTCATCGAGTTTTACGAATGTATCATGTTCATGAGGTCAAAGCACAAATATAGCAAGGTTCAGGGTGTTGTAAGATCATGGTGAAATTAGGGGCTTTCTACACCAATCACAACAACAGTAGTCACCATCACAACAACAGTCACAATCACTACACCAATCACAACAACAGTAGCACGAGATAGCAGAGGCAGAAGATACTACCTCTCTGCTATCTCATGATTCTATTAACTATACTGATCTTGTTAACCTAGTAGAGATAAAATAAAGACATTAGATCTTGCAGAAGAGGCCGATGTTCTGAAAGAAATCAGTTAGTAGTCACATGCACATTCATTGCCGCTTGTTCTGATGATGATGATACCAAGGAAGGAGGTAATGGAATAATCAGTGGTTGTGATAGCATGAAGCTCCCAAAGCAAAGCTTCTCTTTCAGAATTGTAGTGGAAGGAGTTCAGCAGTACATGGGATGCAGTCTCAGAAGGTTATAAGCCAGTTGTAAACAAACCCATGGATATTGTATACAACTGACTTTTTCATTACACTTTTTAGATTTAGTTATCATTTTTGCTTTTAGTAGCCGTCCCATGGCCGAGTGGTTAGCACGCTTGGCTACTGATCTAAGGGACCTGGGTTCGAGCCCCGGGTAAGGCATGGCTGTTTTGGGTCGTTTCTCTGCTGAGGTCCTGCCATCCTCTCAGACCTTCTACTATGGCATATAAACTGACAGACTCCTGTCAGACCTCTGTGGCAAGCAGCTGCTTGAGGGGGTATTTATTATTTATTTATTATATTTGCTTTTAGAGTTATGGCTACCTCTTTACCATTTTTTGTGAAGACTTACAGTTGTTGCTGTGGGTATTTGTATTTTTTTTTTGGTCTTCCAAACAAATATTTCCATCATTTTTATAATTTCCTAAAAATGAATTACATCTTGAATATGGTAATGACAATTTTCTTGATTTGGAAAACAGTTCCCTCTGCAGTTGGGGGGGATGCAGTTTCATCGGGAGTTTAAAAAACCCTTTCTGCGAATACACTGAGGGTAATTCATTACCTTTCCCCCATTGATAAAATTTGAAAGAAATTGTCAGTTTAGAAGTTTTTATTTAATGATTAAAACAATGTATGACCTTCCAATTAAAAAAAACAATCTTGATTGTGCTATCCTGAGGATATGGAATGTTTTTAGCCTTAGTTTGCCTAACTTGTAGGCACTTTGCAAAGTAGGTAAATTATATTAATATATTGATCCCCTATCATCATCTGCAAGAGTGCTCTTCCACTGCCATAAACAAGCTGGAAAGCTCCCATGAGTGTTAACAGTGCAAAGTTACTGTGCAATTCTGGCCCACATTTTAAAGTGCATCAAAGTAGAAAAACAATATAAAAAGAGAAATAAGAGTCCCGTTTCTGGTGAATTATTTTTATATATCATTTAGGAAGAAATTTTACTTCCATTGATATATAACTATTTTTATTTGTCAGTTTTCCAAAATTAAGCTTTTAATTATCTTGCTGGATACTTTTTGTATGTTTTAATTTTGGTTGAGAATTTATTTTCATAAAATTCGGTATTAACTGCTGTTTAATTTAGTATGTAGCATGACCTGTTTAGAATTTAATTTATCACGATTAATTGCTGTACATTAACAGAATAAATATTTAGTCAAGAGGAGTGCACTACCTATCTGATTAGCTAAAGTTCATCATAGTAGCTACTTAACTGCGATTGATATGCTCTTGACATTGTACCTTCCATTGATATTATCTGTAAGCTCTCCTTTATCTTGTAAAGGGGCTCAAGAGAAAAGGAACTATATTTACCGGTTATTAGTGATGAACTTGGTGGAAGTCAATTGGTACAGGTTGTGAGTAAATCTCTTCAGTTGTTATCATCATTGCTAGTTGTATTCTTGTAATGCACTACCCTTTCTTGCCTGGTATTTGGTGATCTTAATTTGACACTTAGTACAATTGTACCCATCACTGCTGTATACCAGTCCTTATGAGATTTGCTATATTCATTTGCTTTAACATCCACTAGATATTATAATCCTCTTATAAATTTATCACTGGTTGATATTTTACTAATATTTACTTGCACATCCCCAAGGCTTATTAAAAAATTTTTAAAACAAATTAAAAGTTTAAAAACAACAAGCCCCTTCATTCAGCTACGCGTTTCGCCAACCTTCTTAGTTATGGCATCCTCAGGCTCCCTTCCTCAGATGTTCTACTGTTTAAATACATGTCTCATTGGCATCATGGTTTATTGCTCATTGTGTGTGCGCATCTGCTCAAGCAACAGGAGATTCCATGCCGCTGGAAGGGGTGGAATCTCCATGTTGGTTGGTGTGAATTAACATATTTTTGGTGCATGAAAGTTGAAATTTCGTGTGTGGGGCTACCAATATTAAACCCAATCCTGTATGTCAGCAAAATTTTTTCCACAAAAATAATTTTGCATTTTGCTGATACTTGTATGAATGGAGTCTTTTACAAAGCAGGAACATAACTTTCTAATCATTATGTAATTAATGAAAATCATGTATATTATGAAAAGCCAAGATAGGTAAATGTTTGAAAAGTAATTTGCTAAAATTATTAAATTCGCAAACTGTTTCATAAGTAATAAAAATAATTAGCAAGTGTGGGGGGGAAATTCACCTCCCAAATGTAAATATCAAGTTACATAATTATGCACCACTTGATCTACCATTTGAGCTAAGACAATAGTGATTCATGCTTGCTTAAGTGAAGTTATGGATGATCAGTCAGATTGTTGGTATAACTCAACATACTATTTTAACTGATGGTGAACTAAGCATAAAAAAAAATGCTCAGTTCAGCATTGAAAATATTGGCTATATGTACTGATTATTTTATATCAAATGGTTGGCAACCATTTGATATGAACAAATATCATAGCTCAGTATCCATAGTAGTTTGAACTGTTCATATAATAACGATGTCTTCAAGATAAACACATCAGGAAAAATCATTTGTCCTTTGAAACACTGTTAAATTTATATAATTATGCTATGAAGTTTACAGAAGAATACCTCACTCTTGAATAGTATAAACACTTCCACATTAGCTCAATTATTGTGATTTCAGATATATCCATCATCAGATTGAAGGCTATATTATGAAGGTTACATGAGAAATCTTTTAATATATAATGTACAAAAATAATATTGTTATACATTTTTAAATGAAAAGATTTTGTACATAACCTTCAATCTAATGATGCATATTAATATATCTAAAATTGCAATAACTGAGCTAATGTGGAAATATAGTAAGTTATTGTGATTAGTTTATACCATCGATATATATGTTCAAGAAGTGATGTATTCTATCTGTGTTGCAAAGGACGTTACAATTTTTCTTGTTATGTTTTTGTTTATCTTGAAGAAATCATTATTATATTAACAGCTCAAACAACCTCTATGCCAATATCAGTAAAAAAGAAGTGTGTATTTATATGCTTTTGATATGAAGCCATAGAACTCGCATTAGTTCTAATCACAAAAGTAGTTTCAACTAAAGTATGAAAAAAAAATCACCATTCAGAATTTTCACACTTGTCATATTGTTTGCACTTGCCATGTTCAGTGCCAGTTGCATTAATTCTTAACCTGACAATTGAGCTCCCTTAATTTATAAATCACACTTAAAAGGGAAAATCACCACTGCCTTAGCTTAACTGGTAGAGCAACTGGCACTTAACCATGAAATTCCTTGTTTTTATCTGGAAGGCAGGTTAGTAGAAGGTTTTATTTTTTTTTTCACACTTCTCTAATTGTTTAACTATCAGTAATGGGGCTCCATTGCTTCAGAGTAATAAAAGTACTGTATGATATTACTAAGGTGATTCATAGATCTGTGTGATTTTTGCCATACAAAAATATGTACCATGACACATCACTCTGTTACATTTGCAGACCTCTGAACATAGTACTAAGGGAAAGTATAAAGTCCATTGCTTCAGTTCATAACTATTGCAAGCATCGGAGTCTTGGTTTCCATTATTAGAAATGTTGTACAATGAGTATCAAAATTCATGCAATATTATGTCATTGCTGGGAAAAAAGATTAAAAGCCACTGAAGTGGCCTGTGAAATATGGGAAGCAGAAGGTGAGGGAGCAGTCTCCATTTGTGCTGTTCAAGTTCAATTCAAAAAGTTCAAAGGTGATACATAAGCCTTGAAAGTAAGCTGTGATCTGGACAGCCAATATCGATAGATTACAACATTCTGTGCTATACTGTTGAAATTAATCCATTGACACAAGTACTTGCAGACTCTCATCCAAACTTGGTTGCTCACCTGACTACCTAGCTGATGTGTTGCCAAAATGTTCCACTGAACTGACCAGTGAACAATAAACTGTCGTATCAAAGTATGTAGGAAATTCCTTGCTAATTCATATGGCCACAATTTCATCAAACAAATTGTCATGTGTGATGAAAAATGTATTTTTTTTTTCAACAATTCGAACACTCGAAAACGGTGGTTTGACCCAGGCTAGTCCACATTTCCTGCCCCAAAAAGGAGATGATTCAAAACAAATGCAATGTTGTGTGTTCAAGGTGTTCTCATAATTTCAAGGGTGTAGTGCACTTCCAACTGGTTTCTGATGGACCACAGATTACAAACTTCTTACAGATAGCCAACTGCAAAAAGAAAAAGCATCAGTAGCACCCTCATGTGGAGCCAACCCAACATCCCATTTTCACTTTGGGCTTGTACCTGTACACATCAACAGAATCTGCTTTGGTTGCATCCACATCTATAGGAGCAAGTGCCCAATGACATTGCATAAAAGGTAAAATGCTGCTACAAGTCACATTCATGAGATCTATACTACTATTACAAATTATTACTTACCAAGTTATGGCACAAAATGTTAATTATTAAAAGAATCTATGATTGTTAGATCTTTTTTCGTACTTTTCTATTTCAAACTATGCCTGTTGCAATTATGCAAAAAAAAAATTACTTCAGAGAAAGAACCTAGAATTAGTTAAATAAGTTAAAGCCGCAACTTCCAAAGAAGGTTAGCATAGTAGTTACAATGAATGATACTCTTTTTTCACTGTTTAGGTCTCCAGTTCGATACCCGACTGGTGAAGTGTTTATTTTTTTAAGTGTCATATAGACAAAAGTTTTCACCCACTGCTGAGAGATGGCACTTTTTGAAGAGTGGTAAGCCACCAGAGAGAGCACTCTAATTGATTATTATGGGACCATTGAGCTGTGTAAGTTGACTATCTGTGCTGATGGACATGCGATCACCTACTACTGAGTGCAACTGGAGCATGTGCACTCTGTGATGCTTCAGTGCTACCCCAAGATTGGTAAACAGACATCAGGCAATATTTGAACTTCTTCCTCACCCAGCATATAGTCCAGCTCCTTCCAACTACTACCTCGTTTGCTCCATGGCTTATTTCCTTTTAGGTAGGCAATTTCAAGCATTCCAGGAAGTTGAAAATGTATGTCTGGAGTATTTCACCTCCAGGAACAAGCATAGTATTGAAGAGGAATTGAACAACTTGCCAACAGATCACTACAAACTGTTGAAAATGATGGTTTATATTTCACTGAGTCAGGTTCATTATTTATTTGTAATAATCATTTCTCTAGTAGATGATAAAGCACTCAAACTTATGAATCACCCTAATATGTTAAAGTGATCATGGTGATTGACAGGATTTTGTCCATGGGAAGGAGGCAGAGCAAGATTTTAAAATTCATAACTTATTCCTATGGCCGAATGGTTAGTGCTCTTGTCTATTGATCTAAGGGACCTGGGTTCGAGTCCCCGGTAAGGCATGGGTGTTCGTGTTGTTTTTCTGGTGAGGTCCTGCCATCCTCACAGGTATTCTACTATGGTATATAAACTGACAAGCTCCTGTCAGACCTCTGTGGCAAGCAGCTGCTTGAAGGAATATTTTTTTTTAATGATTATCCTGAAATTTTAAACACTTACCTCCTTACTGTAAAACATTGGTCATCTTAGTATTTCTGTGTGATACCGGAACCAATGAGATATTTTGCCAGCTATATACAGTTCCCAGTTGTTTGCACCTATACTACAATGCTGGTGTTTTCTATTATGTTGATTATCCCTCTGTGCCATATATTATTCCTGGTTACTGCCGTCAAATGGTCCCTCGGCAATACTGTTGGTGCACCACTTTTTTTTTTAAATAATTTTATATCACATACTTAAAAATAATCTTAAATATCTTCAAGGTACAAAATTCTGCTTGCAAGTTTTGATTCACCTTTGATATATTGTAGCTAGTTTTGCACCAACTGGAAACTGCATACAGGTGGTAAAACTTATTATCAGTCCAGCAATACTGTATTAATGGTTTTTATTGATATCAAAGAAAACATCACTCTTAGTTTAATGTTGATATCAAATACTAGAGGTAAAATTGTCTGAGCTGGGTGGGTTATGAACCCAGGTCCTCCTGATAACATGTCAGGTGTTCTGGCCACTGTTCAAGATCTCTAATTATTGTTATGAACTTTCTACCTACAGTAAACAATTTTCTGTGTCTCATGCAGGTATTGTCCCAGATAAGATTGCCCAATTTCTAATGTTACCTGTTGTGTACATTCATTAGTATGAATTTTTTACCATCTAAGAATGTAATTTTCCACAGAAGCACTTGGAATTATTTGGCTTTTTTTGTTGTTGTTCTCTTAATGATTGAATTTTAAATTGTATTTCAGTTGAATTTTAAACAACTCACTTCAGTTTGAAATGTAATAATGTAATATGTTATTCTAGGTATGAAATATTATCAAAGAAAGGGAGTTTAAAGAAGAATTTTAAAGGGAAAACTATTTATGAGTATCCAGTGCTTATTGTTTCATTGAAAGAACATGTTCAGTGTTTCCCATTGGACTGAGATAAATGAGAACTGAGCAGAATGCAATTTTTATCCAAATGCTTAAAATGCATATCATAATGTAATATACTGAGATAGTTTTGGCATAATGTCTAATAAATGTTATTTATTACTCTTAACTGTAGTGGGCAGAATATGAATAATATTCAGAACAACAGTGTGTTAACTTCCATTGTTGAGCCTAAAGATTGGAATGAATCTGGATGCCATTTTTCTTTTTAATTAAGTTCAGCAAAAAGAAGTGAATAGTAGATCTTTATCTTGAAGTAATTGTCACACAGAAATATATTTTATATCATGGGTCTGAAATTCAAATCATATACATGTCAAATCACTTACTTCTCAATATATGGCAGGCTGCATTTCAAGCAATAATAAGCAAAATGTAATTACTTATATTTATTTTATTGTTTAAATGTTACATAATTTTAATACCAAAATAAATACCTAAATTTCATTTGTGGTAGCTTCAGCTGAATGTGACCATTTGTGCCATGATTATGATAGAATATATTGCTTTGGAGCTACACAATATGACTTTGAGAATTATGTTTCAGATTATCATCTGTTTTATGTTAAATGAAAGGACTAATTCTACACGATAAAAAAAATTTAATTCTTACATAAAAAAAAAAGGAAGTGAAATTTTTTTCATTTTGACTTCAAAAACAATTATGAATTAATTTTGTTTTTTCTAATTTTTATTATTTCAGTATAAAATTTCTATTATTACTGAAATGTTTAATATATTTAGATTTTTTTAGCAAAATATGTATTTATCATGTAGCCTGCAAATTGTAATTTAGTAAACATTGCTAACTCAATACTAAATAGATCTAAAAACTTGGCACTAAAAAAATTGTAAGAATTTATCTTTAAAAATAGCTAAATAACTGAAAGAAAAATGCAAGGTAATTACAAAGTAGCTTTACAACTTCAACCATGTACAATTACTTAGTCATGAAGAACAATGCATAATTCGATTTTTACTGATTTGCAAAAGTTTATGGTCCCTTTTTTTTGTGTGTGTGTTTGAAAGACAGTTACAGGTATTATGTATCTAGATATGCTCAAAAACCTTTACTGCAAATTGACAATGACAACCCGGAAGGAAGATTCAATTTTCAAGATGATAGCCAACTCCCAATTATCTGTCATATCCATAGCCATTGTTATTTTTAAAATTTTGTAAAACAGCATTTCGGTGCTAAAAATAATTTTTTTATGAAAGACTACAAATATTATTTTTTGCAATGGAAGAACTTTTCAATTGAGGATTTACTATTATCATAAAAATAAATATTGTTTACTGAATTTATGTAGTCCATTTTCCCTTGGTTAAATAAAAAATAAAATAAATACCCCCCTCAAGCAGCTGCTTGCCACAGAGGTCTGACAGGAGCCTGTCAGTTTATATGCCATAGTAGAAGGTCTGAGAGGATGGCAGGACCTCAGCAGAAAAACCACACATATATCCATGCCTTACCCGGGGCTCGAACCCAGGTCCCTTACATCAGTAGCCAAGCACGCTAACCACTTGGCCATGGGACGGCTCCTTTGGTTAGGCTTAGTTTAATAGCCTCCCTTGATGTTACATGACTGCTTCTACTAAGCAAACATTAAGCTTTTTAAACTTTTAATGTGAAAATAACTTGAACTGAACTTGTTACTGTGAAATATAAATATACTGGATAATTACAAAGCTTTTAAATTTCAAACATAACTGTTTGTCATGAAAGGAAATCCAATGATATAACAATGAAGAGAAATACATAAGGTTTATGGAATGCTCATGGACATTTCAACAAAATTAAATTCTCCACACACACTATGGATAATATCTGCAGTTACTTGAGTGATAGTAATCTGTTCTTTAGTTCATTGATGGAGTCTGGTAGTCGTGGGTGATAAACTGCATCTCGATGAAGCCCCAACATATTGATATTAAGTAGTTAAATTCAGTGGACAAAGAAACACCAGGACTCGTCCAGCGATCTGAGAATTGTTGAGTTAGACAATTTCTCGCTTGGAACAGCTAATTTCTGGTCTCAATCCAGTCACTCTCCCAAGTTTTTTTTGCAGAGTGTATCTTGGTTGTACTCACAATGTTTTTTTAAAAAGAAAACTAAGGTTGTAACCCAGCCTCCATTGCTTCTATAAATGGCATTCATGACTAAAATCACCACCCACTGAAATGCCTAAAGTGCAGTGAAAAGCTAGGAATATGAACGTGTAAAGAACATTTGTGTATATCTTATTTACATTTTAATATTATATAAAAATAGTACTAATTTTTGTAAAAAAAATGTTTTAAAGTACTACAGATATTCAGTAGTAAAGTATCACAGGATGTGTCCTCTAGACATGGAACTTGTGAAATAATAAGCTGAAATCCATGAGTGGGATTTTTTTCAACTTATTATTTCATGAGTTACTGTAGATATAAGTACCTGTGTTTTTCCTTAGAATACATTTGCAATTTTTAAAGGAAATTTGTAGGAAAAAAATTAAACAAATATCACTCATCTAATTTGTAAAAAAAGTTTATCAGAAAGTGTTTTGAAATAATATTGAAAGTGCAACAAAAGTTCCACTTGAAAATGTCATGATGATGTCAAAAGTGACATCCCACTTGGAACAAAAAATTAGAATTAATAAGGTGTAGGGGATTATCTCACAGTGCAACCCTCATAATGGTGCTTCATGCTATGTATGAGATTATTCAAAAGTGTAGCAAATACAAAGTGCCATTCACATACTAGGACTACTTGTATGCCACCAGATCTGTCTGTAGTTCCTAGGTTCGAGTCCCAGCTGGGTCAGCGTTGAGATTTATCTCCACAAAATTCCCCGCCCTGCCCATGGTCAGTAGGGGACACCAATGGGTTGGAAAGGCCACTGTCCGTCGGATGGGACGTTAAGCCGTGGCCCCGTGTGCAGGAGAGCCATACCCTGTGCACGTTAAAGAACACACTGGATGGCCTTGATGGGAGGCTACCATCTGTCTCCCAACAGCTGTTCCAGTGGGTCCCCTCCCCCAACCTTCTCTGAGCCTTCGGGTTCCATGTGACCTGGCCATTTAGCCCATGGTGTGCAAAAAAGTGCCGCTCAGAGGTAAAACAACCCAACTTGTATGCCACCAGATCTGTCTGGGAGGAAAGTGAAGGAATGCAACTTGCTTTCCGTAGAGCATCTGTGGCAAAATAACTTGTGAGCTACATGTGGTTTGCACGCAATTTAAAGTTAGTAATGAAGACTATTTAAATTGCCTTTGTTACTCTTGTCCATAAAATCCCAAACCAAACTATTTAAATTTTCCACATATTTCATTTGTTACACACATATTTAAAAAGTATTAAACGTGAATTCTGTTATTTCTAAGGTTTATTTCTGGAATGCTCATCAAACTGCTTGATAAAAACATTTTAGTAATACTTTGAGCATCATATGCAATTTTAGTCGAATATAGAGGTATTAAATAGGTGGTTGCAAAAAATCTATCATCGAAGTAGCTCATGGTAAGTCATTTTTTAGGCACCACTGTCCTATGGAACTGAAGTTGGCAGAATGTGCTGACCACTCCATACAGCTGATAGTTTTCACGGCCAGATATTGATCTTCCAGTTGAGCTCTTAGAGATGGGCGTTACAATTCTGCAAAATGTAATTATCCCCTATAGCATCAACATAAAGTCACATGTAGGAGTTATTGTACCAATAGGAACTATGTAAAGATTTCTATGAGCATCCATTGAAATGCTTGCTTAGATCATGACACTGCACTCTCCATAAGTCTCTTGGCGACGGAAATAGAATATTTATGTTCTCACTAGATCAGTATTGTTCTTCAGTTGCTTTGCCAAGCCATCTTAATCAGCTCTGCAAATCTGGACTCATCGTTAAAGAGCATCATTGATTCTTGATCAATCATGATATATTGCACAGTTGCTCTTTTCTGTGGGGAGGGGCATGCAACATAATGGTTGGCAAACATGAAGCCTCATGCTAATGGTGGATGTAGAAACACGGGTTCCAGTAGTTGCATTGGAGGTGAGAATGTAATCAAGCAATGACATTAGACTATATCTTCAAATTCGAAGTTTAAGATACCTGTCATCCTATATGGTGGTTGGAAAACATTTATCTCTTGAAACTATTGCCATAAGCCTGTTCACTATAAAAAGATTCATAATAGAACATCTGCTTTTAATTATACTCTTTCATCAAAGCATTCTTCATCTACAACTTTCTAATGTTATTATTTTTACTTATTTCTCGATAATGTCTATACCGAAGAGCCAAAACATTATAGCCAGTGCTTTATGTAAATCAAAGCTACTGCAGCTGAATGATGGTGTATGTGAAGATCATAAATCAGTATAAATAACACCTGATTCTGAGCTCAGTTAATCAGTGCTATTCTTGTTCTTAGATGGGAAAGGCAGTGGACTTAAGTGAGTTTGACAAAGACCAAATTGTAATGGCTAGACGACTGGGTCAGAGCATTTCCAAGATGGCAAGGCTTGTGGGGTAGTCATGGTCAGCTGTGGTTAGTACCTTCAAATAGTGGTGTGTGGAGGGAAAAAACCACAAACCGCCGACCTCAGCTCATCAATTCTAAAGGTGAGTGAAGGCTATCCCATATAGTACGGGCCAATAGAAGGGATACTGTGGCACAAGTAGTTACATCCTTTCATGGCAACGGTATACCACCCTAGTAGTGCTTTCTTTCAGCAAGATGATGTGCCATGTCCGGAGTGTTCGAGAATAGTTCACAGAACATAAGGAAAACTTCCAGGTATTGCCCTGGCCTCCGAATTCCCCAGACATCAATCGAGCATCTGTGGTTTGTGTTGAAACAGCATATCTGATCTGCAGTGGCTCAACCATGTAACTTATAAAAGTTAAAGGATCTGCTGGTAACATGTTGGTACCAGATACCACAAGACACCTTTAGAAATCTTGTAGTGTCCATGCCTCGCTGGGAAATAGCGATTTTGGTGGAATGTGGAGTTGGTTGCTTTACCTCTTAGTGGCACTTTTCTGCACACCATGGACTAAATGGCCAAGTCACAAAGGCTCGGAGAAGATTGTGGGAGGAGACCCACTGGAACAGATGGTAGTTTCCTATCAAGGCCATTCAGCATGTTCTTTCATGTGCACAAGGTATGGCTGATAAATCTCAGCGCTGACCCCACTAGGACTTGAACCAGGGAACTACAGATTACAAGCTTGGCATGCTACCAAATGAGCCACCCCCACCCCCAGAATGTGTAGGACCAACATATTTGACAGGTGGTCAATATTTTGGCTCTTCGGTGTATGTTCCCATGTGTAGCAGAAAGTCGCCTCTCAACAAACAGATATTGAACTTACAGTGAACAAAATGTTAGCCAAATCTCAAAAGATGCTGCAGTCATTTGAAAGCACGTCAACATAGATCTGCATTTACACTTCTACATAGCATTTACTTATATGGGTCATTGTATATCTAATGATTTTACAAACCTGTTTATGCATATTTTTGGCTACATTTATTTTGAATTATTTTGAAATATATAATTCCTTTTATATCATTGTCATTTTTCATTTAGCCCTTTCAGTTCCTGCATATCCATATGGGTTGGGTTGTTTTACCTCTGAGCGGCACTTTTTTGCACACCATGGGCTAAATGGCCAGGTCACATGGACCCCGAAGGATCAGAGAAGGTTGGGGGAGGGGACCCACTGGAACAGCTGTTGGGAGACAAATGGTAGCCTCCCGTCAAGGCCATCCAGCGTGTTCTTTAACGTGCACAGGGTATGGCTCTCCCGCACACGGCATAACGTCCCATCCGGCGGACGGCGGCCTTTCCAAGCCCATCGGTGTCCCCTACTGACCGTGGGCAGGGCGGGGAATTTTGCGGAGATAAATCTTAACACTGACCCAGCTGGGACTCGAACCTGGGAACTACAGATTACGAGCCTGGCGCGCTACCGACTGAGCCACCCCCGCCCCTATCCATATGGGAACACTGACTGTAAAACTAGTTTTGTTTAATATAAACCTGTTAAATGCATTTTTCGAAAATTGCCTCTCATATGAAAACTTGTAATATACAATTAATAAATGATTTTAGTTTTATCATGTAATTGTTTTTATTATTTTTTTTTCAAAAGATGTTTAGTTGGGTCCAAATAATAATTCTCGTACCAAACATTAACTGAATTCAAAACTGAAAAAGGTTTATAAAAACTGGTATTTAAAATATTTTTATTCAGCATGTTCCCCATGTATGATCAGGTGACTGGAATGATTTTCTTGCTCATATTTTTTCTAGTTAAAGTGATAAACGTGTTTCTAAAAATATCTTTTAAAAGGTGGAAACACCTCTAAAAAATTTAAAAAAATAAGATACCCCTCAAGATACTCGCCACGACACAGGACTGACAGGAGCCTTTCAATTTAATATGCCATAATTGAAGATCCGTGAGGATGGCGGGACCTCAGCAGAAAGACAACACAAACATCTATGCCTTACTCTGGACTGGAACCAAGTCTAATCAGTAGCCAAGAGCGCTAACCACTCGGCCACGGAATGACAAACATTATAATAAAAATAAATTGAAAAGAAGGATACTAAATACGTGTATTTTATAGAATAATAGATAATTTTAAATTTGGAGGAAAGAATAGTTTGAAAGTTCCCAATTTTTTTGGCACCTCTTCTCTGTAATAATAAAATAAAAATACCCCCTCAAGCAGCTGCTTACCACAGAGGTCTGACAGGAGCCTGTCAGTTTATATGCCAAAGTAGAAGATTTGAGAGGATGGCAGGACCTCAGCAGAAAAACGACACGAACATCCATGTCTTACCCACCCAGGACTCGAACCCAGGTCCCTTAGATCAGTAGCCAAGCGCGCAAACCACTCGGCCACGGGACGGCTTCTCTGTAATGCACCTTATTAAAAGATCCATAAACCTGTTATAGAGATTATTCCTAGTACTTGGACCATGCACTGGCGAGGAAATATTTCCCTATTTCTGATAAAGTTTATCGTATATTTTAGAGAGTTAATCCAAAATTCTGTTAGACTAAGAATTTTTCGATCAGGAAAGATAATCACTTCACCCTTTCTCTAGATACAGTCCTACATGATAGTAAGCGATGACCGGATGGATCTAGGGGATGAGTGGAGGCAACGAATATTATAAAAAAGAAATTATAACCTACTTATGTGTACATAATACACATAAATTTTACTATTTCAAAAAATGCGGCGCTGGTGGTCCACAATGAATTCGCTCCTATCGATGAAGAATTGATAGGACTGGATCTTCGACCATAAATAGGAAAGACTGCGCATGACAACACTTTGTTGATGCTAACACATGTAAGTGTGATGCCATCCTCTTGCCACCAGATAAGTTTAATAACCTTAATGGAGAAGTAAAATATGCTGCAGCGATTATAATTTTTGATAAATACCACAACTCTAAACGAGGAGTTGGTAACACCAGGCTCATGATCTGCAGTTCCCAAGCACGGTTCCAACTAGGCCAGCATTGAGATCTATCTCCACTAACTCCTACATGCCCTCGGTGACAAATGTGACACTTGTGGGTTTGGAAAGGCTGGTGTCTGTCGGATGGAACATTATAGCCCTATGTGAAGAACAGACATATAAATTCGCCCACTCTGCACAGTTGGTAGGGGACACCAAAGGCCGCCATCTGTCAGGATGTTAAGCAATGGGCCCATGTGCGGAAGAGCCATACTCTGCACATTAAAGAACACGCTGGTTGGCCTTGGCAGGAGCTACCAGCTGTCCAGTGGGTCTCCCCAAACCTCTGAGCCCCCAGGATCCTTGTAACCTGACCATTTAGCCCTTTGGGAAAAAAATGCCACTCAGAGATAAAATCGAACACAGAATATTTTCTGCCCCTTTCCAATCAACCACTATGAAATTCGGGAAGGAAGATAGGATAACGGATTGAACAAATAAATTATTAGAATCAAACATGTCGGTCAGCTTCCTACATCTCCATTGTAAGTTTCTGAGAACGCCATTGTTTTCCTCCTAAGCATTTAATACACATCCTTCGATTTACACGATCAAGAAAATGCAATCAGTTTCATTTTATACAATTATAGATTCGGATTATCGGAAATTAATGAGACATACGACTTTACCCAGCTCCGAACTCTTGGTTCTTTGTGGCCTAGTCATTTTTCCCACTGTGAGAAAGGTAATAAGTGATTAATAAACTAAGCTCAGTGTAAAACAGGCCAACTCAGTAATCATAACCAAACACCTTAATATTACCGCTAATGTCCGCTGCTAATGGTTAAGTCTACTTCCACATGCTATTAGAAAAACATGTAAGATGTAAGCCAAGATAGACATCAAGGGCGATTATTGAACTGTCATCCCAAAGTAAATATCAAAGGTTCTGATATTTATATAACGCGGAAACGAATCCCTGAACACAGTAACCAAGCTAGTTAATCGCTAGGCCACTGTAGGATTTCCTAATCACGTTGCTTTTTTCTGAAAAAAAAAATTTAAAGCTCTGTATTAATCATATATGACGAGTGGTTAGCACGCTTGGCTACTGATACGGCATGGATGTATGTGTCGTTTTTCTGCTGAGGTCCTGCCATCCTCTCAGACCTACTATGGCATATAAACTGACAGGCTCCTGTCAGACCTCTGTGGTAAGCAGCTGCTTGAGGTGGTATTTGTTTATTTATTTATTTTTATATTGTGAAAATATTGTGATTCATAGAATATTCAAACCGAAACATTATAATAATTTAAATTGCGTTTTCTTTGGAAACATTACACAACTTATAAATAAAAAAAAAGTAATTATTGAGCATATTGGTGCTGCCATTTTAGAAAAGTAGTATGTAAAGTGGTCCCTGCTCCTCCATAATCTCAAAACCAAAATATATAGCTTCGTCACCATCTGGCCAAGTTTAATTTTCACGAAAGAAAATAAAATTACAGAAAACAAACTTAAAGGAAATCCGTTGTTAGTCGTAAGTTAGTTTTATTCGACTGGATTATTTGAGCATTGGAATTTTTTTTTAACTTAAAAAAAACACAGATCGCTGGTTCACTTTTGCAGATTTTGTTATATGTTTATTGTGATGGAATGAAAATAGCTTTGGGAAGGGACTATTTACCGTGGGAGAATATATTTGATAAATCCGATGTATAAGAATAAAGTAATAGCCTTGCAACAATTTATAAACTTCGGTTTATTTAAAAGTATGGTGCTATATTCAAATTGAATTCACATGAAGCACATTCCATCACAGAGCTATCAACGAAAATTTCCCCTTCATATTAAATTATGGCACCCAAAAGCCCAAGAAGATAATAAATCATTTTTTTTTAGTATAATGTGGTAGGCGATTTACTCTGAAATCTGAACTGCTATTATCCTCGCAGTTATGAGGCACAGAGTTCGGTTACGTAACGTACACAGAGATCATAACTTTTAACGCTTAGACAAAAACACAAATGGAAAATAACGATTTAATCTCCGGAATATACTCATTTTAAGAAAAAAAAAATCGTTAATATATTTTTGGTGACCGATATTTCTTCCCTGTCACATTTAAGGTAGTATACAAAATGGCGGCTAAAAGAGTTTCAAGTTTGTTAAAATGTGAAGCGGATCGGGAGCATTACCATCGATACATTATGTAAATTGTGCTAAATGGAATGATGATAAGCGCTGAATAGGAAATAAAATGGTATGTATTAAGAGCGGTCTGCGTGACTCATATGACCAGTTACATAACGTTTGATAAAAATTGCAAAGCTTATTTGAGAACTTATCTTAAACACCAGATTATTGCTTAAAAATATTAAGAACTTTTCGTTCGGTATGATGATTATCTTTCCTAATCACATCTTGACAGACAATTTCAGATTTCCTGTTTCAGGTAAAGAATTAAGAAAAGATTTTATACCAGATTTGAATAGCTCATACCTTTAGCGACATAGGGTATTAAAGTTCTATAATTCCTTTCCGTATTAGTTTTTTCTTTGTAAAAAACATCAGATAGCAATAAACAGTTTCAACTTCCCATTTGTGAGCATTGAATTAACGCCGACATCTTATTTGTCATCGTTAACTTTAACAGTTACGGTTTAGTCATTAAAGTCTAATTTTTTTTTTTCAGAGAACTATATCAAATGGTATGAGGGCTCGATTGATGGGGGTTATTCCCCTCCCCTTTCTTAATGCTAGTAAGGGTAAAAGAGGCAAATAATATTAAACTTATTTCAATTTAATGAATTTTCCAAAAAATTTTAAAGAGCTGTATAAAACGGAGGGGAAATATTATATTGCATTCGAAATCCAGTCTCTTGCTCTCCCCACTATATCTATTTTTATCTCGTTTTCTTCAAAACGAGATAATAATTTCGTTTGTCTATAGACATCGAACTTTTTTGTTTATATAATACCCCCCTCAAGCAGCTGCTTGACACAGAGGTCTGACAGGAGCCTGTCAGTTTATATGCCATAGTAGAAGGTCTGTGAGGATGGCAGGACCTCAGCAGAAAAATGACACATACATCCATGCTTTACCCGGGACTCGAACCCAGGTCCCTTAGATTTACAGAAATAAATCAAAAATTCCTTTTGTGTTGGATAGATATTGAAGAAATATTACATACGCAATTTCGAAAACTCTCTAAAGCTATAATTACGCCCTCTAGCGGTTGGAAAAGGTTAAAATTTCAAACGAATGTTGCAACCGATTTATTTACAATAGAAATTTGAAATTTTGGGGATGGAATGTGAAGGTCATTGCCATCAATGAGTTGACCCACCAAACCCAGAGAGGTGAGAAAACACATTTCTTTTTAGTTTTAGCACATAATTGTTTGTTTTTTGAGATAAAGGAAAAATTCTTTTTGGGTTAGAAAGGAATTGATAAAATATTACGATTCACACTTTTTGAATCTACCGAAAACTGTAATTAAGCCTTCTAACGGTGGAAAAATTTGCAAATTCCAAAATTTGAAAAATATTGCAAACGACGTATTTAATCTAAAATTTTTTAATTTTGGTGGTGGAATATGAACGCCATGATGTTTACATTGGCAGCAATGAATTGACCTCTTAGACCCAGGTGGGGGGGGGGGGAACACATTTTTTGTTTTAGCAGATAATTGTTTGTATTTAGAGATAAATGAAATATTCCCTTTAAGGTTATATAGGAATTGATAAAATATTGTGATTCGCACTTTCAAAAACTATAATTCCGCTCTCTAACGGTGAAAAAGATCGAAAATTCCAAAATTTCAAGCGAATATTGCAACGATATATTAATGATAGAAATATGAAATTTTCATGGTGGTATGTGAACGTCTTGAAGTTTCGATTGGAAACAAATGCAAGTGATAATAGAGAAGTCTTTTTCAGTTTGATTGATACTAATGAAATATAATTTGCATTTTTCAGATACTTAGCAGTTTTAATATATATATTTGCAGATCACTGAAATGATGAAACGGCAGTTATCGAGTTTTGTAAATAATATGTATAGAACAGAATTTTGAAAAATTAGTGGTAGTTTTTATCAGATATTCCACTGACAGCAATAATATACCCACTTTTCTGAGAGAAATTTGGGAAAATTTAAATTTTTAGATTTAAGAATTAAAAGACGAATACTTTTTTTGTTGTATAATTACTAATGAAATTCTATTTGCATTTTCTCCATCATCCGCTAGCTCAAATTAAAACTTTTAAGGGATGAAACAATAGGTAAAGGAAAAACTTCCTTCTCTTTGAAAACGAAATTCCACAGGCGATATGCGTCCTTCTAGTTTTTTCTAAATCCCTGCCTGAATGGTATGATGCTAATTTTTCTCTAATATAAATGGATTTGTGTATGGATAGACGTAAACTAAAATCATTACATAAATTGAATTTCTTTCTAGAGACCAATACTATAAAAAAAAAATCTTTAACCAACGCATATTATCACTACTATTTACCACAGAGTTCTGGGGCGGGGGTGTCTCCAGGCTCGTAATCTGTAGTTCCCAGGTTCGAGTCCCAGCTGAGTCAGCGTTGAGATTTATCTCCGTAAAATTCCCCGCCCTGCCCACGGTCAGTAGGGGACACCGATGGGCTTGGAAAGACCGCCGCCCGTCGTATGGGGCATTAAGCCGTGGCCCCGTGTGCGGGAGAGCCATACCCTGTGTACGTTAAAAACACACTAGACGGCATTGACGGGACAAATTGACAGAGATAAATCAAAAATTCCTTTTGTGTTAAATAGATATTGGAAAAATATTACACGTACAATTTTGAAAACTCTCTAAAACTATAATTACGCCCTCTAGCGGTGGAAAAAGGTTAAAATTTCAAGCGAATATTGCAAACATATTGAATATTGCACATCCAAATGGGAGGCTACCATCTGTCTCTCAACAACTGTTCCAATGGGTCCCCTCCCCCAACCTTCTCTGAGCCTTCGGGGTCCTTGTGAACTGGCCATTTAACCCATTGTGTGCAAAAAAGGGGCCGCTCAGAGGTAAAACTCAACAACGTTAAAGAACACACTGGATGGCCTTGACGGTAGGCTACCATCTCAGGTCCTGTGAGGTCCTGATTTTTTTAACGTCAACGTTTTTTTAGAAATTAGTGATCTGGCACCCTTCGTGTCACGTGACACGAAGGGTGCCAGATCACTAATTTCTAAAAAAAAATCGTTGCCAGATATTTTTTCTGAATTCTGTAATCAATCATAGTGTTCGGATACTTTTTTGAAAGACTACAAAAATAATTTCAAAATTAGAACCTTCCGTCCCGTGGTCGAGTAGGTAGCACCCTTGATTCTTGATCGAAGGGATCTGGGTTCGAGCCCCCGAGTAAGGCATGAATGTTTGTTTGCTTTTCTGCTGAGGTCGTCATCCCACAGTCCTTCCACTTTGGCGTATTAAATTGACAGACTCCTATCAGACCTTTGCGGCAAGCAGCTGCTTCAGGGGATATGCCTAATATGATGTTAGTCCTCCTCGTGCCGCCAAAACAGCTCTTACCCGGCGAGGCATGGACGCTACAAGATTTCTAAAGGTGTCTTGTGGTATCTGGTACCAACACATTACCAGCAGATACTTTTACGCTTGTAAGTTACGGTTGAGACGCCGCAGATCGGATATGCTATTCCAACACAAACTACAGATGCTCGATTGGATTGATATCTGGGAAATTTGGAGGCCAGGGCAATACCTGAAAGTCTTCCTCACGTTCCGAGAACCATTCTCTTCATGCTCAATCCGGGCAGTTTGGCATGGCGCATTATCCTGCTGAAAGAAGACACACTACTAGAGGGGAATACCGTTGCCATGAAATGGTGTACGTCTTCTGCAATGGTGTTTAGGAAGGTGGTAGACGTCATAGTTTCCTGCACATGGATGACTGGACTCAGGGTTTCCCGGCAGAACATTGCCCAAACCATTATACTTCCTCTACTGGCTTTTTTCGTCCCACAGTGCATCCTGGTGCCAACACTTCCCCAGGTAAATGACGCACACGTAACCAGCCGTCCACATGGTGCAACAGGAAACGAGATTCATCGGACTAGACGACCTTCTTCCAATCATTCAAGGTCCAGTTTGAATGCTCGTGTGCCTATTGTAGGCGCTTTCGATGGTGAACCAAGGTTAGCATGGGCACTCAGTTACTCCATTCACGAGTATTTAAATTATGGGCAAGTTGCGCAAGTTATTGACTCGTACCATACGGGATAGCCTTTGCTCACCTCTAGCATCGATGAGCCGTAGTCAGCCCACACCTTGCCGGCGGTTTGTGGTTTTTCCCTCGGGCCACTTTTGGAAGGTACTAACCACGGCTTACCGTAAGAACCCCACAAGCCTTACCATCTCGGAAATGCTCTGACCCAGTCGTCTGGCCATTACAATTTGGTCTTCGTCAAACTCACTTAACTCCGCTGCCTTTGTCATCTGAAGAACAAGAATAACACTGATTAACAGAGCTCAGTATCAGGTGTTATTTCTACCGTTTCATTACCTGCATTAACCGTTATTTATTAACCGTAACCTGCATTACCTGCATAACGTGTTATTTCTACCGTTTCATTACTGCAGGTAGCCGTCCCGTGGCCGAGTGGTTAGCACGCTTGGCTACTGATCTACGGGACCTGGGTTCTAGCCCCGGGTAAGGCATGGATGTATGTTCATACATCCATGCCCTTACATCCATGCCTTACATGCATTACTTCCAGGCATGGAATTATTTTTTTACTTCCTTAGGATTTTATTACTTTCAGGCATGAATGTTGTTTTTCTGCTGAGGTCCTGCCATCCTCTCAGATCTTTTACTTTGGCATATAAACTGACTCGCTCCTGTCAGACCTCTGTGGCAAGCAGCTGCTTGAGGGGGTATTTATTATTTATTTATTATTTCATTACTGCAGGTAAATGACGACCCGTGCGAACGCGTCGTCATTTACCTGCAGTTGCTGCAATTTGCATAAAGACGCGCTAGTCATAATGTTTTAGCTCTTCGGTATATGTTCAGGCATTACTGATATTAAACTGATGGATGCGCTCAAATACACCATATACCAGATGCGATCATATATCTCAAGTCTATAGGGGGCCATTTAAAGACGAGTGAAGGACTCTTCCAGAAATGACACTCTTAGTTTTAATAATGGATTATTTAGTAATCGAAATCCTTTTAGCAGCTTGTCATTTGACCTCTGGGGTATTGATGACGTCGTTTTCCTTCCTGAAAAAGAAAATGGTGACCAAGTCCTGAGCAGCCGATCCCTTCAGGAATGCAGAAATCTCGCTCACTCTCGATGATGAAAGAGGCGTGGAAACAATTTAGATCTAATTTAATTTTGTTCGTTAGGGCGAAAGAATAATTAAGGCATAACGTTTGGATACTGATTAAGGTTCCTGGGTTCGAGTCCCTGCTATGATGGATGTTTGTGTTGTTTTTCTGCTGAGGTTTCGCCTTCCTCACTAAACTTCTGCTAAGGTACTTTAAACTGACAGATTCATGTCAGACTTCTGTGGCAAGTAATTGCTTTAGGGGATATTTACTTATTTATTTATTTTTATCATAAAAATTCTTTCTTCGAACCAAAGTCGTATAAAATGTGGTGGCGGTACTCAGTCATGATGACTGAGGATTAATGTTAAAAATAAAAAATTAAAACTACTGCATTCTCAAAAAAGTTGTTTTTCAATTTTCAGCTTACCTTACCAGTCTGTATATGCCTAACGCATGCTTAGCATTTCATTTTTAATTTTTCTTAATGGGCCACTGCGAATTGCTCGTGTCCGGTAATGAGGCCACGGGAAATTATATTTTCAGAAACACTTGACTGTAGTTTTTTTGTTTTTTATCGCCCTAATTTTTCATTGCTTTTGCACTTAATTTCGCTGCCGGAATCCTTACGTTTAAATTTTGTTTTCCCCGAAGCATTGATCAAGAGGTGGTGAGGTATAAAATTAAGAATTCTCAACATATTAGCGAAAGAAGATAAAAATACGTAAAATGAAAGTTGTTTCAGACGATTTCAAAGTCTAACGTGGAAATAAGAGTACAGTCGCTCAAAAAAAATATCCGAACACTATGGCTGATTACAGAATTCAGAAAAAATATCTGGCAACAATTTTTTTTTAGAAATTAGTGATCTGGCAACCTTCGTGTCACGTGATTGTCACGTCACGAAGGTTGCCAGATCACTAATTTCTGAAAAAAAATCGTTGCCAGATATTTTTTCTGAATTCTGTAATCAACCATAGTGTTCGGATACTTTTTTTAGTATGTATAATGCGTATGAATATATAATGCAACGAATATGGAGCGTGTGCAGTTACCGTTCACAGCAAACTGAAACGGTTGCGGTTAATGTTCACAGCACATTGGATCGTGTGAGCTCACAAAGACCTGGATCGTGTGGGCTCACTCGGAAGTATTGAGCGTGTGCAGTTACCGTTCACAACAAACTGGAGCGTGTGCAGTAACTTCACACGCTCCAGTTTGCTGTGAACGGTAACTGGAGCGTGTACAATTGCTGTTCACGCTCCAGATATTTTTCCTGAATTCTGTAATCACGTGACATGAAGGTTGCCAGATCACTAATTTCTAAAAAAAATCGTTGCCAGATATTTTTTCTGAATTCTGTAATCGACCATAGTGTTCGGATATTTTTTTAAGCGACTGTACTTATTGTTAATTTTTTTCGCTGAAATTAAGAAATAATTGCAATTTTTTTACACACCAAAAACGCACAATAGCAAATACATTTATTTATTTACGTTCGTTTTAAGGCAAAAAAATTCTAATTTTAAGTTAAGGAAATGTTTAAGGAAAAAGTCTTAACCTTCAAATCCATAATCAGGAAACAATTATTCTCAGTAGTTTGCTTTTGAACGGTAAACAATGAAACAGTTACTTCTTCAAAGTTTAACTTTGCATCTACTGCACATTAACGATGTTAAGATTGGCCTTTCACTTGAAAAACCTGTTTCAATCAATGCCTGCTTTGCAAACTCTTTTATGCTTTCGCTTCTGGGAACTTTCTTCTTTCTGTTGCAGGAAATGGTCTCTTCCAAGTAATCTGGTTCTACGATCATAAGTAGGATTTTCCTCTTCTTCTAAGCCCTATCTGGTCTAATAATTAGAGTACCTGTATGAGAAATTGAGACAAGACAAATAGAATTTTTTTGGGGGCGGGGGTGGCTCAGTCGGTAGCGCGCCAGGCTCGTAATCTGTAGTTCCCAGGTTCGAGTCCCAGCTGGGTCAGCGTTGAGATTTATCTTCGCAAAATTTCCCCGCCCTGCCCACGGTCAATAGGGGACACCGATGGGCTTGAAAAGGCCGCCGTCCGTCGGATGGACGTTAAGCTGTGGCCCCGTGTGCGGGAGAGCCATACCCTGTGTACGTTAAAGAACACGCTGGATGGCCTTGACGGGAGGCTACCATCTGTCTCCCAACAGCTGTTCCAGTGGGTCCCCTCCCCCAACCTTCTCTGAGCCTTCGGGGTCCATGTGACCTGGCCATTTAGCCCATGGTGTGCAAAAAAGTGCCGCTCAGAGGTAAAACAACCCAACCCTCTTCTATATTTTATTTTTTCAGCTCGTTTCAAAACAAAAACGAGCTGATGCTATCAATTTGTATTTTGTCTGTCCGTCTACAGATATTCTATTTTTTTGTTTTTTAAGCTAAATTAAAAATTCTTTTTTTGGGTTGAATAGGTATTTGATGAAATATTACAATTAGCATTTTGCGAATCTCCTAATAGCTTTGATAAAGCCTTGTAACAACGGAAAAAGGTGAAAATGCCAAAACTGTAATGAATATTGCAAACTCCTTATTTTTGCTAGAAGTTTTAAATTTGGACTGTAATGGTCAAGTGGTCTTCCCTCTTATCTCACAGAGGTTAGAAAAAGAAGCTTTAATGTTTCTAAGAATTTTTTTCAGTTGGATTACTACTAATGAAATATTATTTTTCTCTTTTATCAAATTCTCCAGTAATTTTTAACCTCCATTATTAGAGGGCTCAAAATATGGAAAGTGGTAGAACTTTTAACTAATATTGCAAACGGTTTTTTAATGCCAGAAAGTTAAAGATTTGATGTTAGAATATATTAATCAAGAGCTATAATCGCGCCTCTAACGGTGGAATAAGTTGTAAATTCCAAACGACTATTTCAAACGATGTAATTATGACAGAGCCGTCCCGTGGCCGAGTGGTTAGTGCGCTTGGCTACTGATCTACGGGACCTGGGTTCGAGCCCCGGATAAGGCATGGATGTTTGTGTCGTTTTTCTGCTGAGTTCCTGCCATCCTCACAGACCTTCTACTATGGCATATAAACTGACAAGCTCCTGTCAGACCTCTGTGGCAAGCAGCTGCTTGAGGGGGTATTTATTTTTTCTATTTAATTATGACAGAAATTTGAAATTTTGGTGGTCGAATGTGAAAGGTTATGAAGTTTTCATTAGCACCAATGAGTTGACCCGTTTCCCCCAGGGTGGGTGGAAAACGCAACTATTTTGTTTTTAAGAGATAATTGGAAAACTTTTTTTTTTAGTTAGATTGTTACGAATGGAATATTATAATTCGCATTTTTCAAATGTTTAGGTAGTTTCAATTAATGTCATTATTATTAAATAAGAAACCGGCTGAACTTTTAATTAATGTTTCAAGTGATCTATTTATGGTATTTCAGATTTACAGGATATTCTCCTGACAGCAATAATCTGCCCCCTTTTCTCAGAGGGGTGTGAGAAAAGAAACTTTTTAAATTTGAGGAATAAAAGACAAATACTTTTTATGTTGTAAAATTACTAATAAAATACTACTATGTGCATTTTTTCTTAATCAACCATTAGTTCGAATGAAAACATTTAAGGAGTGAAAAAGCAGATAAACGAAGAACTTCGTTCTTTTTGAAAACGAGATTCCCGTATGCTCCAGAGGCCTTCTTCTATTTTGTTTGTGTAACAGTTCAGCCAACTTATTTGGTGAATTTCTGGTTTGGCGAGGTGCCATATCTAACCGCTGGGGACAGCCGTCTAGTTGGAAGGACAACAGGATAAACACAGGAAGCACGCAGCAGCTAGCGCACGAGTTCCGTTTGACGTCAGACTGCAGAAGGCGATCAACCAACTCGGAGGTAAAGCGAAGGACGTCAACCAAATCATCGGTGTGTTATAGAATTTTATTGTGTTTTCTGAATAGCGCTTGGAGAAAACCGACGTATATATAATGGCGTCACTTCGTTATTTGTTATTGAGAAGATCGTACTGATTAGAAACAAGAGGTAATTTGGGTCCTTCAAAATACAGCGATGTGATGATAAAGGCAATATTTTCTAAACCATTTTTGATTTCACGTTTGCTGTTGCTATTATAGTTTTTCTCTTGGTGATATCTATCGCACGTGTATGCAGTGTGCTAATTAGTAACTTGACGCAAGTGGAAAATACGTTACTGAAAAATGTCAAGTCGAAAAACGAAAGCGTTCGTTTATAGGCGGCGCTGGTTTCTAATTTCAAATTGCAGAAAAATGGCGATTTGAGATTTGAATGGCACTTTTTGTAAAATTCAAATATCAAATGGTTTGCGGGTTATTTATCAAATAGAGCAAAGTTGTCAAGAGTAATGGAATTTTTAGTTCCGATTTAGAAATAATATATGGAATACCTCCAGAGTCCGTTTTAGGGCCAATTCCCTTTTTTATATTTTATCAATGATTTCTGTTCTTTAAAAATGATTTAACGGAAACAAATAAGCTAACTTTAAATTTGTCTAAATCAAAATACTTATTGTATACTCTGAAAAAGAAGTTAGATGGTGTTTGTTGATAAATTAAGGATAAAAATCCACGAAACTAATTGTGACATAAATGAAGGTTGTTGATGTTTACCCATCGATAGAGTAGAAGAAATTAAGTATTTAGGATAAACAACTGATCACTAAATCTATGTTCAAAAGCTAAATCGTTTTTTTTTTTCTTTTTAAGTATTCTTATACTACATTAATAATTATAACGCGAATTATAATATTATAATTCGCATTGGGACTTGGGTTAACAGTTATGCCTTTTGGATAATATCATTTCCCAAAGTTTACTGGTGTTCCATAAATTTACCAGTACACTTTGGTTTCCATAAATTAAGGAAAATCCCTATGTTAAGTCAATGGTAAACTAACATCAAAGCTCTATAACTTCTAAAATAAGTTTGTTTGTTTTGAAAAATGTGATTGCAAATAAAAGATCTCAATCAAATAAATCAATATCTCGATTTTCAACAATATTCGTTTAGTATTTAATGAGTTATGGAAGTTTGAATATTTAACAACAGCAGTGTCAGTCTTAAGAAATTTATACAAAACTGAAGTACAGTGAAAGAATTCTTTACCAAAGTTCTAAATACAAAGTTATTTTTTAACCACTTTGATAAAATATTTATTAATAAGTTATAATTAACTTCTGAAGTCAATTTTTGTGGCTGGCATTGGTTATCGCTAAATATTCAAACTTCCATTATTAAATACTGAACGAATATTGTTGAAAATCGAGATATTGATTTATTTGATTGAGATCTTTTACCTGCAATCATGTTTTTCAAAACAAACATATTTAGAAGTTATAGAGCTTTGACGTTAGCTTCCCATTGACTTAATTTATGGAAACCAGTGTATTAAAAGAATATCCTGAATCAACAAAGGTTGATTATAATTTATTATTCTTGGATTCATTCTGCATTTTATTTTGCATTACTATTCAATAATGAAACTTACACGCCAACCCTGAAACTATGGGGGGACGGGGGGGGGCTCAGTCGTAGCGCGCCAGGTTCGTAATCTGTAGTTCCCAGGTTCGAGTCCCAGCTGGGTCAGCGTTGAGATTTATCTCCGCAAAATTCCCCGCCCTGCCCACGGTCAGTAGGGGACACCGATGGGCTTGGAAAGGCTGCCGTCCGTCGGATGGGACGTTAAGCCGTGGCCCCGTGTGCGGGAGAGTCATACCCTGTGCACGTTAAAGAACACGCTGGATGGCCTTGACGGGAGGCTACCATCTGTCTTCCAACAGCTGTTCCAGTGGGTCCCCTCCCCCAACCTTCTCTGAGCCTTCGGGGTCCATGTGACCTGGCCATTTAGCCCATGGTGTGCAAAAAAGTGCCGCTCAGAGGTAAAACAATCCAACAACCCAACTGAAACTATGGTCTTCAAATCTCAAAATATCCTTACATAATAGAATCGCTAAAAAAAATTGATGGAAGTGTTTACGCGAATATAAATAATACATGCCAAAATTTAAAACTGCTGCCCTTTAGTCATTGTTTGTAAATTGATGATTTATATTTAAACACATAGTCAATTTTATTCTCTGTGTACAGTCGCTCAAAAAAGTATCCGAACACTATGGTTGATTACAGGATTCAGAAAAAATATCTGGCAACGTTTTTTTTTTAGAATTTAGTGATCTGATTGTGATTTTTTAGAAATTAGTGATCTGGCAACCTTCGTGTCACGTCACGAAGGTTGCCAGATCACTAATTTAAAAAAAAAAGTTGCCAGATATTTTTTCTGAATCCTGTAATCAACCATAGTGTTCGGATACTTTTTTGAGCGACTGTATGTGGAACAACATAAATTGCAATCTGGGTCTCATTAATCCACTCGCATCTTTTAATTTATTTTGTGCTCAATAAAACTAATTATTTTCCGTCCTTTGTTGACCTTTAATCATCAGCGTAAAAATAAATGAAATTGCGTTTTTAAATCATTTGGCCAATTTATTAAATTTTATTGACATACTTTATTTCATCATTTCCCAAGGTGTAATCTGCGGGGGTCCTTAGTGTAATCTGATATCTGCGGGGGTCCAAGGTGTAATCTGATACGGGTCCTTAGGAAATAAATATACAAATCATCTTATGGTCCTATTAATCGCACAATATTCCCATCGCATAGTTCGCATTTTCTTCTTAAGTGTTTAAAAGCTATAATGTACACGCATAATATATAACTTATTGTACTAAGACTAAATAAAGAGTGGGAATTTATTCGCCATTTTTATATTTTTGGGGTGCAAAAATAGGTACTGAAAAAATTGCTCTCCAGCTATATAAAGTTTGGAAAACTCTAGTTTCTTTAAATTATTATGCTAATTTCTTTTCTTGGGTTGGGTTGTTTTACTTCTGAGTGGCAATTTTTTTTTTGCACACAATGGGCTAAATGGCCAGGTGACAAGGACCCCGAAGGCTCAGAGAAGGTTGAGGGAGGAGACCCGTTGGACAGTTTTTGAGAGACAGATGATAGGCTTCCGTCAAGGTCATCCAGCGTGTTCTTTAACGTGCACAGGGTATGGCTCTCCCGCACACTGAACAACGGCTTTACGTCCCATCTGACGGACGGCGTCCTTTTCAAGCCCAATGGCGTCTCTTACTGACCGAGGGCAGGGCGCGCAGTTTTGAGGAGATTAATCTCAACGCTTCCGCTGTCCAGTAGTGGTTAGAGCACCTGGAACGTGACTGGGAGGCGTGGGTTCGAATCCCACTCATTGGGAAACTCATTTTATCCACAAAATTATTTCTTGAATTACATATCAACAGGCAATAAATATTGTTGATTGATTCTTTAATTTGAAAATTCAAAACCTTTATTAATTGGTAATCGGAAAAAAATATAGCCCTGGGATCATTAAAATGAATATATTTGTGTCTGAATAAATTCTAAAAACAATTATGAAGGAAAATAATGCTGTTAACAATTATGCCTTTGGAAACACAGCCATTACATTAAATAACCACGACGCACAGATTAAGACACTGACTTCTAATGCAAATGCCTTTTGAACTATGGGCGTACTCCAGAGATAATTGTCAAGAACACAAGATATGCAAGTGAAAGCACGTGAAAAATTTAGTGACGTCATGCAACGTCACAGAATAATTAGCTAGCATAGATAGAGACTCAAGACCACTGCTTGCAGCGCCACCTTTAACAGTCGCCCGTCATTCTCATTTCTCCAACTAACTTTCGAATTGTGTGAACATCTTGTTTTCAATTTCTAGCTGGTTATTATTTGCTTTTTTATTGTCTTTTACAAAGAATAGGAAATCGAAAAATTTATTATTTAGATTATCTAAGAATATTATAAATAAAATAAAAATTAACATTTTAGAAAATAATACTTACCTGTATAATTTTAAAATTCAAATCATATATTACTATTATTCTTCGGGACAAATTTAGTTGGGCGAATGCTCGGCAGAAGCGCTAGTATCGATTTTGTGGGCTTCTATGGAAATTGTCTGTCTCTGCTAACTAATTCTTCTGTGCGCAACACATTCCTCTAAAACAGGCATGTCAAACACGCGGCCCGCCAAGATTGATAACCAATACATTTATTTAACTTTTGACAACACTGGATTCTTTAATTAAAATTATAAGTACGTACACGGTACATGAATTAAATAAACGTACTTCAGAAAACATTTCCATTTATATATAAGGGAAACTATTGCGTATAAATGTATATGTCGGAGCCCGATCGTAGAATTGCTCATATCATGAAATGCCCGATCATTTCATGAAATAGACATTTCATGATATGAGCAATTCTACGATCGGGCTCCGACATGTATACACATGTCTCGAGGTCATTCAAATGTACGTACTTTGCGCATGGCAATGAGTCACGAAATGCCAGTAGAGTCGGAAGCTATTCGTTAGCAGGCAGTGAACGAATACTGCGTTCTAGTCTAGTTTGCACATAGCAATTTTCATATGGTTTTTTTTTGTTTTGCGGCCCGCGATTTAATATATAATACTTAATATGGCCCTCGGTGGTTAACGAGTTTGACATGCCTGCTCTAAAGGCTAGTTTGCACTGGCATGGACCACTGGCGCCAATAACTGACTGGCGAACTACTGGCTCAATGTAAACGTCGAACCAATCAATGCATGCATGAAAAAGTAATGTTGGAAAGTCCCGACTTATGGCACCAGTTGAACTGGCACCAGTAATCCATGCCAGTGTAAACCAGCCTCAAAGAATCTCTAGAAAATCAAAGTAAAATTAGCGACTATTTTAAATGAATCATTTTTATTCCAGCACTGAAGGTTAGATTTGTGAGTCCCCCCCCCCCCGACATTTTATCACAGTTTAAACATGAAGAATTTCCCGTTGTTGAAAAGGTCATTGCTGACTCAGCGCGCGCTCTCAGAGCCCGTGGCAAACAATCGAGATATTTATTTCGTCAAATTTTGGCATTCTGTAATTCCCGACGTACATCACCGAAAGGTTCCAAATTTCGTAGGCGGGTTCCCCCTGCCCGACCCCATGTTTAGTTAGAAAATAGGGCCCTAGATGCAATGGAACGCCTCAATAATGCCTTTGGAAATATGGGGAAATCCTTAAACGGCAGTAGATTTAAATGCTATTTTAACTCTTTAGTTTTATAGTTAGGAAGCAGTAAATGGCAACAGTAAATTTGACAGCGATTCTCGTTCCCCGTAGGAATAGCTTGGTAAATATATTTGCTTCTAGCAAGCCTCCCTTTTGGACTTCCGACCTGAAATTTGGCACTGCAATCCGGACCACAACCTGAAACATTCTCTGAAAATTTGGAGCATGTACGTTGATTTCCTGATGAGTTATGGCTGCCACAGACAGACAGACACCTCCTTTTATTATATAGATTTATGACGCTTCAATGGAACAACAAACGTAGGCAGCCACTCAATAGAGGAATTCCCTCTTAACTGAATCCTTAACGCTAAGAGCAAGTCTTTCCCCAAATACCTTCAGCCTTTCAGTGCACGACAACCGTCACTCGATGGCCATGACACAATTTATCACAAAGATCTCCTGCCAGGGAGCTGCTCCCTACTGCTCGCTGTCATCACCCACACACTTTGATGACGCTTTCACTCCTCAAAGGCATTTATTTACCTGTTTCATCCATTCGCCGTCCCATGGCCGAGTGGTTAGCGCGCTAGGCTACTGATCTAAGGGACCGGGTTCGAGCCCCGGGTAAGGCAAGGATGTGTGTGTCGTTTTTCTGCTGAGGTCCTGCCATCCTCTCAGACCTTCTACTTTGGCATATAAACTGACAGGCTCCTGTCAGACCACTGTGGCAAGCAGCTGCTTGAGGGGGTATTTATTTTTTTTTATTTTCATCCATTCATTGGGGCGGGGGTGGCTCAATCGGTAGCGCGCCAGGCTCGTAATCTGTAGTTCCCAGGTTCGAGTCCCAGCTGGGTCAGCGTTGAGATTTATCTCCGCAAAATTCCCCTCCTTGCCCACGGCCAGTAGGGGACACCGATGGGCTTGGAAAGGCCGCCGTCCGTCGGATGGGACGTTAAGCCGTGGCCCCGTGTGCGGGAGAGCTCATACCCTGTGCACGTTAAAGAACACGCTGGATGGCCTTGACGGGAGGCTACCATCTGTCTCCCAACAGCTGTTCCAGTGGGTCCCCTTCCCCAACCTTCTCTGGGCCTTCGGGGTCCATGTGACCTGGCCATTTAGCCCATGATGTGCAAAAAAGTGCCGCTCAGAGGTAAAACAACCCAACCCATCCATTCATCCAACAACATTCGGAAAAAGAAATCAACGACAGGGCAAAAATTAGACATGTCTTCGACTGGGGGAATTAACCCTTTATTTTCTGAAATTCGGAGGCATTAGAAAGTGTACGAGAAGTGAAAAAAAAAGAAAAGTTGTTTAAAATAGGTTTTTATTTTTAATTTTCTTGTGTTTGGTGAAAATACAGATATTGGGCAGAAAAATAGAAACTTTTCAATGTCAAGGTAAAGGAGAGTCAGATTCGAAGATCCGTAATTTCTACAATAAGCTTTTTGTACGAAAATAGGACTAGATAAATTTAAATCTCATTGAGATCTAAATATTTGTTGGACTAAGAAATTTTTCAGGGTAAAAGATAAATCAATGTTATAAATATTTAGTTTAATAAGTGCATACTCCGAGGAGGGGTGATGTAATGTGAGGCATTTAGATACTTACAATTTTTTTTTATATTAGTAAAGGCCTCAGAAGGAAGGGGAGACCTAGGATGCAGTGGGCAGACAGTGTCAAACAGGACCGTGTTAGAATTGGTTAACAATGGCCAGTTGCAGCAGGTGTAGCTCAGGACAGACTTGTTTGGAGAACTAAATTGCACGGTCTGGTTGGACCTCTGTAGCCCATGGCTGCTTCAGGATGATGATGATGATGACGACGACGACAATAGAAGGTATGGATTATTGTTTTACCTCTGAGCAGCACTCTTTTGCACACCATGGGCTAAATGGCCAGATCACAACGAACCCGAGAGCTCAGAGAAGGTTGAGGGAGCGGACCCACTGGAACAACTGTTGGGAGACAGATGGTAACCTCCCGTCAAGGCCATTCAGCGTGTTCTTTAACGTGTACAGGGTATTTCTCTCCAGCACACGGGGCCACGGCTTTCACGTCCTATCCGATGAAAGGCAGCCTTTTCAAATCTATTGGTGCAAGTTCAGAACTTTAATTTTTAACATTTAGATTTCCCATAAAATGAAATTATTAACTAAATATACAACAAATTAATTTTGATCACAACTGATCATGCTGAATCACATTTTTCGATATAAATATTCGGACCTTAGAAGTATCAAAGTTGACTCTAAAGAAGAAAAAAATCAACAAAATGAAAATTAAACTTACTGTTTTTTTTACTATTAAGGAAATATTCACTCTTAGTTCACCGTCGATATCAATTTTAGAGGAAAAATTGTCTTGAACAGAGTGGGATACAAACCAACGATTATTATTTTTTTTTCGAAATTTCAATGACGTTATATTATTAAATTCGCACTTTCCAGTTTTGAATCAATTCATATTAACGACAATTTGGTGCCGCCCTGCCCTCAGTCAATAGGGGGCACTAATGGGCTACGAAAGGTCGCCGTCCGTCGAATGCGATGCTAAGCCGTGGCGGGAGAGCCATACACTGTGCGCGTTAAAGAACATGCTCGATTGCTTTGAAGGAAGGCTGCCATTTCTCTCCTCACAACTGTTCAAGTATATTCCCTTTGCCAACCTTCTCTCAGCCCTCAGAGTCTTTGTGACCTGGCCATTTAGCCCAGTGGTTCTCAATCTTTTATGCTTCACGTACCCCCTGGAAATGGGTATGTAACTGGCGTACCCCTTGTATAGATAGATAAAACTATAGTTATAGTATAACAATGGGAATAAAATAAAACATATATATCAGTGGTTCTCAATCTTTTATGCTTCACGTACCCCCTGGAAATGGGTATGTAACTGGCGTACCCCTTGTATAGATAGATAAAACTATAGTTATAGTATAACAATGGGAATAAAATAAAACATATATATCAGTGGTTCTCAATCTTTTATGCTTCACGTACCCCCTGGAAATGGGTATGTAACTGGCGTACCCCTTGTATAGATAGATAAAACTATAGTTATAGTATAACAATGGGAATAAAATAAAACATATATATCAGTGGTTCTCAACCTTCTATGCTTCACGTACCCACTGGAAATGTGTATGTAACTGGCGTACCCCTTGTATAGATAGATAAAACTATAGTTATAGTATAACAATGGGAATAAAATAAAACATATATATCAGTGGTTCTCAACCTTCTATGCTTCACGTACCCCATGGAAATGTGTATGTAACTGGCGTACCCCTTGTATAGATAGATAAAACTATAGTTATAGTATAACAATGGGAATAAAATAAAACATATATATCAGTGGTTCTCAACCTTCTATGCTTCACGTACCCCATGGAAATGTGTATGTAACTGGCGTACCCCTTGTATAGATAGATAAAACTATAGTTATAGTATAACAATGGGAATAAAATAAAACATATATATCAGTGGTTCTCAATCTTTTATGCTTCACGTACCCCCTGGAAATGGGTATGTAACTGGCGTACCCCTTGTATAGATAGATAAAACTATAGTTATAGTATAACAATGGGAATAAAATAAAACATATATATCAGTGGTTCTCAACCTTCTATGCTTCACGTACCCACTGGAAATGTGTATGTAACTGGCGTACCCCTTGTATAGATAGATAAAACTATAGTTATAGTATAACAATGGGAATAAAATAAAACGTATATATCAGTGGTTCTCAACCTTCTATGCTTCACGTACCCCATGGAAATGTGTATGTAACTGGCGTACCCCTTGTATAGATAGATAAAACTATAGTTATAGTATAACAATGGGAATAAAATAAAACATATATATCAGTGGTTCTCAACCTTCTATGCTTCACGTACCCCATGGAAATGTGTATGTAACTGGCGTACCCCTTGTATAGATAGATAAAACTATAGTTATAGTATAACAATGGGAATAAAATAAAACATATATATCAGTGGTTCTCAATCTTTTATGCTTCACGTCCCCCTGGAAATGGGTATGTAACTGGCGTACCCCTTGTATAGACAGATAAAACTATAGTTATAGTATAACAATGGGAATAAAATAAAACATATATATCAGTGGTTCTCAAACTTTTATGCTTAACGTACCCTCTGGAAATGTGTATGTAACTGGCATACCCTTGTATAGAGAGATAAAACTATAGTTATAGTATAATAATGGGAATAAAATAAAACATATATATCAGTGGTTCTCAACCTTCTATGCTTCACGTACCCACTGGAAATGTGTATGTAACTGGCGTACCCCTTGTATAGATAGATAAAACTATAGTTATAGTATAACAATGGGAATAAAATAAAACGTATATATCAGTGGTTCTCAACCTTCTATGCTTCACGTACCCCATGGAAATGTGTATGTAACTGGCGTACCCCTTGTATAGATAGATAAAACTATAGTTATAGTATAACAATGGGAATAAAATAAAACGTATATATCAGTGGTTCTCAACCTTCTATGCTTCACGTACCCCATGGAAATGTGTATGTAACTGGCGTACCCCTTGTATAGATAGATAAAACTATAGTTATAGTATAACAATGGGAATAAAATAAAACATATATATCAGTGGTTCTCAACCTTCTATGTTTCACGTACCCCATGGAAATGTGTATGTAACTGGCGTACCCCTTGTATAGATAGATAAAACTATAGTTATAGTATAACAATGGGAATAAAATAAAACATATATATCAGTGGTTCTCAACCTTCTATGCTTCACGTACCCCATGGAAATGTGTATGTAACTGGCGTACCCCTTGTATAGATAGATAAAACTATAGTTATAGTATAACAATGGGAATAAAATAAAACATATATATCAGTGGTTCTCAATCTTTTATGCTTCACGTACCCCCTGGAAATGGGTATGTAACTGGCGTACCCCTTGTATAGATAGATAAAACTATAGTTATAGTATAACAATGGGAATAAAATAAAACATATATATCAGTGGTTCTCAACCTTCTATGCTTCACGTACCCACTGGAAATGTGTATGTAACTGGCGTACCCCTTGTATAGATAGATAAAACTATAGTTATAGTATAACAATGGGAATAAAATAAAACGTATATATCAGTGGTTCTCAACCTTCTATGCTTCACGTACCCCATGGAAATGTGTATGTAACTGGCGTACCCCTTGTATAGATAGATAAAACTATAGTTATAGTATAACAATGGGAATAAAATAAAACATATATATCAGTGGTTCTCAACCTTCTATGCTTCACGTACCCCATGGAAATGTGTATGTAACTGGCGTACCCCTTGTATAGATAGATAAAACTATAGTTATAGTATAACAATGGGAATAAAATAAAACATATATATCAGTGGTTCTCAATCTTTTATGCTTCACGTACCCCCTGGAAATGGGTATGTAACTGGCGTACCCCTTGTATAGACAGATAAAACTATAGTTATAGTATAACAATGGGAATAAAATAAAACATATATATCAGTGGTTCTCAAACTTTTATGCTTCACGTACCCTCTGGAAATGTGTATGTAACTGGCATACCCTTGTATAGAGAGATAAAACTATAGTTATAGTATAATAATGGGAATAAAATAAAACATATATATCAGTGGTTCTCAACCTTCTATGCTTCACATACCCCATGGAAATGTGTATGTAACTGGCGTACCCCTTGTATAGATAGATAAAACTATAGTTATAGTATAACAATGGGAATAAAATAAAACATATATATCAGTGGTTCTCAACCTTCTATGCTTCACGTACCCCCTGGAAATGTGTATGTAACTGGCGTACCCCTTGCATAGAGAGATAAAACTATAGTTATAGTATAACAATGGGAATAAAATAAAACATATATATCAGTGGTTCTCAAACTTTTATGCTTCACGTACCCCCTGGAAATGGGTATGTAACTAGCGTACCCCTTGTATAGATAGATAAAACTATAGTTATAGTATAAAAATGGGAATAAAATAAAACATATATATCACTGGTTCACAAACTTTTATGCTTCACGTACCCCCTGGAAATGTGTATGTAACTGGCGTACCCCTTGTATAGATAGATAAAACTATAGTTATAGTATAACAATGGGAATAAAATAAAATATATACATCAGTGGTTCTCAACCTTTTATTCTTCACGTACCCCGTAGAAATGTGTATGTAATTGGTACCCCTGGTATAGATAGATAAAACTATAGTTATAGTATAACAATGGGAATAAAATAAAACATATATATCAGTGGTTCTCAAACTTTTATGCTTCACGTACCCTCAGGAAATGTGTATGTAACTGGCATACCCCTTGTATAGAGAGATAAAACTATAGTCATAGTATAACAATGGGAATAAAATAAAACATATATATCAGTGGTTCTCAACCTTTTATTCTTCACGTACCCCCTGGAAATGTGTATGTAACTGACGTACCCCTTGTATAGATAGATAAAACTATAGTTATAGTATAACAATGGGAATAAAATGAAACATATATCATGTACCCACTGGAAATGTGTATGTAACTGGCGTACCCCTTGTATAGATAGATAAAACTATAGTTGTAGTATAACAATGGGAATAAAATAAAACATATATATCAGTGGTTCTCAACCTTTTTTGCTTCACGTACCCCCTGGAAATGTGTATGTAACTGGCATACCCCTTGTATAGATAGATAAAACTATAGTTATAGTATAACAATGGGAATAAAATAAAACATATATATCAGTGGTTCTCAACCTTTTATGCTTCACGTACCCCCTGGAAATGTATATGTAACTGGCGTACCCCTTGTACAGATAGATAAAACTATAGTTATAGTATAACAATGGGAATAAAATAAAATATATATATCAGTGGTTCTCAATCTTTTATTCTTCACGTACCCCCTAGAAATATGTATGTAATTGGCGTACCCCTTGTATAGATAGATAAAACTATAATTATAGTACAACAATGGGAATAAAATAAGACTTATATATCACTGGTTCACAAACTTTTATGCTTCACGTACCCCCTGGAAATGTGTATGTAACTGGCATACCCCTTGTATAGATAGATAAAACTATAGTTGTAGTATAACAATGGGAATAAAATAAAACATATACAGGGTGAATCTGAAAAAGTGGGCAAAACTTTACGGGGTGGTAGAACGCAGCTATACGAGCAATATTCGTCATAGAATGTATGGTCGGAACGCAAGCGGTGAGAAATTAAAAGGTAGTTTTCCACTGTCACATTTAAAGAATGAACACAAGAAGGAGAGGAGATACTTCAGAAAACATTTTATTAACAGGAATGTAATTGAGGTACATGCTCAATCAAATTGCTCAAAAGAGCTGCCGCCAGCTGTAATGCAGGCTTCACACCTGCGGGATAGGGACCGACGCACATTTGCGTGGGAAACTGGGTGCGAGGACCGACCCTTTTATACCATTTCCAACGCCACCTAGCGGCTCGCCGTTTGCGTTCCGCCCATACATTCTATGACGAATATTGCTCGTACAGCTGCGTTCTACCACCCCGTAAAGTTTTGCCCACTTTTTCAGATTCACCCTGTATACCAGTGGTTCTCAACCTTTTATGCTTCACGTACCTCCTGGAAATGTGTATGTAACTGGCGTACCCCTTGCATAGAGAGATAAAACTATAGTTATAGTATAACAATGGGAATAAAATAAAACATATATATCAGTGGTTCTCAACCTTTTATGCTTCACGTACCCCCTGGAAATGTGTATGTAACTGGCGTACCCCTTGTATAGATAGATAAAACTATAGTTATAGTATAACAATGGGAATAAAATAAAACATATATATCAGTGGTTCTCAACCTTTTATGCTTCACGTACCTCCTGGAAATGTGTATGTAACTGGCGTACCCCTTGCATAGAGAGATAAAACTATAGTTAAAGTATAACAATGGGAATAAAATAAAACATATATATATCAGTGGTTCTCAACCTTTTATGTTTCACGTACCCCCTGGAAATGTGTATGTACAGTACTGTGCAAATTAGTTGGGACAATAGGAAAATGCAGTAACAAAGACACAACAAAAATATTTATTTGTTTAATAGTGTAGTTAATAGTGAATGTGACCCCCCTTAGCTTTAATTACTTCTTGCACCCTCTCACCCATTGATGCCACTAGCTTTCCACATATCTCCTTCACTTCAGGGTAGTGGTACCACACTTTCATGACACTTTCTATCATTTTGGTTTTCGTTGTGCAATCCATCTTAGATATGCGCGCTTTTATAATGGCCCAAAAATTTTCAATGGGGTCCCATGGCCGAGTGGTTAGCGCGCTTGGCTACTGATTTAAGGGACCTGGGTTCGAGCCCCGGGTAAGGCATGGATGTATGTGTCGTTTTTCTGCTGAGGTCCTGCCATCCTCTCAGACCTTCTACTATGGCATATAAACTAACAGGCTCCTGTCAGACCTCTGTGGCAAGCAGCTGCTTGAGGGGGTATTTATTTATTTTTATTTATTTAGATCGGGTGAATTTCCTGGCCACTCCAATACCTTCAAATGTTGGTGGGTAAAGAAGCTCTTAGCAAGCTTAGAATTGTGGCATGGAGCCAGATCCTGTTGAAATACCCCGTCGCCGTTAGGAAACAGCTTCTGCAGTGTTGGGACCATTTTCGCCTCCAGAACGCCTATGTAATTTTTGCTGTCCATCATTCCTTCAATGGGGTGAAGCGTCAATAAGGCCCGGAAGCTGTGAAACATCCCCAAAACATGACCTTGAGTGGGTGTTTTGGGGATTGCTGGATGTAGCCGAATCGAAGAGGTTCTCCAGGCTTCGCTTGTCCCAACTAATTCGCACAGTACTGTAACTGGTGTACCCCTTTGTATAGATAGATAAAACTATAGTTATAGTATAACAATGGGAATAAAATAAAATATATATAAAAAAATAAATAATAAATACCCCTTCAAGCAGCTGCTTGCCACAGAGGTCTGACAGGAGCCTGTCAGTTTATTTGCCATAGTAGAAGGTCTGAGAGGATGGCAGGACCTCAGCAGAAAAACGAGACAAACAGCCATGCCTTACCCGAGGCTCGAACCCAGGTCCCTTAGATCAGTAGCGAAGCGCGCTAACCACTCGGCCATGGGACGACATAAAATATATATATAACATATATCTAGCGACTTTTGAACTCTCACGGCGTACCCCAAAAAATTTTACCGCGTACCCCACGTTGAGAACCCCTAATTTAGCCCATTATGTGCAAAAAAGTGACGTTCAGAAGCAAAACAATCCAACCTCGAAATATTTTACCCTGCCGAAAATATTACCGCCTTAGGCAACTGTTTGATTGAAAAATGCGTCACTGTAAATGCCACTTAAACAAATGTTTTATTAATAGAGTCAGTAAAAAATAAAACTGCTTTAGACTTCTGAAACTAGATTTGATTTAGAGGTCTGATTTTGAGTGGTTTTTACAAACCGCATTTTGGTTTTCGAAAAAAAAAAGTATGTCGACCAAGTTCACTGTTCTCATTTCTTGAGACTTTTTCCTAACTCGTTTTTAGCCCCATTGGGTTGCCTTCCCTACAAAAGAGACCGATGAGCTGTCAACTTCCATGTCCTTCGCATTTCAACCTCATATCTGCCGCCGCTCTGCCATTCTTCCAGATTAGAAAATTTATTTCAAATCTCGACCAGAACGAACCTGTTTCTGTTGCCACCAGTACTTACTTATTAAAAGATTTTCCGATACACACGAAATGATAAACATTTTTTTTATATATAAAAAAAATTATCTTTAGAACAAATGGAAAATATTATAACGATCAATTTGTTTTTATGTATCTTCTGGATTATTTTTTTAATTGGCGTAGAGTGTTTTTATTTGTGGCTTCCATTTGAAATTATTATCATTCTCAATCTGTAGAATGCTATACACATTCGTCTACTTTTGGGGCGGGGGTGGCTCAGTCGGTAGCGCTCCAGGCTCGTAATCTGTAGTTCCCAGGTTCGAGTCCCAGCTGGGTCAGCGTTGAGATTTATCTCCGCAAAATTCCCCGCCATGCCCACGGTCAGTAGGAGACACCGATGGGCTTGGAAAGGCCGCCGTCCGTCGGATGGGACGTTAAGCCGTGGCCCCGTGTGCGGGAGAGTCATACCCTGTACACGTTAAAGAACACGCTGGATGGCCTTGACGGGAGGCTACCATCTGTCTCCCAACAGCTGTTCCAGTGGGTTCCCACCCCCAACCTTCTCTGAGCCTTCGAGGTCCTTGTGACCTGGCCATTTAGCCCATGGTGTGCAAAAAAGTGTCGCTCAGAGGTAAAACAACCAAACTTTAAAGAACACGCTGGATGGCCTTGACGGGAGGTTACCATCTGTCTCCCAACAGCTGTTCCAGTGGGTCCTCACCCCAACCTTCTCTGAGCCTTCGAGGTCCTTGTGACCTGGCCATTTAGCCCATGGTGTGCAAAAAAGTGTCGCTCAGAGGTAAAACAACCCAACTCACCTTATAGAAGGAAAGCGACACGACAATCAGTCTACCTTGGGAAGTGAGCTTGACACATTCAGAAGAGGGCAAAGCTTATAATCAAACGTTCTAGGTTTAACTTCCACCTGTGTCTGTATTAAGAATTTTTTTTTGTCCTTGGTGAGAAATGGGTTGCCTGTGAGCTTGGGAGTGACTTTTTCCTCAGTGAGGCAGGGATGCTAATGGGCTTAGGAAGCGACTCTGCCCTCGGTGAGGATGCCGATGGCATTCGAAAGCGACTACTGCCTTCACGACTTGGGAAGTGACTTTGCCTTCGTTGAAAAATGCGATGCCAATGGGCTTGGGAAGTGATTCTTCCCTCAGTGAGGAAGCAAGTGGCAATTTGCTTGGGAAGTAAACCTTGAACAAGGAAGAAAATGCCAAATGGCTTGGGAAGTGATTCTTCCCTCAGTGTGGAGGCGAATGTCAAATGGCTTGGGAAGTGATTCTTCCCTCAGTGAGGAAGCAAATACCAAATGGCTTGGGAGGTGATTCTTCCCTCGGTGAGGAGGCAATCTGCTTGGGAAGTAAACCTTCAACATGGAAGAAAATAGCTTGGGAAGTGATTCTTCTCTCAGTGAGGAAGCTAATGACAAATGGTTGGGAAGTGATTCTTCCCTCAGTGAGGAAGCAAATTGCAAATGTCGTGGGAAGTGATTCTTCTCTCAGCGACGAAGCGAATGCCAAATGCCTTGGGAAGTGATTCTTCCCTCAGTCAGGAAGCTAATGGCAATGGGCTTGGGAAGTAAACCTTCAACAAAGAAGGAGATGTGAAATTGCTTGGGAAGTGATTCTTCCTTCAGTGAGGAGGCAAATGGCAGTGGGCTTCGGAAGTAAACCTTCAACAAGGAAGGAAATGGCTTGGGAAGTGATTCTTCCCTCAGTGAGGAAGCAAATGGCAATGGGCTTGGGAAGTAAACCTTCAACAAGGAAGGAGATGTCAATTTGCTTGTGAAGTGATTCTTCCTTCAGTGAGGAGGCAAATGGCAGTGGGCTTGGGAAGTAAACCTTCAACAAGGAAGGAAATGGCTTGGGAAGTGATTCTTCCCTCAGTGAGGAAGCAAATGGCAATGGGCTTGGGAAGTAAACCTTCAACAAGAAATAAAATGGTTTGGGAAGTGATTCTTCCTCCAGTGAGGAGGCAAATGGCAGTGGGCTTGGGAAGTAAACTTTCAACAAGGAAGGAAATGGGTTGGTAAGTGATTCTTCCCTCAGTGAGGAAGCAAATGGCAATGGGCTTGAAAGTAAACCTTAAACAGGGAAGGAGATGTCAAATTGCTTGGGAAGTGATTCTTCCTTCAGTGAGGAGGCAAATGGCAGTGGGCTTCGGAAGTAAACCTTCAATAAGGAAGGAAATGGCTTGGGAAGTGATTCTTCCTTCAGTGAGGAAGCAAATGGCAATGGGCTTGGGAAGTAAACCTTCAACAAGGAAGGAGATGTGAAATTGCTTGGGAAGTAATTCTTCCTTCAGTGAGGTAACAAATAGCAGTTTGCTTGGGAAGTAAACCTTCAACAAGGAAGGAAATAGCTTGGGAAGTGATTCTTCCCTCAGTGAGGAAGCAAATGGCAATGGGCTTGGGAGGAGTAAACCTTCAACAAGGAAGGAGATGTCAAATTGTTTGGGAAGTGATTCTTCCTTCAGTGAGGAGGAAAATGACAGTGGTCTTGGGAAGTAAACTTTCAACAAGGAAGGAAATGGCTTGGGAAGTGATTCTTCCCTCAGTGAGGAAGCAAATGGCAATGGGCTTGGGAAGTAAACCTTCAACAAGAAAGGAAATGGTTTGGGAAGTGATTCTTCCTCCAGTGAGGAGGCAAATGGCAGTGGGCTTGGGAAGTAAACTTTCAACAAGGAAGGAAATGGGTTGGTAAGTGATTCTTCCCTCAGTGAGGAAGCAAATGGCAATGGGCTTGGGAAGTAAACCTTCAACAAGGAAGGAGATGTCAAATTGCTTGGGAAGTGATTATTCCTTCAGTTAGGGGGCAAATCGCAGTGGACTTGGGAAGTAAACCATCAACAAGGGAGGAAATGGCATGGTAAGTGATTCTTCCTTCAGTGAGGAGGCAAATGGCAGTGGGCTTCGGAAGTAAACCTTCAATAAGGAAGGAAATGGCTTGGGAAGTGATTCTTCCTTCAGTGAGGAAGCAAATGGCAATGGGCTTGGGAAGTAAACCTTCAACAAGGAAGGAGATGTGAAATTGCTTGGGAAGTGATTCTTCCTTCAGTGAGGTAACAAATAGCAGTGGGCTTGGGAAGTAAACCTTCAACAAGGAAGGAAATAGCTTGGAAAGTGATTCTTCCCTCAGTGAGGAAGCAAATGGCAATGGGCTTGGGAGGAGTAAACCTTCAACAAGGAAGGAGATGTCAAATTGTTTGGGAAGTGATTCTTCCTTCAGTGAGGAGGAAAATGACAGTGGTCTTGGGAAGTAAACATTCAACAACGAAGGAAATGGGTTGGTAAGTGATTCTTCCCTCGGTGAGGGAGCAAATGGCAATGGGCTTGGGAAGTAAACCTTCAACAAGGAAGGAAAATGGCTCGGGAAGTAATTCTTCCCTCACTGAGGAAGCAAATGGCATTGGGCTTGGGAAGTAAGCCTTCAACAAGAAGGAGATGTCAAATTGTTTGGGAAGTGATTCTTCCTTCGGTGAGGAGGCAAATGGCAGTTGACTTGGGAAGTAAACCTTCAACAAGGAGGGAAATAGCTTGGGAAGTGATTCTTCCCTCAGTGAGGAAGCAAATGGCAATGGGCTTGGGGAGTAAACCTTCAACAAGGAAGGAGATGTCAAATTGCTTGGGAAGTGATTCTTCCTCCAGTGTGGAGGAAAATGACAGTGGGCTTGGGAAGTAAACATTCAACAAGGAAGGAAATGGGTTGGTAAGTGATTCTTCCCTCAGTGAGGAAGCAAATGGCAATGAGCTTGGGAATTAAACCTTCAACAAGGAAGGAGATGTCAAATTGCTTGGGAAGTGATTCTTCCTTCAGTGAGGAGGCAAATGGCAGTGGGCTTCGGAAGTAAACCTTCAACAAGGAAGGAAATATCTTGGGAAGTGATTCTTCCTTCAGGTAGGAAGCAAATGGCAATGGGCTTGGGAAGTAAACCTTCAACAAGGAAGGAGATGTCAAATTGCTTCGGAAGTGATTTTTCCTTTAGTGAGGACGCAAATGGCAGTGGGCTTGAGAAGTAAACCTTCAACTAGGAAGGAAATGGCTTCGGAAGCGATTCTTCCCACAGTAAGGAAGCAAATGGCAATAGGCTTGGTAAGTAAATCTTCAACAAGGAAGGAGATGTCAAATTGCTTGGGAAGTGATTCTTCCTTCAGTGAGGAGGCAAATGGCAGTGGGCTTGGGAAGTAAACCTTCAACAAGGAAGGAAATGGATTGGTAAGTGATTCTTCCCTCAGTGAGGAAGCAAATGGCAATGGGCTTGGGAAGAAAACCTTCAACAAGGAAGGAGATGTCAAATTGCTTGGGAAGTGATTCTTCCTTCAGTTAGGAGGCAAATCGCAGTGGACTTGGGAAGTAAACCATCAACAAGGGAGGAAATGGCATGGTAAGTGATTCTTCCCTCAGTGAGGAAGCAAATGGCAATGGGCTTGGGAAGTAAACCTTCAACAAGGAAGGAGATGTCAAATTGCTTGGGAAGTGATTTTTCCTTTAGTGAGGACGCAAATGGCAGTGGGCTTGAGAAGTAAACCTTCAACTAGGAAGGAAATGGCTTCGGAAGCGATTCTTCCCACAGTAAGGAAGCAAATGGCAATAGGCTTGGTAAGTAAACCTTCAATAACGAAGGAGATGTCAAATTGCTTGGGAAGTGATTCTTCCTTCAGTGAGGAGGCAAATGGCAGTGGGCTTGGGAAGTAAACCTTCAACAAGGAAGGAAATGGCTTGGGAAGTGATTCTTCCCTCAGTGAGGAAGCAAATGTCAATGGGCTTGGGGAGTAAACCTTCAACAAGGAAGGAGATGTCAAATTGCTTTTGAAGTGATTTTTCCTTCAGTGAGGAGGCAAATGGCAGTGGGCTTGGGAAGTAAACCTTCAACGAGGAAGGAAATGGCTTGGGAAGTGATTCTTCCATCAGTGAGGAAGCAAATGGCAATGGGCTTGGGAAGTAAACCTTCAACAAAGAAGGAGATGTCAAATTGCTTGGGAAGTGATTTTTCCTTCAGTGAGGAGGCAAATGTCAGTGGGCTTGGGAAGTAAACCTTCAACTAGGAAGGAAATGGCTTGGGAAGTGATTCTTCTCTCAGTGAGGAAGCAAATGGCAATGGGCTTGGGAAGTATACCTTCAACAAGGAAGGAAATGTCAAATTGCTTGGTAAGTAATTCTTCCTTCAGTGAGGAGGGAAATGGCAGTGGGCTTCGGAAGTAAACCTTCAACAAGGAAGGAAATGGTTTGGGAAGTGATTCTTCCGTCAGTGAGGAAGCAAATGACAATGGGCTTCGGAAGTAAACTTTCAACAAGGAAGGAGATGTGAAATTGCTTGGGAAGTGATTCTTCCTTCAGTGAGGAGGCAAATGGCAGCCTTCAACTAGGAAATTTACTTGGGAAGTAAACTTTCAACTAGGAAGGAAATAGCTTGGTAAGTGATTCTTCCTTCAGTGAGGAGGCAAATGGCAGTGGGCTTGGGAAGTAACCATTCAACTAGGAATGAAATGGCTTGGGAAGTGATTCTTCCCTCAGTTAGGAAACAAATGGCAATGAGATTGGGAAGTAAACCTTCAACAAGGAAGGAGATGTCAAATTGGTTGGGATGTGATTCTTCCTTCAGTGAGGAGGCAAATGGCAGTGGGCTTGGGAAGTAAACTTTCAACAACGAAGGAAATGGCTTGGGAAGTGATTCTTCCCTCAGTGAGGAAGCAAATGGCAGTGGGCTTGGGAAGTAAACCTTCAACAAGGAAGGAGATGTCAAATTGCTTGAGAAGTGATTCTTCCTTGAGTGAGGAGGCAAATGGCAGTGGGCTTGGGAAGTAAACCTTCAACAAGGAAGGAAATGGCTTCGGAAGTCATTCTTCCCTCAGTGAGGAAGCAAATCGCAGTGGCCTTGGGAAGTAAACCTTCAACGAGGAAGGAGATGTCAAATTGCTTGGAAGTGATTCTTCCTTCAGTGAGCAGGGAAATGGCAGTGGGCTTGGGAAGTAAACCTTCAACAAGGAAGGAAATGGCTTGGGAAGTGATTCTTCCCTCAGTGAGGAAGCAAATGGCAATGGGCTTGGAAAGTAAACCTTCAACAAGGAGGAGATGTCAAATTGCTTGGGAGGTGATTCTTCCTTCAGTGAGGAGGCAAATGGCAGTGGGCTTGGGAAGTAAACCTTCAACTAGGAAGGAAATAGCTTGGTAAGTGTTTTTTCCCTCAGTGAGGAAGCAAATGGCAATGGGCTTGGGAAGTAAACCTTCAACAAGGAAGGAGATGTCAAATTTCTTGGGAAGTGATTTTTCCTTCAATGAGGATGCAAATGGCAGTGGGCTTGGAAAGTTAACCTTCAACAAGGAAGGAAATGGCTTGGGAAGTGATTCCTCCCTCAGTGAGGAAGCAAATGGCAATGGCCTTGAGAAGTAAACCTTCAACAAAGAAGGAAATGGCTTTGGAAGTGATTCTTCCCTCAGTGAGGAAGCAAATGGCAATGGGCTTGGGAAGTAAACCTTGAACAAGAAGGACATGCCAAATTGCTTCAGAAGTGATTCTTCCCTCAGTGAGGAAGCAAAACGCAATGGGCTTGGGAAGTAAACCTTCAACAAGGAAGGAGATGGTTTGGGAAGTGATTCTTATTTCAGTGATGAGGCAAATGGCAGTGGGCTTGGGAAGTAAACTTTCAACAAGGAAGGAAATGGTTTGGGAAGTGATTCTTCCTTCAGTGAGGAGGCAAATGCCAGCGGGCTTGGGAAGTAAACCTTCAACAAGAAAGGAGATGTCAAATTCTGTGGGAAGTGATTCTTCCTTCAGTGAGGACGCAAATGGCTGTGGGCTTCAGAAGTAAACCTTCAACAAGGAAGGAAATGGCTTGGGAAGTGATTCTTTCCTCAGTGAGGAACTAAATTGCAATGAGCTTGGGAAGTAAACATTCAAGAAGGATGAAAATGATTTGGGAAGTGATTCTTCCTTCAGTGAGGAGGCAAATGGCAGCGGGCTTGGGAAGTAAACCTTCAACAAGGAAGGAAATTGTTTGGGAAGTGATTCTTCCTTCAGTGAGGAGTCAAATGCCAGCGGGCTTGGGAAGTAAACCTTCAACAAGGAAGGAAATGGCTTGGGAAGTGATTCTTCCCTCAGTGAGGAAGCAAATGTCAATGGGCTTGGGGAGTAAACCTTCAACAAGGAAGGAGATGTCAAATTGCTTTTGAAGTGATTTTTCCTTCAGTGAGGAGGCAAATGGCAGTGGGCTTGGGAAGTAAACCTTCAACGAGGAAGGAAATTGCTTGGGAAGTGATTCTTCCTTCAGTGAGGAGGCAAATGGCAGTGGGCTTGGGAAGTAAACCTTCAACAAGGAAGGAAATGGCTTGGGAAGTGATTCTTCCCTCAGTGAGGAAGCAAATGTCAATGGGCTTGGGGAGTAAACCTTCAACAAGGAAGGAGATGTCAAATTGCTTTTGAAGTGATTTTTCCTTCAGTGAGGAGGCAAATGGCAGTGGGCTTGGGAAGTAAACCTTCAACGAGGAAGGAAATGGCTTGGGAAGTGATTCTTCCATCAGTGAGGAAGCAAATGGCAATGGGCTTGGGAAGTAAACCTTCAACAAAGAAGGAGATGTCAAATTGCTTGGGAAGTGATTTTTCCTTCAGTGAGGAGGCAAATGTCAGTGGGCTTGGGAAGTAAACCTTCAACTAGGAAGGAAATGGCTTGGGAAGTGATTCTTCTCTCAGTGAGGAAGCAAATGGCAATGGGCTTGGGAAGTATACCTTCAACAAGGAAGGAAATGTCAAATTGCTTGGTAAGTAATTCTTCCTTCAGTGAGGAGGGAAATGGCAGTGGGCTTCGGAAGTAAACCTTCAACAAGGAAGGAAATGGTTTGGGAAGTGATTCTTCCGTCAGTGAGGAAGCAAATGACAATGGGCTTCGGAAGTAAACTTTCAACAAGGAAGGAGATGTGAAATTGCTTGGGAAGTGATTCTTCCTTCAGTGAGGAGGCAAATGGCAGCCTTCAACTAGGAAATTTACTTGGGAAGTAAACTTTCAACTAGGAAGGAAATAGCTTGGTAAGTGATTCTTCCTTCAGTGAGGAGGCAAATGGCAGTGGGCTTGGGAAGTAACCATTCAACTAGGAATGAAATGGCTTGGGAAGTGATTCTTCCCTCAGTTAGGAAACAAATGGCAATGAGATTGGGAAGTAAACCTTCAACAAGGAAGGAGATGTCAAATTGGTTGGGATGTGATTCTTCCTTCAGTGAGGAGGCAAATGGCAGTGGGCTTGGGAAGTAAACTTTCAACAACGAAGGAAATGGCTTGGGAAGTGATTCTTCCCTCAGTGAGGAAGCAAATGGCAGTGGGCTTGGGAAGTAAACCTTCAACAAGGAAGGAGATGTCAAATTGCTTGAGAAGTGATTCTTCCTTGAGTGAGGAGGCAAATGGCAGTGGGCTTGGGAAGTAAACCTTCAACAAGGAAGGAAATGGCTTCGGAAGTCATTCTTCCCTCAGTGAGGAAGCAAATCGCAGTGGCCTTGGGAAGTAAACCTTCAACGAGGAAGGAGATGTCAAATTGCTTGGAAGTGATTCTTCCTTCAGTGAGCAGGGAAATGGCAGTGGGCTTGGGAAGTAAACCTTCAACAAGGAAGGAAATGGCTTGGGAAGTGATTCTTCCCTCAGTGAGGAAGCAAATGGCAATGGGCTTGGAAAGTAAACCTTCAACAAGGAGGAGATGTCAAATTGCTTGGGAGGTGATTCTTCCTTCAGTGAGGAGGCAAATGGCAGTGGGCTTGGGAAGTAAACCTTCAACTAGGAAGGAAATAGCTTGGTAAGTGTTTTTTCCCTCAGTGAGGAAGCAAATGGCAATGGGCTTGGGAAGTAAACCTTCAACAAGGAAGGAGATGTCAAATTTCTTGGGAAGTGATTTTTCCTTCAATGAGGATGCAAATGGCAGTGGGCTTGGAAAGTTAACCTTCAACAAGGAAGGAAATGGCTTGGGAAGTGATTCCTCCCTCAGTGAGGAAGCAAATGGCAATGGCCTTGAGAAGTAAACCTTCAACAAAGAAGGAAATGGCTTTGGAAGTGATTCTTCCCTCAGTGAGGAAGCAAATGGCAATGGGCTTCGGAAGTAAACCTTGAACAAGAAGGACATGCCAAATTGCTTCAGAAGTGATTCTTCCCTCAGTGAGGAAGCAAAACGCAATGGGCTTGGGAAGTAAACCTTCAACAAGGAAGGAGATGGTTTGGGAAGTGATTCTTATTTCAGTGATGAGGCAAATGGCAGTGGGCTTGGGAAGTAAACTTTCAACAAGGAAGGAAATGGTTTGGGAAGTGATTCTTCCTTCAGTGAGGAGGCAAATGCCAGCGGGCTTGGGAAGTAAACCTTCAACAAGAAAGGAGATGTCAAATTCTGTGGGAAGTGATTCTTCCTTCAGTGAGGACGCAAATGGCTGTGGGCTTCAGAAGTAAACCTTCAACAAGGAAGGAAATGGCTTGGGAAGTGATTCTTTCCTCAGTGAGGAACTAAATTGCAATGAGCTTGGGAAGTAAACATTCAAGAAGGATGAAAATGATTTGGGAAGTGATTCTTCCTTCAGTGAGGAGGCAAATGGCAGCGGGCTTGGGAAGTAAACCTTCAACAAGGAAGGAAATTGTTTGGGAAGTGATTCTTCCTTCAGTGAGGAGTCAAATGCCAGCGGGCTTGGGAAGTAAACCTTCAACAAGGAAGGAAATGCCTTGGGAAGTGATTCTTCCCTCAGTGAGGAAGCAAATGGCAATGGGCTTGGGAAGTAAACCTTCAACAAGGAAGGAGATGTCAAATTGCTTGGGAAGTGATTCTTCCTTCAGTGAGGAGGCAAATGGCAGTGGGCTTCGGAAGTAAACCTTCAACAAGGAAGGAAATATCTTGGGAAGTGATTCTTCCTTCAGTGAGGAAGCAAATGGCAATGGGCTTGGGAAGTAAACCTTCAACAAGGAAGGAGATGTCAAATTGCTTCGGAAGTGATTTTTCCTTTAGTGAGGACGCAAATGGCAGTGGGCTTGAGAAGTAAACCTTCAACTAGGAAGGAAATGGCTTCGGAAGCGATTCTTCCCACAGTAAGGAAGCAAATGGCAATAGGCTTGGTAAGTAAATCTTCAACAAGGAAGGAGATGTCAAATTGCTTGGGAAGTGATTCTTCCTTCAGTGAGGAGGCAAATGGCAGTGGGCTTGGGAAGTAAACCTTCAACAAGGAAGGAAATGGATTGGTAAGTGATTCTTCCCTCAGTGAGGAAGCAAATGGCAATGGGCTTGGGAAGTAAACCTTCAACAAGGAAGGAGATGTCAAATTGCTTGGGAAGTGATTATTCCTTCAGTTAGGGGGCAAATCGCAGTGGACTTGGGAAGTAAACCATCAACAAGGGAGGAAATGGCATGGTAAGTGATTCTTCCCTCAGTGAGGAAGCAAATGGCAATGGGCTTGGGAAGAAAACCTTCAACAAGGGAGGAGATGTCAAATTGCTTGGGAAGTGATTTTTCCTTTAGTGAGGACGCAAATGGCAGTGGGCTTGAGAAGTAAACCTTCAACTAGGAAGGAAATGGCTTCGGAAGCGATTCTTCCCACAGTAAGGAAGCAAATGGCAATAGGCTTGGTAAGTAAACCTTCAATAACGAAGGAGATGTCAAATTGCTTGGGAAGTGATTCTTCCTTCAGTGAGGAGGCAAATGGCAGTGGGCTTGCGAAGTAAACCTTCAACAAGGAAGGAAATGGCTTGGGAAGTGATTCTTCCCTCAGTGAGGAAGCAAATGTCAATGGGCTTGGGGAGTAAACCTTCAACAAGGAAGGAGATGTCAAATTGCTTTTGAAGTGATTTTTCCTTCAGTGAGGAGGCAAATGGCAGTGGGCTTGGGAAGTAAACCTTCAACGAGGAAGGAAATGGCTTGGAAGTGATTCTTCCATCAGTGAGGAAGCAAATGGCAATGGGCTTGGGAAGTAAACCTTCAACAAAGAAGGAGATGTCAAATTGCTTGGGAAGTGATTTTTCCTTCAGTGAGGAGGCAAATGTCAGTGGGCTTGGGAAGTAAACCTTCAACTAGGAAGGAAATGGCTTGGGAAGTGATTCTTCTCTCAGTGAGGAAGCAAATGGCAATGGGCTTGGGAAGTATACCTTCAACAAGGAAGGAAATGTCAAATTGCTTGGTAAGTAATTCTTCCTTCAGTGAGGAGGGAAATGGCAGTGGGCTTGGGAAGTAAACCTTCAACAAGGAAGGAAATGGTTTGGGAAGTGATTCTTCCGTCAGTGAGGAAGCAAATGACAATGGGCTTCGGAAGTAAACTTTCAACAAGGAAGGAGATGTGAAATTGCTTGGGAAGTGATTCTACCTTCAGTGCGGAGGCAAATGGCAGCCTTCAACTAGGAAATTTACTTGGGAAGTAAACTTTCAACTAGGAAGGAAATAGCTTGGTAAGTGATTCTTCCTTCAGTGAGGAGGCAAATGGCAGTGGGCTTGGGAAGTAACCATTCAACTAGGAATGAAATGGCTTGGGAAGTGATTCTTCCCTCAGTTAGGAAGCAAATGGCAATGAGATTGGGAAGTAAACCTTCAACAAGGAAGGAGATGTCAAATTGGTTGGGATGTGAATCTTCCTTCAGTGAGGAGGCAAATGGCAGTGGGCTTGGGAAGTAAACTTTCAACAACGAAGGAAATGGCTTGGGAAGTGATTCTTCCCTCATTGAGGAAGCAAATGGCAGTGGGCTTGGGAAGTAAACCTTCAACAAGGAAGGAGATGTCAAATTGCTTGAGAAGTGATTCTTCCTTGAGTGAGGAGGCAAATGGCAGTGGGCTTGGGAAGTAAACCTTCAACAAGGAAGGAAATGGCTTCGGAAGTCATTCTTCCCTCAGTGAGGAAGCAAATCGCAGTGGCCTTGGGAAGTAAACCTTCAACGAGGAAGGAGATGTCAAATTGCTTTTAAGTGATTCTTCCTTCAGTGAGCAGGGAAATGGCAGTGGGCTTGGGAAGTAAACTTTCAACAAGGAAGGAAATGGCTTGGGAAGTGATTCTTCCCTCAGTGAGGAAGCAAATGGCAATGGGCTTGGAAAGTAAACCTTCAACAAGGAGGAGATGTCAAATTGCTTGGGAGGTGATTCTTCCTTCAGTGAGGAGGCAAATGGCAGTGGGCTTGGGAAGTAAACCTTCAACTAGGAAGGAAATAGCTTGGTAAGTGTTTTTTCCCTCAGTGAGGAAGCAAATGGCAATGGGCTTGGGAAGTAAACCTTCAACAAGGAAGGAGATGTCAAATTTCTTGGGAAGTGATTTTTCCTTCAATGAGGATGCAAATGGCAGTGGGCTTGGAAAGTTAACCTTCAACAAGGAAGGAAATGGCTTGGGAAGTGATTCTTCCCTCAGTGAGGAAGCAAATGGCAATGGCCTTGAGAAGTAAACCTTCAACAAAGAAGGAAATGGCTTTGGAAGTGATTCTTCCCTCAGTGAGGAAGCAAATGGCAATGGGCTTGGGAAGTAAACCTTGAACAAGAAGGACATGCCAAATTGCTTCAGAAGTGATTCTTCCCTCAGTGAGGAAGCAAAACGCAATGGGCTTGGGAAGTAAACCTTCAACAAGGAAGGAGATGGTTTGGGAAGTGATTCTTATTTCAGTGATGAGGCAAATGGCAGTGGGCTTGGGAAGTAAACTTTCAACAAGGAAGGAAATGGTTTGGGAAGTGATTCTTCCTTCAGTGAGGAGGCAAATGCCAGCGGGCTTGGGAAGTAAACCTTCAACAAGGAAGGAGATGTCAAATTCTGTGGGAAGTGATTCTTCCTTCAGTGAGGACGCAAATGGCTGTGGGCTTCAGAAGTAAACCTTCAACAAGGAAGGAAATGGCTTGGGAAGTGATTCTTTCCTCAGTGAGGAACTAAATTGCAATGAGCTTGGGAAGTAAACATTCAAGAAGGATGAAAATGATTTGGGAAGTGATTCTTCCTTCAGTGAGGAGGCAAATGGCAGCGGGCTTGGGAAGTAAACCTTCAACAAGGAAGGAAATTGTTTGGGAAGTGATTCTTCCTTCAGTGAGGAGTCAAATGCCAGCAGCCTTGGGAAGTAAACCTTCAACAAGGAAGGAAATGCCTTGGGAAGTGATTCTTCCCTCAGTGAGGAAGCAAATGGCAATGGGCTTGGGAAGTAAACCTTCAACAAGGAAGGAGATGTCAAATTGCTTTGGAAATGATTCTTCCTTCAGTGAGGAGGGAAATGGCAGTGGGCTTGGGAAGTAAACCTTCAACAAGGAAGGAAATGGCTTGGGAAGTGATTCTTCCCCCAGTGAGGAAGCAAATGGCAGTGGGCTTGGGAAGTAAACCTTCAACAAGGAAGGAGATGTCAAATTGCTTGGGAAGTGATTCTTCCTTCAGTGAGGAGTCAAATGGCAGTGGGCTTGGGAAGTAAACCTTCAACAAGGAAGGAGATGTCAAAACCTTCAACAAGGAAGGAAATGGTTTGGGAAGTGATTCTTCTCTCAGTGAGGAAGCAAATGGCAATGGGCTTGGGAAGTAAACCTTGAACAAGGAAGGAGATGTCAAATTGCTTGGGAAGTGATTCTTCCTTCAGTGAGGAGGGAAATGGCAGTGGGTTTGGGAAGTAAACCTTCAACAAAGAAGGAAATGGCTTGGGAAGTGATTCTTCCCTCAGTGAGGAAGCAAATGGCAATTTCAGTCAGGAGGGTAATGGCAGTAAACCTTCAACAAGGAAGGTGATGTCAAAAATCTTGGAAAGTGATTCTTCTTTCAGCGAGGAGGCAAATGGCAGTGGGCTTGGGATGTAAACCTTGAACTAGGAAGAAAATAGCTTGTTACGTGATTTTTTGAGAGGGCAAAATTCAGTTTTGAGGAGGCAAATGGCAGTCGGCTTGGGACCTAAACCTTCAACAAGGAAGGAAATGGCTTGGGAAGTGATCTTCCATCATTGACGAAGCAAATGGCAATGGGCTTGGGAAGTAAACCTTCAACTAGGAAGGAAATGGATTGGGAAGTGATTCTTCCCTCAATGAGGAAGCAAATGGCAATGGGCTTCGGAAGTAAACCTTCAACAAGGAAGGAGATGTCAAATTGCTTGGGAAGTGATTCTTCCTTCAGTGCGGAGGCAAATGGCAGTGGGCTTCGGAAGTACACCTTCAACAAGGAAGGAATTCGCTTGGGAAGTGATTCTTCCCTCAATGAGGAAGCAAATGGCAATGGGCTTCGGAAGTAAACCTTCAACATGGAAGGAGATGTCAAATTGCTTGGGAAGTGATTCTTCCTTCAGTGAGGAAGCAAATGGCAATGGGCTTGGGAAGTACACCTTCAACAAGGAAGCAGATGACAAATTGCTTGGGAAGTGATTCTTCCTTGAGTGAGGAGGCAAATGGCAGTGGGATTGGGAAGTAAATCTTCAACTAGGAATAAAATGGCTCGGGAAGTGATTCTTCCCTCAGTGAGCAAGCAAATAGCAATGGGCTTGTGAACTAAACCTTCAACAAGGAAGGAGATGTCAAATTGCTTGGAAAGTGATTCTTCCTTCAGTGAGGAGGCAAATGGCAGTGGGCTTGGGAAGTAAACCATCAACAAAGAAGGAAAACTTGGTAAGTGATTTTTCCCTCAGTGAGGAAGCAAATGGCAATGGGCTTGGGAAGTAAACCTTCAACACAAAGGAGATGTCAAATTGCTTGGGAAGTGATTCTTCCTTCAGTGAGGAGGCAAATGGCACTGGGCTGGGGATGTAAACCTTCAACTAGGAAGGAAATAGCTTGGTAAGTGATTTTTCCCTCAGTGAGGATGCAAATGGCAGTGGGCTTCGGAAGTAAAACTTCAACAATGAAGGTGATGGTTTGGGAAGTGATTCTTCTTTCAGTGGGAGGCAAATGGCAGTGGGCTTGGGAAGTAAACTTTCAACAAGGAAGGAAATAGCTTGGAAAGTGATTCTTCCCTCAGTGAGGAAGCAAATGGCAATGGTCTTTTGAAGTAAACCTTCAACAAGGAAGGAGATGTCAAATTGCTTGGGAAGTGATTTTTCCTTTTGTGAGGAGGCAAATGGCAGTGGGCTTGGGAAGTAAACCTTCAACTAGGAAGGAAATGGCTTGGGAAGTGATTCTTCTCTCAGTGAGGAACCAAATGGCAATGGGCTTGGGAAGTAAACCTACAACAAGGAAGGAGATGTCAGGTTGCTTGGGAAGTGATTCTTCCTTCAGTGAGGAGGCAAATGGCAGTGGGCTTGGGAATAAACCTTTAACAAGGAAGGAAATTGCTTGCGAAGTGATTCTTCCCTCAGTGAGGAAGCAAATGGCAATGGGCTTGGGAAGTAAACCTTCAACAAGAAAGAGATGTCAAATTGCTTGGGAAGTGATTCTTCCTTCAGTGAGGAGGCAAATGGCAGTGGGCTTTGGAAGTAAACCTTCAACAAAGAAGGAAATGGCTTGGGAAGTGATTCTTCTCTCAGTGAGGAAGCAAATGGCAATGGGCTTGGGAAGTACACCTTCAACAAGGAAGGAGATGTCATATTGCTTGGGAAGTGATTCTTTCTTCAGTGAGAGGGAAATGGCACTGGACTTGGGAAGTAAACCTCCAACAAGGAAGGAAATGTCTTGGGAAGTGATTCTTCCTCAGTCAGGAAGCAAATGGCAATGGGCTTGTGAAGTAAACCTTCAAGAAGGAAGGAAATGGTTTGGGAAGTGATTATTCCTTCAGTGAGGAGGCAAATGCCAGCGGACTTGGGAAGTAAACCTCCAACAAGAAAAGAAATGGCTTGGGAAGTGATTCTTCCCTCAGTGAGGAAGCAAATGGCAATAGGCTTGGGAAGTAAACCTTCAACAAGGAAGGAGATGTCAAATTGCTTGGGAAGTTATTCTTCCTTCAGTGAGGAGGGAAATGGCAGTGGGCTTGGGAAGTAAACCTTCAACAAGGAGATGTCAAATTGCTTGGGAAGTGATTCTTCCTTCAATGAGGAGGCAAATGGCAGTGGGCTTGGGAAGTAAACCTTCAACGAGGAAGGAAAGTACTTAGGAAGTGATTCTTCCATCAGTGAGGAAGCAAATGGCAATGGGCTTGGGAAGTAAACCTTCAACAAGAAGGAGATGTCAAATTGCTTGGGAAGTGATTCTTCCTTCAGTGAGGAGGCAAATGGCAGTGGGCTTGGGAAGTAAACCTTCAACAAGGAAGGAAATGGTTTGGGAAGTGATTCTTCCCTCAGTGAGGAAGCAAATGGCAATGGGCTTGGGAAGTAAACCTTCAACAAGAAGGACGTCAAATTGCTTGAGAAGTGATTCTTCCCTCAGTGAGGAAGCAAATGGCAATGGGCTTGGGAAGTAAACCTTCAACAAGGAAGGAGATGTCAAATTGCTTGGGAAGTGATCTTTCCTTCAGTGAGGAGGCAAATGGCAGTGGGCTTGGGAAGTAAACCTTCAACTAGGAAGGAAATAGCTTGGTAAGTGATTTTTCCCTCAGAGAGGAAGCAAATGGCAGTGGGCTTGGGAAGTAAACCTTCAACAAAGAAGGAAATAACGTGGTAAGTGATTTTTCCCTCAGTGAGGAAGCAAATGGCAGTGGGCTTGGGAAGTAAACCTTCAACAAGGAAGGAAATGGTTTGGGAAGTGATTCTTCCTTCAATGAGGAGGCAAATGCCAGCGGGCTTGGGAAGTAAACCTTCAACAAGGAAGGAGATCGTTTGGGAAGTGATTCTTCCCTCAGTAAGGAAGCAAATGGCAATGGGCTTAGGAAGTAAACCTTCAACGAGGAAGGAGATGTCAAATTGCTTGGGAAGTGATTCTTCCTTCAGTGAGGAGGCAAATGACAGTGGGCTTGGGAAGTAAACCTTCAACAAGGAAGGAAATGGCTTGGTAAGTGATTCTTCCCTCAGTGAGGAAGCAAATGGCAATGGGCTTGGTAAGTAAACCTTCAACAAGAAGGACATGTCAAATTGCTTGAGAAGTGATTCTTCCCTCAGTGAGGAAGCAAATGTCAATGGGCTTGGGAAGTAAACCTTCAACAATTAAGGAGATGGTTTGGAAAGTGATTCTTCCCTCAGTGAGGAAGCAAAGGGCAATGGGCTTCGGAAGTAAACCTTCAACAAGGAAGGAGATGTCAAATTGCTTGGGAAGTGATCTTTCCTTCAGTGAGGAGGCAAATGGCAGTGGGCTTGGGAAGTAAACCTTCAACTAGGAAGGAAATAGCTTGGTAAGTGATTTTTCCCTCAGAGAGGAAGCAAATGGCAATGGGCTTGGGAAGTAAACCTTCAACAAAGAAGGAAATAACGTGGTAAGTGATTTTTCCCTCAGTGAGGAAGCAAATGGCAGTGGGCTTGGGAAGTACACCTTCAACAAGGAAGGAGATGTCAAATTGCTTGGGAAGTGATTCTTCCTTCAGTGAGGAGGCAAATGGCACTGGGCTGGGGATGTAAACCTTCAACTAGGAAGGAAATAGCTTGGTAAGTGATTTTTCCCTCAGTGAGGATGCAAATGGCAGTGGGCTTCGGAAGTAAAACTTCAACAATGAAGGTGATGGTTTGGGAAGTGATTCTTCTTTCAGTGGGAGGCAAATGGCAGTGGGCTTGGGAAGTAAACTTTCAACAAGGAAGGAAATAGCTTGGAAAGTGATTCTTCCCTCAGTGAGGAAGCAAATGGCAATGGTCTTTTGAAGTAAACCTTCAACAAGGAAGGAGATGTCAAATTGCTTGGGAAGTGATTTTTCCTTTTGTGAGGAGGCAAATGGCAGTGGGCTTGGGAAGTAAACCTTCAACTAGGAAGGAAATGGCTTGGGAAGTGATTCTTCTCTCAGTGAGGAACCAAATGGCAATGGGCTTGGGAAGTAAACCTACAACAAGGAAGGAGATGTCAGGTTGCTTGGGAAGTGATTCTTCCTTCAGTGAGGAGGCAAATGGCAGTGGGCTTGGGAATAAACCTTTAACAAGGAAGGAAATTGCTTGCGAAGTGATTCTTCCCTCAGTGAGGAAGCAAATGGCAATGGGCTTGGGAAGTAAACCTTCAACAAGAAAGAGATGTCAAATTGCTTGGGAAGTGATTCTTCCTTCAGTGAGGAGGCAAATGGCAGTGGGCTTTGGAAGTAAACCTTCAACAAAGAAGGAAATGGCTTGGGAAGTGATTCTTCTCTCAGTGAGGAAGCAAATGGCAATGGGCTTGGGAAGTACACCTTCAACAAGGAAGGAGATGTCATATTGCTTGGGAAGTGATTCTTTCTTCAGTGAGAGGGAAATGGCACTGGACTTGGGAAGTAAACCTCCAACAAGGAAGGAAATGTCTTGGGAAGTGATTCTTCCTCAGTCAGGAAGCAAATGGCAATGGGCTTGTGAAGTAAACCTTCAAGAAGGAAGGAAATGGTTTGGGAAGTGATTATTCCTTCAGTGAGGAGGCAAATGCCAGCGGACTTGGGAAGTAAACCTCCAACAAGAAAAGAAATGGCTTGGGAAGTGATTCTTCCCTCAGTGAGGAAGCAAATGGCAATAGGCTTGGGAAGTAAACCTTCAACAAGGAAGGAGATGTCAAATTGCTTGGGAAGTTATTCTTCCTTCAGTGAGGAGGGAAATGGCAGTGGGCTTGGGAAGTAAACCTTCAACAAGGAGATGTCAAATTGCTTGGGAAGTGATTCTTCCTTCAATGAGGAGGCAAATGGCAGTGGGCTTGGGAAGTAAACCTTCAACGAGGAAGGAAAGTACTTAGGAAGTGATTCTTCCATCAGTGAGGAAGCAAATGGCAATGGGCTTGGGAAGTAAACCTTCAACAAGAAGGAGATGTCAAATTGCTTGGGAAGTGATTCTTCCTTCAGTGAGGAGGCAAATGGCAGTGGGCTTGGGAAGTAAACCTTCAACAAGGAAGGAAATGGTTTGGGAAGTGATTCTTCCCTCAGTGAGGAAGCAAATGGCAATGGGCTTGGGAAGTAAACCTTCAACAAGAAGGACGTCAAATTGCTTGAGAAGTGATTCTTCCCTCAGTGAGGAAGCAAATGGCAATGGGCTTGGGAAGTAAACCTTCAACAAGGAAGGAGATGTCAAATTGCTTGGGAAGTGATCTTTCCTTCAGTGAGGAGGCAAATGGCAGTGGGCTTGGGAAGTAAACCTTCAACTAGGAAGGAAATAGCTTGGTAAGTGATTTTTCCCTCAGAGAGGAAGCAAATGGCAGTGGGCTTGGGAAGTAAACCTTCAACAAAGAAGGAAATAACGTGGTAAGTGATTTTTCCCTCAGTGAGGAAGCAAATGGCAGTGGGCTTGGGAAGTAAACCTTCAACAAGGAAGGAAATGGTTTGGGAAGTGATTCTTCCTTCAATGAGGAGGCAAATGCCAGCGGGCTTGGGAAGTAAACCTTCAACAAGGAAGGAGATCGTTTGGGAAGTGATTCTTCCCTCAGTAAGGAAGCAAATGGCAATGGGCTTAGGAAGTAAACCTTCAACGAGGAAGGAGATGTCAAATTGCTTGGGAAGTGATTCTTCCTTCAGTGAGGAGGCAAATGACAGTGGGCTTGGGAAGTAAACCTTCAACAAGGAAGGAAATGGCTTGGTAAGTGATTCTTCCCTCAGTGAGGAAGCAAATGGCAATGGGCTTGGTAAGTAAACCTTCAACAAGAAGGACATGTCAAATTGCTTGAGAAGTGATTCTTCCCTCAGTGAGGAAGCAAATGTCAATGGGCTTGGGAAGTAAACCTTCAACAATTAAGGAGATGGTTTGGAAAGTGATTCTTCCCTCAGTGAGGAAGCAAAGGGCAATGGGCTTCGGAAGTAAACCTTCAACAAGGAAGGAGATGTCAAATTGCTTGGGAAGTGATCTTTCCTTCAGTGAGGAGGCAAATGGCAGTGGGCTTGGGAAGTAAACCTTCAACTAGGAAGGAAATAGCTTGGTAAGTGATTTTTCCCTCAGAGAGGAAGCAAATGGCAATGGGCTTGGGAAGTAAACCTTCAACAAAGAAGGAAATAACGTGGTAAGTGATTTTTCCCTCAGTGAGGAAGCAAATGGCAGTGGGCTTGGGAAGTACACCTTCAACAAGGAAGGAGATGTCAAATTGCTTGGGAAGTGATTCTTCCTTCAGTGAGGAGGCAAATGGCACTGGGCTGGGGATGTAAACCTTCAACTAGGAAGGAAATAGCTTGGTAAGTGATTTTTCCCTCAGTGAGGATGCAAATGGCAGTGGGCTTCGGAAGTAAAACTTCAACAATGAAGGTGATGGTTTGGGAAGTGATTCTTCTTTCAGTGGGAGGCAAATGGCAGTGGGCTTGGGAAGTAAACTTTCAACAAGGAAGGAAATAGCTTGGAAAGTGATTCTTCCCTCAGTGAGGAAGCAAATGGCAATGGTCTTTTGAAGTAAACCTTCAACAAGGAAGGAGATGTCAAATTGCTTGGGAAGTGATTTTTCCTTTTGTGAGGAGGCAAATGGCAGTGGGCTTGGGAAGTAAACCTTCAACTAGGAAGGAAATGGCTTGGGAAGTGATTCTTCTCTCAGTGAGGAACCAAATGGCAATGGGCTTGGGAAGTAAACCTACAACAAGGAAGGAGATGTCAGGTTGCTTGGGAAGTGATTCTTCCTTCAGTGAGGAGGCAAATGGCAGTGGGCTTGGGAATAAACCTTTAACAAGGAAGGAAATTGCTTGCGAAGTGATTCTTCCCTCAGTGAGGAAGCAAATGGCAATGGGCTTGGGAAGTAAACCTTCAACAAGAAAGAGATGTCAAATTGCTTGGGAAGTGATTCTTCCTTCAGTGAGGAGGCAAATGGCAGTGGGCTTTGGAAGTAAACCTTCAACAAAGAAGGAAATGGCTTGGGAAGTGATTCTTCTCTCAGTGAGGAAGCAAATGGCAATGGGCTTGGGAAGTACACCTTCAACAAGGAAGGAGATGTCATATTGCTTGGGAAGTGATTCTTTCTTCAGTGAGAGGGAAATGGCACTGGACTTGGGAAGTAAACCTCCAACAAGGAAGGAAATGTCTTGGGAAGTGATTCTTCCTCAGTCAGGAAGCAAATGGCAATGGGCTTGTGAAGTAAACCTTCAAGAAGGAAGGAAATGGTTTGGGAAGTGATTATTCCTTCAGTGAGGAGGCAAATGCCAGCGGACTTGGGAAGTAAACCTCCAACAAGAAAAGAAATGGCTTGGGAAGTGATTCTTCCCTCAGTGAGGAAGCAAATGGCAATAGGCTTGGGAAGTAAACCTTCAACAAGGAAGGAGATGTCAAATTGCTTGGGAAGTTATTCTTCCTTCAGTGAGGAGGGAAATGGCAGTGGGCTTGGGAAGTAAACCTTCAACAAGGAGATGTCAAATTGCTTGGGAAGTGATTCTTCCTTCAATGAGGAGGCAAATGGCAGTGGGCTTGGGAAGTAAACCTTCAACGAGGAAGGAAAGTACTTAGGAAGTGATTCTTCCATCAGTGAGGAAGCAAATGGCAATGGGCTTGGGAAGTAAACCTTCAACAAGAAGGAGATGTCAAATTGCTTGGGAAGTGATTCTTCCTTCAGTGAGGAGGCAAATGGCAGTGGGCTTGGGAAGTAAACCTTCAACAAGGAAGGAAATGGTTTGGGAAGTGATTCTTCCCTCAGTGAGGAAGCAAATGGCAATGGGCTTGGGAAGTAAACCTTCAACAAGAAGGACGTCAAATTGCTTGAGAAGTGATTCTTCCCTCAGTGAGGAAGCAAATGGCAATGGGCTTGGGAAGTAAACCTTCAACAAGGAAGGAGATGTCAAATTGCTTGGGAAGTGATCTTTCCTTCAGTGAGGAGGCAAATGGCAGTGGGCTTGGGAAGTAAACCTTCAACTAGGAAGGAAATAGCTTGGTAAGTGATTTTTCCCTCAGAGAGGAAGCAAATGGCAGTGGGCTTGGGAAGTAAACCTTCAACAAAGAAGGAAATAACGTGGTAAGTGATTTTTCCCTCAGTGAGGAAGCAAATGGCAGTGGGCTTGGGAAGTAAACCTTCAACAAGGAAGGAAATGGTTTGGGAAGTGATTCTTCCTTCAATGAGGAGGCAAATGCCAGCGGGCTTGGGAAGTAAACCTTCAACAAGGAAGGAGATCGTTTGGGAAGTGATTCTTCCCTCAGTAAGGAAGCAAATGGCAATGGGCTTAGGAAGTAAACCTTCAACGAGGAAGGAGATGTCAAATTGCTTGGGAAGTGATTCTTCCTTCAGTGAGGAGGCAAATGACAGTGGGCTTGGGAAGTAAACCTTCAACAAGGAAGGAAATGGCTTGGTAAGTGATTCTTCCCTCAGTGAGGAAGCAAATGGCAATGGGCTTGGTAAGTAAACCTTCAACAAGAAGGACATGTCAAATTGCTTGAGAAGTGATTCTTCCCTCAGTGAGGAAGCAAATGTCAATGGGCTTGGGAAGTAAACCTTCAACAATTAAGGAGATGGTTTGGAAAGTGATTCTTCCCTCAGTGAGGAAGCAAAGGGCAATGGGCTTCGGAAGTAAACCTTCAACAAGGAAGGAGATGTCAAATTGCTTGGGAAGTGATCTTTCCTTCAGTGAGGAGGCAAATGGCAGTGGGCTTGGGAAGTAAACCTTCAACTAGGAAGGAAATAGCTTGGTAAGTGATTTTTCCCTCAGAGAGGAAGCAAATGGCAATGGGCTTGGGAAGTAAACCTTCAACAAAGAAGGAAATAACGTGGTAAGTGATTTTTCCCTCAGTGAGGAAGCAAATGGCAGTGGGCTTGGGAAGTACACCTTCAACAAGGAAGGAGATGTCAAATTGCTTGGGAAGTGATTCTTCCTTCAGTGAGAGGGAAATGGCACTGGACTTGGGAAGTAAACCTCCAACAAGGAAGGAAATGTCTTGGGAAGTGATTCTTCCTCAGTGAGGAAGCAAATGGCAATGGGCTTGTGAAGTAAACCTTCAAGAAGGAAGGAAATAGTTTGGGAAGTGATTATTCCTTCAGTGAGGAGGCAAATGCCAGCGGACTTGGGAAGTAAACCTCCAACAAAAAAAGAAATGGCTTGGGAAGTGATTCTTCCCTCAGTGAGGAAGCAAATGGCAATAGGCTTGGGAAGTAAACCTTCAACAAGGAAGGAGATGTCAAATTGCTTGGGAAGTTATTCTTCCTTCAGTGAGGAGGGAAATGGCAGTGGGCTTGGGAAGTAAACCTTCAACAAGGAGATGTCAAATTGCTTGGGAAGTGATTCTTCCTTCAGTGAGGAGGCAAATGGCAGTGGGCTTGGGAAGTAGACCTTCAACGAGGAAGGAAAGTGCTTGGGAAGTGATTCTTCCATCAGTGAGGAAGCAAATGGCAATGGGCTTGGGAAGTAAACCTTCAACAAAGAAGTAGATGTGAAATTGCTTGGGAAGTGATTCTTCCTTCAGTGAGGAGCCAAATGGCAGTGGGCTTGGGAAGTAAACATTGAACAAGGAAGGAAATGGCTTGGGAGTGATTCTTCCCTCAGTGAGGAAGCAAATGGCAATGGGCTTTGGAAGTAAACCTTCAACAAGAAGGAGATGTCAAATTGCTTGGGAAGTGATTCTTCCTTCAGTGAGGAGGCAAATGGCAGTGGGCTTGGGAAGTAAACCTTCAACAAGGAAGGAAATGGTTTGGGAAGTGATTCTTCCCTCAGTGAGGAAGCAAATGGCAATGGGCTTGGGAAGTAAACCTTCAACAAGAAGGACATGGCAAATTGCTTGAGAAGTGATTCTTCCCTCAGTGAGGAAGCAAATGGCAATGGGCTTGGGAAGTAAACCTTCAACAAGGAAGGAGATGGTTTGGAAAGTGATTCTTCCCTCACTGAGGAAGCAAAGGGCAATGGGCTTCGGAAGTAAACCTTCAACAAGGAAGGAGATGTCAAATTGCTTGGGAAGTGATCTTTCCTTCAGTGAGGAGGCAAATGGCAGTGGGCTTGGGAAGTAAACCTTCAACTAGGAAGGAAATAGCTTGGTAAGTGATTTTTCCCTCAGAGAGGAAGCAAATGGCAATGGGCTTGGGAAGTAAACCTTCAACAAAGAAGGAAATAACGTGGTAAGTGATTTTTCCCTCAGTGAGGAAGCAAATGGCAGTGGGCTTGGGAAGTACACCTTCAACAAGGAAGGAGATGTCAAATTGCTTGGGAAGTCATTCTTCCTTCAGTGAGAGGGAAATGGCACTGGACTTGGGAAGTAAACCTCCATCAAGGAGGGAAATGTCTTGGGAAGTGATTCTTCCTCAGTGAGGAAGCAAATGGCAATGGGCTTGTGAAGTAAACCTTCAAGAAGGAAGGAAATAGTTTGGGAAGTGATTATTCCTTCAGTGAGGAGGCAAATGCCAGCGGACTTGGGAAGTAAACCTCCAACAAGAAAAGAAATGGCTTGGGAAGTGATTCTTCCCTCAGTGAGGAAGCAAATGGCAATAGGCTTGGGAAGTAAACCTTCAACAAGGAAGGAGATGTCAAATTGCTTGGGAAGTTATTCTTCCTTCAGTGAGGAGGGAAATGGCAGTGGGCTTGGGAAGTAAACCTTCAACAAGGAGATGTCAAATTGCTTGGGAAGTGATTCTTCCTTCAGTGAGGAGGCAAATGGCAGTGGGCTTGGGAAGTAAACCTTCAACGAGGAAGGAAAGTGCTTGGGAAGTGATTCTTCCATCAGTGAGGAAGCAAATGGCAATGGGCTTGGGAAGTAAACCTTCAACAAAGAAGGAGATGTGAAATTGCTTGGGAAGTGATTATTCCTTCAGTGAGGAGCCAAATGGCAGTTTGCTTGGGAAGTAAACCTTGAACAAGGAAGGAAATGGCTTGGGAGTGATTCTTCCCTCAGTGAGGAAGCAAATGGCAATGGGCTTGGGAAGTAAACCTTCAACAAAGAAGGAGATGTGAAATTGCTTGGGAAGTGATTCTTCCTTCAGTGAGGAGCCAAATGGCAGTGGGCTTGGGAAGTAAACCTTGAACAAGGAAGGAAATGGCTTGGGAGTGATTCTTCCCTCAGTGAGGAAGCAAATGGCAATGGGCTTTGGAAGTAAACCTTCAACAAGAAGGAGATGTCAAATTGCTTGAGAAGTGATTCTTCCCTCAGTGAGGAAGTAAATGGCAATGGGCTTGGGAAGTAAACCTTCAACAAGGAAGGAGATGTCAAATTGCTTGGGAAGTGATCTTTCCTTCAGTGAGGGGGCAAATGGCAGTGGGCTTGGGAAGTAAACCTTCAACTAGGAAGGAAATAGCTTGGTAAGTGATTTTTCTCTCAGAGAGGAAGCAAATGGCAATGGGCTTGGGAAGTAAAACTTCAACAAAGAAGGAAATAACGTGGTAAGTGATTCTTCCCTCAGTGAGGAAGCAAAGGGCAATGGGCTTGGGAAGTAAACCTTCAACAAGGAAGGAGATGTCAAATTGCTTGGGAAGTGATCTTTCCTTCAGTGAGGAGGCAAATGGCAGTGGGCTTGGGAAGTAAACCTTCAACTAGGAAGGAAATAGCTTGGTAAGTGATTTTTCCCTCAGAGAGGAAGCAAATGGCAATGGGCTTGGGAAGTAAACCTTCAACAAAGAAGGAAGTAACGTGGTAAGTGATTTTTCCCTCAGTGAGGAAGCAAATGGCAGTGGGCTTGGGAAGTAAACCTTTAACAAGGAAGGAAATGGTTTGGGAAGTGAATCTTCCTTCAGTGAGGAGGCAAATGGCAGCGGGCTTGGGAAGTAAACCTTCAACAAGGAAGGAATTGCTTGGGAAGTGATTCTTCCTTCAGTGAGAAGGCAAATGCCAGCGGGCTTGGGAAGTAAACCTTCAACAAGGAAGGAGATCTTTTGGGAAGTGATTCTTCCCTCAGTGAGGAAGCAAATGGCAATGGGCTTGGGAAGTAAACCTTGAACAAGGAAGGAGATGTGAAATTGCTTGGGAAGTGATTCTTCCTTCAGTGAGGAGGGAAATGGCAGTGGGTTTGGGAAGTAAACCTTCAACAAAGAAGGAAATGGCTTGGGAAGTGATTCTTCCCTCAGTGAGGAAGCAAATGGCAATTTCAGTCAGGAGGGTGATGGCAGTAAACCTTCAACAAGGAAGGTGATGTCAAAAATCTTGGGAAGTGATTCTTCCTTCAGCGAGGAGGCAAAATGGCAGTGGGCTTGGGATGTAAACGTTGAACTAAGAAGAAAATAGCTTGTTAAGTGATTTTTTGGGAGGGCAAAATTCAGTTTTGAGGAGGCAAATGGCAGTCGGCTTGGGACCTAAACTTTCAACAAGGAAGGAAATGGCTTTGGAAGTGATCTTCCATCATTGAGGAAGAAAATTGCAATGGGCTTGAGAAATAAACCTTCAACTAGGAAGGAAATGGGTTAGGAAGTGATTCTTCCCTCAATGAGGAAGCAAATGGCAATGGGCTTCGGAAGTAAACCTTCAACAAGGAAGGAGATGTCAAATTGCTTGGGAAGTGATTCTTCCTTCAGTGAGGAGGCAAATGGCAGTGGGCTTCGGAAGTAAACCTTCAACAAGGAAGGAAATCGCTTGGGAAGTGATTCTTCCCGCAGTGAGGAAGCAAATGGCAATGGGCTTGGGAAGTACACCTTCAACAAAGAAGGAGATGTCAAATTGTTTGGGAAATGATTCTTCCTTCAGTGAGGACGCAAATGGCAGTGGGCTTGGGAAGTAAACCTTCAACAAGGAAGGAAATGGCTTGGGAAGTGATTCTTCCCACAGTGAGGAAGCAAATGGCAATGGGCTTGGGAAGTAAACCTTCAACAAGGAAGGACATGTCAAATTGTTTGGGAAGTGATTCTTCCTTCAGTGAGGAGGCAAATGGCAGTTGGCTTGGGAAGTAAACCTTCGACAAGGAAGGAAATGGCTTGGGAAGTAAACCTTCGACAAGGAAGGAAATGGCTTGGGACGTGATTCTTCGCTCATTGACGAAGCAAATGGCAATGGGCTTGGGAAATAAACCTTCAACAAGGAAGGAGATGACAAATTGCTTGGGAAGTGATTCTTCCTTGAGTGAGGAGGCAAATGGCAGTGGGAATGGGAAGTAAACCTTCAACTAGGAATAAAATGGCTCGGGAAGTGATTCTTCCCTCAGTGAGCAAGCAAATAGCAATGGGCTTGGGAAGTAAACCTTCAACAAAAAGGAGATATCAAATTGCTTGGAAAGTGATTCTTCCTTCAGTGAGGAGGCAAATGGCAGTGGGCTTGGGAAGTAAACCATCAACAAAGAAGGAAAACTTGGTAAGTGATTTTTCTCTCAGTGAGGAAGCAAATGGCAATGGGCTTGGGAAATAAACCTTCAACACAAAGGAGATGTCAAATTGCTTGGGAAGTGATTCTTCCTTCAGTGAGGAGGCAAATGGCACTGGGCTGGGGATGTAAACCTTCAACTAGGAAGGAAATAGCTTGGTAAGTGATTTTTCCCTCAGTGAGGGTGCAAATGGCAGTGGGCTTCGGAGGTAAACCTTCAACAATGAAGGTGATGGTTTGGGAAGTGATTCTTCTTTCAGTGGGAGGCAAATGGCAGTGGGCTTGGGAAGTAAACTTTCAACAAGGAAGGAAATAGCTTGGAAAGTGATTCTTCCCTCAGTGAGGAAGCAAATGGCAATGGTCTTTTGAAGTAAACCTTCAACAAGGAAGGAGATGTCAAATTGCTTGGGAAGTGATTTTTCCTTTTGTGAGGAGGCAAATGGCAGTGGGCTTGGGAAGTAAACCTTCAACTAGGAAGGAAATGGCTTGGGAAGTGATTCTTCTCTCAGTGAGGAACCAAATGGCAATGGGCTTGGGAAGTAAACCTACAACAAGGAAGGAGATGTCAGGTTGCTTGGGAAGTGATTCTTCCTTCAGTGAGGAGGCAAATGGCAGCGGGCTTGGGAAGTAAACCTTTAACAAGGAAGGAAATTGCTTGCGAAGTGATTCTTCCCTCAGTGAGGAAGCAAATGGCAATGGGCTTGGGAAGTAAACCTTCAACAAGAAGGAGATGTCAAATTGCTTGGGAAGTGATTCTTCCTTCAGTGAGGAGGCAAATGGCAGTGGGCTTTGGAAGTAAACTTTCAACAAAGAAGGAAATGGCTTGGGAAGTGATTTTTCTCTCAGTGAGGAAGCAAATGGCAATGGGCTTGGGAAGTACACCTTCAACAAGGAAGGAGATGTCAAATTGCTTGGGAAGTGATTCTTCCTTCAGTGAGAGGGAAATGGCACTGGACTTGGGAAGTAAACCTCCAACAAGGAAGGAAATGTCTTGGGAAGTGATTCTTCCTCAGTCAGGAAGCAAATGGCAATGGGCTTGTGAAGTAAACCTTCAAGAAGGAAGGAAATGGTTTGGGAAGTGATTATTCCTTCAGTGAGGAGGCAAATGCCAGCGGACTTGGGAAGTAATCCTCCAACAAGAAAAGAAATGGCTTGGGAAGTGATTCTTCCCTCAGTGAGGAAGCAAATGGCAATAGGCTTGGGAAGTAAACCCTCAACAAGGAAGGAGATGTCAAATTGCTTGGGAAGTTATTCTTCCTTCAGTGAGGAGGGAAATGGCAGTGGGCTTGGGAAGTAAACCTTCAACAAGGAGATGTCAAATTGCTTGGGAAGTGATTCTTCCTTCAGTGAGGAGGCAAATGGCAGTGGGCTTGGGAAGTAAACCTTCAACGAGGAAGGAAAGTGCTTGGGAAGTGATTCTTCCATCAGTGAGGAAGCTAATGGCAATGGGCTTGGGAAGTAAACCTTCAACAAAGAAGGAGATGTGAAATTGCTTGGGAAGTGATTCTTCCTTCAGTGAGGAGCCAAATGGCAGTGGGCTTGGGAAGTAAACCTTGAACAAGGAAGGAAATGGCTTGGGAGTGATTCTTCCCTCAGTGAGGAAGCAAATGGCAATGGGCTTTGGAAGTAAACCTTCAACAAGAAGGAGATGTCAAATTGCTTGGGAAGTGATTCTTCCTTCAGTGAGGAGGCAAATGGCAGTGGGCTTGGGAAGTAAACCTTCAACAAGGAAGGAAATGGTTTGGGAAGTTATTCTTCCCTCAGTGAGGAAGCAAATGGCAATGGGCTTGGGAAGTAAACCTTCAACAAGAAGGACATGTCAAATTGCTTGAGAAGTGATTCTTCCCTCAGTGAGGAAGCAAATGGCAATGGGCTTGGGAAGTAAACCTTCAACAAGGAAGGAGATGGTTTGGGAAGTGATTCTTCCCTCAGTGAGGAAGCAAAGGGCAATGGGCTTGGGAAGTAAACCTTCAACAAGGAAGGAGATGTCAAATTGCTTGGGAAGTGATCTTTCCTTCAGTGAGGAGGCAAATGGCAGTGGGCTTGGGAAGTAAACCTTCAACTAGGAAGGAAATAGCTTGGTAAGTGATTTTTCCCTCAGAGAGGAAGCAAATGGCAATGGGCTTGGGAAGTAAACCTTCAACAAAGAAGGAAATAACGTGGTAAGTGATTTTTCCCTCAGTGAGGAAGCAAATGGCAGTGGGCTTGGGAAGTAAACCTTCAACAAGGAAGGAAATGGTTTGGGAAGTGAATCTTCCTTCAGTGAGGAAGCTAATGGCAATGGGCTTGGGAAGTAAACCTTCAACAAAGAAGGAGATGTGAAATTGCTTGGGAAGTGATTCTTCCTTCAGTGAGGAGCCAAATGGCAGTGGGCTTGGGAAGTAAACCTTGAACAAGGAAGGAAATGGCTTGGGAGTGATTCTTCCCTCAGTGAGGAAGCAAATGGCAATGGGCTTTGGAAGTAAACCTTCAACAAGGAAGGAGATGTCAAATTGCTTGGGAAGTGATTCTTCCTTCAGTGAGGAGGCAAATGACAGTGGGCTTGGGAAGTAAACCTTCAACAAGGAAGGAAATGGCTTGGTAAGTGATTCTTCCCTCAGTGAGGAAGCAAATGGCAATGGGCTTGGGAAGTAAACCTTCAACAAGGAAGGAGATGTCAATTTGCTTCGGAAGTGATTCTACCTTCAGTGAGGAGGCAAATGGCAGTGGGCTTGGGAGGTAAACCTTCAACAAGGAAGGAAATGGCTTGGGAAGTGATTCTTCCCTCAGTGAGGAAGCAAATGGCAATGGGCTTGGGAAGTAAACCTTCAACAAGGAAGGAGATGTCAAATTGCTTGGGAAGTTATTCTTCCTTCAGTGAGGAGGCAAATGGTAGTGGGCTTGGGAAGTAAACCTTCAACAAGGAAGGAAATGGCTTGGGAAGTGATTCTTCCCTCAGTGAGGAAGCAAATGGCAATGGGCTTGGGAAGTAAACCTTCAACAAGGAGATGTCAAATTGCTTGAGAAATGATTCTTCCCTCAGTGAGGAAGCAAATGGCAATGGGCTTGGGAAGTAAACCTTCAACAAGGAAGGAGATGGTTTGGGAAGTGATTCTTCCCTCAGTGAGGAAGCAAAGGGCAATGGGCTTGGGAAGTAAACCTTCAACAAGGAAGGAGATGTCAAATTGCTTTGGAAGTGATCTTTCCTTCAGTGAGGAGGCAAATGGCAGTGGGCTTGGGAAGTAAACCTTCAACTAGGAAGGAAATAGCTTGGTAAGTGATTTTTCCCTCAGAGAGGAAGCAAATGGCAATGGGCTTGGGAAGTAAACCTTCAACAAAGAAGGAAATAACGTGGTAAGTGATTTTTCCCTCAGTGAGGAAGCAAATGGCAGTGGGCTTGGGAAGTAAACCTTCAACAAGGAAGGAAATGATTTGGGAAGTGAATCTTCCTTCAGTGAGGAGGCAAATGGCAGCGGGCTTGGGAAGTAAACCTTCAACAAGGAAGGAATTGCTTGGGAAGTGATTCTTCCTTCAGTGAGAAGGCAAATGCCAGCGGGCTTGGGAAGTAAACCTTCAACAAGGAAGGAGATCGTTTGGGAAGTGATTCTTCCCTCAGTAAGGAAGCAAATTGCAATGTGCTTAGGAAGTAAACCTTCAACAAGGAAGGAGATGTCAAATTGCTTGGGAAGTGATTCTTCCTTCAGTGAGGAGGCAAATGACAGTGGGCTTGGGAGGTAAACCTTCAACAAGGAAGGAAATGGCTTGGGAAGTGATTCTTCCCTCAGTGAGGAAGCAAATGGCAATGGGCTTCGGAAGTAAACCTTCAACAAGGAAGGTGATGTCAAATTGCTTGATAAGTGATTCTTCCCTCAGTGAGGAAGCAAATGGCAATGGGCTTGGGAAGTAAACCTTCAACAAAGAAGGAGATGTGAAATTGCTTGGGAAGTGATTCTTCCTTCAGTGAGGAGCCAAATGGCAGTGGGCTTGGGAAGTAAACCTTGAACAAGGAAGGAAATGGCTTGGGAGTGATTCTTCCCTCAGTGAGGAAGCAAATGGCAATGGGCTTTGGAAGTAAACCTTCAACAAGAAGGAGATGTCAAATTGCTTGGGAAGTGATTCTTCCTTCAGTGAGGAGGCAAATGGCAGTGGGCTTGGGAAGTAAACCTTCAACAAGGAAGGAAATGGTTTGGGAAGTTATTCTTCCCTCAGTGAGGAAGCAAATGGCAATGGGCTTGGGAAGTAAACCTTCAACAAGAAGGACATGTCAAATTGCTTGAGAAGTGATTCTTCCCTCAGTGAGGAAGCAAATGGCAATGGGCTTGGGAAGTAAACCTTCAACAAGGAAGGAGATGGTTTGGGAAGTGATTCTTCCCTCAGTGAGGAAGCAAAGGGCAATGGGCTTGGGAAGTAAACCTTCAACAAGGAAGGAGATGTCAAATTGCTTGGGAAGTGATCTTTCCTTCAGTGAGGAGGCAAATGGCAGTGGGCTTGGGAAGTAAACCTTCAACTAGGAAGGAAATAGCTTGGTAAGTGATTTTTCCCTCAGAGAGGAAGCAAATGGCAATGGGCTTGGGAAGTAAACCTTCAACAAAGAAGGAAATAACGTGGTAAGTGATTTTTCCCTCAGTGAGGAAGCAAATGGCAGTGGGCTTGGGAAGTAAACCTTCAACAAGGAAGGAAATGGTTTGGGAAGTGAATCTTCCTTCAGTGAGGAAGCTAATGGCAATGGGCTTGGGAAGTAAACCTTCAACAAAGAAGGAGATGTGAAATTGCTTGGGAAGTGATTCTTCCTTCAGTGAGGAGCCAAATGGCAGTGGGCTTGGGAAGTAAACCTTGAACAAGGAAGGAAATGGCTTGGGAGTGATTCTTCCCTCAGTGAGGAAGCAAATGGCAATGGGCTTTGGAAGTAAACCTTCAACAAGGAAGGAGATGTCAAATTGCTTGGGAAGTGATTCTTCCTTCAGTGAGGAGGCAAATGACAGTGGGCTTGGGAAGTAAACCTTCAACAAGGAAGGAAATGGCTTGGTAAGTGATTCTTCCCTCAGTGAGGAAGCAAATGGCAATGGGCTTGGGAAGTAAACCTTCAACAAGGAAGGAGATGTCAATTTGCTTCGGAAGTGATTCTACCTTCAGTGAGGAGGCAAATGGCAGTGGGCTTGGGAGGTAAACCTTCAACAAGGAAGGAAATGGCTTGGGAAGTGATTCTTCCCTCAGTGAGGAAGCAAATGGCAATGGGCTTGGGAAGTAAACCTTCAACAAGGAAGGAGATGTCAAATTGCTTGGGAAGTTATTCTTCCTTCAGTGAGGAGGCAAATGGTAGTGGGCTTGGGAAGTAAACCTTCAACAAGGAAGGAAATGGCTTGGGAAGTGATTCTTCCCTCAGTGAGGAAGCAAATGGCAATGGGCTTGGGAAGTAAACCTTCAACAAGGAGATGTCAAATTGCTTGAGAAATGATTCTTCCCTCAGTGAGGAAGCAAATGGCAATGGGCTTGGGAAGTAAACCTTCAACAAGGAAGGAGATGGTTTGGGAAGTGATTCTTCCCTCAGTGAGGAAGCAAAGGGCAATGGGCTTGGGAAGTAAACCTTCAACAAGGAAGGAGATGTCAAATTGCTTTGGAAGTGATCTTTCCTTCAGTGAGGAGGCAAATGGCAGTGGGCTTGGGAAGTAAACCTTCAACTAGGAAGGAAATAGCTTGGTAAGTGATTTTTCCCTCAGAGAGGAAGCAAATGGCAATGGGCTTGGGAAGTAAACCTTCAACAAAGAAGGAAATAACGTGGTAAGTGATTTTTCCCTCAGTGAGGAAGCAAATGGCAGTGGGCTTGGGAAGTAAACCTTCAACAAGGAAGGAAATGATTTGGGAAGTGAATCTTCCTTCAGTGAGGAGGCAAATGGCAGCGGGCTTGGGAAGTAAACCTTCAACAAGGAAGGAATTGCTTGGGAAGTGATTCTTCCTTCAGTGAGAAGGCAAATGCCAGCGGGCTTGGGAAGTAAACCTTCAACAAGGAAGGAGATCGTTTGGGAAGTGATTCTTCCCTCAGTAAGGAAGCAAATTGCAATGTGCTTAGGAAGTAAACCTTCAACAAGGAAGGAGATGTCAAATTGCTTGGGAAGTGATTCTTCCTTCAGTGAGGAGGCAAATGACAGTGGGCTTGGGAGGTAAACCTTCAACAAGGAAGGAAATGGCTTGGGAAGTGATTCTTCCCTCAGTGAGGAAGCAAATGGCAATGGGCTTCGGAAGTAAACCTTCAACAAGGAAGGTGATGTCAAATTGCTTGATAAGTGATTCTTCCCTCAGTGAGGAAGCAAATGGCAATGGGCTTGGGAAGTAAACCTTCAACTAGGAAGGAAATGGCTTGGGAAGTGATTCTTCTCTCAGTGAGGAAGCAAATGGCAATGGGCTTGGGAAGTAAACCTTCAACAAGGAAGGAGATGTCAATTTGCTTGGGAAGTGATTCTTCCTTCAGTGAGGAGGCAAATGGCAGTGGGCTTCGGGAGTAAACCTTCAACAAGGAAGGAAATGGCTTGAGAAGTGATTCTTCCCTTAGTGAGGAAGCAAATGGCAATGGGCTTGAGAAGTAAACCTTCAACAAAGGAGATGTCAAATTGCTTGGGAAGTGATTCTTCCTTCACTGAGGAGGCAAATGGCAGTGGTCTTGGGAAGTAAACCTTCAACAAGGAAGGAAATGGCTTGGAAGTTATTCTTCCCACAGTGAGGAAGCAAATGACAATAGGCTTGGGAAGTAAACCTTCAACAAGGAAGGTGATGTCAAATTGCTTGGGAAATGATTCTTCCTTCAGTGAGGAGGCAAATGGCAGTCGGCTTGGGAAGTAAACCTTCAACAAGGAAGGAAATGGCTTTGGAAGTGATTCTTCCCTCATTGAGGAAGCAAATGGCAATTGGCTTGGGAAGTAAACCTTCAACAAGGAAGGAAATGGTTTGGGAAGTGATTCTTCCTTCAGTGAGAAGGCAAATGGAAGCGGGCTTGGGAAGTAAACCTTCAACAAGGAAGGAAATGGCTTGGGAAGTGATTCTTCCCTCAGTGAGGAAGCAAATGGCAACGGGCTTGGGAAGTAAACCTTCAACAAGGAAGGAGATTTCAAATTGCTTGGGAAGTGATTCTTCCCTCAGTGAGGAGGCAAATGGCAGTGGCTTGGGAAGTAAACCTTCAACAAGGAAGAAAATGGCTTGGGAAGTGATTCTTCCCTTAGTGAGGAAGCAAATGGCATTGTGCTTGGGAAGTAAACCTTCAACAAGAAGAAGATATCAAATTGCTTGCGAAGTTATTCTTCCTTCAGTGAGGAGGCAAATGGCAGTGAGCTTGGGAAGTACACCTTCAACAAGGAAGGAGATGTCAAATGGCTTGGGAAGTGATTCTTCCCTCAGTGAGGAAGGAAATGGCAATGAGTTTGGGGAGCGACTTTGCTTTAGTGAGGAAGCAAATGGCAATGGTTCCTCACCAACGGTTCGGAAGCGACTGTGCCGTCAGTGAGGGAGTGGATGCTGATTCGCTTGGGAAGAGTTTCTACTCTCAGTGAAGAACACCTGTACAGTTTGCACCTTGCACACCTTAAAGAACACGTTAGACGGCCTTGATGGGACCCTACCCTCTGTCTCCTAACATCCAGTGAGTCCTCTTTCCAGTGAATCCCCTTTCCCCAACCGTCTTTGAAGCTTCGGTGTCCTAATGACCTGGTCATTCAGCCCACTGTGTGCAAACAAAGTGCCACTCACAGTTAAAATAATCCTACCCTTGAAATCACAACGATTTGTCATCACACATAACATAGGAGTGCCGGTTGTAGTTTTGGGTTGTTTTACCTCTGAGCGGCACTTTTTTGCACACCATGGGCTAAATGGCCAGGTCACAAGGACCCCGAAGGCTCAGAGAAGGTTGGGGGAGGGGACCCACTGGAACAGCTGTTGGAAGACAGATGGTAGCCTCCCGTCAAGGCTATTCAGTGTGTTCTTTAAAGTGCACAGGGTGTGGCTCTCTAGCACATGGGACCACGGCTTAACGTCCCATCTGACAGATGGTGGCCAAGACCACCGGTGTCCTCTACTGACAGGGGGCAGGGCGGGGAAATTTGCGGAGATAAATCTCAACGCTGACCCATCTGGGACTCGAACCTGGGAACTGCAGATTACGAGCCTGGCGCGCTACCGACTGAGCCATCCCTGCCCCCATATGAGTGCCCAAATATATGTTGGACGGTTGTGTATTTGATTTTTAGCTGTTCTGAATACTTCGTTTGTAATAACTATGATTATCAGGTTACCTTGAAAAAGTCCTAACCCGGAAGTAACAGGGGAAACAATATCTTTTCAGGTTGCAAACGTATTAGCGTACCAAGAATAATTCGCTTTCTCATTTTCCATATAATCGTTGTTACGGTTTGTTAGATATTCCCTGCGCTGCGTCACTCAGTATGAGTTAGCCAATGGCAGGCAAAACAGACCGTTCATCGATACGAACACCGAAAGTCAGCCTTACCAGCCGTGTTAGAGAGATGGTGATGACCTTGTTCCACTAGAGTGCACCATATGTTATATGATCTGTGTCAGCCGGGGCCGACGCTTTGCAATCGTGTTTGACCCACGCGTGCATAAAATCGCCATCGCCGAAGCCTTTACAAACGAATTATAATAAGATAACGAAGAGAGTTGTACGACGCAATTTTCAGATTTTTCATTTTGTTTATCTCTGCTGAGCCGAGTTCATGGAAGAATTCACGGACTAATCTCACGTGTAAAGGGTTGCGAAGATAATTTTAATACTCTTTCCACTCGCTAATCGATGTATAAGTATTGAAAAAAGGCAACTTCTGGTTTGTGTTTTTTTTTACGGTGAATTGTTGTGGGAAAGATTGGAATAGTTGCTAGCGCGCCAGGCTTGTTTTCTGCATGTTCTAAGTTCCAACTGCGCCAGCGTCGAAATTTATCTTCGCTAACCCCTCACCCTTGCTGTGGGTGAAAAAGGAAACATTGCTGAGCTTGGAAGAAGCCTCCGTCCGTCAGATGCAGGAGAGCAGGTCCGGATCTAGAAAAAAAATGGGGAGAGGGAGGAGCAAGTGAAGCATTCGAGCCAAAAAGGTGTTAAAGGAGAGGGGTCATCAGGTGCAATCGAGTCAAAAACATTCAGAGGGGGAGGGGCATGAGATGCAATAGAGTCAAAAACAATCAGGGGGCATGATATGAAATCGAGTCAAAAGCAATCAGAGGGGGAGGGGCATGAGGTACAATCGAGTCAAAAACAATCAGAGAGGGAAGGGCATGAGGTGCAATCGAGTCAAAAACATTCGGGGGGGGGGCATAAGATTCAATAGAGTCAAAAACAATCGGGGGGATGATATGCAATCGAGTCAAAAATATCAGAGAGGGAGGGGCATGATATGCAATAGAGTCAAAAACAATCAGAGGGATGATATGCAATCGAGTCAAAAACATTCAGAGAGGGAGGGGCATGAGATGCAATAGAGTCAAAAACAATAAGGGAGGATGATATGCAATCGAGTCAAAAACAATCAGGGGCGATGATATGCAATCGAGTCAAAAACAATCAGGGGGGATGATATGCAATCGAGTCAAAAATATCAGAGAGGAAGGGGCATGAGATGCAATAGAGTCAAAAACTTTCAGAGGGGGAGGGGCATGATATGCAAGAGAGTCAAAAGCAATCAAAGGGGGAGGGGCATGAGGTGCAATCGAGTCAAAAATAATCAGAGGGGGAGGGGCATGAGGTGCAATCAGGTCAAAAACAATCAGAGGGGGAGGAGCATGAGGTGCAATAGAGTCAAAAACAATCGGGGGGGATGATATGCAATCGATTCAGAATTATAGGGCCAATATTCAATATATAGGGCCAATTCACCAATTCAGAATTATAGGGCCAATATTTAAATCATTAATGCATCTATCATCATTGCAAACAATGAGAGTTGAACTAACCATATTAGCCGGTACCATCTACACTGGGAGTTGTTGGGTTGGGTTGTTTTACCTCTGAGCGGCACTTTTTTGCACACCATGGGCTAAATGGCCAGGTCACATGGACCCCGAAGGCTCAGAGAAGGTTGGGGGAGGGGACCCACTGGAACAGCTGTTGGGAGACAGATGGTAGCCTCCCGTCAAGGCCATCCAGCGTGTTCTTTAACGTTGGGTTGTTTTACCTCTGAGCGGCACTTTTTTGCACACCATGGGCTAAATGGCCAGGTCACATGGACCCCGAAGGTTCAGAGAAAGTTGGAGGAGAGGAGCCACTGGAACAGCTGTTGGGAGACAGATGGTAGCCTCCCGTCAAGGCCATCCAGCGTGTTCTTTAACGTTGGGTTGTTTTACCTCTGAGCGGCACTTTTTTGCACACCATGGGCTAAATGGCCAGGTCACATGGACCCCGAAGGCTCAGAAAAGGTTGGAGGAGGGGACCCACTGGAACAGCTGTTGGGAGACAGATGGTAGCCTCCCGTCAAGGCCATCCATTGTGTTCTTTAACGTTCTTTAACCAGTGTGTTCTTTAACTCTGAGCTGCACTTTTTTGCACACCATGGGCTAAATGGCCAGGTCACATGGACCCCGAAGGCTCAGAGAAGGTTGGAGGAGGGGACCCGCTGGAACAGCTGTTGGGAGACAGATGGTAGCCTCCCTTCAAGGCCATCCAGCCTGTTCTTTAACTTAGGGTTTCTTTAACTTCAACAGCTGTTGGGAGACAGATGGTAGCCTCCCGTCAAGGCCATCCAGTGTGTTCTTTAACGTGCACAGGGTATGGCTCTCCCGCATACGGGGCCACGGCTTAACGTCCCATCTGACGGACGGCGGCCTTTCCAAGCCCATCGGTGTCCCCTACTGACCGTGGGCAGGGCGGGGAATTTTGCGGAGATAAATCTCAACGCTGACCCAGCTGGAACTCGAACCTGGGAACTACAGATTACGGGTCTGGCGCGCTACCGACTGAGCCACCCCCGCCCCCTACATTGGGAGACTGCCTCCAATGTAGAATTTGACGATGCCCGTAGAAGCAAAAGAATTCAGGTGCCTGCGATGACCTCTGTTCAGGATTATCCACCAGCTGATGAATCATATCCTGTGAATCTATTCACTTGGGGCTGCCAATCCACAAGCAAACAGAAAACACAGCAAAAGATTTTCCCTCCACAGAAGCCCACCAGTACAGCAAATTCAGGATCCATAATCAAGCTCAGAGCCATTATTTCGTTCAGGTTAATATATATGGTTAACACCAGGACCCTGTGTGGTTGACCACTCCTCAGCAGGGTAGAAAGAAAAAGAAAAGTAGCCACAGTAGTCCAGATCAGTAAGGCCACACTGTTTGGACCAGTTCTGACAACTCTCCTTTTCCGTTCCCTCCCAGAAGAGGGTGGGTTGTTTTACGTCTGAGCGGCACTTTTTTGCACACCATGGGCTAAATGGCCAGGTTTCATGGACCCCGAAGGCTCAGAGAAGGTTGGGGGAGGGGACCCACTGGAACAGCTGTTGGGAGACATATGGCAGCCTCCCATCAAGGCCATCCAGTGTGATCATTAACGCGCACAGGGTATGGCTCTCCCGTACAGGGGCCACGGCTTAATGTCCCATCCGACAGACAGCGACCTTTCCAAGCCCATCGGTGTTCCCTACTGACCGTGGGCAGGGCGGGGAATTTTGCGAAGATAAATCTCAACGCTGACCCAGCTGGGACTCGAACCTGGGAACTATAGATTACGAGCCTGGCGCGCTACCGACTGAGCCACCCCCGCCCATCCCAGAAGAGAATGTCTCTTTTTAAAGGTAGTAACGGTCTGTAGCACGAGAAGGAGGGGGTAAGACTTTAGATGCTAGCAGCGCCGGATTAACCATTAAGCAAAATAAGCATGTGTGTTTAGGGCACCAAGGGAAGGGGGCACCACAGAGTTTTTCCCCCTAGCTATCATGCTGGCATATAAACTGACAGGCTCCTGTCAGACCTCTGTGGCAAGCAGCTGCTTGAGGGGGTATTTATTTTTTATTATCATTCCCTTAACTCTTAACTCTTTCTTTAACTCGACTTTAGTCGAATTTTTTATAATAGTCTTTTATCTGCCGTGTTCGACTTTAATCTGATTGTTAAAAAAACGCTTTCATTGGAGTGGTGAGTGGCTAAAATTTCATCAGTAAGTATCTTCGGCACTTATTGAGTCTTAATTTTAAATGTCTTGTCAGTAATGTAAAATGTCAGTAAAACAGTGGAAGGGCCGGGACACCATTGTCGGGCTGTGCTTAGGGCATCAGTTTGCTTTAATCCGGCCCTGAATGCTAGGCTTGGCCGGTTCTGTGCATGACCACAGGGACAGTGCATAGCTCTCCTCCCAGTGAATATCCAGCTACCATAATATGCATATTATTTAAATGGCAACTAGCTGAATGGAAGCAGTGCAGAACACGGTTCCATTCAGTACAGTACACGGTACCATTCAGTGCAGGACACGGTACCATTCAGCTAGTAATATATGTATTGAATCTACCTCTTTCTTCAAAATTTTGATCAAACAATTTAAGGTGCAGAACTAAACGATTTTGCAGTTCATAATATTAATTAAAAATGTTTTTCCGTTTTTTAATCGAGATGTTTTCTTGAGTCCTTAAAAATATAATTTTCTTTTTCCCAATTGATTACTTATTAGAGGTCCTGCCATCCTCTCAGACCTTCTACTCTGGCATATAAACTGACAGGCTCCTATCAGACCTCTGTGGCAAGCAGCTGCTTGAGGGGGGTATTTATTTTTTATTTATGTATTTATTTTTTTATGTTTTCGTTTAGAAGTAGAGAATTTTTCCTGCAACTCTTTGAGAATATATTTGGTTTTTCATTATATTGGTATTGAATATATTGGTATTGAAAAAAGGCAACTTCTGGTTTGTCAACTCTTGGTTCTTCACTATACTTAGATTGGACAGGTCTGGTCTAGAGATTTGACAATTTCTGATTTGGATTATGATGATGATTTAACCCTTTTGGGAAATGATGTTGATGAGATGAATTCTCTCATTCGAGCTGTTGATGAAACTGGTAGAGTAGATTTGGTGATAAAAAGAAGAAAAACTAAAGTGATGAATTATGATCAGACAGGTTGCGGTTCAGTTAATCTGAATGGTTGCAGTCTTGAGCAAGTGTCTCAGTTGAATTATTTTGTGACCTATGTAACGGATACTGGTGATGTGCGGCATGAGATAGATAAATAGTGACTGCTGCTGGGACTTTTAAGAATCTATGGAAAGTGTGAAGAAATGGGCATATCAGACCCGAATCTAGACGAAAGTAGAAGGAGAGGGGGGGGGGGGGGACGAAACATAATCGAGCTGGAAAAGGGAGGGGAGAGGGCAAAAAACTGGATTTCCAAGGCAGCATAAGTGGCCGAGTGGTTAGCACGCTTGGCTACTAATCTAAGGGACCTGGGTTCGAGCCCCGGATTTAGGCATGGATGTGTGTGTCGTTTTTCTGCTGAGGTCCTGCCATCTTCTCAGATCTCCAACTGTGGCATATAAACTGACAGGCTCCTGTCAGACCTCTGTGGCAAGCAGCTGCTTGAGGGGGTATTTATTATTTTTTTATATTTTATAACATTCTCTCCCCAGTTTTACAGGTCTTTAATAAAAAATTTCTTGAAAAATGCATGAACTATAAATAGGTTTAATAATTTTTAATGAAGGGATGGGATTAAAGCCATGCCTATGCCTTCTAAATTTAGTAATGGCAGTGAAACATGGACCCTTTATAAGCAGGGTAATCAAAGGAAACGATGCCTATTTGGGTGGTTTTTGGGTGGGCAAGAATGCTAGTAATGATAATGGGGTCAAAAAAAGTTGTTAAAGTTTTGCATATTTTATGCATTTTTCAAAACACATTTTAAAGACCTTTAAATCGGAGATGAAAATGTTTTACTGCAATGGCGATATTATTTTTCAAAGATTGACAATTTGGCTTCCCGCAAGCCTTTCCATGAAAAGCAGGACATGGGTAGAAAATGGAAGAAAGGAGAGGTCCAGAGGCGATAAGAGAAAAACATTTAGGGCCCCTCTGTTGTGTAGTTAAGAAAGAGTTATAAATTCACAAAATGATTTGGGAGCCCTAAACCAGTGTCTCGCAAACTGTGTGCCGCGAGAGATTTTCAAATTAACACTAGATATTCCAAAGATTTCATTTTGACTTGACATGTGTTATCGACGTGCTTTAATATCGACGTGCTTTAATAAAAATCTTTTAGATTTTATCAACTGGGATCTTGTAAGTATTTATCAAGCTTTTTCCAAATTTTGGTATTAATTTTTAATTATTTCAAGCCATAGAATGGACAAATATTTAAAACAAACACCGAGTTATGATTAATTATATTTATTATTATATTTATTTTAAATAAAATGCATTTAACGAAACTTCAATTTTCCTCTTTTTACATAACCATCAAAAATTCCTTTTTTAGGTGTGCCGCGGAAAAAAAAATTAGATTCAGTGTGCCGCGGAAAAAAATTAGATTCAGTGTGCCGCAGAGTAAAAAAGTTTGCGAGACACTGCCCTAAACAGACGCTTAATCGCTTCTCCTTAAATCCGCCCCTGGACATGAACCCAAAAACCGGGACGTATTGCCACCTTAGTAACAGGAAACAAGAAGTGAAATCATTAAAAATTAATATTGTGACTTTACTTTTGCAGTTTACGTGCTATCGTGTCATCAGTTCCCATCTTAACACCTGCTGCCTGATTTGGATATTAATATTGACCATTTTCAAACGGCAAACGCAAATGGGCATAAAAAAAACAAAAAAAACATGCTCTGATAACTTCGCCAACAGGGACACGAGAAAGCAAGTTCATTGGATTCATTGTGACATCCCAACACAAGGGCGACATAAAAGTTAAGCAAAAATCCATTCTGATTACGAGATCTAATCATTATCTTATTATTTTTTTTGACGAACGTCACATAACCTTAACCCAACGCTATATAAAGTTACACTGCAAAACTCTGATAATAAATTACCTAATTAAAACAGGCATATAATCTAAAAGATAGCAATCACAAAAAGCAGCAGATTTTAAAGATACTACCACTGTGTTCCATCAGCCAGGGCGTGACGTAAGAATCCGCGAGCAGTTGCTCCTGTTGCCAAAGGCTCTTCTTGCAATGTTTACGAATCAAAACAAATTGGTGCCAGGGATAGCCACAATTATGAATGGCCTTGCAGGTATAATGGCGTCCTTCGGCTAAATAAGAAAACGATCTCTGCTTGAGTTCTTCACCATTTTATTGCCGAATAGCTTAATAACATTGCAAAGTTTTATTTTTAGCTAATTTCCCGCTGATTTTATATCTTGTTTGACCGTCTACATTCAAAGATATTTATTCTAGAAAAGTTCTTGCTCTTGAAATGAAATTGCAGCGTCTAAAAATATCTTGTTACCACGACATATGTATACGTCCGTGTGTTTTAAGTGGGCATTGATAAAAGAAATTACGAATGATTTATTTTTAGAGGTTTTGATTTTCGTTTTTTTTTTTGGTAGGTAATGGCAACAAGGGATAAGATAGATTAGGGGTTCTCAACGTGGGTTACGCGGTGAAATTTTTTAGATTGCGCCGTGAGAGCTCAAAAGTCGCTAGATCGAGTAACAAAGTAAAAATAACCATTGTTATACTATAACTATAGTTTTATCTGTCTATACAAGGGGTACACCAGTTACATACACATTTCCAGGGGGTACGTGAAGCAAAAAAAAGGTTGAGATTCACTGCATTAAAGGTTAGTTTTGAAGGTATCCTACCCCCTGCCGCCTCCCCCAACCCCGTAACCTAGATTCAATACGTTGTAATACGGGAAAACGATTTTATGCAGTGCTGCCAACTCCGAAAGATAAAATCACGCTTAAACTTCAGAAAATGGCAACAATGGATTTGGTAGTGATTTTCGTTTCCTGTAGGAATAGCACGTGAATATTTTTGCTTCTAATAAACCTTCCTTTTGGAATTTCGATTTGAAATTGGCCACTCTAACTTGGATGACAACTAAAAACACTGTCAAATTTTGATTGTTCGAAAATTAAAATATGAGTTTCTTACACCTCATTTTCCAATGAATTATGGCTGCCACAGACATCTTTTATTATTTTAGATCAGTGTCTCGCAAACTGTGTGCCGCGAGAGATTTTCAAATGACACTAGATATTCTAAAGATTTCATTTTGACTTGACTTGTGTTATCGACATGCTTTAATATCGACGTGCTATCGACGTGCTATCGACGTGCTTTAATAAAAATCTTTCAGATTTTATCAACTGGGATCTTGTAAGTATTTATCAAGCTTTTTCCAAAATTTGGTATTAATTTTTTATTATTTCAAGCCATAGAATGGACAAATATTTGAAACAAACACCGAGTTATGATTAATTATATGTATTATTATATTTATTTTAAATGAAATGCATTTAACGAAACTTCAATTTTTCTTTTTTTACATAACCATCAAAAATTCTTTTTTAGGTGTGCCGCGGGAAAAAAATTAGATTCAGTGTGCTGCAGAGTAAAAAAGTTTACGAGATACTGTTTTGATTTAAGTAATCATTTCACTTATTTATAGCTTTGTGCTAATTATATAGTTTGAAACTTATTATTATATGAGTAATAGTCACTTGGAAAAACTTTTGTGCGAAATGTGACTCTTTTCAACATTTAATGAGATATGTGGCATTAAGGATAATCAGTTGCAAATAAAAGTGTACTGTTTATGTTATTAAGTTTGTTTACGCAAATAGAAGATATTAACAACTTTTTCATTGCACAATTTAAATCTCGAAATTCTGTTCTATATTTCGTCGTTCAGGTTTTAGAGCAATACGCACAATGCTAGTGCATTTGATTTTTTTTTAGCTAGCCTATTTCTTCATGCATTTTCCTGATTCTACAGATTTTGTGAGTTTAGAAAAATTTATATTTGGCATCTCGGTGATCAGCTATTCATACATGTCAAATAATTGTGTCAAAATTTAGGGGGTAGATACATAAAATACGTTGAGATTTGGAGTGGGTTGGGTTGTTTTACCTCTGAACGGCACTTTTTTGCACACAATGGGCTAAATGGCCAGGTCACATGGACCCCGAAGGCTCAGAGAAGGTTGGAGGAGGGGACCCACTGGAACAGCTGTTGGGAGAAAGATGGTAGCCTCCCGTCAAGGCCATCCAGCGTGTTCTTTAACGTGCACAGGTTATGGCTCTCCCACACACGGGGCCACGGCTTAACGTCCCATCCGACGGACGGCGGCCTTTCCAAGCCCATCGGTGTCCCCTACTGACCGTGGGCATGGCGGGAAATCTTGCGGAGATAAATCTCAACACTGACCCAGCTGGGACTCGAACCTGGTAACTACAGATTACGAGCCTGGCGCGCGACCGACTGAGCCACCCTCGCCCCTAAGAGATTTGGAGTGCTAGTATATAATTCATACCAAAATTTGGCACATCAGTGTGTGGTTTGTAATGAAATATTGCTGTTATTGGGTTGTTTTACGTCGGAGGACACTTTTTTGCACACAATGGGCCAAATGGCCAGGTCACAAAAACTCAAAGAAGGTTGAGGGAACGGTAGCCACTGACAGTTATTAGGAGACAGATGGTAGCCTCTCGTCAAGGCCATATCCAGGATGTAGGCCACAGGGCATGGCTCTCCAGCAAACAGGGCCACAACTTAACGTCACATCAGACGGACGACAGTATTCCCCCCTAAAAATTAGTGGGGACTATAATTATAATTCAAAATCAAATATTTTTTCATTTGTATAATCTTTGTCAAAATTTGACCCATCAGATAATAGTTCTTGCCAAAATTTAGCGGACTTCATATCCAAATTTGGCTAATGGTAATTTGTGTCCAATTCCACAGAACTCTATGATTTGTGATAAATTTAACCGTTTAGTATAAGAGTTCTCAACGTGGGGTATGCAGTAAAAATTTTTGGGGTACGCCGTGACAGCTCAAAAGTCGCTAGATCTACTACTAACCAAGTCAGTGTTTTTTTCCCATTGTTATACTATAACTATAGTTTTATCTATGTGTATAAGGGGTACGCCAGTTACAAACACATTTCCAGGAGGTACGTGAAGCATAAAAGGTTGAGAATCACTGAGATAGATTAAAAATATGTTGGTCCATTATTTGGTGTTTTATGGCACACTAGCAAATAAAGATATAATATGCATAAGACGTATTTCTGTGAAATAATAAAATTGTAATGCATTATTATATTAGTACCTGAACTGCACCCGGTGCTGCCCAGGTTTCACTTTTAATATGTATATTCTGATTTCCATTCCTTTTTTTCCATTTGTTCACTATAGGTTAGTGAGTTGGGTTGTTTTACCTCTGAGCGGCACTTTTTTGCACACCATTGGCTAAATGGCCAAGTCACATGGACCCAGAAGGCTCAGAGAAGGTTGGGGGAGGGGACCCACTGGAACAGCTGTTGGGAGACAGATGGTAGCCTCCCGTCAAGGCCATCCATCGTGTTCTTTAACGTGCACAGGGTATGGCTCTCCCGCACACGGACCCACGGCTTAACGTCCCATCGACGGACGGCGGCCTTTCCAAGCCCATCGGTGTCCCCTACTGACCGTGGGCAGGGCGGGGAATTTTGCGGAGATAAATGTCAACGCTGACCCATCTGGGACTCGAACCTGGGAACTACAGATTACGAGCCTGGCGCGCTACAGACTGAGCCACCCCCGCCCCATAAGTTAGTGATATATAATATATAAATAGTAATAAAGACAATAAATGGCCCGACCATTTATTACAGATTGAAGACGAAGAATTGATGTTGCTCAGATCGTTGCTGACGTCAGTGAGCCCTTTCAGAGCCCGTGGCTTCGTTTCTACGAAAACTCTTAAGATTTTGTTTTACGTTTCGACAGATTTTGGCCCCATGTGGTTCCCGAGATACTTGATCGAATAGTCCCAAATTTTGTATATAGATTCCTCTTCTGTGATCCCATGTTGGCTTAAAAAAAATGGGATCAAATTAAATGTTTACCAAATTAAACTCTGAACCCCTAGCACTGTACTCAAAAAAAAAAAATAATAATAATAATAATATTCTCCGCCCTGCCCACGGTCAGTAGGGGACACCGATGGGCTTGGAAAGGCCGCCGTCCGTCAGATGGGACGTTAAGCCGTGGCCCCGTGTGCGGGAGAGACATACCCTGTGCACGTTAAAGAACACGCTGGATGGCCTTGACGGGAGGCTACCATCTGTCTCCCAACAGCTGTTCCAGTGGGTCCCCTCCCCCAACCTTCTCTGAGCCTTCTGGGTCCATGTGACCTGGCCATTTAGCCCATGGTGTGCAAAAAAGTGCCGCTCAGAGGTAAAACAACCCAACAACCCAACCCAAAAAAAAAATAATGAATATCAAAAATAGTTGTTAGATACCACATAATGATAGATCGAAAAACGAAATTTGCGTCACTAAAATAACAACGGTTTCTATTGTTTTAGTAATGCCTGTATTTTAAATACTATGGTTTTACCGAATTTAGTAAATGTTCACCAAATGTATAACACTAAATTTACTACACTGAAATGGATTTGACAAGTAGTAAAGTGGAATACTAGTGTCCTGACTTCAATAGGACAACTTCCAATAGACAACACTTTACTGATTCGTTCACACTTGGTTTCAAAAAATTTTGGGCGTTTTTTGTAATGCGAACGACAGATTCATTAGATACGAAGATAATATAATAAATACCCCCTCAAACAGCTGCTTGCCACAGAGGTCTGACTGGAGCCTGTCAGTTTATATCCCAAAGTAGAAGGTCTGTGAGGATGGCAGGACCTCAGCAGAAAAACGACACATACATCCATGCCTTACCCGGGACTCGAACCCAGGTCCCTTAGATCAGTAGCCAAGCGCGCTAACCACTCGGCCATGGAGTAGAAGTAAAAGTACAGAGACTGCATACAAAGATTCATACTCAAGAAATTTGATTTAAAATTAGATATCGTCTAAAATTTGGTGAATATTTAGTATTTTTGAGAGACAAAAACATTTTTTTACTGTCAAATAATTTAAGAAAATGAGAAGTCAATATCTGGTTATCACTTTAGGATTATCATATGGTCTAAAATTTGGTGAACGTTTACTCTTTTTGGGAAACGAAAGTATTTTTTTGTATGCATATTTTCATTAAATTTGGTAAGCAGTTAAAACACAAGCCAAAAAAAATCAGCTCCTTACCTGCAACAGGACGCTTTAAAGTAATAATGCCTTTCGAACAAAGGCGGGGATGGCTCAGTCGGTAGCACGCCCAGGCTCGTAATCTGTAGTTCCCAGGTTCGAGTCCCAGCTCGGTCAGCGTTGAGATTTATCTCCGCAAAATTCCCCGCCCTGCCCACGGTCACTAGGGGACACCGATGGGCTTGGAAAGGCCGCCGTCCGTCGGATGGGACGTTAAGCCGTGCCCCCGTGTGTGGGAGAACCATACCCTGTGCACGTTAAAGAACACGCTGGATGGCCTTGACGGGAGGCTACCATCTCTCTCCCAACAGCTGTTCCAGTGGGTCCCCTCCCCCAACCTTCTCTGAGCCTTCGGGGTCCATGTGACCTGGCCATTTAGCCCATGGTGTGCAAAAAAAGTGCCGCTCAGAGGTAAAACAACCCAACACAAACCCTTTCGAACAATGGCAAAAGATTTACGTGTTGTTATGACTCTTATGCTCACAGTTAGGGAGCAGAAAATGGCAACAGTGTATTTGTCAGCGATTACCGTTTCCCATAATAGGAATCATCCACTTGATATTTTCACTTCTAGCAAAACCCCCTTTTGGAATTTTGACTTGAATTTCGGCGCTGCAACTCTAACGACAACCAGAAACACTCTGCGAAATTTTCAAGCGTCTACCACGATTTTCGGATGAAGTTATGGCTGCCACAGACAAACATCTTTTATTATAATTTATTTGTTTTATGAGCAGCAAGTTCTTTTGAAATGAGGCGCGAGTTGAATGGGTTGGGTTGTTTTACCTCTGAGCGGCACTTTTTTGCACACCATGGGCTAAATGGCCAGGTCACAAGGACCTCGAAGGCTCAGAGAAGGTTGGGGGAGGGAACCCACTGGAATAGCTGTTGGGAGACAGATGGTAGCCTCCCGTCAAGGCCATCCATCGTGTTCTTTAACGTTGGGTTGTTTTACCTCTGAACGGCACTTTTTTGCACACCATGGGCTAAATGGCCAGGTCACATGAACCCCGAAGGCTCAGAGAAGGTTGGGGGAGGGGACCCACTGGAACAGCTGTTGGGGAGACAGATGGTAGCCTCCCGTCAAGACCATCCAGCGTGTTCTTTAAGTGCACAGGGTATGTCTCTCCCGCACACGGGGCCACGGCTTAACGTCCCATCCGACGGACGGCGGCCTTTCCAAGCCCATCGGTGTCCCCTACTGACCGTGGGCAGGGCGGGGAATTTTGCGGAGAAAAATCTCAACGCTGATCCAGCTGGGACTCGAACCTGGGAACTACAGATTACGGGCCTGGCGCGCGACCGACTGAGCCACCCCCGCCCCCGAGTTGAGCGGAACTGCTCTTGACCATTTGATGCCTCAATCTCGTCTTGTTATTAAAAGCACCGTGTTTTTGGTAAAAAGTAAATACTTAAAAGTTAACAGTATTATTGTTCCCCGGAACCAGGCCCGATCTAGAAAAAAAAGAAGGGGAGAGCATAGTGGCGCTGGAGTTCCATTTCAATATAACATTTTCAGCTCCATTTACAGGTCTTTAAAAATTTGCTAAAAAAACCTAGTAATATTTTCTAATGCCCCCTTCTCACCAAGAAAAAGAAATATTTACAATTCCCCCCCCCCTTTTCGCCAAGTAATATTTTCCAACTAACCTTTTCATCAAGTAATATTTTCCAACTAACCTTTTCATCAAGTAATATTTTGCTATGCCCCTTTTGACCAAATAATATTTTCCAACCCATCCTTTTCACCAAATAATATTTTCTAAAATCCCTTTTTTTACACCAAATAATGCTTTCCAATACCCTCTTTTCAACGAGTAATATTCTTCAACGCCTCCTTTTCGCCATGTAATATTTTCCAATACCCTCTTTTCACCAACAATTATTTTCCAACGCCCCATTTCATGTAAACCTATAATTATTTTTCCTGTATAAAACTTTTGAAAACGAGATAGCTGTGGCATCCCTATTCGGGACCACTGATTTAAATGAACTCTGACACATAAAATTTTGTAACGCAAGAAGAAATGTTTACCACAAGAGGAAATTTTCCTGAGATATTCTCACGACTATTAAAAAGTTTCAAGTCTTTTTTTACGATATTTAAATGAACGACTACGAGAAAATCGATGCCAGATTTGAAGACCAATGACCTTAGTGTTCGAAAACGAAACGAATTTCATCATTCTGACTTATAATTAGATTCAGAGACAATTAGATCAGACAGAGATAATTAGATTCTCGAAACACAGTCCCGAAATTTACTAGTCATAGAAACGTGAAATTTTGTTGGGTTGTTTTACCTTGGGGTCACAAGAACCCCAAAGGGTCAGAGAAAGTTGGGGGAGGAGACCTACTGGAACAGCTGTTGGAAGACAGATGGTAGCCTTTCGTCAAGGCCATCCAGTGTGTTCTTTAACATGCACAGGGTATGGCTCTCCCGCACACGGGGCCACTGCTTAACGTCCCATCCGACCGACGGTGGCCTTTCCAAGCCAATCGGTGTCCCCTACTTACTGTGGGCAGGGCGGGAAGTTTTGCGGATATGTCTCAAAGCTGACTCAGCTGGGACTTGAACCTGGGAACTGCATATTACGAGTCTGGCGCGCTACTGACTGAGCCACCCCCGCCCCATGAAATTTGGTAGTGAAGCGTTTTTAAGTATGTGGAACAAACTCACGAAATTTCGTTACCATAGCCATGGTCAATTTGTAAATAGCGTTTTTCTTTCTTGCATTCATTTTGACCCATTTCAATTCTAAGTTTAGAACTACGTGTCTTGTGGTTACACATCAGTTATTCGGTAGTCTCACCTCAGAACTAATAAGTTGTTAACATCCCAAATACAACTATTCGTCCTGTACTTCTGGAATTGCTACTAAAACACTGGAACAATAGATAACAAAAAAATCGTTCGTTTTTAAATTTAGACTTGGAATGAACAACATTAGCCTATATTTTCATTAGCTAAAACGTTAACTGCTGGAAGTATCTTAGATCTATTTTTTAAATACGACAATTATTTTTTTACACCAATACTCCTTATCGATAATCCCCTTACACAAGGTGCGGTCTGGCAGCTTACAGGGCCAGAAATTAGAAAAACAGAAATCCGTAACCGTATTTGTCGGCCTTCCTATTTGTAATGCATATCGGATGAGGTTAGTTAAAAATAAACGTATGATAATGCAATATTACAGAATCAATAAATAGGAAATACACGAACATCACAGATTGCATCTCTCTCCATCTGTTTATATCTATCGTAATGCGCAAAGCAACCGGTTTCCTACCTTCCCGTATTACAGAATCAGACAGGATGTGATGTCATTATGACGCTAGGTAACGTCGTCCACTCAAAACGCCAGGCGCTGTGGCCTTCTGCGAAGCGAATCTATGGTATAAGCAGATGTTGTTTGTTGTTGATACGTCAGTCCGTGCAAATATCAGTTACTAAATTAAAGCGAGCGATCTGTGTTTCGGTGTTTGTTGTATCTTGTTTGTGAGTCGCAGTGACAGCTAGCTGAAAGTGTTTCGGTTTCTTTTCTTGCCTCTCAGGAAAATATTGGATTGTGGTGTTTGTATATTTTCTCCCAACAACGGAGTACAAAAGTGTTGGAAACTGCTGAACTTATCAGGTAAGTTATTTATGTATAAAAATAAATAAATAAATACCCCCTCAAGCAGCTGCTTGCCACAGAGGTCTGACAGGAGCCTGTCAGTTTATATGCCACAGTAGAAGGTCTGAGAGGATGGCAAGACCTCAGCAGAAAAACGACACATACATCCATGCCTTACCCGGGACTCGAACCCAGGTCCCTTAGATCAGTAGCCAAGCGCGCTAACCACTCGGCCATTTTATCGAGTTCGCAAATAAATTCAATTTTATAAAATGGTTTTTAAAATCTTTTTAAACATTTATAGTATACGTTAAGCCGTCCCGTGGCCAAGTGGTTAGCACGCTTGGCTACTGATCTAAGGGACCTGGGTTCGAGCCCCGGATTTAGGCTATGGATGTGTGTGTCGTTTTTCTGCTGAGGTCCTGCCATCCTCTCAGATCTCCTACTGTGGCATATAAACTGACAGGCTCCTGTCAGACCTCTGTGGCAAGCAGCTGCTTGAGGGGGTATTTATTTATTTTTTATATAGTAGGTCCTGCCATCCTCACAGACTTTCTGCTGTGGCATATAAACTGACAGGCTCCTGTCAGACCTCTGTGGCAAGCAGCTGCTTGAGGGGGTATTTATTTATTTATTTTTTTTATACGTTGTAGTGTTTAAACGATGTAGTTTTAATCCTTTTCTGTCCTTAATTAGTTTGTTTAGCTAATAATGTTTGGAACATAATATTATTGTTATTTGGATCCATATAAATTTCTTTTGGGGAAAAAATAATAAAAATAATGAAAATAAAAAAAAAGTAATAAATAATACACCACAGATTAAAAGAAAGCCTTTAGCAGGCCTGGACAAACTATGACCCACGAGCTACTGATGAAAAATTGATTAAATTTGTAAAAGAGAAAAAGAACATATAGATTATAAGAAATCCAACTTCAGCGAAGCAAATTCTCATTCAAATATTTAATTTTAATAAAATTATATTGTTTATGTTTCACTTTAGTTGTTTTTTTTTATATTGATTGCGTAATTCTTTGTGGGCCTCGCCTTCGATTTCCGTTTCCTATGCGATCCTGCAGCGAAAACGTTTTGCTCTGGTCTGGCCTATAGTAATTTTTAACATATTGGAGGACAATTTTCGAAAAAGTATATTATATACAATTTTATACGAATTAAAAATAGTTTTACAATTAGTGTTTCCATATGGGGGCCGAAAAAGTTAAAATTTTATTTCCGATGAATTATATTTTGCGTGATTCCTTAGTACAGTGGTTCTCAACCTTTTTATGCTTCACGTACCCCCTGGAAATGCGTATGTAACTGGCGTACCCCTTGTATAGATAGATAAAACTATAATTATATTATAACAATGGGAATAAAATAAAACATATATATCAGTGGTTTTCAACCTTTTATGCTTCACGTACCCCCTGGAAATGTGTATGTAACGGGCATACCCCTTGTATAGATAGATAATACTATATTTATAGTATAACAATGGGAATAAAATAAAACATATATCACGTACCCCCTGGAAATGTGTATGTAACTGGCGTACCCCTTGTATAGATAGATAATACTATATTTATAGTATAATAATGGGAATAAAATAAAACATATATATCAGTGGTTCTCAACCTTTTATGCTTCACGTACCCCCTGGAAATGTGTATGTAACTGGCGTACCCCTTTATAGATAGATAAAACTATAGTTATAGTATAACAATGGGAATAAAATAAAACATATATATCAGTGGTTCTCAACCTATTATGCTTCACGTACCCCCTGGAAATATGTATGTAACTGGCGTACCCCTTGTATAGATAGATAAAACTGTAGTTATAGTATAACAATGGGAATAAAATAAAACATATATATCAGTGGTTCTCAACCTTTTATGCTTCACGTACCCCCTGGAAATGTGTAACTGGCGTACCCCTTGTATAGATAGATAAAACTATAGTTATAGTATAACAATGGGAATAAAATAAAACATATATATATATACGCACATTAAATTTTGTATTCATAAATTACATATATCGATAAACACAAAAAATGACATGAACAATTTAACTAATCATAAAATTATAAAAATTTTACTGGGTAATCGACTTTTGAGCTCTCTTGGGGTACCCCAAAAATAATTTACCGCATTCCCCATGTTGAGAACCCCTATCCTAATTTCATCAAAGCAGTCTCAAGAGTCTTCAAAAATGAGATGCTTTTTATATTATGAAAGAGTAGGGCTGAATTCGCAGCTAAAAAAACGCTAAAATATTTTTATATCAGTATCACGTGATGTTAAAGTTCTAAATTAATTTATGTAAATCCTCAATTTCAACGGTATTCGTTCAATATTTAAAGACGTTATGAATGCTACAATACTTAATAATTCCTTTCTCTCTAGTCTGTAGAAATGTTCTTCAAAATTATCAAAAATATAAATAATAAGTATGATCAATACACGAAACGTTTGATGAACAGTGTTTTAACTTATTGGTATTCTAATATGTTTTGAGATAAACTTTTCTTTTGTTTAACAAATTTGCTGCTAAATATTTTAACTTTCAGATTTAAATTAGTGATTTTCAGTTTTTTGTATTTAATAAGAAACGCTTTAGTTGTACAGGCAAACCTCGTTCATCGCTGATTCGATTTAGAGCCCTTTTTTTTTTAAAGGAATGCAATTTATTTCATTTTCTTCCTATGAGATCACCAATGTCTTCTTAGTGTAGTTGATAAAATATCTGTTGGCCGAGTGGTTAGTGCGCATGACTACTCATCTAAGGGACCCAGGTCCGAGCCCTGGGTAAGGCATGGATGTATGTGTCGTTTATTCTGCTCAGGTCCTTGCCATCCTCTGAGACCTTCTACTATGGCATATAAACTGACAGGCTCCTGACAGACCTCTGTGGCAAGCAGCTGCTTGAGGAGCTATTTATTTTATTAATGTTATTTAAAACAAAAAATCACCATACTACTTAAACACAACACAAATAAATTTTATGAAGATATAAATAAAAATAAACCCTTCGTGTCACGTGACACGAAAGTTGCCAGATCACTAATTTCTAAAAAATCGTTGCCAGATATTTTTTCTGAATTCTGTAATCAACCATAGTGTTCGGATACTTTTTTGAGCGACTGTACGCCCCTGATTATGTCAATGTATTATTTTCTCCTATAGATAAGCTGCCATCTTTGATAACACCTGTTAATAAATTTATTTCTATTTATTTAAATAAATGATTTAAAAACATTTCCAAGGAGCCATGCCCAATATCTAAAAAAAGGATGGGAACCTCCATATATTTTTCTATTTAAAGTAAGAAAAATACTCTGTAGCAAGCAGTTCCTGAGGGGGTATTTATTTATTTTAAGAGATACACTGTTCATTAAAAATTTAATATATATTTATCTTTCAAAGCCTATTTTTCTCATTTACACCAGCATTTAAATATAATAATTCAGTTTCGTTAAAAAAAAACAACCTCCTCAAGCAACTGCTTGCCACAGAGGTCTGACAAGAGCCTGTCCGTTTAATACGCCACGGTAGGTCTATGAGGAAGGCGAGACCTCAGCAGAATGACAAAACAAAATCATTGCCTTACCCGAGGCCAGGTCCCTTTGATCACTAGTAAAGGCTCTAAGCACTGGGCCACTGGTCTCATTACATAACAAGAAACAGATTGTCACAGACCATCTACGCCTAAAATGATACTTCACCGACAAAGTAAAAGAACGATGTATGTATTATTTACAACCGTTGCCAATTCAGAAGAGGAAATAATGCGAAATAGGTTTTCGCAGTATATTTTTAGGTTTCGCAGAAGAGGAAATAATACGAAATAGGTTTTCGCAGTATGGTTTAGATTTTTGGAATAATGCGAAATAGGTTTTCGTTTTTGGTTTGGGCAATACTTCAGTGATTATTTAACCACAGTAATGACCAAGTAATAACTTTGTTACCTTGGTTAAATGATCATTGCTAAAGCAACATTCGAACAATTTCCTTAAGCTTAGCCGGATTGTTTCCCCAACTAAAGAGTAAAATGTAGCAAATGATCAGTCAGATTGATGATTGAGCTGTAATTGAGAAGAAACATCAATGAGGATAAGGAAACGTTTCTCGAACAGTCGTTTGGCTCACCAGTTTCTGCTGTTGCAATAATTTTTCGCATTTAATTTTTCAGACGGACTAGGGAGCAAGCATTACGATCGCGAAAAATAAATGATTTTGGTTTAGGTGTTAGTGCAGGTGATCTCCTAAAAAGTGGTTTTCATAATGTGCTCTATCTGTACAGTCTATCGCAGTGGTTCTCAACCTTTTATGCTTCACGTACCCCCTGGAAAGGTAGCCCGCCAGGATCGTAATCTGCAGTTCCCAGGTTCGAGTCCCAGCTGAGTCAGCGTTGAGACATATCCGCAAAACTTCCCGCCCTGCCCACAGTCAGTAGGGGACACCGATGGGCTTCGCAAAGGCCACCGTTCGTCGGATGGGACGTTCAGCCGTGGTCCGTGTGCGGAAGAGTCATACCCTGTGCAAGTTAAAAAACACACTGGATGGCCTTGACGGGAGGCTACCATCTGTCTTCCAACAGCTGTTCCAGTGGGTTCCCTCCCCCAACCTTCTCTGAGCCTTCGGGGTCCTTGTGACCTGGCCATTTAGCCCATGGTGTGCAAAAAAGTGACGCTCAGAGATAAAACAACCTAACTCAACCCCTGGAAATGTGTATGTAACTGGCGTACCCCTTGTATAGATAGATAAAACTATAGTTATAGTATAACAATGGGAATAAAATAAAACATATATATCAGTGTTTCTCAATCTTTTATGCTTCACGTACCCCCTGGAAATGTGTATGTAACTGGCGTACCCCTTGCATAGATATATAAAACTATAGTTGTAGCATAACAATGGGAATAAAATAAAACTTATATATAAACACATTAAATTTTGTATTCTTAAATTACATAAATCGATAAACACAAAAAATTACATTTTTTACACAGCAGTGTTGCCAACTTAGCGACTTTTGAACTCTCACGGAGTACCCCAAAAAATTTTACCGCGTACCCCACGTTGAGAAACTCTGGTCTAGAGATAAGTTAAGGGCTGTCATATTTTAATTTGAAATTTCGCGTGAAATTGTGAAAAAAAGTATAATAATTGATCTTTATTATGATTTCAATCTTTTACAGTGGAGGGTTAAGGTATCTGAAGGGCTCCAAGCGAAAAAAAGGCTGTTTATGTGGGAGGTAGGGTCAGGGACGTACGCAGAGAGGGGGGGGGGGGGGTTCCGGACATCCCCCCTCCCGAAATCCTGTCGTCTTATACTAAATCTCAAACTTGTCTATCTGTTTCAAAATCCAAAACAGTTGTCTCTGTATAATTTTATTCTAGCCCCAGTGGTTAGCACGCTTGGCTACTGATCTAAGGGACCTGGGTTCGAGCCCCGGGTAAGGTATGGATGTATGTGTCGTTTTTCTGCTGAAGTCCTGCCATCTTCTCAGGCCTTCTACTTTGGCATATAAACTGACAGGCCTCTGTGGCAAGCAGCTGCTTGAGGGGGTATTTTTTTTATTTTATGTCTGATACTAAAAATAAATTTAAAATAACAACTATAAAATCTCATTCCATATAGAATATCATTTTAACCTTTCCTGTCCTGTGGAATATTTTAATAATTGGGAACCCTTCTCAAGTCTCATTGCCCCGCCCTGCCCACGGTCAGTAGGGGACACCGATGGCTTGGAAAGGGCGCCGTCCGTCGGATGGGACGTTAAGCCGTGGCCTCGTGTGCGGGAGAGCCATACCCTGTGCACGTTAAAGAACACGCTGGATGGCCTTGACGGGAGGCTACCATCTGTCTCCCAACATCTGTTCCAGTGGGTCCCCTCCCCCAACCTTCTCTGAGCCTTCGGGGTCCATGTGACCTGGCCATTTAGCACATGGTGTGCAAAAAAGTGCCGCTCAGAGGTAAAACAACCCAACTCAAGTCTCATTGTAAGACTTACCCCCCTCCCAACAAACTAAAAGCTGAATTCTGGGACCCTCTCCAAAATTGAATCCCCCCCTCCCCCCGAAACTAAATCCTGGTTACCTGTTTGGTGCACAGTATCATACATTTCCAGCCAGCGTTGAAAAATTTACTCGAATGAAAAAAGGGTATTTTTTCGATTATCTCCGGTGACATTTTCTGGAGACTTTTTTTTTGGAAAAAATGGCAGTTTTGGATGGAGTCTGGAAGGTTAATGTGTAATTTAGGGGTGGGTTATTTGAGCTATGTTTTTTGTTGTTGTTGTTGTTGTTGTTGTTCTCTCTGATGAGATTATTTAGTTTCGGGGACTTTTTTATAATTCGATCGGCAGTACACTTTCCGATTTTCATGTTTTTCGGTTTGTGTTGTCTGCGAGGACATTTAGTTTTGGTTTTTTTTTTATAATTTGGTCGGGAGTGTACTATTTCCGATTTCATGCTTTTTGGTATGTGTTGTCTCCAATGAGATTATTTAGTTTTGGGGTTTTTTTATAATGCCGATGCATTGTCGATGATGTTCTTGTTTTACTTTGGTGTTTATATTTCGTCGCCAAGAAAATGTGACCGGAATTAACCGAAAAGTACCAAAAAAAGTAACCTTCCCGGTTTCTATAAACCGCAACTGCAGGGCGTCTTTGGTATTACACTTCCGCCAGAACTAAAAATAAGCAGTTGTTAAACAAAATCCTGTTTTTCAACTTTTCCGAAAGTTTGTCGTGTTTTGATGCTCCTAAAAGAAGAGGCGAATTCCTTCAGGCGCGTATTTACCACGAGCAGGTGATTACGCCCAACGGGCTCTGGCATTCAGCGGGTGGGGTGGGGGGGAAAATTTCTTTTCATTCATGGCGTAACGTTTCCTGTTACTTTCACTGCTCGCGCTGTGCACTCATGTGGTTGAGGATTATTTTTTTTGGAACGAATAGTCCAAGAATTTAATTCTGAATGAACAGGCCTTTTTTAAGCGAAAGAATGGCCACAAATCCAGCTCAACAGTCCCATAAATCAATGCGCCAAAATGAATTTTGTTTAAAAAATGCTTGCATAGGCACCGGTAATTTACTTATATACGCTGGTTTCCATAAATTCCTAAGACTGCATTGTATTACCAAGTGGGGGCTGCTTTCCATAAATTAAGGAATAATCTTAGATTATGTCAATCGAAAACTAACATCAAAGCTATAGCTTAATTTCTTTGTTTTGAAAAATGTGATAGCAGATCTCAATTAAATATATCAATATCTTGATTTTCGACAATATTGTTTCACTTGAATTGATTCATTTTGAGTTACGGAAGTTTGAATATTGAACAACAGCAATGCCAGTTTTAAGAAACTTATACAAAAGAAATTTATACAAAACTGATGAATACTGAAAGATTTCTTTACACAAACTTCTAAAATAGACACTTATTTTATTAAACTCTTTGATTCAATACTTATTACTAAGTCATAATTAACTTCTGAAGTCAATTTTTGTGACTAGCATTGTTTTTGTTAAATATTTAAACTTCCATAACGTATTAAATACTAAACGTTGAAAATCAGTATTTTGATATAATATACATATATCTCAGAAGTTATAGAGCTTCGATATTATATTATAGAACTTCTGAAGTCAATTTTTGTGACTGGATTGTTTTTGTTAAATATTCAAACTTCCATAACGCATTAAATACTGAATTGTTGAAAATCGGTATTTTGATATAATATACATATATGTCACAAGTTATAGTTATTTTTTTTTATCTATAAAAAGGGACATTTTTGCGGCGGTTAAACCGCTATTCACTGGGCGGGAAAGGACCTAATGGACTGTTTCCTTTGTTCTCTGGCTTTCTGGGACTTGCGGGGTCTCTCTCTTACAGTTCTGTACCCTCCGGTCACTCTAGTTTACTACAATGCAAATGGCGCCTGTATTTTGAGCTCCATGGGGTATTTTTGGGAGCGTTTCGTTTGTGGTTTCTTTCTGAGCGTTTTTTATGGCGTTTTTTGCATAGACCACTCAACAACTGAAACTGCTTCACCTGAAAAACTCTCAACCTCTGTTTTTCCTTAAACCACTCGTGCAATGTGGACCTACTAATGAAATCGCTGTCTCCACAGAGATGAACACACCCTGTCGACACGGTCTGTCCCTGGACAACTATTACACCTTCCGTCCTTTCCTCTTACCTTTAAAGAGATTCTGTTGCTGCCCTGACAGCATTGCTTGTAGATAGCGAGTTAGATTTTCCTTCAGGGAAATTGCTACAAAGAGTAAATATTTAACAAAATAATAAATAAATTTTTGCTCCATAATCTTCTTTTCGGTCAAGGACAACAAGCTGAATATTCCTCCCAAGCACTTGCTGAACGTATTTACAGACACTTTCATGGCCTGTAACAAACACAGGGTTATTCATAAATACCTCAATACTTTCGAAATTTTTGATTGGATTTGAAACCTTTATGATTGGATTTTTTGACTCTTATGATTGGTATTTTTGAATTCACCCAACCAAAAAATTTGATTGGAATATTGAGAAAGCCGGCAATCGGACCTCTCAGTAAGCGTAAGGTATCTACTACTACTACTAAAAAAAAAAATAAATAAATACCCCCTCAAGCAGCTGCTTGCCACAGAGGTCTGACAGGAGCCTGTCAGTTTAAATGCCATAGTAGAAGGTCTGAGAGGATGGCAGGACCTCAGCAGAAAAACGACACTTACATCCATGCCTTACCCGGGGCTCAAACCCAGGTCCCTTAGATCAGCAGCCAAGCGCGCTAACCACTCGGCCACGGGACGGCTCTACTACCCAACCAAAAAAAAGAGGAAATAATGTAATGAAAACGGATATAGGGATGTGTTGTTTTATCTCTGAGCGGCACTTTTTTTGCACACATGGGCTGAATGACCAGGTCACAAGGACCCCGAGGACTCAGAATGACCCTGTCAGATGACCTTCTTCAGGTCCTTCTGACAGTTCCCCTATAAAATCTCATTCTTTCTGCATCTAACTCTTTTTACAGATCCTCTTTCCATCATTACCTGACACATTTCAACTAAAATATTGATTGTCGCAACGAAAATCTCCCAAAAGATTCCAAAAATGAACTATATTTGTAGTTCTATGTGTTCTGTTCATTTATTGGCTGTTTTGTAATTTGAATCTAAGTATTTGAGTGGAGAAATTCGATTCTCCTGAAATCGTATGTCATCAACAACCAATTACATTTTGCGATCAGCATGAGATAGCCAATGTTGCCATATTCAACTGACATAATTCCATCAAAAGACAGTAAAATTTAACGCAGTTATGTAATCTCCGCAAATTTATTATATCCTTAGAGCTTTCTGAAATTTTAGAAATAGCTCTCCGAGCCCTAGAGGTCTACGGACCACAAATTGGGAACCACTGGTTTAGAAACCTGACTTTCTAACGGACTCATTAGCGCTTGAATTAATATAGAAACTTTATTACGCCACTTATCCTCGGACCAACACTGCTCGACACTAAAATTGCCCCTTCCACCAATAGTGATTGGATTTTCAAAAAAAAAAAATTTATCAAGTGAGTGCAGGGAAATGATATACGCAAATGATATATATATATGTATGTTTTTGTATATCATTTATTTATTCAGACAAATTCAGATAAATCATTCCTATTTACAGATGTCCCGCAAAGCTAACAGCTTATCTGCAGGAGAGAATATACATTGACACAATACATTATACCTTCTTCATGTCCTAATCTGTTAATCTTAATATATTTATATCATGTTGCACTATCTTATTATTTCAGTTGAAAATTTCGACATTAAATAATATGCTCTCTTTACTAAAAATTTTTTGGCTTTTTTTTCATTTAGAATATTTCAAAATAACATTGGGATTTTTATGTTTACATTCAGCACCACATAATTTGTTAGTAGGTGTTAGTATTATCTATTTTTTAATAAAAATCTGTTTAATTCGTGTTTTAATTATCTGAAAGAATTTACGGCTAAGTTTTCTTGGTAAGAGATGAAAATGTATGGAATTTTGTAGCCGCTTTGTGGCAGCACCGCTCCAGGTATTTTGCCGCCTGAAGCACACCAAATTTAACACACTTTGACTTTTAGAACACCCATTGAAGACGCTACTTGCTAGAATTCCTTCCTATAGGTTTATCTCAATTGTTGGGAGAGGGGGGGGGCTTCCTTCTGGATAGTGAGTACCGATCAAAGAGAAAGGGCAGTTCACTGGTCGTCTCCAAATAATATATCTGAAATTAACATAAAATATATTTTTTCTACTTCTTAGAGGTTAAATACAAAACAAAATAATGATATATAGTGGACTCCCGTATAACGCCCTCCCCTATAACGTGAATTCGTATAACGCGACGAAAAAATTGTGACTAGTACTCATACAGCGCGATAAACAATCCCGTATTACACGTAAGATAAATTTAACATTTTGACATAGGTTTTGATTTTTTGTTTAGAAAAGCAAATGTATAGACTTGCCTGTTGTTTATATATGCACAGTGAAGCTGACAGCTTTAAAAGATGTAAAGATTTATCAAAAAAATATGCACATTTAAAGATATAAGAGGATAATATTTTTATTCAAATTTCAATTAAAATAAGTACTTTACTATTTAACATTCATTCACTATAAAGAAATATGTTCCAACGACGCCGTCGTGTTAACATTGGTTGTACAGATTCATCGCTTGAGGAGTCCATAGTTTCGTCTTTATTGTTATCGTTGTTTAAAAACAATTCTTTTCCCAGATCATTTTTAGATTGAAAATATGGGGATATACAATTCGTCTGCTAATGCATGCCCCGTATAACGCGATTTCCTATAACGCGGAACGTATCCCCCGCGTTATACGGGTTGGGTTGGGTTGTTTTTCCTCTGAGCGGCACTTTTTTGCACACCATGGGCTAAATGGCCAGGTCACATGGACCCCGAAGGCTCAGAGAAGGTTGGGGAAGGGGACCCACTGGAACAGCTGTTGGGAGATAGATGGTAGCCTCCCGTCAAAGCCATCCAGCGTGTTCTTTAACGTGCACAGGGTATGGCTCTCCCACACACGGGGCCACGGCTTAACGTACCATCAGACGGACGGCGGCCTTTCCAAGCCCATCGGTGTCCCCTACTGACCGTGGGCAGGGCGGGGAATTTTGCGGAGATAAATCTCAACGCTGACCCAGCTGGGACCGTTATATGGGAGTCCACTGTATTTGCATTTGTTATTAAGTAGTTCGAATAAAAACAAAATTATTATAAAATGTTCATCTGTGTTCTGCTTTGAAATGTATGTTCCACTGGTGTTTGTTTACTTCACATTGAGAAATTTAAAAATGGTAAAATGACAAGCAAATCTGTGACACATTTTCATGTATTTATTTATTTTTAAACTTTTTGCCGCCCCTAAAATTTTACCGTCCGAGGCCCGTACCTATATGCTCGCCCCATGAGCTGGCCCTGATGTCACCGATGACGTATTCCCAATCGTATTACCATTTCTAGTAGGTGTTCAAATGCCATCTTCCAACAAGGTAATGCTTGCCCCCCTACTGCTGTCATTTCCAGGATGTGTCTACAAGATAACCTGACTATTCCATGGTCAGCCTGTTCGTTTAATTCACTGCATTCTAAATGAAATCATGGCATGCTCATCTTATCATCTGTGTCTGTCATAAATTTTTGGAAGATCCGTCCATTACTTCTGGGTGTGGCAATTTCGGTGTTGAGCAGTGTACATTGCAAATTATCCATAAACAGGAATCCTTAATTCTAGTACGAATAGAAAATGGTTAGATTCAACTGTGACCCCTATTTCACCTTGAAAACAATGTCGGATCCCAAATTGCATAATTTTTCTGAGATCTTCGACCCGAATTTTTCCTACACGCAAATTTTCAAAACTTTTCCAATTCTGCATCATAATTATAATTTTATTATTTTCCTTCCTATATTCAATGGTACACTGTCCATGGCAGCCATAAATCACTCGAAGACCGCCAGTTGGGCAATCCTGATGCAGATCATTCGAGGCGTCTATGAGAAAACCGGTTTTAGAGTTTGGACACACACATCCATGCCTAATCCGGGGCTCGAACCCAGGTCCCTTAGATCAGTAGCCAAGCGTGCTAACCACTCGGCCGCCTTATATATTTATATTTCGAAAAAAAAAAAAAAAATACCCCCTCAAGCAGCTGCTTGCCACAGAGGTCTGACAGGAGCCTGTCAGTTTATATGCCACAGTTGGAGATCTGAGAAGATGGCAGGACCTCAGCAGAAAAACGACACACACACATCCATGCCTAATCCGGGGCTCGAACCCAGGTCCCTTAGATCAGTAGCCAAGCGTGCTAACCACTCGGCAGCCTTATATATTTATATTTAAAAAAAAATAAAAATAAAAATAAATACCCTCTCAAGCAGCTGCTTGCCACAGAGGTCTGACAGGAGCCTGTCAGTTTATATGCCACAGTAGGAGATCTGAGAGGATGGCAGGACCTCAGCAGAAAAACGACACACACATCCATGCCTAATCCGGGGCTCGAACCCAGGTCCCTTAGATCAGTAGCCAAGCGTGCTAACCACTCGGCTGGTTAAAAAAGCCTAAAATGTTCATAAATGACCCAGAAGTGACTCCAAATGACCCAGACCTGAAATAACCTCCCAGCACCAAAACCCATATTCGCCCCCTCCCAAAAAAAAGATTCCCAATTTTCCCCTTCTCCGTAAATCTCCTCCAAGGGCTCAATACCACCCAAAGTGTCTGAATGTGACAAAAAATAAAACGTCCAGAAACAAACTAGAAACAAAAAATTCCTCATGACGCTCAAAAACCGTCGGCCATTTGCAATGAGCAAACGTGCAGGGTTGTGTTGTTTTACCTCTGAGCGGCACTTTTTTGCACACCATGTGCTAAATGGCCAGGTCACATGGACCCCGAAGGCTCAGAGAAGGTTGGGGGAGGGGACCCACTGGAACAGCTGTTGGGAGACAGATGGTAGCCTCCCGTCAAGGCCATCCAGCGTGTTCTTTAACGTGCACAGGGTATGGCTCTCCCGCACACGGGGCCACGGCTTAACGTCCCATCCGACGGACGGCGGCCTTTACCAAGCCAATCGGTGTCCCCTACTGACCGTGGGCAGGGTGGGGAATTTTGCGGAGATAAATCTCAACGCTGACCCAGCTGGGACTCGAACCTGGGAACTACAGATTACGAGCCTGGCGCGCTACCGACTGAGCCACCCCTGCTCCCGCAAACGTGCAGGAATCGGACGGTAGAAAAGTGTACAAGGAACACTCCACAAGCTGTTAAATATAACATTATTTAAACATTTCACTAATTCATTCCGTCTGTAACTTTTTATTTTTTGATGACATTTTTTTTTATTGCAGTCGGCGGATTCATATGAAGCGAGAATTCGTGGCTATATATATTCGTTTATATAAAACATATTGTATAGAGAGTGTTCCAAAAGTTACCATCTATTTTCAGAAATAATAGGAATTTTAGAAAAACAACTGTAAGACACCAAAGTAATGTATACTAAAACAAAATCATGCATTTTTAATTAAATGTATGAAATCAAATAGCCCACAGTTTAATTATCAGATTCTACGTGCCGACCATCAATTTCTCTACAGATCTGGAAGCGATCAACTGTTTCGCGAAATACGCTTTCAAGCATTTCAGAAATGATTTATCGAACTGCTTCCGTAACACGATTACGAAGATAAGCTAGATTTCTAATTTTTCTGCGATACACCTCAGATTTAATGAAACCCCAATCAAAAAAATCTAAGAGTGTTAAATCAGGTGAACGTGCTGGGGTTGAGGTCCTCCACGGCCAATCCACCGAACTGGAAAACGGTTATCGATATACTCCCGAACCTGTGTGGCATAATGACATGTTGCTCCATTTTTTTGAAAGACAACTGTGTCAAGAATACCATCAGACAGATGTGAGGCTAAAGGCATTGCTCAAGCATATCAAGATACACGGTACCTGTTACTGTGTTCTCTGCAAAAAAGAAGCCATGAACCTTGGAAGCCATTTGCTTTTCGTGAGTCTCTGCCATTCAATGCAGTGCCATCTTAACAGTATTTTAGGCCCCTGGGCAAAGCAATGAACTGGGACCCTTATCCACCCACCTACGGGAATAAAAATGCAAACGGTCAATAAAATTAAGGCTATAAATTTATTGGTACTTTTAACAAAATCAATGTTTAAACATAAAAAACATGCTGTAAAATGAGGATTAACCAACACAAACTTTTGCTAAATTTAGAATCGCGGGGCCCCTGGTCAACTGCCCATTGTGCCATTCCTTAAGACAGCTCTGATTCAATGTATTCAGTTGGTTTTTGATTTCCCCATATGCGACACTTATGTCGATTGACCTTTCCACACGTGTGGAAGGTAACATAGCTGAACATAATGTGGTCAATTAGATTGGCATTTTGAATTCGATCAATAATCATAGCACACATTTCTGCTCTTCGTGGATAATCTTCTAGAACAGTGGTTCTCAACCTTTTGTGCTTCACGTACCCCCTGGAAATGTGTATGTAACTGGCGTACCCCTTGTATAGATAGATAAAACTATAGTTATAGTATAACAATGGGAATAAAATAAAACATATATATCAGTGGATCTCAACCTTATATGCCTCACGTACCCCCTGGAAATGTGTATGTAACTGGCGTACCCCTTGTATAGATAGATAAAACTATAGTTATAGTATAACAATGGGAATAAAATAAAACATATATATCAGTGGTTCTCAACCTTTTATGCTTCACGTACCCTCTGGAAATGTGTATGTAATGGCGTACCCCTTGTATAGATAGATAAAACTATAGTTATAGTATAACAATGGGAATAAAATAAAACATATATATCAGTGGTTCTCAACCTTTTATGCTTCACGTACCCCCTGGAAATGTGTATGTAACTGGCGTACCCCTTGTATAGATAGATAAAACTATAGTTATAGTATAACAATGGGAATAAAATAAAACATATATATCAGTGGTTCTCAACCTTTTATGCTTCACGTACCCACTGGAAATGTGTATGTAACTGGCGTACCCCTTGTATAGATAGATAAAACTATAGTTATAGTATAACAATGGGAATAAAATAAAACATATATATCAGTGGTTCTCAACCTTTTATGCTTCACGTACGCCCTGGAAATATGTATGTAACTGGCGTACCCCTTGTATAGATAGATAAAACTATAGTTATAGTATAACAATGGGAATAAAATAAAACATACACATCAGTGGTTCTCAACCTTTTATTCTTCACGTACCCCCTGGAAATGTGTATGTAACTGGCGTACCCCTTGTATAGATAGATAAAACTCTAGTTATAGTATAACAATGGGAATAAAATAAAACATACACATCAGTGGTTCTCAACCTTTTATTCTTCACGTACCCCCTGGAAATGTGTATGTAACTGGCGTACCCCTTATATAGATAGATAAAACTCTAGTTATAGTATAACAATGGGAATAAAATAAAACATACACATCAGTGGTTCTCAACCTTTTATTCTTCACGTACCCCCTGGAAATGTGTATGTAACTGGCGTACCCCTTGTATAGATAGATAAAACTATAGTTATAGTACATTAATGGTTGTTTTTACTTTGTTACTAGATCTAGCGACCTTTTAGCTCTCACGGCATACCCCAAAAAATTTTACCGCGTACACCACGTTGAGAACCCCTAATCTAGAAGGTTGTGGAGTATTTGAATGTGGTATGCCTTTTTCTTTAAATCATAACGTAGCATTCTGTGAAGAGTTGTTTTTGGAACTTCTAATCTTTGAGATGCTTTCCTAAACAGATAATTGTTAATCTTCGTGTTGAATGCATTGTCAATAAATTCGTTTTTTCCTGAGATTTTCTTGGACGACCAGTTCGTTTTTCGTCATGCACAGTTCCAGTTCTCATGAATTTGTTTGCCAAGTCACGAATAGCTTGATCTCTAAGAGCAGTCAAATTTTTCTCTAATTTGATTGAAATTAATTCTTTTTATCTTGTTTGTAACAATGGAAACTCTTTCCTGTAAATTCATCGTCAATAATAAAAATAATAATAAATAAATACCCCCTCAAGCAGCTGCTTGCCACAGAGGTCTGACAGGAGCCTGTCAGTTTGTATGCCAGAGTAGTAGGTCTGAGAGGATGGCAGGACCTCAGCAGAAAAACGATACATACATCCATGCCTTACCCGGGGCTCGAACCCAGATCCCTTAGATCAGAAGCCAAGCGCGTTAACCACTCGGCCAATAAAAAAATAAAAAAAATACCCCCTCAAGCAGCTGCTTGCCACAGAGGTCTGACAGGAGCCTGCCAGTTTATATGCCATAATAGAAGGTCTGAGAGGATGGCAGGACCTCAGCAGAAAAACGACACATACATCCATGCCTTACACGGGGCTCGAACCCAGGTCCCGTAGATCAGTAAGCCAAGCGTGCTAACCACTCGACCACGGGAGGTCTGAAAATAAAGAGTTTGAAAATTAAAAAATTCATTACCAAAATAAGGTTTAAGCAATTCAAATGAATTGGAACGTGCATTTTGTTTTAGTATACATGTACTTTTTTTTATTCTGCTTGCTTCCACTGTTAGTGACTGTGACTATTTTTATCGATCGTTAAATTTACAACTGTACAGATGTGGAATATGAACTGCTTGTTGAACGTTACATCAGTAAAGTATGGAATCGTATAGTCCTGAATTCTCGCTTCGTATGAATCCGTCTGCTGCTTTATAAAAAGAAACATCAAAATCATAAGATCACAGAGGGAGTGAATCAGTAAAATATGGAATCCTACATTCAAGAGATCTGGTTTCATGTATTTTTTTTTTCTACGTAAAAACTACAAAAACTAAATTGCTTACATTATTAGCAACACTAGTTACGGTATTATTTTTTTATGTGACAGAAGAGAATAAAAATCTGCTCCAAGCACAACGGTTACTACAAAAGTCAGCAAAATGCACTTTAGTGATTAGTTTAGACAGGGAAAAAAAATTCTCTCCACACGCATGCGCAATGATTCGGAGGGAGCAGCCGTCAGACACTTCTATAGCAGAAAGCCGATATTTTTTGTCTTATTTTTTATTTCTTTAAATTGTTTAATAAAATAATTTCCCTTCGCAATTGATTGAACACGTAAGGTACTGTATATGCCCTTGTACATTTCCCGTAATTGTTTAATATTTTTGGAAGTTGGAAATATTATTTGATTGTAACCTTGTGTTTTTCCCACGAGAGATTTTAGATTTAAATTGACTGTTAAAAAATATTTCAAAGTGATTCTGTATTTGTAAAAGTTGTTAAAAGAAAGTATGCCTAGACAATTTAGTCTTTCTTCGCTATGATGAAATGAATTTCTTAGGTTGTATGGGATTATATTTTTAGCAATGAATGATTGAATAGTTTCTATTTTCTTTATATTTGTGAGGTTAGTTGAGCCGTATATTGTCAAACCATAAATCAATATAGATTCACAGAGAGCTTTGTAAACCAAAATACATGTATGTGCTTGCAGCAATTGTAGTTTGTAAAGTTTAGATGCGCATAGAAGCAATTTCCCTGCCAACTTTTGAATATGTGTATTCCATCGGAAGGTTGTATCCATGTAAAGTTCAAGATATTTATGGCTCTCAACACGCTTAATAACATCACAGCAGTAGTCAGGGTCATGAGTTATGAGCACACAAGAGTTCGTGGTTTTTTATTGCATAAGATGGAAGATCATAACATCCTGGTGAACGAAAACTCATCCATTTGATTTTATCTGAGTTTATGTAAATACGATTAATGTGAGACCAGTTAATAATTTTGTTAAAATCATCCTGTGTGTCTCGGACTGCGTTTCCTATATTGTGATTCACGTTAATCAAGGCGGTGTAATCAGCGCATAAATAAGGAGAGCCCTTCAGTTTAAGGTTAGCTAGATCATTAATATAAATAATGAATAAGAGTGGACCTAAAATTGAACCTGTGGGACACCAGTGTACACTGTTCTCTTCTCACTAAAAACGCCATTAATTTTAGTTACATATTTATTTAGAAATATACCTTTTTTAGATGGAAAATTATTCATATTTATTAAGAGTATCATAGTGCTTTTTAATTTTATTTTATTATACATATGAATTTTTTAATTTCGCATTTCCGTAATTCAGTTTATTTAATCTACTGCATATATTTCCTTTGTAAGTGGTAAAAATTTTTGTTGACTGAGTAGCCCACTCACGAAACTTTTACGCCTAGGACCACCCGAACCGTTTGCCCCTAGGGCCTTCATATATCATAATCCGCCACTACTCAATTTAATCTTTAATATTCAAGAGACTGACACTGTTTCAAAAACTTTTTGTTTATGATACCTGCCGATTTAAGAGATTTTGGCTATTGTTTTTTATTGTTTATATAAAGAGGTTTTGGCGATTACACAATCTTTAGAACAAAGGACAGGAAATTGCGGAAATCATCTGCAGCTGAAAGATTGTTACTAACAGTAATGCAAGATGCATTTAGAATTGTTCTTAGTCCGTTTTCCAAAATAGCTAACTTTTTTACTTTGTGATCTGTCTCTAAGCGTTCAGCTTTTTTGTTTCTGGAAGCAAATTGAAAATTCCTTTTGGATTTCATAAAAGATCGATGAACTATTACGATGATTCACACTTTTCAAATCTGCTAAAAGTTTTGTTGGCGATCTCTAATGATAAAAATGGAAGTTTTTGAAAACAAAAATTTTAAACGAATATGAATATAGGCTGGAAATTTTGGTGGTGGAATATGAATGCCACTAAGTTTGTATTGATTATCTGCATTATCTTCGGTGAGCAAGGGTTGGGGTGGGGTCAATTTTTTGCTTTAAAAAATAATTAGAAAAACCGTTGGATAATTGCTGATGAAATATTATGATTCACATTTTCAAATCCTCAGTACTTTTTTCATGTTTAGACAATGCTAAATCTTCAAAATACAAAACTTTAAAGGAATACTGCAAGCGACCTATTTATGTAGAAATTCGAAATTTCGGCGATAGAGTGCCAAGCGACATTACACTAGCAATTATTAGCAATTTCTTTTCAAGCAATAAATTCATTTGGAAAAATAATTAATAAATGTAAAGATCGAAAAAGAACACTGTTTTATTTTCTTAAAATTATTCTCTAGCGCTTTCTCCTCTATATTATTTTTAATGCGATTTTAAATAGTATTAAATTATTTCCTTTTTAAAAATTTCCAAAGGTCCACACCAACTGCCTAATGTGTTGCATATTAGTATTTGTTACACTAAGAATTAATATCTTGACAGGATGGGAATCCTGTAAAGGATTGGCATTTAAATATATGTGATGCAGTATGGCGTTATTTGGACCATCTCAACTTTACAATTGCGTAAATGTTTAGAAGTTTATTTCAAGTTTCAGATATTCAGCATAGGTAATCAGGAAAACTTACTGCTTACATTAGAATAAGCGGTAATTTAATAATGCACGTTAATATATTAAAATCAGCATATCAAAATATTCAAGTAGAACAGCTAAAGTAAAAAAATTGGCTTTATGCTCGGCAGCGTGGTTAAAGGGGGAGGAATCGCCCAAAATGTATACGTTTCAGATTTTATGTGCATTTTTATACATTTACAATTTTTAGCTACTCCAAAAAAATTATACTGCCAATCATATTTCCAAAACTTTATGTGTGGTTACAAAAGAAAAACTCGTTTAACATTAAAGATTTATATACGCAAATATTTCGTTAGTTAATATCTCCAAATGTTCACTATCTACTTTCGCCCAGCTGTTCTAGCAACGTATTCGTCGATGGTAGGAATCATAGTCGGTGGCTAACATAGCGGAAGTGACACTTGACTACCGACCCCAGATGATGCGCTGTCTTCGAAAACTCGTCCTTGCGGAGCGGCGAGCTGGAAAAACCTTTTACCACACAGCTGATTTATTGCTTGCAGTAATTGACAAAAGAACATTTTTAGTGTGTGAAAAGTTATTTAGTTTCACTCTAGTAGGGTTATCAATCTATCTGCAAAATCCTAAACATGATTTGACCTCAGCAATGAATCATGCACGAAATGTTAACAATCAACTTTCCAATTTGTGAAATGAAAATTTAAATGTAGAATTTAGGTGTATTTTCAAAACGTCAAGAGCCTACTCTCGAAAGTTTTTAAGAGACAAAGGGCCTTTTTACCTTTCCACATTTGGTTTCCACACAAAATAAGAGAGAAAATTATTCTGCGTCCACACCTGAAGAATATTTTCGGAAAAATATTTTTTATATTTTCTTGACGAGCTGCTTAGAAATTTATAAACTACGCTCGAAATTATTCTTCCGTAAATTGTTTCGACAGAACAAACACGCCATTTAGTAAATGGTCAAATGATTTCTGAAGAAAGATACTTCCGAAATTGCATTGGAGAGTGAATATCTACTATAATCTGAAAAATGGAAAACGTAGAATGAAAAACCAACCGATGGGGTGATGTGTTTTAATGCATAGTGATTAACTTTTTCCCGATTATTTAATATTTATCGGTTCTCTTCCTGTTTCATCAGTTAGTGTGGAACGCTCATTTTTTTTTCGCTGAAATGAATAAAAATTATTTGAGCAACAGAATGTGCAACGATTAATTAACAGGTCTGGCAGGGACGTACCCTGATGGTGCTGATACTTATGGTCCATAAAAATAATAAAATAAATACCCCCTCAAGCAGCTGCTTGCCACAGAGGTCTGACAGGAGCCTGTCAGTTTATATGCCAGAGTAGAAGGTCTGAGAGGATGGCAGGACCTCAGCAGAAAAACAACACGAACATCCATGCCTTACCCGGGACTCGAACCCAGGTCCCGTAGATCAGTAGCCAAGCGCGCTAACCACTCGGCCACGGACCCAACCGAAAATCCGGTCGTCTTATACGAAATCTCAAACTTCTCTACCTGCTTTGAAATTCAAAACAGTTGTCTTTGTATAATATTATTTTAGTCCCGTATTTCATGTCCGACACTAAAAATATATCGAAAAAAAAAAAACAGCTATGAAATCATATTCCATATAAAATATAATTTTAACCTTTCCTGTTAGGTGGAATAATTTAATAATTGGGAAATCCTACTGAAGCTTATTCCCAGACCCCCCTCCAAAACTAAGTCACTGCTGTGTAGTTCTGAGGTCAACTAATTTGGATTCATCTATTATTACTGAGGAAATTTCGGATAAAAAGAAAATTAGAATTATTGTTGTAACGTATATAGAACCATCAATTAAAATTTATATTCCTTCATTATGTTTTTTTACATATGGCCGACACCAAAAAATACATTTAAAAAATAAACTACCATGAAACTTTATTCCATTTTGAATATTATTTTAATCTTTCCTGTCCTGTCGAGCATTTTAATAATTGAGAAACCTTACTAAAACCTTTTTCTCTGACCCCCCCCCTCTCCCAACCACAAAACTAAATCTGGTTACATGCCTGCACTGGAACAACACTGGATAACTGTTGAGACAACAGGAAGACTCCAGTCAAGGCAATCCAGCGTGTTATTTAAAGTATACAGGGCATGTATGACTCTTTTACATACTGACTAAGATTTAATGTCCCAGCCGAAGGACGGCAGCCTTTCCATGTCCATCGGTGTTCCTTTCTCACCAGTGGCAAAGCTGGTGTAAGCGAGAAAATATGTCAGACCACTTTTTTCATTTCATGTTGTAATATCTGCTATAGCAACAACTGAGCGAATGCCAATCGAGTTACCAAAAAATATCCATTTAATAACGTTATGTGGTTCTCAGTTCCAAGAACACATTGTGAGCAGAATAGAGATAGTCAAGTTATTAATAGCGCTTAATTCAAGCAACCTGAATACATATCAAGGTAGACATAAAGCGTATACTGTACAAGGTTCAAGGTGCACTAACAACACCTTGAACAAGTCGAATCTAAACCTTGATTATGAAGCATTCTATGAAGGTAATCTACTATCTGAAGGCCAGTCCGTTCAATAGGTGGCGCTGCAATCGGATCACATGATAATTCTCATTAGTACGACGCGTGGCTGCCAAAGAAGTTCATCACAAGGGTTGATCGTCTGGGGAGGTAGGGCATTAATAATTTTTGTACCGGTGTGCATTTTTAAGGTAAATCTCACAATCTGTAGAAATAAGTAATACATATAAACTTCTAAAGAGGTATGAAATATGTATTTTATTTTCGTAGAATATATTAAATATACCAAACGTGTGACAATTGTTTTGGAAACATTATTTTTGATAGTTTAAGTTTATCTGTAAATACTGTAATTTTCTGTTTGAGTGTAAGAAGCGGATGTAAAGATTTCTTCCATAAATAGACCTAGGTCAGTGAGCTCCAGAACTTTAATTTTTTATTTCGAAATTTTAATCTTGAAAGACTGAGGCTTAAAATATATTTGGGTGGGGTGGCTGACCCTGGAAGTTCGATTAAACGGATAAAAATTTAGCTACACAAATGATTCATGTAATTGTAATGAAAATTTTGACTAGGGAAGTTTTTAACTGCATAATCAAGATCAATGACAATTTAATTACTGTGAATTATAAAAGTAAATAAGTGCAGTATATAGACCGCGTTTAAGTGAGAATTATTTATTTTTGAACTTTTATGCTAACAATAAGAAATATGCAAAGCAGCCATTAGCTACGAAAAATCAGTCGCACCAAAAGCATACACAGAAACTTGGGTGGTGTATATCTGATATGCATGAAGAAATTTTTTTCGAAAGGGTGCCAACCATAAATGTTAGTGGGAAAAGAGTGGAAGGCTTTTGCTACCCCTGTAATCATACAAAGCATAAAACTTTATAATTAGTATTAATATTTATGTAATTAGGACGTCATTGGAGCTTAAAAGTTCATTCACATTTGCAAACAATATGCTATAATGTTAACTAATATTTTTTAGCTGGTTCAAATCTATTCTGAAAAAAAGTTGACTTACCCCTGGAAGAATTCCTGCTGACACCCATGGGTGCAATATAAATATGGGGGGGGGGGGGAGAGAATTTATAGCTTTACCTTGGCATTATTAAAATAAGACTTATCTATAGAGTAACAAGAAATAATACATTTTAAAGTTCCTTTATTGTAATGAGGTGAAATACGAGTTTTAGAATAAAAGTTTTAATCATTTGTGAATGCTTTGCATTCAATTAATAAACCATTGTCTCTGTGAACTAAATGCACTCGTATGCTTTAGACAAGTAAAATTGTTTTTTAGAAACTAATCTACAGTGAAAATGTAGACATTAAATATTTCCAAAGGTCACCAAGCAATCACTACTCACAAAAAATGGAACACTATTTCTAATTGTTTAAATGATAACAATTTAATTTTAATATAAATTTCTTATAAATAATTCTTGTTTTAATTTATAGTTGAAAGTAGATTTTATGATTCTGTAACTGGAAATAGTTTACAATGAGACTTTTGCAGTAACATTTGCAAAATGGGCAGCATACAGTCAGTTCAATGATAGATGAGATATATACCCAGTTCAATTCTATGCCATGATAATATTATATTTATGTATTCTTTCAAAAAATATTAAGAAAAACATGAATGTTTGGTGAAAAATGTTTAAAGAACTTAGTTCTCTCAGTAGCAGTCAAAAGATCAATACAGTCCTATAGTGTGACAAAAAAAATGCATTTACTGCAGAGTTTGACTCCCTGACTTCCACTAAATAACTGGACTCCATCTCTGTGAAGCAAATATTAAGTCTAGCTAGAAATAGACATGAACTGAAATATCGGGCTCTGGCTGACTTGCGACTGCAAAGGTTTAGTCTTAAGAAACATGGAGAATAACAAAAATTAGAGATGCACAGTGCGATAATTAAACTTAGTTATTTAATTCTTTATGACACTGTTAAATGTTTTTAAGCACTTTAACACATGGACTATGCTATCAAGTATCAATAGTTATTAAGGAGAGATTTACGTACTGTAGAGGATGGGTAGCAACAGGAACCCCAGGATGCCTTCGATGACAAATTTAATCGACATTCTTGATGGCAAGTGATGTCTCAGTGACTTATTAATGATATAGCTTGACTGCCTTTTAACAATACTGTGATTTTCTTTTTGTTAAATTTAATGTACCTTATAGTAGTATAATTATAAAAATAGAGTTTTTATGGGATAAAATTTGACCTTGAAAATGGGAGAGAAGAGACTGCCTTTCCTGTCACTGTTCTAAACACATACTAACTTTTAAAAATTCTGTGGTGGCTGATTGCTGAGTTACTAAACCACTCGGTTAACTGTATTCTGTCTCAAATAGCAGTTATGTATTTGATTTAATGCTCATTATACACACCAGTATTTCATGAGAATAGGAAAGGAAGGTGTGTTAATTCAAAAATGAAGAACTGTTTAATATAAATCAAAGCAAATACTAAGCACACTTACTGCATAATAACTGGTTAATTTGTTTTTTCTTAACTGTTAGAAAAACTACTTTTCTATGGGCTGTAACCATTTTGTAGTCCAGTGGTTCTCAACCTTTTATGCTTGTACCCCCTGGAAATGTGTATGTAACTGGCGTACCCCTTATATATATAGATAAAACTATAATTGTAGTATAACAATGGGAATAAAATAAAACATATATATATAACATACTAGCAACTTTTGAACTCGCGGCATACCCCAAAAAATTTTAAAGCATACCCCATGTTGAGAAACCTCTATTGTAGTCAATGTCTGCTCTTCTGTGGGTAAGGGGTGGGGGTGGCTCAGTCGGTAGCACGCCAGGCTCGTAATCTGCAGTTCCCAGGTTCGAGTCCCAGCTGGGTCAGCATTGAGATTTATCTCCGCAAAACTCCCCGCCCTGCCCCGGTCAGTAGGGGACACCAATGGGCTTAGAAAGGCCGCCGACCATCGGATGGGACGTTAAGCCGTGGTCCCGTGTGCGGGAGAGCCATACCCTGTGCACGTTAAAGAACACGCTGGATGGCCTTGACGGGAGGCTACCATCTGTCTCCCAACAGCTCTTCCAGTGGGTCCTCTTCCCCAACCTTCTCTGAGCCTTCGGGGTCCATGTGACCTGGCCATTTAGCCCATGGTGTGCAAAAAAGTGCCGCTCAGAGGTAAAACAACCCAACTCTTCTGTGGGTATGGAGAGTGCAATATGAGCGCTTTTGTATGTACATGTTAATAGCAGAGAAAGGTTTCTTGAGGCATGCATAACTGAAGTTACATTTTAGCACACTCTTATTGCTAATTCTTTAGCTATTTTAGTTTAATGTATACTTGTGTAACTCATTCATTATACAATTTAGATTGGTCATTTTATAACTTTGTCATTTTATTTACTTCTATTTGAAAGCAAAATAGGTATGGATTTTGTGAATTTTTGATTCTCTTTTCAAGACCCTTTCCAGAAACAGTTTATAATATTTGCACAAAAAATGTTGAAAGTGCTTTGTAGGTGTAGGGTTTGATATGTATATACACCAAAAATTATTAGATTATTTCCACGTTAATCCAATGTAAAAACCAAATTGGGAACATCATAATTTGATTATTCCCCATAAACATTTTCAGGAAAAATCTTAATATCTAACAAAATCTTCAATTCTGACTGAAAAAAAAAATGCTTTTCAACAAATTTATTCAGTGTTTAAAAGAGTTATGCTGCAATATCTAGCAGTAATATCATTAATCACAAATATAAAGAATATTTACACAGACTTCTAAATATGCTATTATTTTACAGATTGATATGACAGTTACGATTTATGTTCAAATTAACTTTTGAAATGTGATTGTCAATGCTGCTCAGTACTCCAGCTTTTGTATCTATAAGTGCTAAACAAATATTGACATTAAAATAATTTTATAACGAATTAAAAATATTTATGTAAATTTGATTTTAGTTTTTTTGTTATTTTGAACCTTTTTTTTTATAAATAGTTTATAATTTATGGAGCTCCAAATTTGGCTTTTAACATAAAGCAGAAATGCTTGAAATAATTAGCTGAAAAAATTTGTTTGTCCTGAGTGGAATTTGAATACACATCTCCCAGAAACATGCCAGGCATCATGACCCCTAGACTATCGGAGACTAACCATTTTCTTCAGCAGTGTGACATAAGCATTCTCACATTTCTATTGGCCACTGGCACCATATGTGTTTGGAATTGGTCAGCCAAGCGGTCATATATGATAGGAATACTATTTGTCACTCGCACTTAGTGTTTAGTGACCAGATTTTAACATTGGTAAAGCGGGACACCATGAGCGGTCACCATTGGTAAGCGGGACACCATATTTTATTGTTAGTTTATAAATTAAATTAATTTGTTATAAAGTAACTATATTTTAAAAATTATTTTAATTTTAATCCTATGTTTCTTTCTAAATAATAACAATACTAACTTGTATTATTTTTCCTCTGAATTTGCCGTAACGTAAGTTGTAAGTGTCACTTACAAGGCCGGCGCTACACTTTTTGCCGCCACTATAAAATATAAATAATACGAGTACTGTCTGCTAAATTCAAGAAAATTTATGTATTTATGAAATAAATAAATTGCTTACCTAAATTATCTGAATAGCTGATTTGTTGACATCACTTGTTTAACTAGCACGCAGTACGATATGTATCGTCTGAGAGACAGTTACAAAATGTTTTCGTCGTTGCCAATACCAAAAAATGCCATTGTTCATTAAGTCCAAACAATGGTGGTCGAATTCTAACAACTGATCAACAATGCGAACTTTGATAAGCAGTTCTCGATAATCAGTTCTCAACAATTATTTGTTATTATTAAAGTTTAACATTATAAAATTAACAAAAATAATATAAAACTCATATCCTGGCGAAATAGCCACATGGCCGCCGAAAACCGTATATTCCCTTCCCGTTCTCCCGCCGTTCCCTAGCTTGTCGTGCATTCTTTCCAAAAATCGGGACTTTTTTAAAACGCCGCGGGACAAATTGTTAAAAATCGGGACTGTCCCGCCAAAAGCGGGACGTCTGGTCACTATAACTTAGTGTTAAACAAATAGTTCAGTAATAAAGTGTTACAGAAAAATATCCTGTAGACAAGAAACACTTGAAATAATTAGCTGAAAAAATTTGGTTGCCCTGAAGGAATTTGACCCCACATCTCCCAGAAACATGCCAGGCATCATAACTGCTAGGCCATCAGAGACAAGTTTTCTTCAACAGTGTAACATATAAGCATTCCTGCATATTTGTTGATTCACCACTGGCAATATCTGTCAGAAATCAGACAGCATAGCATGGTAATTCAATAAAAAATTCATAAATAATTCAATAAAAAAGTAGCAAAGGAAACTAATTATTTCAAGTGTTTCTTGTCTACAAGACATTTTCTTGTGATACTTTATTACTGTAGTGGAGGGGAGGGGGTGGCTCAGTTGGTAGCGCGCCAGGCTCGTAATTTCAAGGTTTGAGTCCCAGCTGGGTCAGCATTGAGATTTATCTCCGCAAAATTCTCTGCCCTGCTCATGGTCAGTAGGGGACACCGATGGGCTTGTAAAGGCCGCCGTACATCGGATGGGACGTTAAGCCATGGCCCCGTGTGCAGGAGTGCCATACCCTGTGCACGTTAAAGAACACACTGGATGGCCTTGACGGGAGGCTACCATCTGTCTCCCAACAGCTGTTCCAGTGGGTACCCTTCCCCAACCTTCTCGGAGCCTTCGAGGTCCATGTGACCTGGCCATTTAGCCCACGGTGTGCAAAAAAAGTACCACTCAGAGGTAAAACAATCCAACATGAAAATATTTTGTTGGTCTTTATGAAGTGTTTCAGTCAATATTGAATCACATTTCACTATATATGAACTAACTTTATGCAGACTTTTACACCATTGCTAGTAATAAGTTTGAGTTTAGCTAGTATATATCTTTCACTTAACTGGAAAGAGGTAAGGTTTGCATTTCAAGCTAACCTGTGACAAATAAAGTGACTTTTATAACTGAACATGCTCATCTCATATGGAGATTCTCTTCTGTTGCATTTGTGCAGTATCATGTAAATAATGTTATAAACTATGCAAGTTTACTGATATATATATTTTTTTGATTTTTTTGTTTCAGACTGAAAATAATTTATATTGGTGTGGACAAGTGAATTGATGCAGAAATGGCCAGTGTCACTACACCTTATTCAAAGGTATGTCCAACTCTACACTAAAATGTAGAAGTAATGTCACATTCAATAAAACAAAATTGTTTTCCATTCACTGTGTATCTTTAGAGTTATAGTGAAATTTGGAAAAAGAAAATCCTTAAACAATAATACAAACACTTTGATCTTTACTAAGTTTGGTTTTTTAGCACCTGAACACTGATTAATAGTTTCTTTTGTTTTTTGCATTTTTTGTAACATGTAACTATCATTGACATTTTTTTTATTGTGTATCATTCTAATGACATTCCATTATAGCAAATATATTTTGGTCACAAGCACAACTTCGTTAATCTGACATTTCCCTCTACTGTTTGTATTATCCCTATATGGAGTTCACTGAAGTTTTTAACATGCATCATATTAACTAAAAGCTCAATGAAATTGCAATGTTATAGAAATGGGAAGATAAATGTAAAACCATTTAATATCAAAAATAAACTTTTTATGTAAAAATTTTTGAAAAAAGATCTAAATCTTTGAATAAATTTTGAAAAACTGCTAAAAAACAAAGTTATGGAAGTTGTAATTTTTAACAATGTAATTACTTGTTAATAATTTATTTCCAAACTGAAATGAAGAATAATGTATATTTTATTATTTGTTAAACTGAATATATCTTTAAAATTTGTATAATGATTCCATAAATATCAAAATGCACCTTCTTGCTCAATAATGTTAAAATGTTTCAATATAAAGTTTTTTGTAAGCATAGTGATGTAAATTAAACTTTGAAAAGAAATTTATAGTTAAAATTTCTTTTATTTTGGGGTAAAATTCAAAAGGATTTACACAGCAAGTATAGCACTACATCATCATAGTTGAATATTGGATGACAGAAAAAGTGGTAAAGTCCTCTTATGTGGTTCCCTCATACATTTAGGAAGATAATTTCAGTTATCTTTATAGCCTCTCAGAATTTCCCATGCTAAAATGTGATAACTAATGTGTAGGTGAACAATTCTGTTGGGTGGAATTTTTGATTCATTAAAGTTTATCTAACTTGTTAGAAACTGATAATCAGCATTTACTTCTGGAAGTATATTCCACTGAAAATTAATCAAAGAATAGTGACAATAGTAAACAGCATGCAACTGGGAAGCATACACACCAAGTTAGAAGTGTTTCACTAGCAACTAGTAGTAAATAAGCTACTACAGATGCATTTACTTTTTAATTTTAAATGAATTAAATACACTTTATTAATGAACATTTTGATTTACATTTTTTTAAGTTGAATTACATTTTAAGAATTAAATATACATTCAATCCACTGAACTTAAACTTCAGATGTCACAAATGGATTTCTGTAACAAGAGAGTACTTTTATAGAGTTTTAGGGAGTACTTTTATTGCAAAGTATGACAGGGAAACCCAAAAAAGAATATTTATTTCGTGAAAAAAAATATTGTAAACAAATACTTTTTTTACCAAGCGAGGTCAGCTAACATTGTTACGGTTTGATTATGTAGTTTTTGCATTTTACATATGACAAAACATTTAACTTCAGCACATAACTTCAACCAAAACTTCAAGAAATCTGTGAAGTATACTGTTATCTGAACAACAAATGCAAAATTGTTATATGCCTTATGTATTCTTCAATATTTACGCCTTGCGTGTTGATGGAAATCTGATGTGGGTGAATATATACCACTAATACATGCAAGGTTTGGTGTTTAATTATTTGAATGCTATGAAACAAGCGCAGATTGCATCTGAAACATGATGGTTTATGCTGGAAAAGTTGAGAAGTTTCATGAGAACTGTACCAGTTTACTATCAGTAAACATGTGATGTCTTAGCACTCCTTTACTAAACCAAGGTTACAGAATTTTCACTTAAAATTATTATTCATCTTTAGATATATTTATTGTGCAAGACTAGGAAAGCAAATGGATTGAATCCTGTAAAAGCAGGCTTGTAAGGGTTTGCCTGAGGAATTTTGAAAACGTACAAAGTAAGAATTTGGAATGTGAAATTGTATTCCAGAGCAAAATATTTTGTCTTTGAAATGGAAAGATAAAATGGAAGTTGCATATGCTCAGTAAGTTCAAAGTGTAGACGTACACTGGTGCTCAAAATTTTGGGATAATGAACAAAAGTATGCATTATTCAAAATGGGTTTTCAGCAGATGCAATTAAATGTTGCATGAAAGGGTATGCATTGATGAATAACAGCAAGTGTGATAATTCACGAGTGCTGCATATGAGAGCGCGAGTTCTCGTAATAGTGATGCTAAGATTAAATGACAGGAGATGTTAATATGGTGTATTATGATCACCTTATATATACCTTATTAACAGCTTGGCTGTCAGGCAGCCATGCTATGTGTTATGTTATTTAGAAGGTTAAGATTTTGTGCTAATAAAACTCACTCCATAAAATCTTAAAGCACATCTGAGCTTGTGAAGGATTCTGGGAGAAGTCCTACAGTTTGCATCTCCAGGATGTCCCACACATTCACAATTGGGTTCAGTCTGGAGATCTTGGATTCCATTCTATGAATATTTTTACTTTGAAAGAAATCAACTACATGTGCCTTGTGTGCACACACATTATTGTCCATAAAAATGAAATTAAGGCTGAGAGCACCCCCAAAAGCCTCTTACAGGGGGCAAGAATCTTGTCCCAATGTCACTTGAGTAGGTGAAGTGCCACCCTGAAAATTATGTAGTTCTGTGCAGCCAGTCATGTTGCTAACCCAGACTATCACCACCAAGTGGCAAGTTCCTTATTTTCTCCAGTACATGGAAAAAAAAAATGATGTTCAAACTGGATCTGGACTCATCTCTGTGGTTACAGTTGATGGAAGTTAAGTTGTGGGTGCAGTATATCCACTATAATATGTGCATGATTTGGTGTTGAATTATTTGAAGCATAGGTTGCATTTGGAACATGATCCTTTATTCTGGAAAAGTTAAGAAGGTCCAGTTGGAAATTTTTCCGGCATCTGAAAGCAATGTCACCATGTTAATTATTCTGATGAGGGGAGATGAAAGGGGCATAAATCATTGGTCTTTGTGCATACAGACCTCATTCATGCAGTCTTCTGTACAATGTATGCCTTGAAACTATTGTCCTTGTAGCCACTTGACAGCTCACAAGTGTATTGCCAACTTTACATGAGAAACTGACATTTTACTTGGAGGTGACACCCCCCCCCCCCCATCTTCCAAAAGAATTTTTTTTTTGTGTGTGTTTTTTTTTGTTGAAACGTTTCATAGAAATGTATGAAACAAAACTCAAAAATTGTTTTATGAATTTTGCAATTCAAAATCCAGATCCTGTACCCTTTTCATTAAGTTGGGTCTAGATCTGCCACTGTTATTGAGCATTAGCTCTAACCCTTCTACTATACAATCACTTAATGAGGACTAAAAAATTATATGCTTTAAAAAACTAAACATTAATGAAAAACTAATAGATTTCCAAAAATTTTAAAAATTATCTCAAGTATATTTCTTTAGCAGATCTTTGCAGGCATTTACATCATTTTCTGCTCTCATGAGAACTTTGTGTACTCTTGTAGCTTTTTCCAATTATTCTGATTGCATTACTTGATTCAGTTTCAGATGTGGTTCACTTTTTGATGGATTTAAAAGAATGCACTAAACAAATATGTTCTTATAATATGAATGGAAACTTCTAAATTGCATTTCAATGGATATTTCTTGTGGCTATGAATTTTTGTGGGTGATCTTTTTTGAAAATCATAGCTTTGTTTTATCATCTGAGTATCATACTGGACTATATGTCTGCCACTTCTTGCTACTTGATTGAGGCAAAAATGTGCATCAGTTTAAAGTCATAGGTATAAAAACTGGACAAAGTATTCTTGGTCGAAGGTATAAACTAGACACTGGACATTTTGGTGGAAAACTGGATGGCTGGTAACACTACTCACAAGACATGGGAAGAAAGTTACCCAGTTCCCATTTCCTTATTTTTCTATTGAAGACTGTTAATGACCATCCTGAGCAATTGTGGCCTGGGGACAACCATGTCATTGTGTATGGCTAGCTTCTCTTGCTCTTGAAATTGTCCCCAATATTTGAAGAGAGCATTTTGTGGTACATTTAAAACCTTGAATTATCTTAGTCTGGAAGTAATCCACTTTCATCCTATCACTCTCTACCATGTACAGTTATCTACATGCCATCTTTCATTCATGGTGAAAATCAAATTGTTACCTATGTGAACATGAGCTAGCTGATGTGAAAATAAATGTTGACTGCACTTGTACACTCTTCTATAACATACATTCTATGTGTTATTTTTTAAACTCGCCTATGGTTTGTTGATGCTTGTTGCTAACTTGATGAAACAGAATATATATAATGTTCTGAAGGTAAATGAAAGGGAAAAAAAATATTATTTTATACCATATTACAACTAGATTAGAAAAACTTTTTATATATACCTCCATAAATTTCAACTGTTATCCATCATGGTGCTAAGTAGTCAAACATTTAATTGTAAAGTATTTCCAAACAAGTTTTTAACAATTCTTTGATCTGTAAAATTCAATTTTTGGTTGTTTTGATACATTTTCTAGTGTTTCTTAACTTTTATTTTTAAGGGAAGAAGTTATTCTTACACAAAGCACAGAGATAACCTAGAAGCTTTATTGAGCTTGTCCTGGTTTCTCATACACCATACTAACACATACGCAAGTTTAACTCCTTTACTGAAAATTTGCCCCTCTGTGCAAGTTCATGTCCGCAGTGAGGGAACCACCTATGAAGGTCCCACTAGTGTTTACTATGCTATGACCTGTGTTCTTGGAAAGGAGGATCCTGATAGTTCCTCGGGGGTCCTAATCTGCTCTTAGCTCATGAGTAGTGGGGTCCCCTTTGGCCCATATTGCATTGGGGAGGTTGTTCAATATGGAGCTGTGCAGTGATTTTGAGGGTTGCTGCTACACACTGCTTTGGCCTCTGCTTCAGGTAAACAGGAGGTCCTGGAGTGGCTCTTTCAAGATCAGTTGCTGGTGTTCTGGACCTGCTAGGGCCAACTTTGCAGTATGGTGAGTGCCTTGCCCACATACAGGTTAATGAGTTTTCCCTATACTTTATTTTCCATTTACAGTTCTCATTATTTGTGAGGCCAGTTTGGTACCTCGCACATTTCTTTTATTTTTTCGTTTATTTCATTTTGTGAAGATTCAGGTAAGTTTCTTGTATTTCTCTTTTTCCTTTTATTTGTGAGGGCTCACTGGCTATATAGGTTGGGTTGTTTTACCTCTGAGCTGCACTTTTTTTGCACACACTGGGCTAAATGGCCAGGTCATAAGGACCTTGAGGGCTCAGAGAAGGTTGGGGGCAAGGGACCGATTGGACAGCTGTTAGGAGACTGAAGCCAAGGCCATCCAGCATGTTCTTTAACGTGCACAGGGTATGGCTCTCCTGCACAAGGGGCTGTGGTTTAACATCCCATCAGATGGATTGCAGCCTTTCCAAGCCCATCAGTGTTCCTACTGACTGAGAGCAGAGAAGTAGCTATGTGGATATAGTGCTTATGCAGCACTGGCACCTTATTGGGCATCCCCTTGTTGAACTCTGTGGCAGATGGGGACCATGGACACTAAACACCACGAGTTGTGATAATGCAATTCAGCTTGTGCTGCTAAGAGGGCTTAACACGAGCCCCCATCTTCTTCATTGTCTGTCATTTCTGCCAGTATCTGTATGTTTCTTAATCTTTATGATTCCTGATCATCCATGGGTGATCAGGTACTTGGGGACATGTTCCCATTTTTTATCGGTAAGGGTTTGGAAGATCTTTCGAGATCACCAAAATCAGTCAAGCACCTAATATCTGGTGACTTGTTGGTGGAGACTGCACGCTCTAAACACTCCGAGCTCCCCCTGAAAGTGATAGCAATTGGTGGGGTGACCATCACTGTGACACCCCATAAATCACTTAATTACTTTTTCAGTTTAAACCTCGAAAGTTTCAGAAAAAGAAAGCCTCTCAGTGTTACCTTCCCAAAGAGTCGCTGCAGTCCACCAGGTTTTGGTCTGCCGGGATGGAAAATTAGTATCCATCAAGGTACTAATTCCGATTTTCAATTTGCCATACCTGCTTGCTTTTATCAAGGTAGGGTATTTGCATTGCGAGGTATGGACATATATTCCCAACCCTCTGCCAGAGATGCAGTCATGCCTGTACAGATTGCCAGGGTAAACCTACCTGTGCTCTCTGTAGCAACAGGATCACCTTGATCCCGGACTTCACAGTTGACAGCAAGCTGCATAAATTGTAGCATTGCCCATCCTGATTCTTGTGACTGTCTGAAATGGAAAGAGGTGCAGATTAAAACAACACAGAACATCTCATATCCCGAAGCAAGAAAGATCTTTACCCCCTGCCTGGCAAGCTCTCCTATGCCAGTGTGGCTGCTGGGATGCCTATAGTTTCCACAGCATCTGTGGTGGTGCAAACTGGCATCAATGTTCCACCATCTGAGTCTTTCCTGCCAGCAGCTAAGTACCTCTTGCAACAGGTGAAGTTGAGTTTGGTGTCCATCATGACTTGCACTCCAGTTTTGATTCCTGCTTCTACACCTTCCATTTCAACCACTGGAAAGCCTCCTCTTTCCAGACCTTCCAAACTGAAGGGGCCCCTACTAGAGCTGAAAGAAAAGGCAATGACCCCACCCCATACAGTAGTCTCTGACCCATGACCTTTGGACGATTCCGAGGACATAGATACGATCACCCCATTTCTCCCAAAACTGTCACTGGTGATGATTAAAATAAATAGGAAATCATCATCCACTGACTCCCATAAGATTGAGATGGCCACACTCCTACAATGGAATTGACATAGATTCCAGAGGAATATTGATAATATATATTTTCTCCTGGAAACACACAAACCCATCTCTGTATGCCTTCAGGAGATATGTTTGCAGATAGCCAGCGATCCCATGATCCAATACTTCTTCATTTGCCAGGACAAAGAGATGGATCAACTTGTGGGGTATTGCCATTCTAGTGAGCAACCATTTTCCATTCTGGGTCATCTTACTACCACTATCGAGGAGGCAGCTATCCGCTTCATAGGATTTTTGTTGACTGTCTGCTCCATCCATCTACCTGCCTGGAAATATCTTCAGGAAGACCTTGATGATCTCATATCTCAGCTCCCACCCCTCTTTGCCATCATTGGGACTTCAATGGTCACTTTGGGGGTAGTACTGACACCAACAGGAAGGGTGGGGTCCTTGATCAATGACTCCTGGATTCATCACTCTTTACATGGAAGGTCAAGGACAACCTTTATGGAAGCTATCACCTCCCCATAGTCTGTACAATCTCCCATGGGGAGCCCTGCAACCCTTCTTGCATATCACAGAGCCTGATCTGACTGGAGTGTCTTTGAATTCCTTTGTGAATTTGGTGACCACTAGGTTAATCAGAAGCCAATTAATGTTGCAGTGGCAGAGATGACAGACTGTATTGTCCATGCATTCGACTATTCCTCAGACCTCGACGTGGTTTCCACTATTTCTGAAAACTGTGGTGGAATCCCGACTTGCACCGCTGCTCATAAGGCTCAGCAAATCTTGGGTGGTGTTTCAGAGATATCCAACATCCTCTCACCAGGGTCTTTTAAGCCTTACCTGAGCTCCTAGGCAAAAGTAACATATGGTCCCCCCCATAATGAAAATATCCCCACCCCCATAATGAAAATGGTCCCCCAGCATTTGCCTACTTTGCCTATACCAAAAGATGGCTCTGCCACCAACCTTGAAACTTTCAAGTATGCCAGGGTGAAAGCCCATTTTGTCTGGCATCAGAGCCAGAAGGTATTGTGAATCAAATATTTTTTTTACCAGCCACACAACCAGTTCGAAGGTCATGTGGGATAAAGTCAAAGATGGGTGGGAACTGCCCTTCTCCCTCATTATCGATCCTGGAGCACAATGGACATGAAATTGCTGAAACTCTGAGAAAGTCCTTCATACTCTCCAGAGTTTCTGGCACTGATGAGCAAGACTAAATGCTCTCTAATGTCTTTGCACTTGAATGGCTTGGATCTTTACAACAGACCATTTACAGCAGAGGAGCTTCGCCTTGCTCTGCACACCTCATGCATCTGCCACTGGGCCAGACATTGTCCATTATGCCATGTTCCAACATCTCTCACCATCAAGTTACGATTGGCTGCTCTGGCTTTTCAACCATATTTTTCTGGAAGATCATTTTCTGGGGGGTCGTTTGTCTTGGCTTTCTCCAAGCCATGAAAGGATCTCAAGGTTCCTTCCAATTATCATCCCATCTCATTGATGAGCTGTGTGTGCAAGGTGTTAAAAAAGAATGGTAAATGCCAGACTCATCTGGTATTTGGAACACCACAACCTTCTTTCCAACATCCAGTGGAATTTTGCAAGCAACAGTCTACTTTAAATCACCTGATCCATCTGAGATCAGTGAATAGGAATTCCTTTTTAGGTTGCGAGCATCTGGTATCAATCTTCTTCAACATCAAAAAACGTTTGACATTTCTTGGATATTTGGCATTCTTCGTGACCTCTATGCCTTCAGCTTGAGACATCACATGCCATTCTTCATCAACTTTTTATCTTCTCTAATGTTTGTGCCTGTGTTGACAACACCCTTTCACAGCATTTTCATGAAGGAGTTCCACGATGCATCTGCACAATGCATTTTCAGTCCTCAGTGGGAAATGCTCTATCAGAATCGCCTGACTGCCATTTGTCTTTGTCCTTTCAGTTTGTGTGTCCAAGTCTATTTCATAGACATCAACATCAGTCTCGATAATGTTGTCCAGTTGACAGCTGAGCCACTTTCACAGTGACTCGCTGTTTCCCCTTCTTACTATTTTTCATTTTGCAGGATGGGGAAGGGGGACCTTTTCGCTGTCAAGGTCAATTCCATAACTCGACAGCTTCCTCCGACTGTAGGCAATGCCCTTTTTTATATGGACAATATTAGCATCTTTAGCTCTTTATCTAGCTTGAGGGTCATTGAAAGACAATTGTAAACTTCCCTGGACAATCTCGGTTTGGGCAACATCCAATGGGTTTCAGTTTTTCGCACAGAAGACCATTTGTGTGCACTTTGGCCACAAATGCAATCTTCATCTGGACCTCGAGCTGTGGCTCAGAAGTACCATCATTCCAGTTGTGGAGACCAAGTTTCTTGGTCTCATCTTCAACTTTAAATTGACTTTTTACTTCATATCCATCTCAGGTCCAAGTGCACTCGGGCATTGAACATTCTCAAGGTCCTCTCCTCCCTCTCATGGATAGTGGACCAATGTTCTTTGCTCCACCTTTACCAGACACTTGTCTGGTCAAAACTGGACTATATATACCAATCCTGAGTCTTTACATTGAGACCAACAAACCATCTTTATCTATTTACCATCAGCAGCTATCCCTACAGTATGTGTTAAAATTATGATCCCTGCTGGGCCATTCGACTTAAGACTGCATTTTCAGTCCTCAGTGGAAAATGCTTTTTCAGAATTGCCTGACTGCCATTTGTCCTTTCAGTTTGTGTGCCCAAGTCTATCTCATAGACATCAACATCAGTCTCTATAGTGTTGCCCAGTTGACAGCTGAGCCGCTTCCACAGTGACTTGTTTCCCCTTCTTGCTACTTTTCAATTTGCAGGACAGGGAAGGCCTTTACACCTGACTGCACGTACCAGCAACTCTTTGGAAGCCACCATTCTGAGCACCTGGATTTCTTAGCCTAACTTCACAGATGGCTCAAAGTCTGCCCCATCATTGGGATCGGCCAAGGTTTGCTGTGATACTGTCATTGCAGACAAGATCCTACTGCAGCGTTCCATCTTTACTGCAGAGTTGCATTCTGTCAGCCTTGCCTTGGAGCACACAGCAGCTAAGTGCATCATCGATGTGTGCTCTACACTGACTCACTTAGCTCACTACAGTCTTTGATCTCAGTTAGGCATCGACCTCACCCTGTTCTCACCAAGATCCACCAGCAGTTTCACCATCTGGCAGCCATAACCACCGTTCTCTTCTGTTGTGTTCTCAGTCACGTTGGGATCAGGGGCAGTGACTTGGCAGATGCTGCTGCCAAGTCAGCCACTCCCTTGCCTGACTATCCACTGCCAGTTTGTAATGCTCCAAAGAAATGAAATACTTTCAAAGTTAGGACCCTTCGTCTGATCAAATTATTTTCATGCTCCGGATAGGTGAGTCAGGCGCAAGGCAATAATTAACAAATTGCCAAAAAATAAAGTTTAATTAGGGTTCAAAATACCAGCGAGCGTTAATGAGTAAGAATTCAAAAATATTAAATGATTGTCAAAATTTTATGTTAATGCTAATCAAAACAAACTAACGTTGCTCAAGAGAAAAAAATTAAAGACTCAAAAGGTTTAAATAACAAACAATTTATTTCCAAAAAAGCACTCACCAAAACTTCAATAAAGAAGATATTACATCATTTCTTACTACAAACATCTTCAACAAACTCCAAACTAAAACTGATCTCTAAACTGTGCTGTGCTCTACTACTCTCTCTACTATCTTCTGTGCTACTGACATGTCACCAGGTTATAACAAGAGGTACAAAGCCCGCACGTGTCATGTTGCACGCTGGGAAAGACATTTGCATAAATTGACGAGCGGCGCAAGCTATTACGTAAGAGTGGGCGTGTCCTTGTGCACGCGCTTTAGCGGGTGACAATCAAAAGTTAAGAGTTGTGCATGTGCAACTCCTAACTCTTGGAAACGAGCACTGTGATGCCAAAAAGGAAATAAAAATCCCCAAAATGATAAATATAACGTAAATTAAGCAAAACTGGTTAAGGTAAAGTAAAAGTGAACGAGGGGGCATCACAAGTTCCATACTTGGACTTCCAGCAGTGTTTTTCCACCAAGCTCTGGGTACAGTGGCAATGATCTTGGCTGGAACAGTTCACAAACTCTTTGAGATCAAGCCTATTATCAAACCATGGCAGTCGTGTTTTTGCAGGAATCACAAGGAGGAAGTTGTACTTGCTCTGCTCAGGTCATTGATTTATTACACATTCTTTTCTTGTACAGGTGGACAATGAACCTAAGGGTGAGTTTTGTGACACTATTTTACCCATCAAATATTTTGGTTCATTGCACCTGTTTTAACCTTGAGTGAAGTTTATATTTTAGTTTTCACGATTTTATCTCCAAGCCCCTTACACTTGGTCATCTTTTACCTGATGACTCAGTTTTAATCCCTATTTTTGACTTTTTATATTTTACTGGGTATTTTACACATTTATAGTATTTTTACTTTGATTTTCTTTATACACTTATTTTTGCTTTTACATGATCCTATACAGCCATGGGGATTTTCTCTTTTACACTTGTTGTTTCTGTTTTAAACTCATTCTTTATACACACTGTTTTTTGTTATACATTTTTCGTTCTTGTCTTTTACGTTTTCTTTCTTTTTCCTCTTTTCATGTGTTGTTTTTAACTTTGCGAGTTTTTTTACTTTTATCATTTTATTTAGCCTTGTTTGACCCATTGTATCCTTGTTGCTCTTGTACCATTAAACCCCAAACAGCCAACTTAAAATTTGCAAATTACCATAAAACTGTAAATTTTAACAATATGCATGAAAGTGTGTTTTGCATTACAAAATTTTGATGGCACAGTGATAGCATGTTAAGTTTGTTACCTAACATTCAAGGTTCTGATTCCAACTGTGTAAACAATCTAATTTTGAAATGTTAACTGTTATAATTTGGTTCCAGTGGGAGTGGGAACTGAACCCACTTTACTTACGTGTGTCTTACTCGCAATGCAAAATATTAGAGCTAAGTGAGCTTGGAAATGCAGTCATCTAACAGTTTAGTAATTAAGCCAATGCTGTGTGTGCATGAGAGCCACATATTGTATATAGTATGTTAAAAGCATACTGCAAGAGAGCTGTAACCTGAGAATAGAGACTAAAACAAGAGGCAAAGGACAAGAATGAAGTAGGCTGGCAATATCAAATGAGTGTATATTTAAAAGTATGTTTTTTTTTGTCATTGTAATAAAATTTAAAGATAGAAGTCTGGTTTTGCTTATGTATCAGGTTAATTGACTTAAATTAAGAGGGTTTTTGAGTTAAAAATAAAATGCAATGAGCAGTACAAATTCTCTACAATGCAGATGCTGTCTTGTGGCTGATTGCTTAGCGAGCTTGGCTACAAATCGAAAGGACCTGGGTTTAAATCCCAGGTGAAGCATGGATGTTTGTTGTCTTTCTTCTGAGGTCCTGCCATCCTCATACACATGCTACTATGGCATAAAACTGACAGGCTCCTGTCAGACCTTTGTTGCAAGCAGCTGCTGGAGGAAGTATTTTTTATTTTAATGCAGATAAATACAATACAGATATGAGGGGGGCCTCAAAAACTGTATTTGAAGTTTTACTGTGCCATGTAAAAAGTATTTCAATATTTAAATTAATGTATTGTACAAACTTGTTCATCTTAGCTGTAATATTTGTATAATGTTTTCGCCCCACTCATTTTCATGTTTGTTTTTAATCTTCCCTTGTCAGATTAGTAAATATATATATATTGACTTTCGAATTTTTTGGAGCCTGTTAAACTTGCCATAGCTTAGGGCCTCAGAACATCAAAGTCTGGCCCTGCGTACTCATAAGTGATAGTGGGAATGAAGTTGCCTGATTAAGTAAAGTTCCTCTATAGAGAATGTTGACAATCCATGAAAGTAGAGTAAAAAGTTCATGATGGGGAAAAGAGTATCAGTTGATTGGAACAGATGGTAAAATAGTGGTATTTGCTCAGAGATTGAAATTTAACATTTGAAAATATAAAGACATCAGTGGAGAAGGCAGCATAGCTGTAAGTACAGGATGTTTCATAGTCTGGCAACGGTAACATTTTACCCATTTACAATGAAAATTGAGAAGCATATGCAAAATAATGTAATAAACATCATATGGTAATTATAGTGGCAAATGTATTATTCCAGACTTATGAAGTATAATATTCAAAGTGGCTACCACCACCATGTTCATAACACACTTGTATGCTCCTGTGCATACAAGTGTGTCCTGTGTGCTCCTGTGCATACACTGACCACAGCCATAGTTTAGTGATATTGACCATTTCCACAGTAGTGGCATCCCTTAAATCCTGCATTGAGTGAAGAGGATTCTAATAAATCCTGGATTTTAGATGTTCCCATAGGAAGAAATTCAACTGTGTCACATTGTGTAAGTGGATGGCCACTCAGTGGTACCTCTTCTTCCAATCAATCTCCCTGGAAGATGATCTAACCACTGATGAACACTTGCAGGGGAATGAGAGGTGCCCCATCCTGTTAAAATCAGTTCTAAAGAGGACAGACAAATCATCGAGATAAAGATGAAATACTTTTTTGAAACATCTGGTTAGGTCCGCAAATTCATATTTTCATCAAAGAAGTAGGGACTAATGATTTAATCCTTGTAAATACCAAGCCATCATTCGTGATCTTGAAGAGGTTGTTGCTGTGGCCAACAGGATGTGTCAGACCAATACCTAAAGGTTCTGCAGTTAATGTTGCCAGACAGATGGAAAATCGCATCATCTGATAAGATAATCCTTTCACCTTTGTTTCCTCCATGATGCAGTACCTGTTCACAGAACTGCATCATGCAATTGTAATCATCGGTATGGATTTGTTTTATAAATTAGATCTTATAAGGATGTAATTTGTGTGCTTTCAGAATGCAATGCACAGATTTCTGACTGATTCGACAATCATGTGCCAGTTTCTGTGATGACCTGTTGGGATTCATGACTCTGTAACATCAAGGATGTGCTAATAGCCTCATCTATTGCAGAAATAGGACCTCCAGTTCATTGATGATTATTTAAACTTCCTTTTTCTTCAAAGATTTTTTTTTCATTGTTGCTGATGTAATCTGTTTACATTCATTAAAGCGAATTTTGAAAGCATTTTGAATAGCAGAAAGATTAAGACCACAGGTAGCATACAGATAAATGATGTGGACAAATATCTTTTGAATAAGACATTGGGATGTTATTCAACTGAACTCAATGGTTCCAAGTACTAGACTGATCTTAGGTGTCAGCTGAGTGGCATTTAAAGCATTCAACTGAGCTTCAGGTGGTGGCTCATTTGCATAATGTCACATTGTTTTTCAGTGCAGTAATTTGCATAGCAACTATAGACTTGTGTTTGGGAAATGAAATTTTATGTATCCAATCTCATTAACTTTGGTGTTGTTGCCAGACTTGTGACACACTGTATTCTATACAGCTGATATAGCAATCAAAATTCTTTGATGTTTCGTAGAACAGGGAGAAGTGTGTATACCAACCTTTATGGGTGAATTGTAACAAATACCAGGAAGATACTGTTGAATAACTGATTGCAACAGACTTTCTCCCTTCTTGAATAGTAGAGATGTTATAGTTCAAAGAAGAGACAAGTTTATCTTGTTGAATAATGCAAATAACACTTTGTTCACTTCCTGAACTAATTATAACTCAACCAGAAGCAGCATCTTATGCATGTGAAATGTGTAAACACTCTATCGTGACATTGCCAATCTATGCAGAGGGACACATACAGTGTGTGACTATACATTGTACTGTGTAGAGGTCTCGTAGATTGAGATACACTTGTAGAACACTGCACATTCCAAGGGCAGAAGGATGAAAGGCTCACTGAAAGAACAAGGCAAAATTTGTTAAGAAACCATATATTCCATAACTAATTTTGTGATTTTTATTCCAACTCTTCAGGAAAGACAAATGAAAAAAATATAGGCCAATATAAGTGAATAAATAAGAGAAATTTTATAAATACTTGGTAATCATGTCCTAGTTATAAAACTCACAAATGCTACTTTCTTGGCTATGCCATTTCTTGCAAAGCAATTTCCTATGTGATGCATCTCAAATTGGTAGGAGCATTCAAATTGCAAAACCTATTTTTTATTCTCACTAATAGCAGAATACATTTGAAACTCAAATCAGTCCAGATGAGAAGCATAAAAAAGTTATCTTTTTTGTATATATATGCAATCAGGACAATTTATGTAGCTTGTTATTGAATAGTTATTCTCTTCTTTCAAACACAAAAGATGATTTGCCTGTGTGGAAACTGTTATCTAGGATATTTTGGTGAAGAGTGCTAGACCCTAAGTGGCTCAGAAAACAAACATTTCACACAATGATAATTTTATCATTTGCTAATAAATATTTTACGTCTGTTCTTTCACTGTTGCTGATATATAAAAAAGTTACAATTGCTTTATTAGGGATATGCTCATTCAGTAGTACACCTATAGTTCATAATCTATAGATCTATAGTTCGTTCATAATCTATAGTTCCTAGGTTTGAGTCCCAACTTTGAGCTATATCCCCATTAAGCCCACCTCAGTCAGAAAGGGACAGCGATGGGCTTGGGAAGGTCATTGTCCGTCGGATAAGACATAAAACCATGATTATATATGCATGATTATATAACAGTTGTCCAGTGGGTACCATTCCTCAACCTTCTCTGAGCCTTTAGGATACTTGTGATCTAGTCATTTAGTCCACTGTGTGGAACTTCAACTTCATTGACCTTATCAACTAAAGGTAAGAAAAGTCATACCAAAATGAAATGGACAACATCAAGAAACTCGAAAATATAATCCTCTCAAAATGTGGACCCAGGGGAATTGTGAAAAGCTTGGAAGGAGATTGCAGAGCACTCCTTTCACGCAAAGTGTATTTAAAATATTGCCATACTAATGAAGCAGTCATCCACTTGGTTGGCCCTTGCCTGCCCTGGACTTTCCAATTTGTCTGGATCACTCCAAGATTATTCCACCACCACCAGCCTTGTCCTTTCTTCATTTACCACAAATTCCTGGTGCTTCACTGCATACTATTAACCATAACATTCTGTTGTGAGAATATTCTTTTCTCAATTCACTTTTATTTTGTCAGTGGTAAAGGGGTGTGTGTGACAAATTTCTTCAATACTAAAAGGAGGATTACAATGATTTCTGCCACTGGTAGAGGGCATGAAAAGTTCCATCAACAGTAGGAGGACTGCAACTGGGAAGTTTGAGAACCACTGTGCTAGATGACATGCCATTAGAAATATGTCTTGTTCTGTTTGGAACATTTATGCATTTTGGTAGTTTAACATTGGCTGAATACAACATTCCAGAGGATGGATTGATTATAGAGCTCCTATAAAATGATCTGCCTGGTCACCAGCACTCAATCCTTGTGACATCCTTCTGTGGTCTATTTAAAAGAGTTGGTGTACTATCACTTACCAGCACTGTGATTGGGGTGGGGGTGGCTCAATCGGTAGCGCACCAGGCTCGTAATCTGTAGTTCCCAAGTTCGAGTCCCAGCTGGGTCAGCATTGAGATTTATCTCTGCAAGATTCCCCACCATTTCCACAGTAGGGGACACCGATGGGCTTGGAAAGGCAGTCTCCCAACAGCTGTTCCAGTGGGTCTCCTCCCCCCAACCTTCTCTGAGCCTTCAGAGCCCATTGTGTGCAAAAAAGTGCTGCTCAGAGGTAAAACAACCCAACACCCAACCTGGAAAAGTTAAGATATAAGCAGTGAATCTAAAAATACATTGGTTGACATGTGCACCAAATTGACATCCAACTGGCACTAGCATTCTCTCAGGGAACTAAAAATAAAGAATATAAGTGAATGCACATCTGGATTATACTATCCATCACAGGACAATAGACTCATCTACCCATCAGAAATCATCGCAAGGAAGAAACCAAGGTAAATTGTAGATGGTTATCCCATCCAGTTGTCTCAACTTTTCCACTAATTACAGTGATATAGAGAAAATTCAATAAGTAATGATAAGATAGTTCCATTCTTCCTCCATCTCAGCTGTAAGTAAATCATAATTATGACGACTAAATATCCTATCATGATGAGCTTTTTCTGTTTCTGAATCTTTCTCTTATCGTTAGCACAATATTTCATGAGCTTTAGTTGCAAGATAAATTTAATTCTTTGAGTCCAACAGTAGCATGGGGTGGGGGTGGCTCAGTCGGTAGCACTCCAGGCTCATAATTTGTAGTTCCCAGGTTCGAGTCCCAGCTGGGTCAGCGTTGAGATTTATCTCCGCAAAATTTCCCGCCCTGCCCACGGTCAGTAGGGGACACCGATGGGCTTGGAAAGGCCGCCGTCCGTCGGATGGGACGTTAAGCCATGGCTCCGTGTGCGGGAGAGTCATACCCTGGGCACGTTAAAGAACACGCTGGATGGCCTTGACGGGAGCCAACTAATGAAAGATTCCCAACAGCTGTTCCAGTGGGTCCCCTCCCCACAACCTTCTCTGCGCCTTCGGGGTCCATGTGACCTGGCCATTTAGCCCATGGTGTGCAAAAAAGTGCCGCTCAGAGGTAAAGCAACCCAAACCCAACCCAACAGTAGCATTTTGTACTATCTCACTCTCCACCACTGCAATTTGGAGGCATGTAAATCCAGGCTCAACGAGGTAATGATTAACTCAATTTTTACTCTCTTATGGCCTCTCATATGGCAAAGCTAGCTCATTTCCATTTTATACCTAATTGATCATATTCCTATGCAACCTGTGAGGGGAAACCCATTTGTATTTATAAATATTGCAGTGTTTGTAGTGATAGCTATTCTCAAACCATTAAGTTTGATTCATTTTTTCCCCTATTTCTGAAAGTAGGCATGGATGTTTATATTGTTTTTCTGCTGAGGTCCTGCCATCCTCACAGACCTTCTACTGTGATATATAAACTGACAGGCTCCTGTCAGACCTCTGTGGCAAGCAGCTGCTTGAGGGGGTATTTTATTTTTTAACATATATTACATACATTTTGCAAGAATCTGTCATAAAATTTATTATATACTAGCAGATTTATCCAGTATTCTGTGGGTCTGAAATCAAAAGTATATAGTGGAGAGCATTACCCAAGTCACAAGTTTTCATTTGGCAATAAATTTATTGCAATTGTTTCATCCCTCCTCCCATTACCCCCTCATAAAAACTTGATCCCCCTCTTCTAGGGGATGTCTGAAATTCTAAAGTATATAGTAGCTGACACTACCATTGCAAACTTTCATTTGACATAAAACTCATTGCAATCGCTTTTCAATTGTTTCACACATGCCCATCTACTCATGGACAAAAATTTATCCCCCTCTTTTAGGGGAGGTCTGAAACGAAAGTATATAGTAGATGGCACTCCCCATTTGGCAAACTTTCATTCAGCATAAAACTCAACCCTCATAATTTTTCTCCTCTTGTTAAGGGGAACTCTAAAGTTATAGTTGATGGCCCTTCCCATGTGATTTTGTTTTTTAATAACTGTGAATGCTAAGTCTAAAAGAGACCAGTTTTTAGCCATTAATTTTATGTCTATAGGGATTTTGATAAATTCAAACCCGCATGCCCCAGTTTCAGTTGACCCTAGCAGGTTTGTACATATCCTATGCTCTCCCTCTGGGTAAAGGAGTTCATGCAAAATCTGATGCCTCTAGCTCTTCTGAGGGCTGATTGCATAAGTGATAGACACACAAACTTCTTTATGTATTAGATATGGAATGCTCACCTATATTTCATAGTGCAAGAGTTTTGGAAAGGATAGTAGGAAGATTATTTTGGACTACTCGCAGATTTGATATTTCATAATTTCTCGAATGTTTGATCTTCTGGTCCTAATTGTCATTTCCTGGTTTTTCCATGTTGCATTGAAAATTCAAGTCTCTCTGATATAACCTGAGTTTAAAACCACTTCTAGTTTTGCACTTCATAGGGGATGTGTGTGGGGACAAGGAACTTGTTTAATTTCAACAGGACTTTCTTTTAAGACTTCTTGTCTCCCCCACCTATGACAGAACCTGATTTGGAAACTTGGAGCTGTTTCCTTCCTCTCCCATTCTTTTTATTTAACTGTTTTTAACCTTCGAAGGTTGGTATAGTAGCTTGGTATACACTGGAAGGAGAGCTGTATACCAATACCTGGTGATGATGCACAGAACCAGTCAGGCTTAGCACCTAATGTATGACCCTGCTTTCTTGTGTTGCAGCCTGTTAGTGCTTTTAAAAAGATATTTTTCTTCTGGAAGTGAATGGAAGCAGAGGGCTGCCAGTTTAGTGAAGCCTACTGGTCTGGTCATCTATGGCCAATTTTTTTCCCTTCCCTGCTGAGGAATGATTATTCATACAAGTGCAGACTGCTTATATCCACTGGACTGGTTTATGGCTTTGAGCTTGATTATTGATCCTGGACTTGCTGCACTGGTCCAGGTCTGTTGAGCACTATGTCCAACTATCTGTTGAGGGAAAGACTACTGATGTTTTCTGTTTGCCTATGGGTTACAGAGTGAGCAGAGGCACAAGATAATTTATATCAGCTGGTGATAATCCTGATCAGAGACTATAACAGGTACTTGAATCCTTACTTTAGCTACTTGGGGATTGCCAACCCTACCTGGACCTGACCCTGAAGACATCAATTATCCTATCTAAGACAAGTCAGTTTCTATCTAGATTCTGGTTCTTGAAAAGGTGGTGCCTGAAGTTCCTAGCAGCCTGGGTGGATTAAGCCTTTAGCAATGGGGATTCAGGTCTTTGCTCCCATGCCTTCAATTAGGGGGCTATTACCTTTCTAAATAAAACTAGTTTCTTTAAAATTCCTAATCATTTTCTCTCTTCAAGTACATGGAATGTGAGGAGGTTGCATAGAGATTATTCTTTTGATGTCTTCATTATAATCTAAATATTCTAGAATTAAAAGAGACCAGGGACAGGTAAAGGACAAATACTTAAAAATAATTTTAAATTTCTCTTTTCAGGAAGGGAGGAGGGAAAGCATCTCCATTTTGAGCATTCCAAGGTGTATGTTTGCTTCTCAGCAGACATGCCAGTGATGCTCTTCTATGATATGACTGCATTAATGAAAGATTTCATACAGCTAAACTTAAAACTAAGATTAAATACTTGAATGTTATCTGTTATGTCCCCACAGATCCTATATGCTGCTGGATTGAAATAGACCAGATAGACAGGTAAAAATCACATGCTTAAGCATAATTTAAAAAATTTCTTTTCAAGGAGGGAGTATGTAAAGCATCTTCAAGGCACAGGTTTGATTTTCAGCAGACACACTAGTGAAGCTCTCCTACAATATGACTGTGTTAATTCTTACTTACTCATCATCATCCTCAAGCAGCCATGGGCTACAGAGGTCCAACCAGACCGTGCAATTTAGTTCACGAAGCAAGTCTATCCTCAGCTACATCTACTGCATCTGGCCACTGCACACCAATTCTAACAAGGTCCTGTTTGACATTGTCTGCCCACCACCTCCTAAGTCTCCCCTTCTTTCTGAGACCTTTAGGCACACTGTTCATAACCCTATTCGCCAATCTAATTATTCATACGGGCAACATGGCCAAACCAACAGAGTCTCTCTCTGCACAATATGCTGCTTAAAGGAGGTTGCAAACTCCATTGCCTAACCTCATCATTATTACAAAGTTGAACCACCTAATGCCCAAGATACTGCGTAAGCATCTGGAATCAAAAGCATCTAGTTTCCTGTTATCTTGTTTACAAAGTGTCCAAGTTTCACTACCATAACTAACCCTAGAAAGAACCAAACTATTATACAGTCTAATTTTAGTCTTTAGGTGTATATGCCTATTTCTCCACACTCTCCATAGATTCTTAAAAGTCCCAACAGCAATCCCTATTCGTCTGTTAATCTCATGCCGCACATCACCAGTATCTGTTACATAGCTCCCAAGATAATTAAACTGTGACACCTGCTCAAGACTGCAACCATTCAGATTAGCTGAATCACAGCCTGCCTGACCAATTTTCATCACTTTAGTTTTTGCTCTTTTATAACCAAACCTACTCTACTACCAGTTTCATCAACAGCTCGAATGAAAGAGTTCATCTCATCAACATCATTTGCCAAAAGAGCTAAATCATCAGCATAATCTAAATCAGAAATTTTAGTATCTCCAGTCCATTTAAGGCCAAAATCTTTCCCTTGAAGTGAATTTCACATAACATAATCAATAACCAAGATAAAAAGAAAAGGAGACAAAATGCACCCTTGTTGAACACCAGAAGTAATGCTAAACCAATTGCTACAAGCCTTACCAACTCTCACACACGACTCAGTGTTATTATACACAGCTTTCATTATGTTAACTAACTAGTCTGGTATACCATATGATCTCACAATCAACCACAAATTATGACGATCAACAGAGTCTAAAGCATTTTTGAAATCAACAAAGCTAGCAACCAAAGGTTTCTGAAACTCTAAACATTTCTCAAGAATCTGCCTAAGTGAAAATATCTGATCTACACATCCCCTACCACTTCTGAATCCACATTGCTCGTCATGCAATTGACTGTCAACCAGATTCTTAATTCTATTAAGCACAACCATGGATAAAACTTTACCTGGAACAGAGAGTAGGCTGATACCCCTATAGTTATCACAAGAACTGCGATCACGTTTTTTGAAAATAGGGTAAAGCATTTCCGTAGTAATTTCATCTACCCCTGGGGATTTATGTAGTTTAAGTTTAGAAACAGCCAAAATAACTTCAGATTGTGTTATAGGGCCAACATTAAAGCCATCAATGCATCTATCATCATTGCAAACAATGGGAATAGAACTAACCACATTGTTTAGAATATCGCTGAAAAGCTCAGCCCACCTAGCCATGACAGAATCCTCACCTTCTATAACCTTACCTTGTTTATCCTTCAATCCCTGTATACCTGTCCGTTTTCTACCACACAAAACATTAACTATCTGGTACAGCTCTCTGCTGTTGTGTTGTCTAACTGCTTCCTCGGCTTTGTCAGCCAAACCATCAAGCCAAAGATTCTTATCAGCAACTAACTGAGGGGCGGGGGTGGCTCAGTCGGTAGCGTACCAGGCTCGTAATCTGTAGTTCCCAGGTTCGAGTCCCAGCTGGGTCAGCGTTGAGATTTATCTCCGCAAAATTCCCCGCCCTGCCTACGGTCAGTAGGAGACACCGATGGGCTTGGAAAGGCCACCATCCGTCAGATGGGACGTTAAGCCGTGGCCCCATGTGCGGGAGAGCCATACCCTGTGCACGTTAAAGAACACGCTGGATGGTCTTGACGGGAGGCTACCATCTGTCTCCCAACAGCTGTTCCAGAGGGTCCCCTCCCCCAACCTTCTCTGAGCCTTTGGGGTCCATGTGACCTGGCCATTTAGCCCTTGGTGTGCAAAAAAGTGCTACTCAGAGGTAAAACAACCCAACCCAACTGATCTTTTACACATTTATTAAGTTCTCTGTAATGCTTTCTATTAGGACTAGTAGGGTATTGATTAAGGACATTCCTGCAGTTCTTTCTTTCCGAAATAAGCACAAGTGCCTTATCACTCAGATAATTCTGTCTCTTCTACTCCTTTTTTCCTAAAAGAGTACTGTTAGTGTCCAAAAAAGCCTGTTTAAAATGATCTCATTCTTCATCAACTTCAGTAGTAAGCATACCATGACTGTCATAATGACTAAATAACCTATCGTGGTAAGCTTTGGCTATAACTGGGTCTTTCAGAGCTTTAGTATTTAAAGTAAATTTTTAACCCTAGCACGACACTTTTTAAATTTAAGTTGCAAGACACTTTTAACAAGGTAATGGTCAGATCCAATTTCAGCTCCCCTTATATGACCTAGTATTCCTAACAAAACTAGCCCATTTGCTGTTAATATATAATCAATCATATTCTTATGCAGCCCATTGGGTGAAACCCATGTGTACTTATGTATGTTGCGGGGTTTGTAATAAGTGTTAGTTATTCTGAATCCGTTGAGTTTACTTACCTGTAGGAGACATTGCCCATTGCAGCTACCAATACCAAAAGGGCCTACACCCCTCCCCAAAGGTCAGAGTCAGTACCAACTTTAGCATTGAAGTCACCAAGAACAAGGGTAATATCTCCTTGACAGAATTCAAAATATCCTGAAGTTGTTCAAAAAACCTATCCTTCTCATCGGCATCCTCATTGGGTGGGGGCATAACAGCAGATAACCTTCAAGTCTTTAACGCTTGTCTGAATTTTGCTGTAAGAAACCTTTCATTAATGCACTCATATCCTAGAAGAGCATCACTAGTGTGTCTGCTGAGAAGCAGACCCACGCCTTGGTGATTCTTATTTTCGTCCCTCCCTGAAAAGAGAAATTTAAGATTATTTTTAAGAATCTGACCTTTATCTGTCCATCTGGTCTCTTGCAAGCCGAGAATATCTGAATTATAATGGTGGAATTCTTGTGTGAGGACATCAATAGAAAAAGCTCTGTGCAGAGTCCTCACATTCCAACTACCTATGGAGAGAAAATGGTTAGTGGGATGTTTAAAGAAACTATGTTTATTGAGAGAGGGAATGCCGACAACATCAAACAGCCCCCTAATCACAGACATGGGTCAAAGACCCATTCCCCCACCACTAAAGGCTGAAGCCATCTACACTGGAAGACTTCCTCCAATGTAAAATTTGACAATGCCAGTAGAAGCAAAGAGTTCAGGTGCCTGCGATGACCTCTGCTCAGGATTATCCACCAGCTGATAAACATATCCTGTGAATCTATTCACTTGGGGTTGTCAACCCACAAACAAACAGAAAACATAGCGGAAGATTTTTCCCTCCTCAGAAGCCCACCAGTGCAGCAAAATCAGGATCCATAATCAAGCTCAGATCCGTAATTCAGTCCAGTCCAGTGGGTTTATGTGGTCAGCACCAGGAACCTGTGTGGTTGACCACTCCTCAGCAGGGTAGAAAAAAAATAAAAGTTGCCAGAGTTGTCCAGATCAGTAGGCCATACTGAACTGGTAACCCTCTCCTTCCGTTCCCTTTCAAAAGAGAATATCTCTATCGAAAGGTACTAACGGCCTGCACCACGAGAAGGCGGGGTCAGATATTAGGTGCTAGGCCTGGCCGGTCCTATGCATCATCACAGGGGATTACTGCTAAATTTAAAACCAGAATTAAAGACGAGTTTTATCTCTTGTTATACTCCCTTCCCCTGAAGACATAGATGAGAATGAGAAAGATTGTTTTTTTACAGACAACTTCAGGATATTTTGAATTGTCAAGAAAGGACATTTCTCTTGTGCTAGGTGACTTCATTGCTAAAGTTGGTATTGACTAATGTGTTGGTCAGGGATATTAGGATCCATTGGCAGAATATTTTATTTAAATTGGTAATCCTGATCACATGATTCTAATGGCATTGCTGATCCTAAATTGCAGTAATATGTTTTCCATAAGCCGACTTTGATAATATTCTAAAGGTGTGATGAAATTTGCAAGGCTGGTATATATATTTTAAGCTTCTAATGCAGGGAGAAACAGGCTTTGCTCCATTTCTCAATAAGGGAACTTTTGAGATTTTGGCCATACCTCTCATAATTGGGGTTGGGGGTGGCTCAGTTGGTAGCATGCCCATAATCTATAGTTCCCAGGTTCGAGTCCCAGCTGGGTCAGTATTGAGATTTATCTCTGCAAAACTCCCCGCCCTGACCACAGTCAATAGGGGACACCAACGGACTTGGAAAGGCCATTGGATGGGACGTTAAGCCATGGCACCGTGTGTGGGAAATAAAACTGAAAATTTTTCTCAAAAAGCACAACCATTGAAAACCACAAACTTTCACAACCATTGAAAACCACAAATTTTACCACTTTTCATCACTTTAATTTTATCTGTATAACCTTACCTGCCATTTTTTTCCTTTTAATTTTTATATCTTTTGTTCAGAATTAAATGCTTTTTTTTTGGTGTGTAATATAAACTATTTTATTCATTAGTTGTTTCATAATGAGGCTCAGAAGTTGCATTTTTAGAGAAAAAAAACTGACACTGTGTAAGGGTTAACAATAATCTAGGTGAAAAATTAGAAAAAGCTGCTAGACAGCACAGCAACAGATAGTCATTCCAAATAGTAGACGTTTTTAGAAAAAAGAAAATGCAGGCTCTTCAGCACTGACTTTGCTGCTGAAATGCTTTAAGTAACTTAAAAGTTGCATCACACTTGTGCTGGTTTCTTATGGAATATAAATACATAAAAGGGACACACCCATTTGTTTAGTGGATGGAATTTGCTTCAGTTAGTAGCATGCCAGACCCATAATCTGATGTTCCTAAGTTTGAGACTCTGCTATAGCTATACATTGAATTTTCTCCATTAACTTCTGTTCTACCCTCAATGAGAAAGGATACACCAAAAAGCTTTGAAAGTAACTATTCTTTGGATTCAATGTTAAGCTGGGCCTCGTGCAAGAGAATCTGCACATGGAACAAGTCCATTTGCACACTGAGTATTTGATACACTGAGTAGCCTTAACAGGAGGCTTCTATCTATCTTTTAGCAGTTGTCCAATGGATCCCCTTCTCCAACTTTCTCTGATCCTTTGGGTCCTTGTGACCTGGCCATTTAACCCACTGTGTGCAGAAAAGTGGCACTCAGAGGTAACAAACTGGCTTAGTCAATAGAGCTATTTTGTAAGGAAAAAAGTGGTGTGTATAAATTTAGGCATAAATATAAGATTATTGATGGTGAGGATTTTGTTATGGTAAGTTGGGCTGAGCTTTTCGTGGATATTCTAAGCAATTGGTTAGTTCTGCTCACATTGTTGCAATGAAGATAGATGCATTATTGACTTTAGTGCTGGCCATATATCAGTCTGAAAATACTTCAAAATATTAAAATTAAAGCTACCCTAGTTACCAGAAGTAGAAAAAGATAAAATTACTGCTGAATGCTGTTTGGTTGTCACATCATTGACTGAAGTGTTTTCTACGATAAAGGTGTTTTTCCTAAAGATTTCACTAGAGGTATTATTTTTAAGAATGACCATAGTTCTTGTGTTTACAGAATCGTCAGTTTACTTCCCTTTCTTGGTAAAGATCTTTCTGCAATTGTGTGTAATAAAATTGAACATTTGATTGATGGACTGGCTTGAGATGAACAGCATTGCTTCAAATGTGGTAGAGTGCGTAGATAAAGTTGTTTCAATGATTTTTTACTCACTCATTTTTGAACCATCTTTAGAGTTCCAAAAACCTATAGTTACTTAGAACTGTAGATTTCAAAAAGGCTTCCTACCCTGTTTATCAAAAGAATTTTGATTGATAATATAAATTCTTATGAAATATCTGAAAATTTAGTTAATGTAATGATGGCATTCTGTAATAACATTTTCATGTACAGTGCTGGAACTAGGGTGGAGAAAGTGGGGTACCAGCCTTGGGTGCAACATTCTAAGAAGTGAACAAAGTATTGTACAACTACTTTGTTTTAAATTTAAAAAATTATTGCTGGTTCTTTGTTTCTTACAATTTACAGTATATGTTATAGATTCTATGTTTTATTCATAGAGGTAATTCTATGTTTTAGTCATAGAGGTTATAGATTCTATGTTTAATTCATAGAGGTAATGTTTTTATGTAGAAATTTGAAAATATACTATTTTTCTCCCGAATTTTTTGTTCATGTGATTTTTTTTACAAACTTTTAGCTTTAATTTTCTTATTTCGTTATATAGACATTTTTTTTTTCTCTTGCTTGATTGTTTCAAAAAAATTAAAATTTAAATGTGAGGTTTTGTGAGGAGGAAAAAATCAAATGGGTTACAGAGGAGAAGGGAAGTAAATGTAAGGGTTCTGTAGCTTCAGAAAGTTTAAAACCCTGTCCTACAGAGCTGAAAAAAAGCTGACTTGAATTATGCTGATGGTTCAGACCTTTTGGAAGATGAGATTTACAAGGTGAATTATTTTATTAGAGCTATTGATAAGATGTGTAATAGAACAGACAGGGTTATACAGATAAAATTAAAGTGATGAAAAGTGGTAAAGTTTGTGGTTTTCAATGGTTATGCCTTTTGAGAAAAATTTTCAGTTTTATCTATTTGTGATAATGGGGGCTATTTGAAAGATACTGTAATATGTGGTAGGAAGCAAACAGGACAAGGTACTGATTGTGGAGTAAAGTAATTTAATTCTCTACGACACTGTTAAATGTTTTTAAGCACTTCAACACATGGACTATGCTATCAAGTATCAATAATTATTATAGAGAGATTTACGTACCATGCCTTAGAGGATGGGAAGTAACAGAAGCTTCTTGGAAAGCTTTCGGTGAGAAATTTAAAATTTGACATTCTTGCCGGCAAGTGACGTCTCAGTGGAGATTAAGATAATGATGACTGCTGCCAATGGTCTACCCGCATTGGTGAATGACATAATTATTTATACTTTTTTGATAGCATAGGGTGCTTAAAAAGTTTTAGATCCACGATGTGCGTTTCGCGCCGTTCCTATCGGTGCTTCATCAGGTGGGAAGTGAGGGACTTAATGCAGGAGAGGCAGTTGATTGGTGAGCGCGGGGGAGGGGTGCCATAAATTGGCATGTCAGTGGTTCAGCTCTGATGATCGGCGAGTGCGGGTGGCGGTAATGCAATCTGCATGTAACGGAGGTTGGGAGAGTGTGGGATTATGGGAAATCGCCAAGATATGCTTATGTCAAGGTAAGCATCACTGTTTCTGGGTAGTAATTCATCTTTAAAATGAGTGGGGTATTTTTAGTGAATTAATAAATTTGGTAAACTGAAAATTGGGGTTAGGATAATTATGTTATTGAGGGTCTGAATAATGGTTTTCATATTGGTATTACTATAGGGAGTTTTTGTGGGGGGGGGCACATTGATCGCCATTTTTAGGAGGTATGGAGGTGTTCTAAAGGGTTAGGTGGGTGTGTATTATTGCAGGTGGAAAATGGGGATCGACGATGAGAGAGGAGAGTGTTTAGGGGGGCTTGGAATTTCCGAGGTGTATGTTATATCCTCTAAACATCAGATGCCACGCTGGGGGGAGTGGGACAATATCTGTGTTGCAGAGTTCGGTCAGTTTTACGTTGATGAGGATATTTTCTGTGACGGCTAGTTGGAATTTGGTAGGTGGGGATACTATAATTTTAGCAGAGTGAAAATCAGTGGGCAGGTTGTTTTCGGTGATTGCTTGAGATAGTGCCGTTTTTTGTAGTTTAAGATGTATTTGTGCTCTTTAAGTCGGGCGTTAAATGGGGGTGAAGTTTTACCTATGTATTTGTTTTTGTGGAAGATTTTACCTGTGGGGTCATTGAGTTGAATGTAGTAAACTCCTCCAGAGCTGGGTATATGGTCACGATCATTTTGAATGAGTTTGGATATAGTGTGAGACATTTTAATTGGGACTTTATAATGGAAAGATTTTAGGTTATTTTTAACTGTAGGCCACTAAAGGACTTTGAAAGGCTGTTGTCCATTGGTTGAGACATTGTAGCATGCCTCTGTGCATGTTAAAAATACATTGGGTGAACTTGACAGGAAATTATAAATGATGACAAAACCCAGATGCTCTGCAATACATGGACTGCACTAAATCTATAGGGATAATGCCAAATCTCCACTACCTACGTCGAGGGCAAGACAACACCATATAGATGCAGCTCACCCCACAACTACCTATGGTGAATAGTACTATAGAAGTAAAGTTCATCCATCAGTCTAAACCTAAATTTAATCTGCACCCCAGTTAGCCACAAACAAAGATATATAGATCTAAGTTGTCTTGGCTCCCATGGTGGGAACTCTTAGTCAGGCCTTACCAGGCCCCTCCTCTGGGCCCCCGTCCAACCAAGGTGCCCCCCAACACCAGTCAGCAGGGCCCTCAACTTCATCGAGGCCTAGCCATTCCATCGGATCTCCATCCGACCAGATACTCCCCAATACCAGTCAGCGGAGCCCTCAACTTCACATGGGCCCTCAGCCCCCCACCACGACAAGGTGGTTCCCTCTCAGAAGGGGGGGGGGGTGAACTTCACAATGTAATAATGCGTGACAATCCCGGTGCACCGCAGTACGGAGACTGCATATCACCTTGAGGGAGTTGCCACTGAAACCACAATTCACTAACCAGGGTACTTTCTTCTAGATCTTGCCTTCTTAGATCTGCCTTGCTGCGGGAGAAGACCTGTGGAAGAGATAAACACTGCTTTTCAAAGCAAGCCTGTCTGTTGAAATAATCATTGAGGTGCAGTGAATGGGATCTTTTAGAATTTTGATTTACCATACCTAGGAATTGCCGAATCACTCACTGATTTTTGTCCGAAAAGCTGCCAAAAATAATAGTGGTATCTTTAGAATTTTGATGGCAAACTTTGAAGAATTCCTAACTTTTTGGGTTCTCCGCAGCAGAGAAACCCAGGCATTTCTGTCAATAAGCCATGCCTAATTGGGTCCCCAGTCCTTTCAGCATGACCCTCAACTTCGACCTCTTCATCGAGCCGGGCAACCACAGCCCTCTCACCGTCTCGGCCTTAACCGTGCCGAGGCCGCGTCGGAGCACACTTGACCAGTGCCCTACCAAAGCCAGTCAGCAGCCCTCCAACGACCCTGACAAAGCCATTAGCCTGCCGGGGCTTGCATGACTGCAGCACCCTGACCTCACTTCTCAGAGGCACCCAGGCCTCTGAGAAGGCCTGGGTGCAAGTCAATAAGCCAAGTCAATAAGTCACTGGGGACAAGTCAATAAGCCAACTGGACCAGCCCCTCTCTAAAACCAGTCCACCGACCCTCAACAGGCCCCCTCACTGGGGGCCACAAGATATCATGAACTCCAGAGTGCCAGCGATCCAAGCCTAACTTCTCAGAGGCACCGTATCCCCCCCCCCTCGTCAAGGAGTCCACTCCGGGGTGGGGTAGGGGGTGAACTTGACAGGAGGCTTCCATTTGTCACCTAACAGCTGTGTAGTGGATCTTCTTTCTCAACCTTCTCTGAGCCCTTAAGGCTCCTTGTGGCTTGCCATTAATCCCAAATGGAGGAGATGGTGTATAGAATTAAGTAACAAATGAACCACTCAGAAGGGAAAACAACCCAACAACTCTATTACCTTTGTAAAATTGGGACTTGATGAGTGTTTTGCTCTACCAGCTTGAAGGAGTAATTTTGTGGTTTAACAGCTAGAAGAAATTCTTTTAAACATTTACAATTTTATTGATCAGTATTAAAAAATTCAAATTATTAATTTACTGCTGCCGTGATTCCAACCAAATTTCCCAATTATGATGCAAGAGACTGGATAGGATATAAGGATTTCTGAAATTGTTAAAACCATTGTTATATCAGAACCAATACCTTAAAAAAAATTTCTGTGCAATTTAATAGGAAATAGATCAGGGGATATATACTTTTCTTTTTTATTATATATTTTGTCTTTTTATGATTTATGTTTTGCTTAAGCATGCTCTTGAAATAAAATACCAGTGCAGTTGTGTTTATCTGAATAATATCTTCTCAATTAAAATTTTATTCTTGCTGTCTTTAATATGGTAAATTTTTTACAGGTTGTTGCTTCAGCTAGAAATGCTTTTAAAAGTGGGATAACCAAAAATGTAGAATTCCGTATTCAACAGCTGAATAATTTAGATAAAATGTGTAAGGAAAATGAGGAACTTCTTGCTTCAGCAGTAATGCAAGATTTAAAAAAGGTATATTAACTCTTTGCAATATTTATGATTTAGATAATTTATAATAATGAATAATTGAAATTTTAGCCACAAAAACAAAAAAAATTTAAACTGTTAACATTAGTTGTGTAAATTTTTCATTTTGTTTTGTCTTAAATGCAAAAAAAATACATGTAAATATCTGAAGTGATGCACTAATGCTGTCACATAAGGAGTAAAGAATGAAATATCTACTAATATTATATCTAGTAGCCAAATAATGCTCATCATAGAGCTGCCAATTGTGTTTTTTTCCTAATTTTAGCTAAATTTTAGTTTAAAATCGGAATTTGTCAATGAAAATCAAATTTTGCATTTTTCACTTTTCTTTTTGTTTTTCATAAAGAAAATCTGTTTCAAAATTTTACAGTATTTTTTGTTTTTCACAGAATAAAATGATTAATAAAAGGGTAAAATGATTTCCCTGAATCTATTTTACTGCAATAAAGATGCAAGTGTCTCCATTACCTAATTTGTTCTTGATTGCAATCTGTCCTACACTAAAGCCCTGCAGGTCAGAGGGAGATTCTATGGACTTCTACTGACCTTTTCCAGAAAGAACACCAAAATTTGGAATGGGGGTTGGCTCAGTTGGTAGCACATGAGGCTTGTATGTAATATGCAGTTCTCAGGTTCTAGTCCAACCTGTGTCAGCATTGAGATTTATCTCCACTAAATCCCCAGCCTGGCCTTAGTGAGAAGGAGGATGTAGATTGCTTGGAAAGTCTACCAATCCATTGGATAGGACATTAAGCTGTTGCCCCATATGCAGGAGTGTCATAGCTGTGCACATTAAAGAACATTCTTTAGGCCTCAATGGGTGGCTACCATCTGTCTCCTAAGCTGTCCAGTGGATCCCTTTCCTCAATCTTCTCTGAGCCCTTGGGGTCCTTGTGAATTTGGCCATTTATCCCATTGCAAAGATTGCATTTAAATTTTTTGTAGAGTTGAAGATCAAATTTGAAACAGCTTGAAATTCAGATGCCCTTTAATAAAATTGTTTTCTGATATTCAGTTCTTGCTAGAGTAAATAACATATTTATTTTTCTATTTAAAAACCATTTAAATATTTTCATATAAATTGGTGTACACAACTCGAAGTGCATGTATCTCCCCTCCCCACTCTGTACAACTAATTGGAAATTGATTTACTCTCTGCCTTGAAGCTTCAGTTGAGGGAGGTCGTGCTTGTGATTACCTACCTACCTATTTTCCCGTTTTTCTTCACATACCATTTGTTGGTCAATTCGTCAGTTTTGTTTCACTATATCTTCAATTTGAGTGGCCAATCACAAAGAGATATGTATCAGATGATAGCTTGAATGAAGGAACTGTCAAACTATAAAAATTTGCATCTAAAGTTTCTCCTTTTCCAAAAAGAAAATGTGTAAATTATTGTTTCACTATATTTTCTGAACATGAGAGCTGGTCATTACAAGTTACATGAGAAATGAAAGCTTGTGCTATGGAGAGTGTCATAGGTTATCAGAAATTATTCCTCTTGCTTTTGTCTCCATAAAAGTCAATGATATGCCGCATAAAATGCTGGAATTTATTAGTTTACATAAATGATCCAATTGTTCTTTATTTTTACCTAAATGCCCATAATTGCTCTGAATTTTTCTACTAAATTCTCAAGTTTGCCTCCCACTGAGCTTGCATTGATATTATCTCCCTCTCTGTTTTCAGTTAAAAAGGGGACATCATTAAACTTGAAAAGATAAATTACTTATTTATCACATGGTTATTCGACCTATGATATCCTATGCTTCCCCAATTTGGGCGAACACAACTCCCACGAACATTCACAAAATACAGGTCTTGCAGAATAAAATCCTGTGATATGTGGTCAATGCCCCCTGGTTTGTAACCAATAGGCAATTACATAAAGATCTGGGCATTGATCATATTTACACATATCTTAAGTTTTTGTCTTGCAAGGTTTTTATGAATCAGTGCAGAGAAACCCGCATGAAATTATATCCTGCCTTCTGGACTACGATCATGAAGTCCTTAACAGATACAAGATGCCTAAGATGATTGCTTTCGATAAAGAAAGTTATCCATTTTAGGTCTCTTGTGCATCATTACTACTCTTTGTTTTATGTTCTTTTGCCCTTAAGGGCCCACCATTGTGTGGTTCACTTTTGTTTTTTCAAACTGATGCCAATTAGGCATATATCCAGACGAAGAAGGTTATGGGTACTATTGTACCTGGTACTTCATTTATCATGTAACGATCTATGATCTACTTGAAAAGACTGCCATTTGTCAAATGGAATATGTCCATGCATTTAGAAGAACCATATGTCCACATTAGAGAACTCACTGGATGGCTTTGATGTGAGGTTTCCATCTGTGTCTGAACAACTGTCCAGTGAATCCCATTCTACCCAGCTGTGAGACATTTGGTTTTTTTGTGATCTGAAAAACAACCAAACCCACACATTTATTGACCATCACAATGTGTTTCTCTGAGGAAACTGGGCTTACTTAATCTCACTAATACACCTTATGACTATTTACACACCCTCTTAGGTAAAGTTATCACTCCAAATAAACATCTAGTAATAACTTGTCGCCGTCCCATGGCCGAGTGGTTAGTGCACTTGGCTACTGATCTAAGGGACCTGGGTTCGAGCCCCGGGTAAGGCATGGCTGTTTGTGTCGTTTTTCTGCTGAGGTCCTGCCATCCTCTCAGACCTGCTATTATGGCATATAAACTGACAGGCTCCTGTCAGACCTCTGTGGCAAGCAGCTGCTTGAGGGGGTATATATATATATTTTTTTAATAACTTGTCAAGTAAAGTTTGGAACTTCCAGTGCCCAATATATATGCACATGGAATATATGATATTGGTGATGATATAGCATTCTCTGTACACTCGCTACAGAAGCATTCATTATATTGTTTGTACACTGTACACCATTGAACATTGCAGAGTAACCTTGAATGTTGATTTCTTATTCCCCAGCAATCTATCCTGTTTTTTGACAAGGTAGGTAGCTCCCCTTGTTTTTTAAATATGCAGTAATATGTCATATGTTTCACATTGGGTGATGAATATTTGGAAATAGCCCTACTCCTGTGTTTCTTGAGTTGCACTCCTCCAATATTCCCTGTAACTTAGCATGAGCTCTGATTGGTTATTTGTTAGAGGGATGATGCTTTTTTTTTATTGTTATTGGATATCATTTGGAGGTATTTTATTATTGGATTTTACTGTAGTAAATGTTTTCATGATATGATTAATATATTTTTCCATGTATTTTTTTAATAAAACTTTTATTGCATTGCCGTTCTTGATAGTTTTTAAACCTGTTCTTTAAAATTTGAGTTCTTAAGTATTTAATTTTACTAATAGGATTTTTCACTGAATGGTAAAATTATCACAACATTAATGTGTCCTGAAAAAATTAACTCCCGAAAGGAATGGTATGAAAATTTGTTTCACAAATAAAACTTTATATATCAAGCTTAATTTTCAACAATTATCTGGCAGTTTATTGAAAGGTAAAGCATTGCAATATGTATAGAGAACTTGAGAATAAATTTTTATGTTCAAAGATGAATGTTTTGTACTAAACTTTTGTGTGAATTCTCATTTCCCATTCATGGTAGAAGAACTTTGCCCTGGTTGAAATGCATCACAAACTACAGTTGGCCACATGACATTTTTTTTTAAAGAGGAAGATGGTTTTCCCCTGCACAAAGGATGGAGACAGCTGTAGATCCAACCAGGACAAGCCTGACAGAAGCTCTATCTTTGTCCTGGTTTCCCATAGAACATACTAACAATACACAAAGCTAGGCCATCCTGGGGCTGGAACCTAGATGCTAGTAGGTGCAATGTCGCTGCAAGCTAATGCAATGCCACGGAACCACCAAGACAGCAATTTTACCCCATGCTTCAAGATCTTTCATCATTTTGTGAGGATTGCCTGTTCTAACCTTTAATCATATCTTTCTTGAAGAGTAGCTTCCAAACTTCTGACTGAAAGCCATATTTTTTATCTGATCTCTATATAAATAGTAAGAAATTATTTTAATATATAATTTTATATTTTTAGAAGGGAAAAAGGTACTCCCTTACACCAAAGATGTAGAAAACCTAAATGCTCTATTGGGCTTGTCCTGGTTTCTCATACAACATATAAGCACATACTCAGGGATATGCCTACTGGTTTAGTAGTCAGGTATTCTAACCACTAGACCAGGTATGGGCTTTGCCTAGGTTCTCTTTGCCAGTTGAAAAATAAAAGTGTCATGAATTATCACCACAAAATTTTTGGATTTCTATGATCTCTTCTCACAAGATCAATTTTTATCCCAATTTTTTTTCCCTGCAGAGCAATTAACCATTGAACATGTAGACAGACCACAAAAATAAAAGTTATGCCTGCAAATATGAGTCTCGTGGAAGTCTATGTTGTGAAATATGTTTTGAAATTTTTTGAATTTATTTGTAATAAATTTGCACTTAAATGTTAAATTGCAGTTTGAAGAGAAGTTTACCAAAGGATTCATCTTGATGATAATGATAGTCAGCATTTATTTGTTTTCAAGACTCTTGACATTATTAAGAAAATTTTAAACTTTATTGTCTTTTTAATAAAGTTAGAGTTGGTAGAAAAGTTGTAAAAAAAGGTCCAAAATTGAAGTCTTAACTACACTGCTGGCCATTAAAAGTGTAACACCAGGAAAGACAAGAGATATCAAAACCATATTTAGTGAATACATAGCATATGTTACAAGGACCAAATGATTGGAAATACAACTCGGTTAGACTTGTGGAATGCAAAGAAATCAGTATATTGTGTAGCCACCATGAGCGGTGATAACTGCTGCTACATGGTCCGGCATTGAGAGGATGAGACGTCGAATGTGTGTTTGGGGAATGTCAGTCCATGCAGTTTTGATATGTAGCAGTTTTGATGATATAGCATTAGGCATATATCCAGACGATGATATAGACATTAGGCTCCCGAAAGGAATCCAGACAGATATAGTCTGATACGACGACGATGATATAGACATATCCAGACGATGATATAGACATTAGACATATATCCAGATGATATAGACATTAGGCATATATCCAGACAGATATAGCATTAGGCATATATCCAGACGTTGAATGTGTGTTTGGGGAATGTCAGTCCATGCAGTTTTGATATGTATCAGTTTCTCTGCACATATCAAAATGCACATATCTTCTGCACATATCTGCTGAAGTTCATCTGTTGTGGCATCTGCTGGTGTCTGATGTGCTGGTCATCATGAGATCACAGACCAGACATTTTCAATTGGGGACTGATCCTGTGAATGCGCAGGCCAAGGCAGAAGTGTCACATGGTGGCTATCCAGGAATTGTTGAACGATGCATGCCACGTGTGGTCGGGCATTGGCAAATGGCACCAAAGAGCCCCTGAAGATAAGGTATGACCACAGGCTCCAACACCTCGGTGATGTAACGCTGGCTGTTCAAAGTATCAGTAATGCATACAAGTCGTATGTGTGAGTGAGTCCAATGGCACCCCATACCATAACACCAGGACCAGACCTGTATGGCACTGCATCATGTATGTCTCACTGAGCCTGTTGCTGCGGCACCGCCAAATATGGATTCGTCCATCATGGTGCTGCATACAGAAGTGGGATTAGTCTGAAAAGACAATGCGTACCATTTGCACATCCATGCGTGACATTCTTGGCACCAAGCAATGGCCACCTAGCAAAAATGCCCCAATGCTGCAGATGACGTCAAATCTTACCTGTGGACACTGGTTGATGTGCAAACACCCTAACTGTTGAGCTAAGGTGTTTGATGTGGCTGTAAGATGATTCAAAGCCATGCACATGATATGTCTGTCCTCTTTCATTTATGTGACGGGCATTGAGATCTCTCATGTCAGTGAGTTTTTCCTCCTGTACCCACTGACGCCATGTTCTGATCACTGTGGCAGCATTCCATCCAACACTAGTACCGATGTCTCAGTATGATAATCCATCTTCCTGTAATGTAATCCTACAATTCTCCTTCGATCAAAGGCAGAAACCTGGTCATATGGATGCCATGTTTTTCAATGGGGCATACTTGATCCTTTAGTGCGCAAGAACTGCGAGCAAACACAATTCCAGTGCTTTACACCTGCTCTTCGTAATCTCCTTTATACCACTTCCAGAGGGCTTTACTGTTACACATGATGTGCTTATGTGCTGTGCTTTGAATCATTTACATGTTCTCCTATGTGCTAGCCATCTTGCATGTTTTGGGACAATCTGATGAGTTCTTCTTGGTGTTCACTTTGAATGGCCAGCAGTGTATATATTTTCAACAATTGTTTTGTTATCTTCTGACTCATGTTATAATTCCTTCTCAGAATCTATCAAGTGAAAACAGAATAAGGAATTAGATGTTTAGAATGCCTGTTCTAAACAGGGTAATATTTATAAATTCACTTTTTATTGGATAACATAGAAATGTTATTGATTATATGTAACATATTTTGTGCTCTTTTTCTAATAGGAAGTGTAATATGCAGTTAAAGATTATTTTGCAATCATTGTTTGGTGTTTACGTGTAAAATTACAGCTAGAAGTAAATTTTTTGATTCTAACGTTCCCCCCCCCCCTCAAAAGTGATTTTTCCCCTTTAAAGAAGTTTTTTTTTAACCACTTCAAAGAAAAAGATTACCACCTGAACACCTGCTTGCCAAACAGGTCTGGTAGTATAATATAAATATAAAAAAAATAAATACCCCCTCAAGCAGCTGCTTGCCACAGAGGTCTGACAGGAGCCTGTCAGTTTATATGCCACAGTAGGTCTGTGAAGATGGCAGGACCTCAGCAGAAAAACAACACATACATCCATTCCTTACCCAGGGCTTGAACCCATGTCCCTTAGATCAGTAGCTAAGCATGCTAACCACTCTAACATGGGATGGCCAGTATAATATATCAGCATGGATTTGTGAAGAAGGCAAAAATTCATGAGTTTGCATATGCTAAAAATTTCATAAAGTCTTATAAAGAACAGGCAATTTGATGAAAATATCATTTAGAACTCAAAAGATTATAGTCTGAAAAAGTAGAAAAATTTGAAATATAGCAAGGAAAATTTGTAAGATAATTGATTGGTATTCTGAAGTTGGTGGCAATTTATGCTGAATTGTTCATGGATCCAGACTACATTATATAGTGACACCATTTCAAGTGTCTGTATCTGAAGGTTAAAGGGGTGCATAGAATGGGTCAACAGACATAGCATCCAGTCTTATGAAGTCTTTTCTTTTGAGCTGAGACAGACACCTACCTTCCTATGGCCCAAGCTCTATTAAACCTCAAATAAAGATACCTTACTATGGCTGCAATGAGGTCTGAAGGCAGAGATGATGCTTAATAATCTAAGGTAAAACCATAGTGCAAATGATTTAGTTAAAATAATTATGTACATGGTATGTGCTATACTACTCACAAAGTATTAATGAGCACAATATCCTAACAATTGTCCAGCGTGTCGTTTCCCCAACCTAGTTCCGAGTTTTGTCAATGAAATATTATGCAGCTAAAAACTTTTTACTCAAGGGATAAAGCGATCAGTCCAAATATGAATTTAATTTATACTATAATGTATGTGAATTTTTTTTGTCAAACTACAGAAGTAATATAATAGCAGTTGTTACATAATTCTTGACATTATCTAATTCAATTAGTAATTAATGATTAAATTAATGACTATTAGTAATTATTAATTACAATAAAAATTATGTTTTGTTACAGCCAGAGCAAGAGTCTGTTTTATTTGAGGGGGAATTTGTTTTGAATGACATCAGATGTATGAAACAGAATATCCGTAAATGGGTAAAGCCAAGACCTGTAAGTATATTAATCTTTTTGAAGTTCACTTATTATTTTGGTTCTTCATAATTTACTTGATTATCCAATAAAATGCAAATAATGAGACTTCATACTATATTTCTCTGAGATGGAGTAGAAAATTATTAGTGTCATATAAAAAGCTAGGATTCTTCCATATTATACTTGAAATTGTATTTGAACTTACTGCCAAATGGCAGTAACTGTGTAGTGTTTAGTGTTAATAGAGGTTCCTTTGTTTTCATGAAAAGATCAAATTGAGCAAAAATTATAAATAGCAATAAATAAAAAACAAAAATTATCAATTTAACAATGCATTTAGCTGTTTCAATTCTAATCAATAAGTCCCAAGGACAATCATTTAAACTGATGCTTCATTACATAAAACATTATTTGCATGCAGACAAATGTATTCAGACATATAATCATTTCATCTAAGAGCCACCAGCTGTAAAAAAATTAATTACCCCTCAAACTATCACTTTCCACAGAGGTCTTACAAGAACCCATCAGTGTAATATTTCTTAGGGAAGACCTTAGCAGCTTCAAAATTAAAAGTGAGAAAAAAACTGTAACAGACAATGTTTATGAATAAATTTTGAAATGAGACTTGAAACTATAACTTGAATGTGTAGTATCTATTTTGTTATTAATATTTCATTTTTGTTTAATTTTTTTTCCATTTTACACATTACTGTGATGTAGAGTTAAAAATAAAGATCTCAATAAAATCTGTCTAAATCTCGATTTTCAAGCAATATTTGGTTTGAGGCCTCAGATGATGCTTGGATATTTCCTTTCTCATATTACCTTCTGCTGAGGTCACTTCACAGATTTCTGTGTTATATTGACAGACTCATGTCAGACTTCTGTGCAAGTGGCTGATTCAGGGATAATTTTTCTTAATTATCTAAAGAGATAAGGAAATTGAAATGTGTAGCAGTGATCTTTAAAAAAAAACTTACGTAAAATTTAATATTGCAAAACATTGCACAAATTGTAAGATGTTCACTTTATTTTACAAAATCGTTTCAAATACACTTATTATTCATGTTTTGATTTCTGGGGTAAATTTTTATGACAATTGCTTTTAATAATTATTCAAAGTCTTTATTGCAGTCACGATTTTCCATGAAAGCTTTGCTTTTGAGGTCATAGAGCTTCAAACTCTATTTTCCCATTGACATTACATTAGATTGTAACCTTTGGATACTAATGTATAGAAAATGTTTCCTTTCATGCATGGGTCTACTGCTAAACAAAAATGTATTGGAAAAATTAAGTTGTAACACTACTTAGTTTTGCATCTGAACAAGACTCATCACACCATTAATATAAGATGTTTTTCATAGCTGTTACTACACAAATATACATAACTATAACATGTTTTGGCCATTTGTGCAGAATATGTGGCTCATAAATTGCAGTACTGTGTTTTATGAGGGACATTCAAGAAGTTCTTGGCATGCATCTGCAGAATGAAAATCATTGCACTTACTCCAACAAAGCTTTTACTGTCCTTCAAAGTACTCTCCTCCGGCATCGATGCAAAATTGCAAACTTCTATAGCAATTCTGGAATGCTTGATGGTACTCCTATAAGGAAATACTCCAACTCTGAATGAATGTATTTTTCAAGGTCTTGCACCCTTGAAAAAGGCTCCCTGGCTAGTTCCTTTTTAATTTTTGGAAACAACCAAAAATCTCATGGTGCAAGATCAGGTGAATATGCAGTATGGGGGTAGCTGTTTGATTTTTTCTTTCTCCAGATAGACTGTAACTTGTTCAGTTTATGAGCACTGGCACTGTCATGGAGAACCCTTGATACATCTGTTTTTGGATGCTGCTCTTTCGTATCTTTAACTGTTTCGAGTAAAACAATGTTAGTGCAATATTGGCCATTTACATTTATTTTTTCAGATAAGGTGTCCACAGCTACCACTGCTTGGGAATTGAAAAAAAATTGTGAACATTCTCTTCCTTTAGCAAAAGTCTTGCCCAAGGATTTGGAAATGCAGTTCATCTGCAAATTAAACATAGTTGTTGATCTTTCTGAAAGTTGTAATAAAACTATGTTTCTGCACCTGTAACTGTTTGGGGCCACTTCAATCATTTCCAGCATATCCTTGCATGAATCGACTCTAGCCCTTTTTTGCTCTTTTGTCAGTTTGTGGGGTAACCATTTGACACAGATCTTTTGGAACTTTAAATGATGAATAATTGTTTCCACACTGCTAATTGATACACTGAATTATAAACTTATTACCTGAATGAAGATGTGTGGGTTTTCCTTAATAAGTTCATAAACAGCAGTGATGGCTCTCTCATTCACAGCCTCCTTCAGTCTTCCTTCACAAGCTAATTAATTACCACTTTGAAGTCAATTAAAATTTTTTAGAGGAAAAATTGTCTTGAGCTGGGTGGGATGCGAACCCACAACAACTTTTGCTCAAGACAATTTTTCATCTAAAAAATTTGAATCAACTTCAAAGTGGTAATTTATTAGTAGATACTAAATAAGCAGGGTTTCTTTCATTATTTATTGTCTTCGAAGCTTTGCAGACCAAACTTTATGCACCACTAGTGAAGAGAGAAATGATGATAGGGCCTTTGTTTTTAGTACTTAATGACAAGTTGTAGCTCATTAACTTCAGAGGAATGAGTGCAAATCTACAGGCACATCAAGAATCAGATTATTCAGAATCATTATCATTCAGAAATGATTGATAAGCATGAACTTTTAGATAAATTCTATGCTAAATTTAATATCCAAGAAGAGTATATTTCAAAACATTCTGAAGCATGTAAAACCGAAGGCACTATTTGCACTCTCAGATTTTTTTGATGTTTTTGATGCACACTTTACATGCTCTTGAGTTCTTTTTCTTGTTTTGTTGGTGGGATGTGCCTTGGAAAATACGCCAGTTTTTTGTCTTCAGCCATAGTGTTATAGGTTGCCATGAGATGGTTTTCCACACACATTACAATTAGGAAGTGTAACATTTTTTAGAAGGTATTCTGTGAGATCTAGACAAAGGTTTATGTAATACCTCTTCTTTATATTTCAAACTTTACAATATAGAATTTATGTATTGAAAAGTGCCATACCCATCATGTAAAAGAAAATCTATATCCTTTTACAAATATTCTTATACTAAGAAAGCATCTTAAGATGTCCAATTTCAGCTTTATAACTTCAGGAGAAATCATTTGCCACCTTCAGTGCCTCTTGATTTCTTGAAGTCCCAACCCTTTTTGAACTTGAATGCAATGCTGATCTTATATTTCATAATGCTTTTGAAATCTATAACCTTAAATACCCTAAGCATCAGTTTTCAAGTTTGTAGCTCATGTAGCTATAAATCTGACCTCAAGAACATTTAAATTCAATTTCATAATGTGGTATTAGGTGGTTTGATTTTAATGATGAGGTTTGAAGAAGCAGTTGGCAACCTCCTTAAAGCAGAATATTATGCAAAGAGAGATTGCAATTATATAGTCTGGTAGGACCTCCATAACCCATGACTGCTTGAGGATTTTGTATGTATTTATGTTTGAGATATATGACCCAAAATACTTCTAGGCACTAATTTTCAAATTATAATGCATGTAGATCATGGTTTGGCCAAAATGTTACCTGTATTTGACCTTGAAGGACACCAGATCCTGAATTTTGTAACATTTCAGAAATCGGTAACCTAAAAATATCCCTAGGTACCAATTTCCATGTTTCACAGGATGATCGAAATTTGATTTCTGACTTTGAAGAATCCACCAGATACAAAATTTCATAGCATTTTCAAAATCTACTATCCAAAATATCGACAACACTAATTTCCATGTCTCTAGAGTACATACATAGATCAGGGTTTGACCAAAATATTACTTTGACTGTGTAGGGCACTTTGGAAGTCAGATTTCTCAAGTCACCAAAATCTATGCCCTAAATTATCCTAGGTGTGAATTTTCAGAAGCTCTATCACTTCATCATTGTTAGAATTAGCATTATCCCAATTCACTCACCCACTGGTTCACTTACCTGTCCACCCATCCACCCTGACTAATAGTCTAATAACTCCACTGACTACCATATTCAGAGTCCTTTAAAACTTGCATATTATTGAGAATTTTCAGTTATTAAATAATCAAACGAATAAAATGTCACAAATGTTCTGGCAGTTTATTCAACATTGTCCAAATGCCCAACATAATCATGTACTAATTAAAAAATTCTTGGTATCTGTCTGTGCGTGTGTAACACTGACAGAGTAATAATCATATAACAGACTAGCAACTGGAAAAAAATACAACAATCTTCAAAATGGCACACATATGTACAATATAAAATTTTACATTTTGCCACAAATTTGCTACATAGTAAATACAGTTAATGTTGAATATTGCTGTGTAGCTTTGTACACACACATTCTGAAGCAGCCACTCGGTAGTGTGCCAGGCTCAAACTGCAATTACCAGGTTTGAGTCCACCTGTGCCAGCATTGAGATTTATCTCTCGTAAATCATCACCCTTCTAAATCCGACCTCAGTCAGTAGGGGACATGATGGGCTTGTAAAGGCCTCCATCTGTCAAATAGGATATAAAGTCATGTGGGAGTGCCTACCATGTGCACATTAAAGAACACACTGGATGGCCTTGATGGGAGGTATATATAAATTTGTATCATAACCATGTCATTTATCATTTTACCCTTATTTACATCACTCTTAGCACATTTATTAAACTCTTTTTCTGATAAAACTTATCTCTAAGCTCTCTTAGGTCTATCATCACTATACTGGCCATCTGCTTTCAATTTAGACTAATTCTTTTATCCTTAACTTTTAACATTGCAGTTTTTCCTTGTACTGAAGAATCATTGCTGACAAATCTCTCCTTCAGCTAATTACTCTCACCAATGCAACAAGCTGCAAATAAACTATGGTCATCAATTTTACTATTGTCATCTAAGTTATTTGACTCATTTCTATTATTGGGGTGGGGGTGGCTCAGTCAGTAGTGCACCAGGCTCATAATCTGCAGTTCCCAGGTTTGAGTCTCAGCTGGTCCAGCATTGAGATTTATCTCCACAAAACTCCTTGAGCTGACTATGGTCAGTAAGGGACTCCAATGGGCTTGGAAAGGCCACTGTCCATCGGATGGAATGTTAAGCTGTGGCACCATGTGGGGGAGCCATATCCTGTGCACATTAAAGAATATGCTTGATGGGCAGATACCAACAGCTGTCCAGTGAGTTCCCTCCCCAACCTTCTCTGAGCCTTTGGGGTCCTCATGACCTGGCCATTTAGGCCCATAGTGTGGAAAAAAATGCTATTCAGTGGTAAAACCACCCAATCCATTTCTTTTATCAGTTTCCATTGACTATCTTATTCTCTCACTTAATAGTAATGTAGGAGTAACTAATTTTATATTTAATGACCATAGTTTCTCTCTATCACTGGTAGAATTTCATTTTCATTGTCTAATTTCAACTTCTCATCAGAATTAATGCTAAATATTCTTCTGATATCTAATATATAAGAAATATCAACTTCCTCACTTTTAGTCTTATCCAAACTGTTACTATTTTTTTTTATCTTCAGTACTTTATTACCATTACATTTTTATCTGCACAATTACTGTTTTCAATAATTTCCACTGCTTCTGGAGTCTTACCACAAAATCACTCACTATGCTGCCTTGTATTACACTCCTATTACACATTCTCAACCACCATTTACAATCATCTACATAGATGGAATGATAAGTAATACCTCCAAATTTATAACTCACTGACAGATGGCAGCACTAGAAGTTGTGGCATGTTCTGTAGCATGTCTTTTTATACCTCAGTTGGCAAGTTGCTGTGTTAAAAGTTTGTGTTACTATTGTACATGAAAACTAAGCCCTGCACCAAGTGAGCACTCATCAATGCAACCACCATGGAGGCAATTGAGAAGTTGGATCTCGCCATCTTACCAGACTTGGCACCATTCAACTTCCCAAAACCGAAGGAAAATCTTCGTGGACATTTGTATGACACACAGAGGTGGAAAGGACTGTCAGGACATGGATGAAGAAACAAAGTGTGCAGTTCTTTCATGATGGCGTGGAGAAATGTGTCCATTGTTGGCAGAAATGTGTGAAGAATGGTGGTGATTATGTGAAAAAGTAAATACAAGTTGCTTTCAATACAACTTTCCATTACAGGAAACTCATTACCAATACTTCTATTATCATTACCTTGCTTATCACAATTATTAATAGTACTCTTCAGTTTAAACTTATATCAATTTCTGGTTTATCCTCTACCTTGGTCACTGTTTCATCTGAACTAGTACTCTCACTTAATAAATTCAAAGTTTCCTGTGTAATTTAACATAGGACTTTTCATAATTGTGGGATGACTGCACTTTTCCCAGCATGCTAACCAACAATTATTTGCCCTTTACATCTGCTAATTGCATGTTTACTTTAATCAGCCTAGCAGAGACATCTTATCAAAAGCTCCTTTCAGTCTCTTTCAGAAAATTTAGTTAATTGAAGGTCACCATGCCAGAGTGTGAAACATTTACCTGTGTTCTAGTATCCATTATATCATTAATAATAGTATCACCAATTTTTAGCAGTAAAGAATTACAGGATGTGTCCTGTAGACATGGAACTCATGAAATAAGCTGAAAAATAGGGTCTGAATCCCACTCATGGCAAAACCAATGTCTCCCGGAAAATGGCAGTTATGCTAACCATTACATTACCACTGACTAACGTTTTTTCTTTAGCTGGTGTGGCATAAACATTTTTGAATTATTTGATTCGCACAATGGCACCATCTATACGAGAAGTGGACACCTGTGTTGTCACATAGAAATGGAATTTAATATTTGTCACTGACATTCATGGTGTTAAATCAATGATTCAGTAGTAAAGAATCACAGGATGTGTCCTGTAGATATGGAACTCATCAAATAATAAGCTGAAAAAATTGGTTTTTCTGTGAGTAAGATTCAAACCTATGTCTCCTGAAAACATGCCAGTTATGCTAACATCTAACCATCATTGGCTAACATTTTTTTCTTCAGCTTGTGGGACATAAACTTTCTGGATTTTTTATTTGATTCGCACAGTGATGCCATCAAAGCCACTTCCCAGATAGATGGTGCCACCGTGTGAATCAAATAAAAAATCCAGAAAGTTTGCCGCACCAGCTGAAGAAAAAATATTAGATAATGATGGTGTAGTGGTTAACATAAACTAGCATATTTCGAGAAGACATGGGTTTGAATCCAATTCATGGTAAAACCAATTTTTTTTTCAGCTTATTATTTCATAAATTTTTACACTCTTGTGAAACCAATTCAGGCTGATAAGCAGCTCTACCACTTTAGCAACAATAACTTGTTTTCACTATTGTTATTTTCTGCTGATATGTTCATGTGATATTTCTTGCTTTACTATTTGGATAATCTTTGCGATAATGTCCTGGTATTCCACAATTGAAATATTTGATTACATATGATCAACATTCAGTCTACTAGGATACATCAGCACTGTGTTCTAGAATTTCTCTATTCTTGTTCTCTTTCTGTGTTGTAGGGTTTGTGTGTGAAATGTATGTTTTTGTCTTCTTTATGAATCTTAATTTTATGTCTCTTGTGATAATGAAATTTTTTATACATTATACTGTCTGAGTTTATTCCAACCATTTAAGCAAGTTTTTGTGGCTCCAACTATTTATTACCTTTCTGACAAATAATATAACTTAGCATTTTCACTGATAGTAGAGATTTAATCATATCTGCTATTGTTAGCTGATGATTCATTAGCTCCATGGTAATTATTTTTCTCCTCTGAGCATAAAATTTTCGAATATTAGAAATTCTTTTAACTTTGGACAACTTTCACTATCCTTTTTTACAAATCTGGTCAGATCTTTACCTAAATGTAGGGTCAGCCTACACTCTTACAAAATTTTATCTTTTACAGCATTCTAAACTTCTAATTCTTTAGCACTAAGTGCTGCAAGGGCATTCTCTGCATATGTAGGAAAATTAATGTGTGCTCTGTCGTGATGTAACTCAAACATTTTTTCAGAAAGATCATGCCTTAACTGGCTTAGTGGTTAGGCAGCTAGCGACTGTTCTAGCAAGGCAAACTTTGTGTGCTGTATTAATTTTAACTGAGGTGTAGTCAGCAGTGACCTCAGTCTTTGTAGGGCATGTCCTTGTATGAGAAGGCCTGTAAAAGCTAGTAGCTTCTAGGATTCTTCTGTCCTATATGTTGCAAACAAAAAAAATACAATACACTGTGTTAGATCCATTATTTCTAGATACACGAGATTAATTTTTTAATTAATTCATACTCAGTATTAACAGTTTTGCAATTATTTCTAACATTAACATCTTTATATACATTAACACCTTTGATCCACTTATATCTAATTCTCTTAATTTTATCATTTCTGTTGATTGCATCTCTTTTTTTCTCTTTTTTTTTTATCTCATTCTATTGTCAATCTAGTTCTTTATCTCTAGATTGTTTCTTTTAATCTTAGTTCTTTTTCGATGTCAATTTCTCTGAATTTTATTTGTTTTTCTTTTTGCAATTGAATTTCTCTTAATTTTAATTCCATCAATTTGCATATTCAAGTCATCTTTATTACAGTTGGCATGTTCTATCAAGATTGTCTTAACCATGCTACATATTCCCATTTCACTTAAATAAATTATCTTCATCCTACTGCTATTGGGGGCGGGGGTGGCTCAGTCGGTATTGTGCCAGGCTTGTAATCTGTAGTTCCTAGGTTCGAGTCTTAGCTGGGTCAGCATTGAGATTTATCTCCGCAAAATTCCCCGCCCTGCCCACTGTCAGTAGGGGACACCGATGGGCTTGGAAAGGCCGCCGTCCGTCGGATGGGACGTTAAGCCGTGGCCCCGTATGCGGGAGAGCCGTACCATGTGCACATTAAAGAACACGCTGGTGGATGGCCTTGACAGGAGACTACCATCTGTCTCCCAACAGCTGTTCCAATGGGTCCCCTCCCCCAACCTTCTCTGAGTCTTCGGGGTCCATGTGACCTGGCCATTTAGCCCATGGTGTGCAAAAAAGTGCCGCTCAGAGGTAAAACAACCCAAATCCTACTGCTATCACCTGAACCTAATTCTAACCTTTTCCCACAATCAACACTAGCCATTTTAGCCTTGGCTGTAAAATGGGTTTCAAACACAGTTAATTTTTCCTTACTGACTGCTGTCAAAATGTAAATTAATACAAGATATACACTGTTCACAAAAATTAGGGGATATTTCAAAATGAATATGAAGCGATGAAATATCCCCTATTTTTTGTGAGCAGTATATTTACCAATCATTGATTGCATTGTTGATTGATTGTAGCTCTGCTTCCACATGTAATACTTCCACTGTGCAGGATTCAGACTCTTGTGACGATCTAGAAACCTTGTGATCTTAGGAGTCTGATACTTTAGTTCTGAATACAGGAGTCGGGGCCGAATTGACCTATTGAGGGATCAAGTAAATCCTTGGTGGTCAGTTGGGTAGGCAGCTAGCGACTGTTCTAGCAACTTTTTGTGTGCTGTGTTAATTCTAACTGAAGTGTAGTCAGCAGTGACCTCAGTCTTTATAGGGCATGTCCTTGTATGAGAAGGCCTGTAACAGCTAGGAGTAGCTTCTAGGTTTCTTCTCTGTCCTATATGTTGCAAACAAAAAATACAATACACTGTGTTAGATCCATTATTTGTAGATACATGAGACCAATTTTTTAATTAAATTATCTATCTAGAAACCTTTACTTGTGATCTTAGGAGTCTGCTACTTTGATTCTGAATACAAGAATCAGGGCCGAATTGACCTATTGAGGGATCAAGGAAATCCTTGGTGGCCAGTTGGGTAGTGGACCACCATATTCACTGGCATAGCATCTATACAATGATTTTTGTTTCCTGTTTCATAAAAAGTATAATTTTAAAACTATTATTTTAACCTGAATCCATTGCCTATTTTGCTGATGTTATGGTGGTATAATATTTCAAATTACTACATTTTTGCACGGATTAACAAGACTGTTATTGACTGATTTCTATAATTTTTCCTGTAAGAATATTTCTGATGAGGAAATAATCGATATGATGGCAAATAGAAATAAAATATATAGAAGGTTTTTAAAATATATGTAAAAAATAATAACATTTTACAATATGGGCCATTTTATTGAAAAACTCCATCAGGCTGATCAGAACCTTCAATTTGCTCCTAACAGGAGTTATCATTTTTCAAAACTTTGGAATTTGTAGTGCTCAGGAACATCTATTTCTCTTCAAGTGGCAGATCATTCTTCGCTTTTCTGTTAGGTTGCTATTTGCTGTGACAATTTGTGGGATGCTTCCCACTTCATGTATAGTTCAATTTCATCCAAGTGCAAACCTTGTGAATTGAGCCAATGAAATGCCTCAATGAATCATTCAATTAATTTTTTTTTGATATATGACATATAGGATAGAGAAGAATCCTAGAAGCTACTCCTAGCTTTTACAGGCCTTCTCATACAAGGACATGCCCTACTAGGGGCGGGGGTTGCTCAGTCGGTAGCGTGCCAGGCTCGTAATCTGTAGTTCCCAGGTTCGAGTCCCAGCTGAGTCAGCGTTGAGATGTATCTCTGCAAAATTCCCCGCCCTGCCCACGGTCAGTAGGGGACACCGATGGGCTTGGAAAGGCCCCTGTCTGTCAGATGGGACATTAAGCCGTGGCCCCCTGTGTGGGAGAGCCATACCCTGTGCACATTAAAGAACACGCTGGATGTCCTTGACGGGAGACTACCATCTGTCTCCCAACAGCTGTTCCAGTGGGTCCCCTCCCCCAACCTTCTCTGAGCCTTCGGGGTCCATGTGACCTGGCCATTTAGCCCATGGTGTGCAAAAAAGTGCCGCTCAGAGGTAAAACAACCCAACCCATGCCCTACTAAGACCAAAGTCATTGCTGACAACTGCCACAATTAGAGCTAACACAGCACACAAAGTTTGCCTTGCTGGAACAGTGATAGAAAACATTTATTTCCAAAATAGTGGCAATGACACTTAACATTAAAATATAAAACTAACGATCGCAAATGTGCATTGCCACTCATATTGTCTCCTCTCTGATCATGAGGCAAAAGCCCACACAAAGTTTCACAAAAGCTCAAGATAGAAGATGAAAGACTATTTGAACTCCATGATTTACCTTATATATATTGCTCGTACAGAGTTGTAGGTCAAGACATATAGTCTGTCTGAGCACACTATTGTCAGGAATAAAAGCAGTAATGATAGAGAGAGGTGCTACCCCTTTGACTATCAGTGTAATTACAGTTCTAATCTGCTTCATGCCCACCTGAAATTCCAGCTGAGAACTAGCTTGCCCTGACTAGTTTCCCCCATCTTTGAACTAGAAATGGTGATAGCTGACTGGGTTTGTGATTCTGACAATGACTTTGCCATTTGCATTCTGTTGTTTCTCACACAGAATATTTAGGGGCGGTGGTGGCTCAGTCGGTAGCGCGCCAGGCTCGTAATCTGTACTTCCCAGGTTCGAGTCCCAGCTGGGTCAGCGTTGAGATTTATCTCCGCAAAATTCCCCGCCCTGCCCACGGTCAGTAGGGGACACCGATGGGCTTGGAAAGGCCGCCGTCCGTCAGATGGGACGTTAAGCCGTGGCCCCGTGTGCGGGAGAGCCATACCCTGTGCACGTTAAAGAACACGCTGGATGGCCTTGACGGGAGGCTACCATCTGTCTCCCAACAGCTGTTCCAGTGGGTCCCCTCCCCCAACCATCTCTGAGCCTTCGGGGTTCATGTGACCTGGCCATTTAACCCATTGTGTGCAAAAAAGTGCCGCTCAGAGGTAAAACAACCCAACCCAACAACACAGAATATTTACTATCTGATGCAACTCTCTATTGTGCTAATATCTGCATTCTGGGACTTTTAAGAATCTGTAGAGTGTCGAAAAATACACACATGTACTTAAAGACTAAAATTAGGCTATTATAATAGTTTGGTTCTCTCTAAAATTATGGTAGTGAAACTTGGACCCTTTGTAAGCAAGATGATAGGAAATTTTATGCCTTTGGTTATAGATATTTAGACAGTATCTTTAGTATTAGGTGATTTGACTAAGTACTGATGAGGTTAGGCAAAGGCTATAATCACTTTGAGCAGCATATTGTGCAGAGAAAGACTGCACTTGTTTGGCCATGTTGCCTGCATTTGGAACTACTGATTAGCAAATAGTGTTATGAATAGTATCCTTAAAGTCCTGAGAAAAAGGGGAGACCTAAGATGTAATGGTCAGACTATATCAAATAAGACCTAGCTGAAAGCTGGCTGCAGTGGGCAAATCCAACAGCTGTAGCTCAGGATAAATATGGTTGGAGGACTAAATTACAGTCTGGTTGGACCTCTGTAGCCTATGGCTGCTTGAGAATTTTATATATGTGAGCTCTATCATTTAAATAACTTTTTAATCAATTATACATTTCCCCTGTAAAGTCACATCTCTGAAATGCTCAGCCCACCTAGTCATGACATAATTGCCTTCAATAACTTTAACTATCTGGTATAACTCTCTGGTGGTGTACTGTACAGTGTGTCTGCCTTGTCAAGCCAAGCTATTGAACCAAAGATTTTGCTCTGTAATACCAAGACTTGTAGACCAAGCTCTTTGAAATACTATCTGTTAGAGCTAGCAGGGTGTTACCACAATTCTTAATAAATTCATTAATTATCAATAATAAGACCTAATATATAATTCTTAAATAAGCCCCAGTGCCTTATCACCAAAGTGGCTTTATCTCCTCTTCCCATTCTTCCTTATCTTCAGTAGTAAACACACCACAATTGTCATAATGACTAAGTAACCTATCATCATAAGCTCTGGATACTTCAGATCTTCAGTATTAAAAGTAATTTTCTTAAACTTCATTTGCAAGACACTTTTAAGGTAATGGTCAGACACAATTTCAACTCCCCTATATGCACTGGTATTCCTAACAGAACTATTCCATTTTGCTACTAATTAATAATCAATCATATTCCTATACAACCCATCAGATGAAACCCAAGACTACAGCTCTCACTGTATTTGTAGTAAGTGTTAATTATTATGAAAACATAAGTTTATTTACCTGTTGAATATGTTGCCCATTGCAACTATCAATTCCAATTGTTACCGGCTCGGTCAGTAGTGCACCAGGCTTGTAATCTACAGTTCCAGGGTTCAAGTCCTACATGGGCCAGCATTGAGATTTGTCTCCACAAAACACCCTGCCCCCGGTCAGTAGAGGACAGCAATGGGCACGAAAAGGCTGCCATCCATTGGATAGGACATTAAGCCATGGCCCCTTGTGTGAGAAAGCCATACCCTGTGCACATTAAAGAACACACTATATGGCTTTAATGGGGGATTTCATGTCTCCTAACAGTTGTCCAGTGGGTCTCCCCACCAACCTTCTCTGAGTCCATAGGGTCCGTGTGACCTGACTGTTAGGTTTGCTATTGGCTCCTGCCCAAGGGTCAGAGCTGGTACCAACTTTTGCATTGAAGTCATCTATAAAAGAGTAATCTCTTGACAGAATTCAAAATATCATGAAAGTCTATAAAATCTATTTTTCATGTCATCATCAGAGTCCTTGGTGGTGGAATAACAACAAATAATTTCAAGTCTTGAATCCTAGTTTTAAATTTAACTGTAAGAAATCATTCATTCATGTAGTAATATCATAGAAGGGTATCACTGGTGTGTCTGCTGAGAAGGAAATCTAACCCTTGCACATGCTTTCTGCACTCTTGCCCTGAAAAGAGATATTTAAAATTATTCTTAAGTGTCTGACCTTTGTCCATCTGATTTCTTGCAAGCCCAGAATATCTAGGTTATAACTCTGGAATTCTTGAAATGAAGATATCAGGATGAATATCACTGAAGACATCAGGAGAATAATCCCTATGCAGAATCTTCACATTCCATGTACCTGTAGTGTGGAAAAATTGTTAGTGGGATTGATATAAATAAGATTCCCATGAAATGTTAATCTATTTTATATATGATTTGCCACATTTTAATTTTAAAAGTAGCCATCAGTTGGCAAAACTGCTATTGAAAAATAATTGACTGCAATCTTATTATGCTTATTTAAATACTATTCTACCTGCCCTGTGGCCAAGCGGTTAGCTTCGAATGCTTGGCTACTGATCAAAGGAAACTGGGTTCCAGCCCTGGGTAATGAATGAATGGATGTTTGTGTTGTCTTTCTGCTGAGATTTCACCTTCCTCACAGACCTCTGTGATATATAAATTGATATACTCCTATCAGACCTATGGGGGCAAGCAGCTGCTTGAGGGGGGGGGTTACATTATTCTATGCAATCAACAGCCTAACTTTGCTTATATTATGTGTATACATCTATAACAGCTATTTTCAGAGTTAACTCCAGTTCCCATGACAACTGTTTTTCCAGAGATCTCTCTCACTAAAATTAATAATGAAATAGTGATTGTAATTAAGATTTTTTTTTCTTTCAGTGTAATAATAAATGTTTCACAGCTTAAAACTTGCAGTAACTTGTATTTCTTAATCAGTTACATTGCACATGGCAATGGATGAAAGTGGCACAAGAGCTTTAGTGGGTGCTTTAGTCTAAAGAACTATTTGCTCATCTGGGTTGGTATGAGAAAATGAGGAGCTATTACCAATAATCTGTTGTTTAGGTTGGCTGGCATACTTATGCTGTCTTATATATAATAAGACTTCAGATGGTATTTTGGAGTTTGAAGTGAAGAGCAGAAGTTACTTACATAGAAAAACCAGTCCATCAGGTTCATAACAGTTGAAGCAAGTAGCTGTTGCAGGCGATTTAAAGAGTATGTCATAGTTGAGTTCTTTGTAGTGTAACTCACTCTCGCTTTATCGATATGGTAGATATACTTCAATGGAATATAATGCTTCTCATTAACAAAAGTGTGTAAATATTGCTTATAAGATGCATCTAATCAGTTGCTTTTAAAAACATAGTTTTACTAAGGATGATAATATTGAAAAGTTTTAAAACTACAACATGTTCCTCTATCACCTGGTGGATGATTCCTTAGCTGATTAAATGTAATGATTAAAAAATATGTAAAACCCTTACACATGCTTTTTCTGCACAATGGTTATAACAGTTACAGTGAGTTATATAAGTTGCACATAATAGAGGCAAAGCTAGGTATTGATTGCATAGAATAATGTAAATCCCCCCTCAAGCATCTGCTTTTCCCCAGAAGTCTGATGACTGTCAACCACTGCTGAAGTCAGACCACTGCTGGACAGCTATGTATGTCAGACTGCTGGACATGTGGTATGTATACACTGCTGGACAGCTGATGAAGTCAGACCACTGCTGGACAGCTATGTAAAAAGCTGTCTGGCAATATACTAGTAAGTTAATGTATAATTTGTATAACAGGAAATTCCATATAGGCAGAAGGGGGAATTATATCATCAGATTGCATAATGAGACTTTATATTTATTTTGTGGTGACTGGCAAAATAACTTAATAACAAACCTAAAGAAAGATTCACTTGAAATAATTTGCAGAAAAAATTTGGTTTCATCCTGAGTGGGATTTGAACCCATATCTCCCAAAATATGTCAGGGGTCATAACTGCTAGACCATCAGAGATTTAAACGTTTTCTTCAACAATGTCAGTGTGTAAATTGAAGAATGAAAGATTAAAAAGCACCTTCAAACACTGGTATATAAACTTGTACGATGTAAATCAATATTTATATAAGATATTGGTTTACATCATACAAGTTTTTATACCAATGTTTAAAGGTACTTTTTAATCTTTCAACAATGTGACATAAGCATTTGCATATATTTTCTTGATTCAACACTGGCACTATATCAGGAATTGGGCAAACAAGCTGCCTCATTTGATGGAAGTAATATTTGTTGCTCATGCTTACAGCATTATATAAATAATTCAGCAATAAAGTATCAAAGGAAAATGTCCTGTAGACAAGAAACACTTTAAATAATTTACTGAAAAAATTTGGTTTTATCCTGAGTGGGATTTGAACCTATGTCTCCCAGAAGCATGTCATGCTGGCATGCTTCATGGAGATGTTTAGAATTTTGAATACCTGTTTTGTGACAATGAATTCACAGCTCATCATCGATTTACTGAGTATTTAACCACTATTAAGCTGTTTTATGTAACAGGATGACCATTTTCATTTTTTGGTTAAATTCTCAATAAATCAATGATGATCTGTGACTTCATTTGTCTAAATAAAAGGCACTATTGATCACACCAAAAGTGATGCAGATTCTGATTTGCTCACAAAAAACTATCAGCCAGGAGGCTCTTGTAACATGGCTGGCCATGTGCACATGCTTGGGAAGGCTGTGAAGAATAGTCCCCAAATGCACACAAAAGACAGTGATTGACCAGATGGTGGACTCATAACATTAGCATAGAGAGGAGATTGATCAGCGGTGGCTCAGTAGTTCAGAGCACATGACATGTCATTAAGAAGTCATTGGTTCAGATCCCACCCTGCTCAAGACAATTTTTTTCTCTACACCCATCTTCATCCTGTTACATAAAACAGCTTTATAGTGGTTAAATACTCAGTTTGTAACACATAAAGGTGTTGTTCTTAAACATTTTACCTAAGTTGTTATTCTTATTTTTAAAGATGGTGATTGTAGTTCTTATAAATTATAGAGGAATTGTGTACTTTCTGTTCTGGGTAAAGTTCTTTGCATTATTTTGCTTAATATAATTAAGAATTTGGTTTATAGATAACTGTGTGATGGAGAGTGTGTAATGCAGAAGTGGTAGGGGCTGTGAAGATAAAATTTTATCCCTTAGGCAGATTCATGAAAAATGTTTAGAGCTTCAGACACATGTGGTTACTAGCTTCATAGATTTTGAAAGGCTTTTCATTCTGTTTGTTATAATTTGTGGTTAACTGGGATATCATATGGCATACTAGACAAGTTATTTGGTGTAATGAAAGCTTTCTGTAATAACACTTTTTCGTGTGTAAAAGTTGGTAAGGAATTGGTTTAGCATTGTTATTGGAGTACAACAAGGGTGCATTTTATCTCCCCTTTCTCTTTAGTTTGTTTATTGACTATGTTATGTAGAATTCACTGCAAAGGGAAGATTTTGCCCCTAACCCTTACAATGTCAGGGTTTTCTCTCTCCAAAAATGCAAGTCAAATTCTGAGCCTCAGAGCTGTTGATGAGACTGGTAGTTGAGTAGGTTTGGTAATATACAGAGAGAAAACTAAAGTGATGGAAATTGATCAGGCAGGTTGTGGTTCAGTCACTTTGAATGGTTGCATCATTGAGCAAGTGTCTTGGTTTAATTATCCTTGGGAGCTATGTAACACAGTGGTTCTCAACTTTTTATGCTTTACCCTGGAAATGTGTATGTAACTGGCGTACCCCTTGTATGGATAGGTAAAACTATAGATATAGTATAACAATGGGAATAAAATAAAACATACATATATATACATTAAATTTTGTATTCATAAATTACATATATTGATAAACACAAAAAATGACATTTCTGCACAGCAGTGTTGCCAATTTAGCAACTTTGTTACTAGATCTAGTGACTTTTGAGCTTTCACGGCATACCCTAAAACATTTTACCCTGTACCCCATGTTGAGAACCCCTGATGTAACAGATATAATGTGTGGCATGAGATTAACAGATGAATAGGGATTGCTGCTGGGACTATTAGGAATTTATGAAGAGTGTGGAAAAATAGATGTATATACCTAAAGACTAAAATTGGGCTGTATAATAGTTTGATTCTTTCTAAGGTTAGTTATGGTAATCAAACATGGACCCTTTGTAAGCAGGATAACAGGAAACTTGATGCTTTTGATTCTAGATTCTTATGCAATATCTCGGGCATTAGGTGGTTCAACTTTGTAAGCAATGATGTCATTAGACAAAGGAATGTGCAACCACTTTTAAATAGCATATGCGAAGAGAGAGATTGCATTGGTTTGGCCATGTTGTTTACATAATTACAAATTGCTGAATGGGGTTATGAGCAGTGTGCCTAAAGGCCTCAGAAAGAGAGAAAGATCTAGGATCTGGTGGGAGGGGACCTTGTTATAATCATCCTATACTGGCTAAATGCAGCAGCTGTAGCTCAGGACAGTAGCTCAGTTTGGAGAATTAAAGTGCACTGTCTGGTTAGACCTCCATATCCTGTGGCTGCTTAAAGATTCTGTATGTACATAAGCAATATTCAAACACTTTTGTGAACAAGAAGCAGTATTTTCCATTGAAATCTAATGCCTACTACATTGACAATGTTAGTTTGAATTACACTGCAAAGTACTCAACTATGACATAATCTTCAAATCTCCTGCAATTGCTACTTGCATCAACTGTTGTGAATTATGGGCTGGTTTCTCTATGTAAGTAACCTTCACTCTTCTCTTCAAACTCCAAAATACTATATGAAGCAGAATAAGTGTGCCTGCCAACCTATACAACAGACTATTGGTATTATAATCTCATTTTCACATACTTGCCATCCCAGATGAGCAAATAGTTTTTTAGATTTTAAATATCTATTTATGCTCCTGTGCTATTCTTATTGTAGTTTCTGCCCACTGCTGTGAGAATGTAATCTCTCTTTCCAGTCTCCTCTAACTTCCTTTATTTGTTGCTTCTGTATCTTCTCCCAAAAAATTTCTCTCTGCTTTTAAAAATCATCAGATATGCATCAAGTTACTATATAACATCTATCAAGAAATAAATGGTACTTTTAGGAAAAATAATATATTTCACTATGTTAAACATGAATTGTTCTTCAAGCAGTCCTTGATGCAAGAGTCAGTTCATTGGTGAGATGATATTCCAGCAAAGTTTCCATATGTTTTGTTACCTTGACTTGGTATAAGTGCTTCTCCCATATGTTTAATGTTTGACTCTGCTTTAATTTAATTCATAAATCAACTGGCACATAACCAGGAGGACCTGTGTTCAAGTCTGGGAGCAGTGGTTTTCTTTTTTTTCTTTGTCTATTCTATGAACTGCACCATCAATATGCACAAGTTTATCTTTTGTTCTGTACAATAAGTTTTCTTATCTGTAGCAGATATTCTCCATATCTCTGACTATATATACTAAGTTGCACAACATGAGACTAAAGCACTTTTTTTAGGAGAATTCAAAATAACCAGAATTTATCCACAAAACTATCCTTTTCGCAATAATTAAAACTTTCACGTAGGTTTAGCAGCTGATAACATTCAACCAGTGAATCTGTAAGAAATCTTTCGTATCCTAAATGAGTATTGCTGGCATTCCTGTTGTATAAATCTATGCCTTGTTATGCTTGTCATCGTACGCAAAAAAACATTTCTAAGAATATGTTTAATTGCACCATCTACTCCTGTCCATCCTCTTCCTCCTCTTGTAAACCCATAATCCAAGATATACTACTGAAATGCTTGTGTGAGGGAAAACAAGAGATTCTTTTAATTTAAAATTCACATATTTGAAGTAGCTGCAGAAAGAAAAAATTCTTAGAATGTCTAAAACAATTGAATTGGTTAAGCAAGCAGCTGCTTTCCACATAGGTCTGACAGGAGTCTGTTGGTATCATCATCCTCAAGCAGCCATGGGCTACGGAGGTCCAACCAGATTGTGCAATTTAGTTCTCCAAGCATATCTGTCCTGAGCTACATCTGCTGCATCAGGTCACTGCACACCAATTCTAACAAGGTCCTGTTTGACATTGTCTGTCCACCGCATCCTAGGTGTCCCCCCTCTTTCTGAGACCTTTAGGCACACTGTTCATAACCCTATTCGCCAATCTATAATTATTCATACGTGCAACATGGCCAAACCAACGGAGTCTCTCTCTGCACAATATGCTGCTTAAAGGAGGTTGGTGACATTTTTGCCAAACTTCTTCATTAGTTACTAAGTTAAACCACCTAATGCCCAAGAACTCCTTAAACATCTATAATCAAAAGCATCAAGTTTCCTCTTGTTCACAAAGTATCCAATTTTCATTATCATAACTAACCCTAGAAAGAACCAAATTATTATACAGTCTAAGTTTAGTCTTTAGGTGTATATGGCTATTTCTCCTCACTCTCCATAGATTCTTAAAAGTCCCGGCAGCAATCCCTATCTATCTGTTAATCTCATGCCGCACATCACCATTATCTGTTACATAGCTCCCAAGATAATTAAACTGTGACACCTGCTCAAGAGTGCAACCATTCAGATTAACTGAATCACAGTCTACTTGACCAATTTTGATCATTTTAGTTTTCTCTGTTTATAACCAAACCTACTCTACTACCAGTTTCATCAACAGCTCGAATGAAAGAGCTCTCATCAACATCATTTGCCAAAATCATCGGCATAGTCTAAATCAGAAATTTTCAGATCTCCAAATCATTTTAAGGCCAAATTCTTTCCCTTGCAGTCAGTTTCACATAACATAATCAATAATCAAACTAAAGAGAAAAGGGGACAAAATGCACTCTTCTCAAATACTACAAGCAATGTTAAACCAATTGCTTACAAGCCTTACCAACTCTCACACATGACTTGGTACAGAGCTTTCATTATGTTACTGAACTTGTCTGGTATGCCATAAGATCTCACAATCAACCACAAATTATAACTATCAACAGAATCAAAAGCCTTTTTCAAATCAACAAAGCTAGTAACCAAAGGTTTCTGAAACTCGAAACATTTCTCAAGAATATGCCTAAGTGAAAATATCTGATCCACACATCCCCTACCACTTCTGAATCCACATTGCTCATCATGCAATTGCTTGTCAACCAGATTCTTAATTCTATTGAGCACAATCATGTAAAGAACTTTTCCTGGGACAGAAAGTAGGCTGATACCCCTATAGTTATCACAAGAACTGCTATCACCTTTTTTTTAAATAGAGATAATAATAGCCCTGGCAAAATCCCTAGGAACCATGCCTTTTATCATAAAAGATATTCAAAATTTCAGTCATCCATGTGATAACCAAAACATTTCCAGCTCTAAGCATTTCAGAAGTAATTTCATCTACCCCAGGGGATTTATGTAGTTTAAGTTTAGAAACAGCCAAAATAACTTCAGATTGTGTTATAGGGCCAACATTAAAGCCAGTAATGCATCTATCATCATTGTTTAGAATATCACTGAAATGCTCAGCCCATCTAGCTATGGCAGAATCCTTACCTTTAATAGCTTTACCTGCTTTATCCTTCAATCCCTGTATACTGTCCGTTTTCTACCACACAAAACATTAACTATCTGGTATAGCTCTGATGTTGTGCTGTCTAACTGCTTCCTTGATTTTCTCAGTCAAATCATCAAGCCAAATATTCTTATATATATATATCAGCTTCTAACTGATCCTTTACATTGTTTATTAAGCTCTCATAATACTGTCCATTAGGACTAGTCGGGTATTAAGGACATTCCTGCATTTCTTTCTTTCTGAAATAAGCTCAAGTACCTTATCATTTGGGGCGGGGGTGGCTCAGTCGGTAGCGCGCCAGGCTCGTAATCTGTAGTTCCCAGGTTCGAGTCCCAGCTGGGTCAGCGTTGAGATATCTCCGCAAAATTCCCTGCCCTGCCCACGGTTAGTAGGGGACACCGATGGGCTTGGAAAGGCCGCCGTCCGTCGGATGGGACGTTAAGCCGTGGCCCCGTGTGTGGGAGAGCCATACCCTGTGCACGTTAAAGAACACGCTGGATGGCCTTGACGGGAGGCTACCATCTGTCTCCCAACAGCTGTTCCAGTGGGTCCCCTCCCCCAACCTTCTCTGAGCCTTCGGGGTCTTTGTGACCTGGCCATTTAGACCATGGTGTGCAAAAAAGTGCCGCTCAGAGGTAAAACAACCCAACCTTATCATTCAAATAATTTTGCCTCTGCTCGTTTTTTCCTAAAAGAGTACTGTTAGTTTCAAGACAAGCTTGTTTTAAATCAGGCATCCAACCCGCGGCCCTGGACAGCTATTAATGCGGCCCACAAAATCGGAAAGTTTACGACATAAGTTTTTAACATGATTATGTGTTTTTCAGCGAGTTTTTGATATCCAACTAGCTTTAGTTGCCTTTTTTTTAATTTTATAATAAAAAACATAAGAAAATAAATGAAGTTTTATTATTCATATACATTAACTATATTATATATTTTATGTGTGGCCCAAAACAATTCATCTTCACTCAATGTGGCCCAGGGAAGTCAAAAGTTTGGACATGCCTATTTTAAATGGTCCATTCTTCCTCAACTTCAGTAGTAAGCAAACCATGACTGTCATAATGATTATGTACTCTATCATAGTAAGCTTTAACTATAACCGGTCTTTCAAAACTTCAGAATTAAAAGTAACTTTGTTAATCTTAGCACAACATTTCTTAAGTTTAAGCCTCAAGACACTTTTAACAAGGTAATGGTCAGATCCAATTTCAACTCCCCTATATGGCCTGGTATTCCCAATATTGCTGCCCATTTGCTGTTAATTAATATATAATCTGTCATATTCATATGCAGTCCATCTGGTGAAACCCATATGTACTTATGTATGTCGCAGTGTTTGTAATAAGGTAGTTATTCTCAAACCATTAAGTTTGCTTATCTGTAGGAGATATTGCCATTGCAGCTACTAATACCAAAAGGGTCTATCGCCCCTCCCCATGGTCATTAGGGTTCTCCCGTGTATGGGATAGCCATACCCTGTGCACGTTAAAGAACACACTAGATGGCCTTGACAGGAGGCTACCATCTGTATCCCAACAACTGTACCAGTGGGTCCCCACCCTCAACCTTCTCTGAGCCTCCGGTTATCCTTGTGACCTGGCCGTTTAGCCCATTGTGTGCAAAAAAGTGCCACTCAGAGGTAAACCAACACCACTCCCCAAAGGTCAGAGTCAGTACTAACTTTGGTATTGAAGTCACCTAGCACAAGGGTAATATCTCCTTTCTTGACCGAATTCAAAATATCCTGAAGTTCTAAAACCTATTTTTCTTATCCTCAGTGGGGGCATAACAGCAGTTAACATTCAGATCTTTTATGCTTGTCTGAAATTTAGCTGTAATAAACCTTTAATGTACTCGTGTCCTAGAAGAGCATCACTAGCATGTCTGCTAAGAAGCAAACCTATGCCTTGGAGATGCTTTTTATCTTCCCTCCTTGAAAAGAGAAATTTAAGATTATTTTTTAGAATCTGACTTTTATATGTAGTATAATGTACCATAATATAGGTCCATGAGGAAGAGCTTTTAGCAGAAAGACAAAACATGAAAAGAAACATCTACACATTATCCAAGACTTCAACCCAGATCTCTTTTGATCCATAGCAAAGCACACTAATGACTGCTAATGTTTTAAGACCCACATTGGCATATGCAGGATTTTGGGACAGGAAAGATTTTGACTTGCCAGACGATGATGAGCTGCACAGAGGTGGGCACCTCAAAAACGAAAATAAGCACATTTTTTACCAAAGTTATTAGTGGTCAGACCTTGACAGAAGAGGTTTGAACCCCAAAACCACCCTGTAAATATGCTTATGAAGACTCATGATAAGAACATTTGATATCCAAGTTTCCTTTTCCAAGCACCAACAAAGATAGGACGTTTATAAGTTGATATTATTAGTCCATCAGTAGTTATTTTTCAACTCACTGTCAGCTAGGTAAACTTAATCTCTCTTCATTGTAAACCAATCAGGTAACTTAAAATGAAAAATTTGGTTCTCTTAAAAGATTAAATAACATAGTGATATAATGTTAAATAATATTTAGTTCAATGATATCACTGTAAATGAAAGCTAAATTATCTTTAAAAGTTTTAATTTTTCATAGACTCCTGAAGGAGCATAAATACCAGTTGTTATAAAGAATTCTAATGGCCATTGTGCAAGTCACTGGAATCATCATACATCTTTACTGTGATGTTATTGTATAGAGGTTGCTCATCTATTACGCCACCTGAGGTACTGCCTCACCAAAAATCACAAGAAATAATAAAATAATTTCAAGTTTTAGTAATCATAATTTGTCACATCTAAATCAACATATCATTTTTATATTCGTTTTGTAATCATTATTTGCCATTTTATGTAGATAATCACAGCATTTATTTTTTGAATCAGTCATCTGTTTTAAAATAACTTAAAATTCTCTGTCATTGAGCAATAAAGTTTTAGGAACAAACTCTGAAGCTTTTTGAAGCAAAGACAGCACTGATGGATGCATTTGCTAGCAGTGGTAGACTAGCAGTCCCAGACTATGGTAGGTGCATGTTGTATTGCCAGCTCAGCAGCAGCAGTCATTAGCATGTTTTGGTTGAAATCTGTCCGATGCTCTGTGAACACTCTCCTGTAGATAATGTAGTTTTTTCTGATAAACAATGGAATTATCCAGCAAATAGAGGAGAAATCAGTTAGGAGACAGATAGAAGCCTCCCATTAAAGCCATCCAGTGTGTATTCTTCAACTTGCTCTCCTGCCTACGATGACAAAGCTTAACATACACTGAAGAGCCAAAACATTATGACCGGTGCATCTTTAACTGCAGATAAACAATGCCACATGAAATGGTACAAATAACACCTGATACTGAGCTCTGTTAATCGGTGTTATTCTTGTTCTTCAATGGGAAAGGCAGTTGACTTAAGTGAGTTTGACAAAGGCCAAATTGTAATGGACAGACGACTGGGTCAGAGCATTTCTGAGATGGCAAGGCTTGTGGGGTGCTCACGATCAGCCATGGTTAGTACCTAAAAAGTACTAACATGGCTGCAATTGCATTCCCTGCAATTGGATTGACAGCTATCCAATGTTCTGTTGCACTGCATATCTTCAGGCAGACTACTAGTGCATGAGCCAGCCATGCTTGCTACAAAACTTCATTAACCTCAACAATTAACCTACTGTCTCAATGAAACATAATCATGAAAATTTACTACCAAAGCATTCAGAATGACTCCTCTGTAAAGTTGTGTGATGCTTCCAATGACTTCTGCAATATCCAACAGTACTTCCTTCTTAGCAACTGGTAGGTATGACTCCTTCATAAGCACAAATGACAGGTTAAAATTTTTTAAGATAGTTTGTATATCATTTTGCAGTGAAATTGTTCAATTAAATAATATTTAAAATCAGTTCTCTTATTATTTTTCCCATTTAGTTGCCAAGTTGTTAATTGCTTGGCTGAAAATCAAAAGGACATGGATTTGAACACCATATACAGGGGACTTTCAAAAAGTTCTTGACGAGTGTCTGTTCTCCGAAGTTAATGAGCTGTGACTTGTTTGAAAATTTGTCTAAACTTGTCATTATTATTTAAAACAAAGGCCTTATCATTTCTCTCTTCCCTGGCAGTGTGTAAAGTTTGCAAAAATCTGTGCATTGTTGCTATGGAGCCTACTAAAGATGAGGAAAGATTTTACATTTTCACGAGGATGCCACCTGAGGACAATGCAAAAAAAATCATTCTGATTTATCTCAAGCATATGGGGATCATGCCTGTTCATATGGTACTGTTACAGGATGAATGCACACATTCTGAAAAATATGGCAGAAGTTCAAAGGCCTCCCTCATGCAGGAAGACTGAAGGAGGCTGTAAACGAGCGAACCCTTGCTGCTGCTCGTGAACTAAGGAAAGCCCACACATTACCATTCGAGTAATAAGTTTAGATGTCAGTGTATCGATTGGCAGTATGGAAACAAATATTCATCAACATTTAATTTCCGAAGGTTCTGCGCCAAATGGGTACACAAACTGACAGAATAGCAAAAAAGGGCTAGAGTTGAATCATGCAAAGATATGCTGGCAGTGTTTTAACCTAGTGGCCCCAAACGGTTAACAGACATTGTCACAGGTAATGAGGTGTGCTTTTATTACTATAAAACTTCCAGAAAGATTGACAACTATGTTTGGGTTGCAAAGATGAACCTTGTCCCCAAATCCTCCAACAAGATTTTCACCCAAGGAAGAGTATAGGATGTTCACATATTTTTTTTTCAATTGCTAAGGAGTGGTAGCTTGGACACCTTACCTGAAAATATGACTTTAGATGGCCAATACTGCACCAACATTGTTTTTCCCAAAATGGGTAAGGAGATGAAGCAGCAGCATCCGACAAAAAGTGTGTCAAGGGTTCTCTTTCATGACAATGCCAGTGCTCACAAAACTGGCATGTTACAGCCTATCTGGAGAAGGAAAAAATGAAACCCCTACCCTATCCTGTATATTAACCCAATTTTGCACCATACAATTTTTGGTTTTTCCAAAAATTAAAAAGGAACTTGCTGGGAAACATTTTTCAAGAGTGCAAGACCTTTGCAAAATGCATTCATTTAGAGTTATACAACAGGGGTACCACCAAGCATTTCAGACTTGGCGTAGATGTCTGCAACTTTGCCTAGTTGCTGGAAGGGGAGTATTTTGAAGGACAGTAAAAGTTTTGTTCATGTAAATGCAATGGTTTTTGTTTTGCAGATGCATGTCAAGAAAGTTTTGAATGCTTTTCATGATGCACAGATGTTTCTTGTGCAGTCTTTTTGTTGAAGTCTTGCCTTCAGCACATGCTTTTTCTATGGCATAAAGGGAGGGTGTTTGCTCAGTCTGTAGCATGCCAGGTTCATAATCTGCAGTTGCCAGGTTCATGTTCCACCTGTGCCTGTCTTGAGATTTATCTCCACTTAACTCCTCCCTACCCATGGTCAGAAAGGTAATAATGATGGGCTTGGAAAGGTACCATGTTGGATGATACACTGAAGAACCAAAATATTATGATCACCTGTCTAATATGATGTAGGTTCTCCATGTGCTGCCAAAACAGCTCTTACCTGGCATGGATGCTGCAAGATTTCTAATGATGTCTTATGGTATCTGGTACCAACATGTTGCCAGCAACCTTTACTCTTGTGAGAGCAACCTTTACTCAACTTTAACTCTTGTAAGTATGTGGTTGAGCTGCTGCAGATCTGATATGCTGTTCCAACACAAACCACAGATGCTTGATTGGATTGATGTCTGGGGAATTTGGAGGCCAGAGCAATACCTGGAAGTCTTCCTCATATTCTGTGAACCATTCTCAAACAATCCGGACAGTGTGGCATGGCGCATTATACTGCTGAATGAAGCCACTACTAGAGGAGAATACTGTTGCCATGATAGGATGTACCTGGTCTGCAATGATGTTTAGGGTGGTATGTGGTCATAGTTTCTGCACATGAATGACTGGACCCAGGGTTTTCCAGCAGAACATTGCCCAAAGCATTACACTTCCTCCAGTGGCTTGTTTTCATCCCATGGTGCATCCTGGTGCCAGCACTTCCTCGGGTAAATGGCACGCACGTACTGGGTCGTTCACTTGGTGAACAGGAAATGAGATTCATCTGACCAGATGACCTTTCAATCATTTAAGGTCCAGTTGTGATTATCACATGCCCATTTTAGGAGGCACTTTCAACAGTGAACCAAGGTTAACATGGGCACTTGGAGGGGCCTGTGGCTATGCAGCCTCATTTTCAGCAGGGTTCAATGTGCTGTGTGTTGTGATACATTACTCCCACCACCAGCATTCAAATTATGGGCGAGTTGCACCACAGTATCTCTTCTGTTGGCTCATGCCATACGGGATAGTCTTCGTTCACCTCTAGCATCGATGAACTGGGTCGGTCCACACCTTGCCGGTGGTCTGTGGTTTTTCCTCCTTCTCGGACCACTTTTTGAAGGTACTAACCATGGCTGATCGTGAGCACCCCACAAGCCTTGCCATCTCAGAAATGCTCTGACCCAGTCATCTGTCGATTACAATTTGGCCTTTATCAAACTCACTTAAGTCAACTGCCTTTCCCATTGAAGAACAAGAATAACACCAATTAACAGAGCTCAGTATCAGGTGTTATTTGTACCATTTCATGACCTTCACATGTGGCATTGTTTATCTGCAGTTAAAGATGCACCGGTCATAATGTTTTGGCTCTTCAGTGTATGTTAAGCTTTGTCATCGTAGGCAGGAGAGCAAGTTGAAGAATACACACTGGATGGCCTTAATGGGAGGTTTCCATCTGTCTCCTAACAGTTTTTAATGGCTGTCCAATTGGTACCCTTCCATCAACCTTCTCAGCCCTTGGGGTCCTTGTGATCTGGTCATTTAGCCCATTGTGTGCAAAAAAGTGCACCCAGAGACACAACAACCCAAACCTGTGGCATATTGTACTGACAGGCTCATGTCAGATTTCTGGCAAACAGATGCTAGAGAGTAAAATTTTTTGGGTGTAAGATTATATCTTTCAAAATGGGGTTGAGACAAAGGTTTTAATTTACCTTGAAGATGAAGCTCTGAACAAGGTTGCACTACCTCATTTGGGTTGTTTTTAATCTGTGTGGCAGTTTTGTGCACATAAAACCCCAAACAACCAATGAACCATTTTAAAGTTACACTATACTGAAAAACTGATAGCTTTTAATAAATCAAAATGTTGTAATACATATACCCTATTTCACATAAAGAAGAGAGTGGCAAATCTCACTCAGACAGTTCCTTATCTATTTGTGGGTTATGACTCTTAACCATGAAAGCCAATAAAAAGCATGATTCTACTCCTTAAAATATGTATCAATCCTCAACTTGTTAGGGAGCTTTTATGGCAAGTATTTTACTTGTATAGTAAAAGGTATCTGTGTGTGTCTGTGATCATAACTTTTTACATAAAGAGTTTAGGAAGCTGGAATTTTGATAGAAGATTAAGAGAAACAGGAGGATGTTTAGTGCAAAATATAAATTCAATAGGTTCAGTAGGTGGTTAGAAATAGGTATTTTGGATAAAGCATCTTTCTCCTCCATTCTCCATTTGTAATTTCTAATTGACAATGGCACCAACTGTTGCCAGATTCTTCACATACACTAAAGGTATTATTATATTATGATGACCCATTACAGGTAGGGACATGATTTTTTTATCTAAAATATGGTCACAGGTGGAACCAACATACAGAATTTGGAATCATTTTGACAAGTATTTAAGAAATTACAGGGCACCAAAATCTGCCAAAGCAAAAATAAAACTATCGATAATTTGCATAGAAATGAAGCCACAGGCTATGAAAGTGACCCCTAATAACCACGACCTGAGTAACACCCAGCAGATATTCTGTAATAGTTGCTAATATATCAGTATGAAAGAAATTATGCTTCAATGCATGCACGGAAGTTTGCAATTCAAATTGCTGTTTTCAATTTTGGGTTATCGTAAAGATAACCCAAAATTGAAAACAGCAATTTGAATTGCAAACTTCCATAAACTGTACATAATAATGTACGTTAGAAGTACTTATTCACACATAAGATGTGGAACTATTTGCAGTGGCAAAATTACATCTGTGAGTTGTTCTTGTTAGAACTAATGTTGGTATGAATCTTTTCATTTGTCATTGCTTTCTTTGATCTTTAGATTTTGCCACTCTATTCTCTATCTGAAATGGAGTATAAATTACTATTATTCCTGCACCATTGAAAATCATGGTACAGCAGTTTCAACAAAATATCTCTCATAAATTTAATGGGGGCAGGGTTGGTGCAGTTGGTAGCATGCCAGGCTCATAATCTGCAGTTTCCAGGTTCAAACCTCAACTGTGCCAGTGTTGGGATTTATCTTCACTAAACCCCACCCTCCATCAGAAAGGGGCAACTGATGGGCCATCAGATGGAACATTAAGCGTGGATATTGTGTGCAGGATAGCTATACCCTGTACACATTAAAGAATACACTGGATACCTTGACAGGAGGCTACTATCTGTCTAACAGCTGTCCATTGGGTCCCTTTCCCCCAACTTCTCTGAATCAATAACCAAAGAAAAAAGGAGAGAAAAATGCACCCTTTGTCAACACAGTAGTAATGCTAAACCAATTGCTACAGCTGTATTATTTCTCAAACATGAGTGTTATTACACAAATCTCTCTTAAATTATGCCAACTAACTTGTCTGATATGCTGTATGATCTCACAATCAACCACAAATTATGATAATCAGCAAAGTGAAAAGCCTTTTTAAAATCTAAAAATTTCTTAATCTGTTCAAGTGAAAATAAGTGATCTATTTTATTTATACATCCCTATTACTCCACTCTGTTCATCATATAGTTGTCCATCAACCTACAAAGAACTCTACCTGGAACAAAGAGTAGGCTAATTCCCCTATAATTATCACAAGATGTGGATATTAGGGATAAGTAAATTTCTTAGGAACAACACCTTTATCATAAAAATTTTCGAACTCTCAGTTAGCTATGTGACAACATGAATGTTCTCAGCTCTAAGCATTTCAGTTGTGATTTCATCCACCTCTGGGGATTTATTCAGTTTTAATTTAGAGATAACCAAAGCAGCTTCAGAATGTGATATAGAGTCAATATTAAAAGGATGGAAAGGAGGATGGAAAGCATCACCAAGGTGTGGGTCTGCTGCTCAGCAGACATGCCAGTGATGCTCTTCTAGGATATGAGTGCATTAATGAAAGGTTTCTTACAGCAAAATTTCAGACAAGCATTAAAGACTTGAATGTTATCTGCTGTTATGCCCCCACTGAGGATTCTGATGACGATGAGAAGGGTAGGTTTTACGGACAACTTCAGGATATTTTGAATTCTGTCAAGAAAGGAGATATTACCATTGTTCTTAGTGACTTCAATGCCAAAGTTGGTACCAACTCTGACCTTTGGGGAGGAGTAATAGGCCCTTTTGGTATTGGTAGCGGCAATGGGCAACGTCTCCTACAGGTAAGTAAACTCAATGGTTTCAGAATAACTAACACATATTACAAACACCGCGACATACATAAATACACATGGGTTTGACCTGATGGGCTGCATAGGAATATGATTGATTATATATTAATTAACAGCAAATGGGCCAGTTCTATTAGAAATATTAGGGCATATATGGGAGCTGAAATTGGATCTGACCATTACCTTGTTAAAAGTGTCTTGCAACTTAAACTTAAAAAGTGTTGTGCTAGGGTTAAAAAATTTACCTTTAATACTGAAGCTCTGAAAGACCCAGTTATAGCTAAAGCTTAGCATGATAGGTTGCTTAGTCATTATGACAGTCATGGTTTGCTTAATACTGAAGTTGAGGAAGAATGGGGCCATTTTAAACAGGCTTTTTTGGAAACTAACAGTACTCTTTTAGGGAAAAAGGAGCAGAGGAGGTGGAATTATTTAAGTGATAAGGCACTTGAGCTTATTTCAGAAAGAAGGAACTGCAGGAATGTCCTTAATCAGTACCCTACTAGTCCTAATAGAAAGCATTACAGAGAACTTAATAAACGTGTAAAGGATCAGTAGTTGCTGATAAGAATCTTTGGCTTGATGGCTTGGCTGACAAAGCTGAGGAAGCAGTTAGACAGCACAACAGCAGAGAGCTGTACCAGATAGTTAATGTTTTATGTGGTAGAAAACGGACAGGTATACAGGGATTGAAGGATAAACAAGGTAAGGTTATAGAAGGTGAGGATTCGGTCATGGCTAGGTGGGCTGAGCATTTCAGTGATGTTCTAAACAATGTGGTTAATTCTACTCCCATTGTTTGCAATGATGATAGATGCATTGTGGGCTTTAATGTTGGCCCTATAACACAATCTGAAGTTAGTTTGGCTATTTCTAAACTTAAACTTCATAAATCCCCAGGGGTGGATGAAATTACTACATAAATGCTTAGAGCTGGGAATGTTTGTTACCATTTGGATGACTGAAATTTTGAATAACTTTTATGATAAAGGCATGGTTCCTAAAGATTTTACACCAGAGCTATTATTATCCCTATTTTCAAAAAAGGTGATCGCAGTTCTTGTGATAACTATAGGGGTATCAGCCTACTCTCTGTTCCAGGTAAAGTTCTTTCCATGATTGTGCTTAATAGAATTAAGAATCTGGTTGACAGGCAATTGCGAGATGAGCAATGTGGATTCAGAAGTGGTAAGGGGATGTGTAGATCAGATATTTTCACTTAGGCAGATTCTTGAGAAATGTTTAGAGTTTCAGAAACCTTTGGTTGCTAGCTTTGTTGATTTCAAAAAGGCTTTCGACTCTGTTGATCGTCATAATTTGTGGTTGATTGTGAGATCATATGGTATACCAGACAAGTTAGTTAACATAATGAAAGCTCTCTATAATAACACTGAGTCATGTGTGAGAGTTGGTAAGTCTTGTAGCAATTGGTTTAGCATTACGTCTGGTGTTCGACAAGGGTGCATTTTGTCTCCTTTTCTCTTTAGTTTGGTTGTTGATTGTGTTATGCGAAATTCACTTCAAGGGAAAGCTTTTGGCCTTAAATGGGCTGGAGATACGAAGATTTGTGATTTAGATTATGCTGATGATTTAGCCCTTTTGGCAAATGATGTTGATGAGATGAACTCTTTCATTCGAGCTGTTGATGAGACTGGTAGTACAGTAGGTTTGGTTATAAACAGAGAGAAAACTAAAGTGATGAAAATTGGTCAGGCAGGTTGTGATTCAGTTCATCTGAATGGTTGCAGTCTTGAGCAGGTGTCACAGTTTAATTACCTTGGGAGCTACGTAACTGATACTGGTGATGTGCGGCATGAGGTTAACAGACGAATAGGTATTGCTGCCGGGACTTTTAAGAATCTATGGAGATTGTGGAGAAATAGGCGTATACACCTAAAGACTAAAATTAGACTGTATAATAGTTTGGTTCTTTCTAGGGTTAGTTATGGTAGTGAAACTTGGACACTTTGTAAACAAGATAACAGGAAACTAGATGCTTTTGATTCTAGATGCTTACACAGTATCTTGGGTATTAGGTGGTTCAACTTTGTAACTAATGATGAGGTTAGGCAAAGGAGTCTGCAACCTCCTTTAAGCAGCATATTGTGCAGAGAGAGACTCCGTTGGTTTGGCCATGTTGCCCGTATGGATAATTATAGATTGGCGAATAGGGTTATGAACAGTGTGCCTAGAGCCTCAGAAGAAGGGGGAGACCTAGGATGCGGTGGGCTGACAATGTCAAACAAGACCTTGTTAGAATTGGTGTACAGTGGCCGGATGCAGCAGATGTAGCTCAGGACAGATATTTCCTGGAGAATTAAACTGCGCAGTCTGGTTGGACCTCCGTAGCCCATGGCTGCTTGAGGAGGAGGAGGAGGATGATGAATGTACCTATAGTTATTACAATGTGAGTAGAATTAACCACATTGTTTAGAACATCTCTGAAATGCCCAACCCACCTAGCCATGACAAAATCTTCACTTCAACCACCTTACCATATTGATCCTTTAATAATTTTAATTTATTGCAATTACCCTTGTCAGAATTCAGCTATCCAGTAAGTCTTCAGTAATAGAAAAGTGCCACACGATAATGCTATTCTTAGATAAACAGGAAACTACAGCTGTGTGCAATTGTACCAAACTTGCATGCAGTGATACATGCTGACTCATGATCCAATGCCTTTTCAGATTAGTTCAAATATCATTCTTTATAGCCTCCAAACTTGAATCAGTCTGATTAAATGTTTTGATACAAACCAAAACCAGGACAGTTGATTATTTTAATGATCACATAGTATAAAATTAAGTTTGTGAAGTATTTTTATGAAGATAGTGAGTAGGTTTGGTGTAAATCTTTACTATTGTATCAATAAGCAATGTATCTTCTGTGATGACATTGCTACAGGAAATAAATCTTTCTGCAGTTCTAAAAGAAAAGGCAGTGACTATTTTTCTGTGCACCCAAGAAGTACACTCCTCATCAAAAGAAACTTCCACACCCAGAAGGAATGTTGTATACGATACAAAATAACATTCTAAAAGGTAGTAGTGTAACAAATGATCACATTTGCAGCCTGTGTGTAGCGAAGTGGATGCATGGATATTAAGTTAACATCAATACAAGGTATGACCACCTAAGTGAGTCGGAAAGTTCCTAATAATGCTGTCTGATTCTCCAGACTTGCTGCTCTTTCACCTGAAAATCCATAATGTTTTGCACTGAAGTCAGTTCTATACTCATATCATTTCATGACGTCCCAGATGCAGTTGATTGGTGATAGAGCTGGTAACTGGGCTTGCCATGGTAGCATAGCTAGCAGACACTGTTTAGTTATGCATACAGTATGTTTTCTGGCATTAGCATGCTGGAATGTGGCACTTGGCATGTTCTACAGGAGTGTAAGACCACAGGGTGGAGAATGGTATCCACATACCACTAGGTGATTAAATTACCCTCGATTGCTATGAGAGATGACCAACTGTTGTAAAAAATGATGCCCCACACCAAAATCCCAGCAGTGGATATTGCATGGTGCTCAGTTATACATGATGTGGAAGCTATGTCACTGGTATGTCACTACATGTGAGTGCTGCCATCATTCTGTCTGAGTTAGATGTGGGCCTCATTGCTGAAGACAATATGTTACTATTTGTCATGCCACTCATCTCATTCATTGCATCACTGCAATCTGGCATGCTTGTGACTTTCAGTGACTGGTATGCAGAGGAGAGGGTGCCTCCTTTACATAAGTTTCATGCAGGCATCAATGAATAGTACTGACAGATATCAGCAGTGCCCCATCAGTTCTGTCACTGGATATCTGTTTGACAGTCACATTTCTGGTACTGGTTAGCCATCCTATGAATCTGCCATTCATCCTGATTCATAGTTACTCAAGGATTACCTGATCCTGAATGATGATGCAACACCTGCTTATATCTATTGCTGCCAGCAATGGCCAAATATTTGTGCATCACATTCCAAATGCACTGTAATTCATCACACAGACAATCCTGCTTTACATAGACTTATGATGCGACCTCACCCAAACTTGTTGAGTTGATTAAACATATGTCTATGACATAGAGATGACATTACCATTTGATGGTAACCAGAAACTAACAGAATCTGTGTCATCTGCTACATTTTAAATGTAGCCAGACCCACGATTTTCTCTTCATTTGCATATATCACTACCCACACTTCCATACTAATTTGCATGAACACAGCTGTAGCCCTGGGGCAATTTTTTTGATGAGGAATGTATATTTAATTACTTTCTTTCACTGACTTTTTTTCAACTCTACTATTTATATCAATGTTAAAAAAAGTGATCTATTGTTTTAGGCTATTAGTTTTTTTTTTTTTTCATAAGACAACTTATTGATAACCTCAGGACTGACAAAATAAGCTGGATTCACATTCTCTTCACAGATGAGTCAAAATTAAGTTTGCAAACTGAAACTCAATGAACATTAACATTCATTCTGAAGAAAATGGGGAACATATTGTTCGAAATATTTTAATGTTTTTCTTCAGCTTTTTTCTTATGTTGAAGTATTAGGTTAGTTCATAAGTAATGCCCACTTTGTTTCATTGAAATCAAGCTCTTCATGCATGCCATGAGTAAGTGCTAGATTGATTTGTAGGAAAATTTTATAATTTCTTTAGCTACAACTTAGTAATTTATGAATAATAATCAATAGAGTGTGAGATATGAAAACTCAGTATGAATTTTTTTTTCAGGCAGAGAAAAACATGATCACCATCTTAGATGATACCTTTGTCCAGAGTGAGCCTTTTGGTGTAGTTCTTGTCATAGGTGCATGGAATTATCCTGTACAATTATCATTGTCTCCCATGATTGGTGCCATTACAGCTGGTAACTGCGTCATTTTGAAGCCATCAGAAATATCTCCTAAAACAGCTGATGTGTTAAAGGAACTGATACCCAAATATTTAGATAAGGTAAGTTGAAGTATTGTGTCAAGATTTTATTTCCAAAATCTAATTTCACTGTTATGGCATTTTGTTATTTAAAAATTTAACCCTTTAATTTGCAGCTAATATTGTTTAAAACATTATGAGTACCAGATATAAAAAACTTAAAATCAGCTAACCACATTTAATTGTTATCAACTGTATATAATTTCAAACATTACCACTTACAACTGTAACAGACAAGGACTGAGCTGAGGGATTTTACTGTCCATTATAATTGTAAATGGTAGCTAGGCATAAACTGGATGAGCTGTGTACCAATCCCCCAGTGATGATGCACAGAAGCCAGGTCTAGCACCTAATGTCCAATTCCACCTTCTCGTGGTGCAGGCCATTAGTACCTTTCAAAAGAGATATTCTCTTTTGGAAGGGGATGGCTGCCAGATCAGTGTCCTACTGATCTGGTCATCTATGGCCACTTTTTTCCCCCCCCTGCCAAGGAGTGGCCAATTTCACAAGGTCTGGTGCTGACCATTTATACCTACCAGACTGTTTATGGCTTTGAGCTTGATTATGAATCATGAACTTGCTGTACTGGTGGGCCTTTGTTGAGGAAGAATCTGCCACTGTGTTTTCTGTTTGCTTGTGGGTTGCCAGCCTTAAGTGAACAGAGGCATGGTATACCTTATATCAGCTGATGGATAATCCTAATCAGAGGCCATCGCAGGTATTTGAACTCTTGCTTCTTTGGGCATCAATTGTAAACTGAAGTAATGTATCAAAGGTCATATGGCTCTGAAAAAGTGGTACCTGAAGTTCCTGTAGTATGGGTGGCTTCAACCTTTAGTGGAGGAGGAACAGGTCTTTCTTAAGCAGCTATATTGCTGCTTAAGAAAAAAATAGGCCATACAGCTCTAACACAAACAATAATTCAAAACAATCTAACAGCAACTAAATTTAATTATATAATAATATCTTCACCCACAAAATTGCAACTAAACTACATGGAAAATTTGATTATAAACCTTAAAAAGGAACTATGCAACACCGATCTGACCACCTTACCACCCACCTGGAACTTGCTATTACACAATTTCTGGTTTAAGTTATAGGAGCACCACTAGAGGGACCACATTATATAAACCCCATCTGCCAAGGAGTTGATAGCATCTGAAGATGTCGGCAAAGCAGACAGATGAAATGCATTATGCTCAAGAATATGTCAAATGTGTAAAGCAGTAGATGATCCTCTACCACACATCACAGTTAAAGCTGGAAGAGCATCTCCACTGCAAACGTGTCCCATAGCATGCCATCCTGCAACATGCTTAGAAAAATACTTCACCCATATGCTAAAACAGATGAACATTCCGTGCATCAGCAGACAGTGCCAACGACCACCCAGCAATACTATTAGACTGGTGAACTGAGGACTAGATCACTGCAGCAACTGCACCGAATGTACCAGCCAAGAATTATCCTCCCATAGCGGTAAATATACCTAAGCTTTTAACTGCACAACACCTAAAATGAACTATTATCATCAAATTAGCATCTCTAGATGCAACACAGGAGACATAAATCTCCCAACAGTAATAATTGTGAAAAAAATCTTATTTATTATTCACTCACTATGTTCACTCATAAAGATTTAAACTAGTGTACATAGAGATTATTCTCTTGATGTCCTCACACAGAAATTCCAGCATTATAACCTAGATATTCTAGACTTGCAAGAGACCAGATAGACAGGTAAAGGTGAGATACTTAAAAATAACTTTAAATTTCTCTTTTCAGAGAGGGAGGATGGAAAGCATCTCCAAGGCGTAGGCTTGTTTCTCAGCAGACATGCCATTTATACTATTCTGGGATATGACTGCATTAATGAAAGATTTTACAACAAAATTTAAAACAAAAATTAAAGACTTGAAGCTTATCTGTTATACTCCCATAGAAGGACTCTGGTGAGAACAAAAAGAATAAGTTTTACAGACAACTTAAGGATATTTTGAATTCTGTGAAGAAGGGAGATATTTCTCTTGTGCTACATGGGTTTATCAAAATGGAATGGAAATCAGAATGGATGAAACACCGATGGTGACTGGAGTACACACAATGTGCCATATGGATATCAACGTCACCCGTGATGCGAGATATATAAAGGGGAGAAGTACAATGTTGGCCATCACATAGCAGTGCCTGATGCACAGGTGAAACAGCTGTTGTGTAATTGTTGACAGTCTCTCAGTGACCTCCAAAAAGGCATGATCATTGGTGCACATCTTGCAGTAGCTTCAGTAACCAGAACGGCAGAAATAGTAGGTGTAACACGAGGAACTGCATCAGAGATTATGAATACTTATCGAAAAGAACAGAGCATTGCCTCCAAACGTGCAAATTGTGGATGCCATACAAAGTTGTCAGATAGGGATAGGTGAATGTTGATTACACAATGACACAGATTATACAATGGAAGCACAGAATCTCAGCACTGCAAATAGCAGAAGAGTTGGACACCAGTTGGAATGATCCTATTTCCATCATAACAGTTCATCAGGAACTTCATTGTGCCAGCATTTATGGCTGTGCCGCAATCCACAAATCTCTATTACCAACATCAATGCAACAAAACATGTAAGGTGGTGCAAAACAGAAAAAAAACTGGGATGCTAAAGACTGGCAATGTGTCATCTGGTCTGATGAATTGTGATATACATTGTTTCCCACCCCTGGTAGAGTGTAAGCCTGGTGAAAACCTGCAGAAGCATACCACCCTGACTGTTTGGTTCAAACTGTAACACATGGAGGTGAATTCCTGATGCTATGGGGTGCCATATCATGGCATTCCCTAGGGCTATTAGTTATTCCGCAGGGTCATGTCACATCCGCAACGTATGAATCCATTCTTGGGACCGCCTGCACCCAATGTTGCGGGTATTGTTCCTTAATGACCATCCCTGGTTTCAAGCTGATAATGCACCTGTGCATTGTGCAAAATGTGTCAACACATTGTGTAGTTTGCAGAGCATGAAGATGATGTGCAGTAGCTACCCTGGCCACCTCAATCTCCAGATGTCAGTATTATTGAACATTTGTTGGAATATCTGGCATTGGAACTACCAATGCCAAAAATATTTGGGTATCAGTTCCAGGTCATATCACACTTTTCACCTCCAGCATCACTGGCACAGTTGGGCCATATTTTACAGGAAGAATAGTCCCACATTCCATTACTGTATGTGCATGACTTGTATAAGTCTATTCCACTTCGAATTGAGTCTGTTCTGAACACCCGAAGTGGGTTACAGTTTATTAATAAAATGTTGTTACGTGTTTCCATTATTTTGATAAAACCCCAGTAGGTGATTTCAAATGCTGAAGTTGGTGTTTTAAGCAGGGGTTTTAGGTTCTTTTTGGCATTGGTAGTTCTAATGGCAATGGGGAATGTCTTCTACAGATAAGTAAAGTTAATGGTTTGTAAGTAACTAATACATATTTCAAACACCGGGACATTCATAAATACACATTGATTTCACCTGAAGGATTGCACATGAATATGAGAGATTATGTTTCAACAGCAAATGGACTAGTTTGGAATACCAGATCTCATACAGGGGAGCCAAAATTGGGTCTGACCATTACCTGGTCAAAAGTGTCTTGCAACTGAAACTTAAGAAGTGTTGCACTAAGGTTAAAAAAATTACCTTCAACACTGAAGGTCTGAAAGATCCAGATATAGCCAAAGCAAATCGTGATAGGCTACTTAGTCATTATGACAATCATGGTTTGTTTACTGCTGAAGTTGAGAAAGAATGGGATCAGTTTAAACAGGTTTTTCTTGAAACCAACAGTACCATTTTGGGTTAAAGGGAACAGAGGAAACAAAATTATTTGAGTGATAAGGCTATGGAACTTATTTCTGAAAGAAGGAAGTGAAGGATTAATATGAATCAACACCCTACTAGTCCTAACAGAAGGCATTACAGTGAGCTTAATAAACATGTGAAGGATCAGTTAACAGCTGATAAGAATCCTTGGCTTGATAGCTTGGCTGACAAAGCAGAGGAAGCAGTTAGACAGCACAACATAAGGGGAATTGTATCAGATTATTAAAGTTTTATGTGGGAAGAAACAGGTATGCCGGGATTGAGGGATAAACATGGCAAGATGGTTGAAGCTGAGGATTCTGTGGTAGCTAGGTGGACTGAGCATTTCAGACATGCTCCAAATGTGATTATTTCTACTCCCATTGTTTGTAATGAGGATAGATGCATTACTGGCTTTAATGATGGCTCTATGTCACATTACGAAGTCACTTTGGCTATCTCTACATTAAAGCTGCATAAATCTCCATGGATGGATGAAATCACCACTGAAATGCTTAAAGCTGGGAACACTTGTGTTGTCACATGGCTGACTGAAATATTGAATATTTTTTATGATAAAGATGTTCCTAAGGATTTTACTAAAGCTATTATTATTATCTCAATTTTTAAAAAAGATGATCCACAGTCCTTGTGATAATTATAAGGGAATATTTCTGTTCCAGGTAAAGTTCTTTGCATGATTATACTTAATAAGAATTAAGAATTTGGTTGATGGACAATTGTGTATGAACAGTGTGGATTCAGAAATGATAGAGGATGTATTGATCAAATATTTTCACTTAGGCAGATTCTTGAGAAATGCTTAGAGTTTCAGAAACCTGTAGTTACTAGCTTTATAGATTTCAAAAAAGGCTTTTGACTCTGTTGATCAACATAATTTGTGGTTGATTGTTAGATCATAAGGAATACCTGATAAGTTTAGTATAATGAAAGCTCTCTATAATATCACTGAATCATGTGTGATGTGTGAGAGTTGGCACATCTTGCAGTGATTGGTTTGGCATTGCTAGTGCAGTTAGACAGGGGTGCATTTTGTCCCCTTTTCTGTTTTGTTTGGTTATTGATTATTTTATATGAAATTCTTTGCTAGAGAAAGATTTTTTACCTTAAATGGTCTAGAGATTTCAAAATTTTTGATTTAGATTATGCAGATGATTTGGCCCTATTGGCTAATGACATGGATGAGATGAATTGTTTCATTAGGGTTGTTAATGAGACTGGTAATAAAGTAGGTTTGGTGATAAACAGAGAAAAAGCTAAAGTGATGAAAACTGGCCATGCAGATGGTGCTTCAGGTGCTTTGAATGGCTGCACTCTGGAGCAAGTGTCTCAGTTTAATTATCTTGGGAGCTATGTAGTAGATACTGGTGATGTGTGACATGAGATAAATAGAAGAATAGGGATTGCTGCTGGGACTTTTAAGAATCTATGGAGAGTGTGGAGAAATAGGCATATACACCTAAAGACTAAAATTAGGCTGTATAATAGTTTGGTTCTTTCTAGAGTTAGTTATGGTAGCGAAACCTGGACCCTTTGTAAGCAGGATAACAAGAACTTTTGATGCTTTTGATTCTATGTTCTTGAACAGTATCTTGGTATTAGGTGGTTCAACTTTGTAAGTAATGATAAGGTTAGGCAAAGGAGTCAGCAACTTCCTTTAAGAAGCATATTGTGCAGAGAGAGACTGCATTGGTTTCACCATGTTGCCCATATGCATGCTGCAGATTGGCAAATAGGATTAGGAACAGTGCCTAAAGGAAAGGGTACTTCAGGAAAAGGGGGAGATCTAGAATGCAATGGGCTGATAATGTCAAACAGGACCTTGCTAGAATTGGCCTACAGTGGCCAAATGCAGCAGCTGTAGCTCATAATAGACATGTTCACACAGTCTGGTAGGACTCGCAGCCCATGGCTGCATGAGGATTTTGTGTGTGTGTGTCAGTAATCTTAGAATGCACAATTGTCTAGCAAATGCTGAAGTTGACTGTTGGTTATAATGCCATAATTGCAGACATCAATTAACATGGAGGGGTGAATATAGAGAAAGCAAAATCCACCTTAAGATGTCAGATAAGCATTCCATTCTATGTAATTGGCAGATGATAGTTTTCTTTGTATGACTGCCATTCAGTTAAAGTCAAGTTTTTGTGTAATGATTACAGCAGGTAGAATCCATATTGCCTTGCAAGAGGTTGCAATTAACTTTTCAGATATACAAAAACTTCAGCTGACAAAAAAGAAATGTTTCTGCCATACATGTCTGATAGTACACATTTTTGAAGAGAAGATGTAGTCTGTGAATGAGAAGAGAAAACATTGTTTCACAATTACTGTCACAAATTTTTGATACCAATGATAGTTGCCCCTAAATGTGTAGAATGCAATGATGGTGTCTTACATTCCTAAGAAAAATCTACATGTTTTGCACTCTGTGCTTTATCTTGCTTTGCCAGGTGAAGAGTCTGCAATATATGCCAAAAAATGCCCTTTGAAAACATGTATTGTGCATAAGAGAGATGCATGTAATGTATATAATAAACAAGTAATTACAAAACCACTCTACTGCTTCAAACACATATAACTTCTTTATCATAAGAAAGAAAAACGAGTGATACAACAAAGTAGGGAAATGTGTCAAATATATTTTTCATTTGTTTGCACTTGTTGCCATGTTCATGAAAAGCATTGCTGTAAAAATTCAGAAGTGGTAGATTACACAAGTGCAGAGAAAGCAGTGTGTGTTTTAGTTTGAGGAAGCTAAGGCAGCTATACACCCTGTGTGAGGGAGAGCCATACCCTGTGCACGTTAAAGAACACGCTGGATGGCCTTGACAGGAGGCTATCATCTGTCTCCCAACAACTGCTCCAGTGGGTCTCCTCCCCCAACCTTCTCTGAGCCTTTGGGGTCCTTGTGACCTGGCCATTTAGCCCATGGTGTGCAAAAAAGTGCCACTCAGAGGTAAAACAACCCAACACAGCTATACAAGTGCAGTGTGCCCATTACCTGTTGCAAATGAAGGATTGTAGAAATCAGCAATTCCCGGGTAACTGGATTAGTTGTGACAGTCCCCTTAAGTGACTTCATTAATTGGACCTAATCCCACTTAAATTCTTTTTGCAGGATTTCATTAAAGATGCAGTTTATTACCAATCATTTACCACAGTCCATTGATGAAGTGAAAGATATGATAACTATCACCATGTAAGAGATGTTATGTTCATCATATAAAGTTGTAGCATCTGCCACATTACCTCCTTTGCCCATATTGAGCATTTTGAAACTAGATGTGTTTCTCTTCATTGTCATATCATTTGTTTTCTTTTCATGTGATAAATATATTAGAACCATTGAAGTTATAAAGCTACTTTTTAATTACACTTACATAAATTCAAATGACAACCCTTAATAATATTTCCAAATTTATTGGATCTGTATACAGTAAAAACTTGATTATCTAGATTAATTTTGGATGTTAGGTCCATAGGTGGATCATTTAATTCATGGACTGCTGTCAGCAACAATTAGTAGCTTTTCATATGAGTTAATATATATATATGGCAGCACAACTCTTCCAGAGCATGGAACAATGTGTGAAAGTTGAAACACATCGTGATAAAGTCATAAGTAACAGCAGAATAGTACATAGTCAATCTGTTATTTTCTCACTTTCAAAAGGTATTCTTTTTTTTGTGTGTGTGTTTTTTTTGCAGGCTAGGGTTAATTTGGTATGTGATATGTTAATATGTTCGGTCAGGCTTGAGTGGTGCACAGACAGTCGCAGAAATGACTCAAGTATATGGAGAAAAATCACTTCATACTTTGTTTTGAGCTTGTGCTTGAAACAAAGCATAATTTCCGAGGGGCACAAATATTTCCCAGACAGGTGAGATTCTGTGGAGGATGACCCAAGATTTGGACAACCAAGTACTTCTATCAATGCACAGCAAAACACCTAACCCCATGGGACGTTAAGCCGTGGCCCCGTGTGCGGGAGAGCCATACCCTGTGCACGTTAAAGAACACGCTGGATGGCCTTGACGGGAGGCTACCATCTGTCTCCCAACAGCTGTTCCAGTGGGTCCCCTCCCCCAACCTTCTCTGAGCCTTCGGGGTCCATGTGACCTGGCCATTTAGCCCATGGTGTGCAAAAAAGTGCCGCTCAGAGGTAAAACAACCCAAACAACCTAACCCCAGGTTATTCTCAATATGCACTAGCAGCAAAGTAGTCTTACAGTAGTGTTCATGTAATAGTGATGGCCCACTTGAAAATCTTGAGAATTTGTGCTCATTGAATTCTGCCCAATCTGATACCCAAACAAAAGCAAAAAATGTGTTGTGTATCAGAACTAGTTGGGAAAGTTTGAGAAATCCGAATCCATCTGGACACTTGACAATCCAAAACAATTGTTTCCCATTCCAAATTAGTTTTTTTTTAATGAATGAATCTACAGAAAGAGAGAGACACATCATTTTATAACAATTGTTGGGGAGAATTTAATATATTTACATTAAATTTTATAAATTTCATCACCAAACATACTTGAAGGTAATTATTTTATTTTCATAACACAATACTTAAAAACTGAAAAATCTGCATGCACTATGAAAACACTGTGCATGCAGATGCAGCATGCACAGTGTTTTCATGCATTCAAATCATAATATGAGTAAGATTTGTAGCCCCACTGAACATTTTGGAAATTATGTTGTCATATTGGAATGTATGTAGCCATACTGATTTTTTGCAATTATGATTTATCAATCAATGTTGAAATCATTATATTCATTTGCATCATAAATAACTGAACAGAATGTTGCTTTACAGTAAAAAGCTTACAAACCTTTTTTTTTATAATAATCCAGAAAACCAGACATTTCTTTGTCCAGTCAAATCCAAACTTTTTGGCTGGACAAATGTGCCAAAAACTGGCAATATACCTGGCAACCTTATTGAGGGGCACAACGATACTTGGCAACCCTATTGAGTGGCACAACGATACCTGACAACCTCATTGAATAGTCACAATGACAGTGCTCTGAATGCTTGCACAAAATGGGTTGCAGGAATGCCTGGGTTAGGCAAAGGCATAAGTTTCAATGGGGAACACTTTGAGAAGGAGAAAACACCTGAATTGAATCTGGATAATTGATTTCAAATAAAATGAATATACATGTATTATGCATATAAAATTTTTATTTGTCTGTTAGGAAAGTATCACAACTAAAAACATTTAATGTTGTGTAATTATGCAAAGATTCTTGGAAGCTATGTAACAGATATGGTGATGTGCGGCATGAGATTAACAGACGAATAGGGATTGCTGCCGGGACTTTTAAGAATCTATGGAGAGTGGGGAGAAATAGGCTTATACACCTTAAAGACTAAAATTAGACTGTATAATAGTTTGGTTCTTTCTAGGGTTAGTTATGGTAGTGAAACTTGGACGCTGTGTAAACAAGATAACAGGAAACTAGATGCTTTTGATTCCAGATGCTTACGCAGTATCTTGGGCATTAGGTGGTTCAACTTTGTAACTAATGATGAGATTAGGCAAAGGAGTTTGCAACCTCCTTTAAGCAGCATATTGTGCAGAGAGAGACTCCGTTGGTTTGGCCATGTTGCCCGTATGAATAATTATAGATTGGCGAATAGGGTTATGAACAGTGTGCCTAAAGGCCTCAGAATGAAGGAGAGACCTAGGATGCGGTGGACAGACAATGTCAAACAGGACCTTGTTAGAATTGGTGTGCAGTGGCCAGATGCAGTAGATGTAGCTCAGGATAGACTTGTTTGGAGAACTAAATTGCATGGTCTGGTTGGACCTCCGTAGCCCATGGCTGCTTGAGGATGATGATGATGAATTATGCAAATAAAGAATAACATGCAAAATCAACAATAATGTTTAAATGTGGAAAAATACCATTTTAAAATTTGGATATATATATACAAAGAAAGTGGTTCTGTGACCTTGAACTCTTATCTGTATTATCAGCAATGCTTCATGGCACTGTGTTTTCAAATAAATGCACAATGACCGATTTTTCAAAATGTGACAAGCAGCCCAGATAATCTGGGTTCTGATAGTTGAGTTTTTACTGTAATTTTTTTTATAATATACACGAAAAAACCTAACTTTTTTGCAGAAAAAATTGTTAAGCAACTTAGGCTTAGCATTATCTTGAATGATAAAGGGGGAGGGGTCACCATAAATCTTCAGAAAAAGCTAGGAACTTGAATATTTGATAGAGGTTAAGGAGCAACTGAAGATGTGCAGGTCAAATTAATTATTAATCCAATAGGTTCAACCTAGAGGCAGATCCAGAAAATATCTTTGGGGGGAGGGGGGAGATATATGAGGTAAGGGTCCTTTTTGAATTACGAGATCCGCTGGAGAAAAAAATGGATTTGGCAACTTGACTAGACTTTTAGCAAACAACAAAAGTGGCACTTTTTTTTTCACACTTGGGCTAAATAGCCAGGTCACAAGGACCCCGAAGGCTCAGGAAAGGTTGGGGTAGGGAACCCACTAGAACAGCTGTTGTGAGACAGATGGTAGCCTCCTGTCAGTCATTTTTCTAAATTCTTTTTCTTTATGACACAAAAGCAATTTAATAAAATGAGATTACACTTATCCCTCGATTTACATGGTAGATAAGGTTCCAGGATATCACCCTATAAACTGAAGCCTTACAAATCAAGACCTATGGGCGAAAAAATGGGAGTTGATTTCTAAAAAATCTTGGTTATGAATAAAACCTACATTGAATGTTTTATTTATGCATATTTATTTCAAATCTCTGATTATCAATTACACATCTGATTTTGTTATCAAAGAAGAAATTGATATATCATTTGAGTCAGATACATTATTACAGATGCAAAAACTAAAAATAACCATTGTAACCAATGCACCATCAATGAAATTCGTCATCAAAAATTATTCATGTGCTTCATGTTTAAGTTCACTATAATGTTTCACCACAGCTAATATGTCATGAACAGTTTTGTAAATTGCCATTCCTTCTGTTGTATATCACACATGCAAGGATTTACCATTGGATTCTTCAATTTCCATATCTGTGTGCATCAAAAGCAGTATTAGAAAGGCAATCTCCACTCCCTTAATCAAAGGAAGGGTAATGCAGGTTGTGACATTGAAAGGATTGGGCCTGGCATCATTAGCAATCAGAGAAATGCTGTCTGGTAATCTCCCTTTTCAAACTGTAGGTGGCATTTTTGGGAGCCGTTGCTGACCAGTGGAACTTGACAAACCTGTTGGTGTGCACAACTCATATGATCCCAAGGAACAAACCTGCCCTAAGTTGCATTTTTAGCTCTGGTGGGTTTGGTCATTTGAGGAGTGAATAGGTTGTAGCATTTCATGCTGCCCTGTGGTTGGAAGTTTGGTGGTGCTAATGGTCGACACTTACTGTTGAACCCACCCAAGCTCTACATAGCTATTTGGCCAGCCAGAGCAAACATGTATGTCTGCCACCCTTTTCTTCAGATTTGCCATCAGCTTTGCAGCAGTTGTGGCTAGCTTATTGGCAAAATTTGCAGCACCTTGTGGTAACTCTGGCCCTGGACCTTTTGGTTCTAACTTCTTCTAGTATGGCTCAGATGTTTGAGCTAAACGAAAAGAACAGTCAGCCCAGGTCTACGACAAGAATAGAACAGTTTTTTAGAGTATTTTGGTGATTGGAACTTCTGCAGTTGTTAAAATTCCCTGAAATTTCGGAGTTGAGTTTACGATCCCCTTTAAATCATTTTTTTTTTACATTTGTTATATATATATTTGTTTGAGATGGCTTTTTGTAAATAGAATATTTGGAAGGTGGAAAAAATTATGAACATTTTATTTGCCATTGATAGTTTAGAGAATGAAGTCAACGAATTCAGATTATCTGAAGAAGAGAACGAGATTCTTTTTTTTAATGAGGCAGATTTTTTAGAATTTATTATTTAAGGATTCAGTGCCTGTGGTCCCCACCCACTATGGAGCCCAAAAAGGGTTCACCCAACTGGGTTGGGTGAACCTTTATCCAGACAAAGATCACAATAGACCAAGAATATTCAGCTGAACCCACCACTGTGGAGCCCAAAACTGAGTTTTTCAATCACAATAGAGACAAGAATATTCAGCTGCATTGAATGGCAAGCAGGAAATATTTTTCAACCCTACAAAGTGATGATAGAGGAAGCAATTTTAGTGACATTTCATGGTTCAACCAAATCATAAATTAATCATTGACCTGGATTGCTCTGAAAATAGAGGTGGTCCATTTCATGATCATTCAGTAAGATAGGTTAGGTTGTTTTACTGAAACCTTTTCTGAGTGGCACTTTTTTGCACACTTGGCCTAAATAGCCAGGTCACAAGGACCCTGAAGGCTCAGAAAAGGTTGGTGTAGGGGACCCACTAGAACAGCTGTTGGGAGACAGATGGTAGCCTCCTGTCAAGGTCATTCAATGCGTTATTTAATGCGCACAGTTTGGGCTCTCCCACACAGGGCCATGGCTTAACTTTGCATTCAATGGTCAGCAGCCTTTCCACCCATCAGTATCCCCTATTGCCCATGGTCAGGGCAGAGAGTTTTGCAGAGATAAATCTCAATACTGGCCCAGGTGTAACTTGAACCTGGGAACTGCAGTTTATGAGCCTGGCACGCTACTGACTGTGCCATCCCCGCCCCTCCAATAGGATAGGAAAACTTTGGAATTTTAAATTTACTGGTGGGTGACAATATGCCTGATTTGATTATTAACCATATGAACCGATATGTTTGATCATCTAAAGCAGGCCTGTTCAAGCTGTGGTTCGTAAAACATACACAAAAAATATACTGAATCTGGCTGATTTCTTCCAATTATTTGACGAAACATATTAAGGTGCATAACAAAATTATTTTACCAATTTCTAATGAGTTGAGAATTTTCCACTGCTGCACTTTCAGAATTTTTTTTTACTGCCTTTTTGATGAGTTTGGGTTGGGTGGTCCTGATCTAAAGGGAAACTAAATATGAATCTAAATTGGCACTCTATTGGTATTAATGAATTGTGGGAATTCTTTCTCATTCTTGAATTACAAGAATTTCAAAACTCCTCCCTGGCTTAAAAGATTGTTTTGATAATCCCATTTTGGGAAATCAAATGACCAAATGCCTTATGCCTCTTAATCGTTTTGTGATGATCTTGAGGTATTGTAATCTGTTACACTGAAATTTGTGTACCCATGAGTGTATACATAATGCATTCAATAGGTTGGTAAATGTGAATCAGTTTTTTCTTCCTTCTTCAGTTATAGGGGTGGGATTGCCCCCCCCCCTCTCTGGATCCTGCTAATTCAACCAGATTCCACCCAAAAATGTATACTGAGGTAACAAACTTATGTTCAGCCCATCTTTACATCTTGGGCAGTCTGTTTTTTCCCTCACAAGATACATTTAGTATCTGGTATAACTACCTGTTGGTATGCTGTCTTGCTGCTTCATCTGACAGCCAGGGGCGGGGGTGGCTCAGTCGGTAGCGCGCCAGGCTCGTAATCTGTAGTTCCCAGGTTCGAGTCCCAGCTGGGTCAGCGTTGAGATTTATCTCCGCAAAATTCCCCGCCTTGCCCACGGTCAGTAGGGGACACCGATGGGCTTGGAAAGGCCGCCGTCCGTCGGATGGGACGTTAAGCCGTGGTCCCGTGTGCGGGAGAGCCATACCCTGTGCACGTTAAAGAACACGCTGGATGGCCTTGATGGGAGGCTACCATCTGTCTCCCAACAGCTGTTCCAGTGGTTCCCCTCCCCCAACCTTCTCTGAGCCTTCGGGGTCCATGTGACCTGGCCATTTAGCCTATGGTGTGCAAAAAAGTGCCGCTCAGAGGTAAAACAACCTAACCCAACTCTGACAGCCAAGCTATCAAGCCAAAAGTACTTGTCAAGTGCCAAAAATATCAACTTTCAATTTAGAACATACACATTTCTTAATCTGTCTGTTAGGACTAATATGGTATGATTACATTTATCTCTGCAATTCTTTCTTTCAGAAATAAGCTCCATTGCCTTATCCTTTAAATGATTGTCTCCTTTTTACCCAGAATAGTATAGTTGGTTTTAAAACTAGGTTATTTAAAATGGTTCCATTCTTCCTTATCTTCAGTAGTAAGAAATCCATGATTGCCATAATGACAAAGCTATATCGCAAACTTTGGCTATTACTCTTGGAAAAACTGTTGGATGGGACATTAAGCCATGACCCTGTGTGTGGGAGAGCCATACCCTGTGCAAGTTAAAGAACACACTGGATGGCCTTGATGGGAGGTTATCATCTGTCTCCCAACAGCTGTACAGTGGGTCCCCTCCTCCAACGTTCTCTGAGCCTTCGGGGTCCTTATGATTTGGCCATTTAGCCTGTTGTGTGCAAAAAAGTGCCTCTTAGAGGTAAAACAACCCAACCCAAATTGGCTATTTCTGGGCTTTCAGAACTTCAATGTTAAAGATAATTCTTTTAACTTTAGCATATTTTTAAGCTCCAGCTGTAAGAGACATTTTTAAGAAGGTAATGGCCAGACCCAGTTTTGTCTCTCCTATATTACCTAGTATTCCTAACAGTTATTAACCCCCCATTAGCTGTGAGTGTTGAACCTATCATGTTCATACAAAAGCCATCAGGAGAAACTAATGTATTTAAAATTATTATAAATTTAAGATTATTTTTAAGTATCTGACATCTTACCTGTCCATCTGGTCTCTTTCAATCTTAGGATATGTAGGTTGTAAAGCTTGAATTCTTGTATGAAGACATCAAGAGAATAAATATCATGGTATAATTAGTTGAAAAAAATTGGTTGTCCTGACTGAGATTCAAACCCTGATATCCCAGAAGCATGCTGAGTGTCTTAACCGTTGGACAATCAAAAGCTAACTATTTTTCCACAAAATAACTGAATTATTGTCTAATGCTGTGAGCATGAGTGACAAATATTACTACCATCAAAATGATCAAGAATCAGGCTGCTTGTCTGCCTGATTCTTATAACAGTACCACTGGTGAACCAACAAAAATTGCAGGAATGCTTATATGTCACTTTGTTATAAAAATGGTTAGCTCTTGATGGTCCAATGGTTAAGACTCCTGGCATGCATCTGGGAACCTGGGTTCGAATCCCCCCCTCCCCAGATATCCAGGACAACTAATTTTTTCAAAATTTTCTTGTCTGCAGGATGTTTTCCTGTGATAATTTATTACTGAAATATCATGGTATTTGTAGTAAATGTTACTTATTCTCAAACCATTAAATTTGCTTATCTGCAGGATATGCTTTCCATTTCTTTTGGTACTACCAGTGCCAAAAAGACCTATCACTCCTGCCCAAAAGGCAGAGTTAGTACTAACTTTGGCATTGTAGTCACTGAATTTGTAATTAGGTTTTTAAAGAAAAATATGTTGATAATAGCTCAAATCATTTTTAAACCAGTGGCCACTGAACAGCACAAACCCTTCAGCATGAGCTCATGTACATGATGAGGAGACCACCCTGTGAAGGTTCCACTGGTTTCAGTACCTTCACAAGATCTTAAATGCTACCCCCACATGTTTGCTGTTCACTTTGATCTGTTTCTCTGGAAAGGTAGGTGTCCTGAGCCAGTATCAGATGGGACGTTAAGCCATGGCCTTATGTGCAGGAGAGCTATACCCTGTACTGGTTAAAGAGCATGTTGGATGGTCTTGACAGGAGTCTTGACCTCCTGTCAAGACCATCCAATATGATACCCTATGGTTTATCTTGTCATTGGGGAATCTGTTCCTTGCAGGAGAGGCAGTTCTTAATATGGCCACTGCTTTGGTCCTGTTCAGATATGTTGGAGCTCCAGGGTCCCACACACCCCAAGAACAATTGACTGGTGGGCTGATCCTGCTGGAATCATCCATGCAATGTTTCCCTATCTTTGTCTGGATAAAGGTTCACCCAACCCAGTTGGGTGTTCCCTTTTTGGGCTTCCATAGTTAATGGGGACCACAGGCACTGAATCCTTAAATAATAAATTCTAAAAATTAATCTGCCTCATTAAAAAAAGAATCAAATGCAAAGGTCCATCTTCACTGTACTTGTCATGGTCTCCTGTCCTGTAATTTTTGGTCATCCATTCCACATGTGATCAATTGATAGAGAACATGTCTCCATTCTCTATCCAGAAAGATTGGGAAGATCTTGCAGGTTCAGCAAAATCTGTAAAATGCTTAAGATCTGCTGACTGAGTCAGTCAAAATACTCGGAACTGGTCCTGCAGATCACAGCGATTGGTATGGTGCCCATTTTGATTGCATCGCATATATGTAAATTCTTCTCTGTGTAGGGCCTTCTCAATGCTTCTGAGGAGGAACTCCACTTGGAGTTGGCCCTACTGGAAGTTATAGTGGTCAAATAGAGTTCAGTGGTCTTGATGGACTTTGGTACTGATTGTGACTTCATGCCATGCTTACCTATTGCCATCATGGCAGAATATTTGCATTGTGAGGTATGGTCATATGTTCCCAACCCTCAATGTTAAAGGTATAGTCATGACATCTCAGAGCCTTATGAAGATAAACCTTCCTCTGCTCACTGTGGCAGTCAAGATCATTGATCTGAACTGCATAGCTGAGACTGAGTTGTGTCAGTTGTGGTGGAAACCATCTGGCATTCTATCACAACCATCTAAAGTGGGAAAAGAAGAGAAAGGTACAGAACCTCAAAGTGCTAAATATCTCTTACCCTGAGGTAAGAAAACTCACTGCTCTGCCCACACCACCTGGCCAGAGCTCTCACACCAATGTGGTCATTGGAAAGACCACTATTCCAGTGACTTCCATGGAGGTACAGATGGCCGTAAGTGTTTCACCTTCTGAGTTTTTGCCTATGGAAAAGTATGTTTTGTAACAGTTGAAAACCAGTCTGGTGAGTTGATATTATCGGTTTCAACTCCTGCTTTCATGACTTTCACCTCTGTCTCTAGAAGACAATCCTCATATCCACAGAAAGCACAATGTTCCAAACTATCAGGGCAGAAGAAGCAAACATACCTTCCTCCCCCTTGAGTGACTCTGAATGATTCTGAGGACATGAACAGAGACCACCCTCAATTTAATAATTCATTATTGACGATGGTTATAAATTGAAGATATTTCTTGACATTTTTGTTCAACTGTCAAGGAAGGTATCACTCTTAAAGGAGATCTTGATTGGTGGCTGGTACCTCAGCAATCAAAGCACCTGACATGTTATCAATAGGTTGTGGTTTTGCATCCCACCTGGTTCAAGACAATTTTTTTCTCTAAAATTGATATCACTGCTAAACTAAGCATGATACCTTTCTTGACAGCAGTGTTTATTTTAATGAAAAATCATCTGCCCAAAATTCAAAGATGAGATGACCACATTCCTACAATGAAATCATCGGTGAAAGATTTAAGTCTTAAATTAGTGGAAAAAAGATGAACCGGCATTAGTTCAATTGGTAAGAATACTCTGGCATGTTTCTGGAGAGATGTGGTTTCGAGTCTTGTATGTTGGCGAAATTTTTCCTACAAAATATTTAATGAAACTGTTGTGAATTCCACAGAACTTTTGACAATATCTAAGTCCTCTGGGACACAAGTGCTTCTGCATGTACCTGCTGTAGACATACTTAAATGCAGTCAATGATCCCACAATTCAGAGATTTTCTCTTATTTGATGAGATGGCAATAGTCAAGCTCATGGGGTGTCGCCATCATTGTGAGTCACCATTCTCCATTACAGCCCATCCTCTTCATCACTCTAGAGGCAGGAGCATTAAGCCTCGTCATGGGATTCACCTGCAAACATTATCTTTCAGGCAGACTTCGATCGTCTCATCACACAGCTACCACCCCTCATCTCATGGAGTTAATGAACACACACAGTTCTCTTTTGGTCAGTACTAATACCAATAGGAGGGTCCTTGAGCACTCTATTGAGGTTCCATTGCTGTCCAACCAAACACTTTCCTTGCCATCAAGTTTTCCATCTACTCTTCCTAGATCCTTCCACTATATACATGGGAGGTTGAGGTTAACCTGCATGGAAATAATGCCCCCCCTCCCATAGTGTGAAACATCTGTGGAGGACTTGTGGCACTTCATGTATGTCAGTGTAGGAATTATCAGGTTTATTGGAATGGTTTTGAACTATTCTAAGATTTAGATGTAACCTCAGTCAGCCTAACTTGTGTTAGTAACCTAACACAAGCCAAGGCTACCCCAACAGACTTCATCCAATCCTGACTGAGGAGCTAGCCAGCCAAAAACAACTCAGGGGAGTCCTGGCTTCCCAGAATCCTCCCCTGAAAGTACATGACACAACAAGAATTAGAAAAAAGATCTGAATGAAATAGAATGGAGAGGGGACAAGGCAGGTAGAGTGAAAAAGAGGAGTTCTGAAAAATACTATGGAGTAAAGATATCTGGTTGTGGTCAGCTGGAAGGACTTAAAGAGAATAGGATTAAATATAAATGTTTCTAACTTTAACCCTTTCCAGGCCAAGGATGTCTTTAGACATTTTTTGTACAATATATGAAACTTCGATTTAAAAAAAATTCCATTTGAAAACTTTCTTACATATATATTTTAAAAATAGGTAATTCAAGCTTGAAAAATAATATCTTTTTTTTCATTTGATGCATATTTTATTAAACTACAATCTAAATAATTCGATAAAGCCATCTGATTGTCATTTTAGACATACTATATATTGCCAATTTGTTTGTTAACATTACTCTGTATTGGAGCAATCACCTGATTTAACCTCACAAGTTTGATTTGAGCTGTTATCAACATATTTTTCTTTAATCTAAAAATTAACAATAAACTGCTATTTTTAAAAACAGAAGATTTTGGAAGTAATTATGAAATATGTACTTTTTTTTTGATATACCATTGTAAAAGTGTTATTAAAATTAGTAATTTAATTAAATTAAAATAACATTGCCATGTGCAAATAATTTTTCAACAAAATCTTACTAAATGAAAACTTTGAAAATGATATGAACTGATACTCAAGCACTGCAATCACTTTTTTGAAAATAGGGATATTACCTGTAGGAAAATCCTTTAGAATAACACTTCTATCATACAAAAAATTTCAGATGACCATACGACACTAGATACATTCCTAACACTATGTATATGAATAGTAATTTCATCTACACTGTAAATTTGGATAGTTTTAATTTTGAGATAGCCAGAGTAACTTTCAGAATGTGATTTAGGACTAACATTAAAGGCAGCAATCAAACACCTCTAAAGCAGTCATCCTGCATTGCTATGACAGACCTTCAACTTTGCCAGTTTGTTTTCCCCTCACACAAAGCATTTACTATCTAGTAGAACTTTCTGTTGCTGTGCTGTCTTATTCCTCTACTTTGTCAGCCAGTATATTAAGCCAAAGATTCTCATTAGGTTCCAACTGATTCTTTAGCCAATTTACTGCACATATTGTAGTCTCATCTGTCACTGTTGTAACAAATTATAAATGTAATTATTCTATATTCTGCAGATAAGCTTTAAACTTTGCCGGTCACCTGTAATGATAAAATTTAGTAGTTAATAACAAAGAATAATAAAAAAAATGAAAGAATTAAAATGAAGATGTTTCAACAGTCTTTTCTTCTTTCAATCTTGCAACAAATTAGTATAATTCACACTAGTATTTGTCTTGTTGATTGTTTTCAGATGCACTTGCATCTGTGAGCAGATACACTGTTCATCATTGAAATTGCCCCACCTAGGAAGATTGGATGGATTTACTTGATTATTTGCATGCAGAGTTGTCATAAGTGATAGGCATGTCATGCTAGTCAGTGCAATAGAATGTCCAATAGCATGTCTAGTGTGTGCAGACATAGGAATCTGAAGGGACTATAAAAATAGGGGTAAATGTCAGCAGGCAAATAAAATGGTGAGTGAATGATCTATAAAGAGTTTGCAATGTCTTTAAGATGTGTAAGGCTACATTATGTATAGCTGATGGAATTTGAAAGGGTTAAATAGGTGATGATTTGACATAATTTCAGTTCCCCTTTATGACTTGGCATTCCAAAGAGCTAACCCATTTGCTTACCCATTTACTTTTAATTATTATATCATCAGTTATGTTCCTATGCATCCCATTAGGATTGGATTGTTTTATGTCTGAGCAACACTTTTTTGCACATAGTGGGCTACATGGCCAGGTCACAAGATCCAAGGACTCAGAGATAGTTGGGGAATGAAATTCACTGGAGAGCCATTAGAAGACAGATGGAACCCTCCTGTCAAGGACATCCAACCTGTTATTTAACATGCCTGGGTATTTCTCTTGTGTACATGGGCAAGTTCATCCAATTGATGGTACCTTTACAAACTCACAGTGCCAGCTTTCTCAGTCAGATCAAAATGGGAGTTAGCAGAATCATTTTGTATTCATGCCTCCCTTTAAGAAAAAAAAGATAGATTGAGGTTTCACTCAAAAATGCTAATGATCAGAATGGAGGTAAAAAAATTACATGTATATTTTAAAAAATCCCTTTTGGAAGAGCAATCCAGTCACTTGCACACTTACTCATCACTTTTTTTTAAAATCGGAGCCTGCCTACAAACATCAGATTATGAGTCTGGTGCACTACCAATTGAGCCAGTGAAACTTGTATATTGAGTGTATTGTTCCTACTAATGTTTTTCAGTTGAGTAATTGAGAATAAATTTCTACTTTAATATGTTATGGAAAGCTTTATATATGGAAAATTTATGTGTTATTGTAATATATAAGAGGTTGTTCTGAAAGAAAAAATGCCAATGATATACATAGCTTACCTAGGGTGGATAGGGAAGAAGTATCAATATGTTTTGTTAAAACTGTACATCTGATGTAAAATTGAACAATAATGATGTTTCTTTGTTGTAGGACATGAGGCACTACTTATCAAATTTGATTAATTAATAATAAATAACTGTTTTTGCAGTCAAACAGCATCCATGCTTCAGCAACTTTGACCATCTTGTTTTCACAGGGTCCTAAACGCTCGCCCGCGTGTTTGCCGTGCGCGGAGACCCATGTCCCTGGAAAGGAGGATCCTGGCAGTTGCTCAGGGGTCCCCGTCTTCTCTCCCCGGCTCATGACTGGTGGGGTCCCCTTTGGCCGTTTTGCCATTGGGGAGCCTGTCTGTCGCGGGGCTGGGCAGCGACTTCGGGGGCCACTGCTATACACTGCTTTGGCCTCTGCTTCAGGTAAACGGGAGGTCCTGGTGCGGTCCACTCAGGATCAATCGGCTGGTGGGCTGGTCCTGCTAGGGTCAACTATGCAGATCAGTGAGTAACCTTGTCCACGTCCGGACAATGGTTTGCGAGTTTCCCCACACATTCACTAATTTTGTAGTTTCCTTTCTTTTGTGAGGCCAGCTCTTACCTCACACTTTATTGATTTGTTGTTTATTTTCTTTTGTGGGAACTCAGACGAGTTTCTCACCATTTCTCTTTTTCTTTTCCTTTTTGTTTTGTTGTGTGGGTTTGGCTCACTGGCCGTGTGGGTATGGTGCCCGGGCAGCCCTGGCGCCCAACTGGGCATCCCCTTGTTGGACTCTGTGGTGGGTGGGGACAACGGGCACTGAAACTTATTAAACAAACATGAGCCCCAAAAAAGAAAATTCACCGGAGAATGCCACAAAAAGAGCTCGTCATGAGCCTCTGTCTTCTTTGTCGTCATCGCCATTGTCTTCATGTCTTCCTTCCTTCCCGAAGTTCCTGATCATCCACTCTACGGGTGATCAGGTTCTTGGGGATATGTCCCCTTTTTTTTATAAACAAGGGTTTGAAAGGTCTTGCGGGAGAGCCGAAATCTGTCAAGCGCCTAAGATCTGGTGACTTGCAGGTTGAGACTGCATGCTCCAAACATTCGGAGCATGCAGGTTGAGACTGCATACTCCAAACATTCGGAGCTTCTTTTGAAAGTAACAGCGATTGGTGGAGTGGCAGTCGAAGTCACTCCACACAAGACGCTCAATTCCTCCCGGGGTGTGATCTCCGAGTGGGGCCTCCTCAAGGTTTCTGAGGAGGAAATTCTCTCGGAGCTTTCAGCCCAGGGAGTGATAGCAGTCCACCGGGTTTCATCACGCCGTGATGGAAAGTTAGAGCCCAGCTGGATACTCATCTTAACTTTCAACACACCACACCTGCCTACTTCCATCAAAGCAGGACACTTACGCTGCGAGGTGCAGCCATTTATACCAAACCCTCTGCGTTGTTTTCAATGCCAAAGGTTTGGCCATGCCCGCAACACATGCCGGGGCAAGCCCACCTGTGCTCGTTGTGGCAGTCAGGATCATCTTGAACCTGACTGCACAGCAGAAAAAGCATGCTGTGTAAACTGCCGTGGTGAACATCCGGCGTACTCCCGCGACTGTCCGAAGTGGCTGGAGGAGAAAAAGGTACAGCGCCTGAAGACCCTCCACAACATCAGCTATCCAGAGGTGAGAAAGCTTGCTGCACCGCCTGCCCCACCTGGCAAGGTCTCCTATGCCAGTGCGGTGGTCGGAAAGCCCGTTGTTAAGATGGCTTCCGTGGCAGTGCAGACCGACACAGCATTCCACCAGCTGAATCTTTCTCGCCTGCTGCTAAGTACTTCTTGACGCAAGCGAAGCCGATGTCAACATCGACACCGGTTTCTATTCCTGCGTCTGTGCCTTCCACATCCACCTCTGTAGGCCCCCCTCCACCCAGCCCACAGACAGCAAGACCTATCAAACCCAAGGGGCCCCCACCGGGGCCAAAAAACAGAATTTTGCCTCCTCGTTCAGCGTTCTCTGATCCATGTTGCTCAGACGACTTCGAAGGCATGGACACCACCCGCTCTATTTTTCCAAAACCGTCGCTGGCGACTGTTAAAATAAATCGTAAATCGTCCGCCAATTCTTCGAAGACTTGAGATGGCCACACTCCTTCAATGGAATTGTCGTGGATTCCAGAGGAATATTGATGACATCAAGGTCCTCCTGAGGGCACACGAACCCCTCAGCGTGTGCCTTCAGGAGACATTCTTGCAGACAGCCAACAATCCCACTATCCAGCACTTTTCTCTCGTTCGCCGGGACCAGGATGGAGATGGTCCAGCTCACGGAGGTGTTGCCATCCTCGTGAGCAACCATTCTCCATTCCAGGTCATTCCCCTCACCACGCACTTAGAGGCGGTTGCCATCCGCCTCTTTGTGGGATTTTCGTTGACTGTCTGTTCTATCTCCCACCCAGAGGCATCATTTTCCGGGATGACCTAGATGACCTCATCTCGCAGCTGCCGTCCCCCTTCCTCATCATGGGGGACTTCAACGGACACAGTCCACTTTGGGGCAGTGCTGACACCAATGGGAGGGGCTGGGTCCTGGAGCAGTGTCTCCTGGATCTATCGCTCTCTCTGTTTAACACCGGTGTCAGTACCTACTTTCACACCCCAACCCGCACATTCACTGCCATTGACCTCACCATCTGCTCATCCTCGATGCTTCCACTCTTTACATGGGAGGTCGAGGACAATCCATATGGAAGCGATCACCTCCCCGTGGTGTGTACCATCTCTCGTAGGGGGGGGGGGCAGCCTTGCAGCCCTTCGCGTGTCTCCCGGTGGAGGCTTGATCGGGCTGACTGGAGTGGCTTTGAGCTGTTATCTGAGCTCGATGAGCACTTTGTCAGCCAGGAGCCCATCAATGTTGCAGTGGCGGAGTTGACGGACTGCATCGTCCATGCAGCTGCCTCTACTATTTCTCAGACCTCGACTCTGTTTCCACGGTTCCCAAAACCATGGTGGAATCCCGACTGCACCGCAGCTCGTAAGGCTCAGAACAAGGCTTGGGGGGTGTTTCGGAGATATCCGACATCCCCCAACCTAGAAGCATTCAAACGCGCCAGGACGAAAGCCCGTTTCGTCCAGCGCCAGAGCCAGAAGGAATCTTGGATGAAATATACATCTTCTATCACCTGCACGACCAGTTCTAAGGTCGTGTGGGATAAAGTCCGGAAGATGGGTGGGAAATACACGTCCCACTCATCATCGATCCTGCAGCACAATGGACAGGCAATTGCTGATCCTCAAGCAATTGCCGACACTCTGGGGGAGTCATTCTCCACCATCTCTTCTCTGTCCTCCTACTCCCCTGAGTTTCTGGCCCAGAAGAGCAGGGTGGAACGCTCTCCGCTGTCCTTCCATTCGAATGGCATGGATTCTCACAACAGGCCATTCACAGTGGAGGAGCTTCGCCTTGCTCTGCACACTTCTCGTGCATCTGCTGTGGGCCAGACAATGTCCATTATGCCATGCTCCAACATCTCTCACCATCGAGTAAGGATCGACTGCTCCGACTCTTCAACCATATTTTCATCGAGGAGCAGTTTCCGGACTCCTGGCGGGAGGCCATCGTCTTGGCCTTCCCTAAGCCAAGCAAAGATCCCAAGATTCCTTCCAATTATCGTCCAATGCGTTGACAAGCTGCGGTTGCAAGGTGTTGGAAAGGATGGTAAATACCAGGCTGGCCTGGTATTTGGAACATCACGGCCTTCTTTCCAACACCCAGTGTGGCTTTCGCAGGCACCGGTCTACTGTAGACCACCTGATCCGCCTCGAATCGGCGATCAGGAACCTGGTGTCCATTTTTCTTCGACATCGAAAAAGCATACGACACAGCATGGAGATTCGACATTCTTCGTGACCTTCACAGCTTCGGCTTGCGAGGTCACCTGCCGATCTTCATCGCAAACTTTTTATCTTCTCGTATTTTTCGAGTTCGTGTCGGCAACACTCTATCGCGGCCTTTCCCTCAAGAACAGGGGGTGCCTCAAGGCTGCGTCCTGAGTGTTACGCTTTTCGCTGTCAAGATAAATTCCATTACACGGCAACTTCCTCCGACTGTAGGCAATGCCCTCTATGTTGATGACTTTAGCATCTTTTGCTCATCGTCCAGCATGAGGGTCATTGAACGACAACTGCAAACTGCCCTGAACAATCTCTCGGTTTGGCGACGGCCAATGGGTTCCGTTTCTCCCCACAGAAGACCGCTTGTGTGCACTTTTGCCGCAAGCGTAATCTTCATCTGGACCCCGAGCTGCAGCTCGGGGGTAACATCATTCCAGTTGTGGCGGAGACCAAGTTTCTCGGTCTCATCTTCGACCAGAAATTGACCTTTTTACCTCATATTCGACATCTCAGGTCCAAGTGCACGCGAGCATTGAACATCATCAAGGTCCTCTCCTCCCTCTCTTGGGGGGCGGACCGATGTTCTTTGCTCCGCCTGTACCGTGCACTTGTCCAGTCGAAACTGGACTACGGATCCCAGGATCCCAGGACTCCGCCCGGGATTCGGTGGTGAAGGTGCTGGACCCACTCCATCATCAGGCCCTCAGTGTGTGCACGGGGGCCTTCCGCACTTCACCGGTCCAGAGTTTCTATGTTGAGACCAACGAACCTTCATTATCTATTCGCTGTCAGCAGTTGTCCCTGCAGTATTCAGCAAAATTGTGATCCCTGCCAGGCCATCCCACTTGGGACTGCGTTTTCAGTCCCAGGTGGGAAACGTTATACCAGAATCGGCCGACTGCCATTCGTCTTTTCGGTTTGCGTGTCCGAGGTTACCTGCGAGACATCAACACCAGTCTCAATAGCATCACACAGTCAACAGTTGAGCCACTTCCACCTTGGCTTGCTGTTTCCCCTTCCTGCGATTTTTCCCTGTGCAGGACGGGGAAGGCCTTTACACCCGACTGTGTGTACTGGCAACTCTTTGCCAGCCATCGTGCTGCGCACCTGGACTTCTTGCCTGTCTTCACAGATGGCTCGAAGTCCAGCACTTCAGTGGGATCAGCCATGGTCTACTGTGATGTAATCATTGCAGACCAGATCCCACAGCAGTGTTCCATCTTCACTGCTGAGTTGCATGCTATCAGCATTGCCTTGGACCATATAGCAGCTAAGCATCATCATCGGTGTGTGCTTTACACCGACTCGCTTAGCTCACTACAGGCTTTGATCTAGGTGAGGCATCGGCCTCACCCTGTTCTCTCCAAGATCCAAGTCTTCTCATGCTTTTCACAGCTATTATTTTTCAGTATCATTTTTTCTCATTCTTTCTTCAAAAAGATAGATCAAGGTTTCACTCTGTATAGGAATTAGTATGAATAATTCAAAATTTTCTTTAAAAAATGCATATAAACTTTTCTTGTGTTTCCCAAGGGTTTTTTTCCAACCCCCTCCCTTCTTTGCCTTGTTCATTTTAGAATTTACTGTAAGTTGATGTAAGTTTAAAAAATAAATGTTATAATTAGTAATTCAGATTTTCACATGAAATTTTTTGTTATTGTTATGTATTATTTAAAACTTTGTATAATAACCATTTTTGTCCTAATTTTATAGGAATGCTACCATGTGATAACTGGAGGCCCTGAAGAAACAAAAGAATTATTAAAAGAGAAGTTTGACTTCATCTTTTACACAGGATCAACAAATGTAGGGCGAATTGTTCGGGAAGCAGCCAATGAGCATTTGACACCAGTCACTTTAGAATTGGGTGGCAAAAGGTATAGTTACGTTTTTTTACTATTGACTCTCTGCCCTCTAAAGCTCAAAAAATGTCTTTCATACAATAATTTGTGTTAATTATTACTAGGGCTTCACCTCTTCTGAGCCCTAGTATTTCTTGGCTCACTTTGCCTGCTCCTTCCAGCTAAGTGGTTTATCAGGCCCTACCAGTGGGATGGATAAAACAATACTTCAAAATTTTGAAGGTTTCACAAAACATTATTAAAAGCTAATCCTTTTTTTTTCTTCATTAAAGAAAATAGTTTAGAATGTAACACAAAACAATTTATTTTAAAATGCAGCTATTCCAGAAAATATTTCACAGTACACTATTATAATTCACTTGATTAGAATATAAAGTAGGAATTGCTTACTGTGATGATGCAGTCAAGTTGCCATTTAATGAAAGCTAAACTTCTGATAATCTAATAAAATGCATATCGACTTATAATCAATTGTTATCCAATGGCAATCAAACTCCAACACACTGACAGAGATAGCATATTATTATAGTAAACTCTTGTTAACTCAAAGCTCAAAGGAAACAAAAAAATTTTTAGTTATTGAATCTGTGCTAAAAATACACATGAGCAATTTAAAAACTAGTTACAGAACCCACAATAAATTCTCACCTACTGAAATGTTTCATTTCTACATTGAGTAAATCATTTTAGCAACTTTATGGGTCAACGTCATGAAATTCTGCATGCCTCATTCTTTTTCCTTTATTGCAGTCTAGTTTTTTAATGCCATATTTTTGTTCTTTAAAATAGCTGGCAGAGGACTGCCAAGAAATTCTTTAGCAATGTCTTTTTTTTTTCTTCTTTCTGCTAATTTCAACAACTGTGATCACTTTTGCTTTATCATTTAATGGCAACTTACGCTTTCTTACCATTGTAATACAATTAAGTCTGTACCAAGAGAACTAACTAGCTCTAAACTGAAATTAAACTAGTACTTCCTGTGACAAATGGAAGAAATGCTTATCTGTCAGCCATACAGAAAAGCAGGGCATAACCAATAAGAATCACTCTGTCCACCTCCAAATATTGGGGACAATGCATAACCAGTGAGAATAACTTTTTTCACCTTGCAAAATTTTCAGCAACTTATGACTAGTAAGAAAGCAAAATTTCATGGGGAAAAAAAATCTTATCGAAAAGGGGATTTTCTTTCAAACAATTTTTCATAAAATTTTAAGGTATCCAGGTGATAAAAAATAGTTTGAGTTAAAAGAGAGAAAATACAATATATGTATAAGGATCTGGTTGGAAATTTAAAAAATTTTGAATTAACAATAAATTTCAGATATAGAAGTTTGAGTTAGTGAGAGTTGGCTTATATAATTAAAAAGACCTTCTTGCTCAGAAATTAATTAAAATAACTTAAAATTCTCTATCATTATAAAATAAAATTTTGAGTTTATCCTTCAAACTATTTGCATGTTAAAAGTTTTTAGGAGAAAACTCAGAAGCTTTTCAGAATGAGGACAGCACTCGGTCTTCAGTGAAGTGACACTATATGATGACATTATGGGCTGTTAAGAGCTTCTTTTTTTCCACATGTAATGAAGGGTGATTCCAGTGTCTCTGTTGCAGGTAGAGACAGGTGAGGTAATTATTTTAATAGCCTCACAGACTGTGGTTCCATAGTAAGTGGATGCATATGTTAGCAGTGTGGCATGCTCTCAATCTATGATAGCTACATGTTGTATTTGTATTGGCAATCATGAGCTTGTTTTTGCTGACATCTGTCTGATGCTCTGTGAGCTTATCCTGTAGAGGATGTATGGTTTTTCTGATATAGTAAACAATGGAATTTTCCAGCAAATGTAGGGGAAATCTGTGTACACCTGATTTTTGAAAGAGGTTAAATTGACACTGTCCCCTTTTTTTTTATAATTTTCTTCAGATTTGGAGCTGGACTGAAAACAGTTTTGATTTTTTTTTTGGGCTCAGAGTAATTTTGCAGACTGATTTTCATAGGAACATAAGATATAGATATAGCAAAGGTTGCCCATTCAGAATCTGTGATTGAGAGGAGAGCCAAATCTCTTCTTTTGTCATTTCTATATTTATTAGCTTTTCTGTTGTTGTTGGGTAGAAGCCATGGGATGGAGCAATAGATTGAATGTTTCGAATTTTTTTAGCAAATGCTTGTTTAATGATACAGTGAAGGCTTTATGGATTAGAGATGAAAGGCTGCAATTTTGTACATCCAGGGATGCACGAGTCTTGCTCAGAAGGAACTGCCGAGGATGCATGTATGATGGAGGGGATGTAGGTAGGCTTTTGGTATATTGGCATCATCAAGGCTCCTGTGTTCTTTTTTGATAAAAACATTTAAGTAGAGGATGGCACTGATATTTTTCTCCTCCTTCATAAAACATGTTGTAGGATAGATATTGTTGACATCCTAGGTCGTCTTGGTGTCCCGATGGAGAGGCGTTACTGAGGGCCCTCCGACTGGAAGGGTCCCCAGTCGAGTGGGCTCCTTTATTGACCCCGCGAAGTCTGGGGTGTCATGGAGTTAGGGTGGAGTGGCCCTGTGGGGGCCTGCAGACCAGGATTGGAGTCCCCGGTCATGTGGGTCATCTGCTCGGCTGCAGCGAAGTCCAGCTTGAGGTATTGCTGGGGAGGCCGCCGGTTGGTGTCCCGGTGGAGAGGACGAAGTTGAGGGCCATGCTGAATGGGACTGTAGCCCTATTAAGTGTGACTTGTCGATGGGAGAGCCTGAAGGCTCTCCATTATGATAGCTTCCCCATGTAAAAAGTTAGGTCATCTTATGAAATTTAGGCATCTAAATTCTAAAATAACATCTTATTTGTATTGGCAATTATGTGATCCAAATCCAGTGAGTTATATTTGGTTCTATTTGGCACGAGAAGATTTCAAAATTCGAAAAGCCCACTCACTGCACCTCGATGATTATATCTTCAGACAGGCTGTTAAACAATTGTTTCTCTCTTCTACAGGTCTTCTCCTGCAGACAGGAATGTTCTTGAAGGTTGTATAGAGTGGGATGTTCCTAGATGGTTGATGTGGTTTCGTGGCTACTCCCTCAAGGTGATATGCAGTCTCTGAATTGCGGTGCACCGGGATTGCCACTCACATATTATTACGTGTCATTCCAGACTAAAAATATATCGTCAACGTAGCAACACCTGAAGATGGATAAATTTAGCCTCCTTCAAAAATTGGGCATATATAGATTCCCCTGCTGGATAATTCCATTGTTTACTCCACTGGTTTCCACAAATTAAGGAAAAATGAGAAAAATCACGATAATTTTGCCAAAAAATTGTGCGATCCTCGCCAAACGTTTTCATGTAACCAGTAAAGTAATGCTGAGTCAGTATACTGTATGCAAATTAGTGTAGGTTGCATCAATTTGTGTAATCGATAGCAGCATAAAAATGGGTGTTTTGGAGTGGATCGCTATTTTATGTTGTAAATGTGAATAAAGAAATTTGAAATAGCCATTTTGTAGGAATAACTTTGAGACATCACTTGTCAAATGAACTGTGGTGGAGAGCTGACTTTTGGCCTGCTGGCTCAAAGCAGGCCAAAATCAGTCAGATGTGGCATGATGGTTGAATGTGAGTCCTTCTGTGGTCCATTGACTGTGGAATCAATTTCTTAGCACGATTCTGCATCTCGGAGGTTTAGCCAAAGAATGGTTAGAGTTACAACCACTGTACAAAACTGATATCTGTAATTAACAGCATGAAGGAGCAGGACGTCTACTCCCTCTCAGCTATGATCCTCTCTTGCAGCAGTCACTGGAAGGGTTGTATCAGCTTCTACTGTGTGTAGAAGGCTTCATGACGGAGGTCTGTATGCTAGAAGGCCAGTTATTTGTATACACGTCACATCACAGGAGATAGTGGTTGAATTGGGTGTGCACGCATATGTTAACTGGACAGAAGAGCAATGGAGGTCCATACTCTTCACAGATGAGTCCAGATATTGCTTGCAGATTGATTCCAGACATTGTTTCATATGAAGAGAACAAGGTACCTGCTATCATCCCAGTAACATCCATCAAAGAGACAGTTACGGCAGTGGTAGTGTGTGTATTTGGGGTGGCATTTCCTTAAGTGGATGCACAGACCTCTCCGTTGATGAGTGGGAGGGAACCTCAGTGCTCAAAAGTATAGAAATGACATCCTAGACCCCATTATGTGCATGTAGTGGCCAGCTCGATCTCCCGACCTAAATCCAATTTAGCATGTGTGGGATGCTCTAGGGAGACATGTTGCTGCTCTCAATCCACCACATGAAATAAAGGGGGAGTTTATTACTGCTTTAAAGGAACAATGGTCGTTACTCCCTACTGAACTAATTGACAGCATCATAAACAGCACGGAACATCACTGTTGTGCTTGCATTGTTGTAAGGGGTGACCACACTCCTCCTTATTAAAGAATTTATTGCATTCTGATGCCTCATTTTTTGGACAAGTTCCTGTGTTATTTTTTGACGAAAAATATTTTATGCCATTCTAAAACTAGCATTGTAATTTCATTTTCATCAAATTTGATTAAAATCATTCATATAGTTTTTTGTTTATCATAATTTTTGAGTTTTCCTTAATTTATGGAAACTAGTTTATATCGGGGGAAAAAACATATGTTCTCTACAGGAGAGGTTCACAAAATATCTGACAGATGTCATATATAATGCCAAAATAAACTAACGACTTCTACTGCTAATACAACATGCAGCTACCATAGACTGAGAGCATGCCACACTGCTAGTACATGCATCCACTTACTATGGAACCATAGTCCATGAGGCTATTGAAATAATTACCTCTCCTGTCTCTACCTGCAACAGAGACACTGGAATCACCCTTCATTACATGTGGAAAAAAAGAAGCTCTTAACAGCCCATAATGTCATCATATAGTGTCACTTCACTGAAGACTGAGTGCTGTCCTCATTCTGAAAAGCTTCTGAGTTTTCTAAAAACTTTTAACATGCAAATAGTTTGAAGGATAAGCTCAAGTTTATTGCTCAAAGACAGAGAATTTTAAGTTATTTTAATTGGCTGTATAAGAAATTCAGGATATAGAAGTTTGAGTTAGTGAGCATTGTCTGTATATAGGATTGTAATCTGCCAATGAGACTTAGTTAAACCTGACAGATAGCATATTATATAGGATAGAACTGTAATCTGGCAATTGTATTCAGTTAAACACTAGCAGAGATAGCATATTATTATATGAGATTAAAATATTTTTTAAACTACAGTGCAACATGAAATCTTCAAAACTTTATACACGTTTACATGGATAAGAGAAAAGGAGAAAACGTATTGGTTATGTGAGCTAAGGGATTCTTCATAAATTACATAATGCTCTTTTAACTCAAAGTCTGCCATTCATCAAATTGGATGTTAAGCTGTGGCCATGTATGCAGAAGAGCCATACCATGTGCACCTTAAAGAGCACACTGGATTGTCTTGATTAAAGGCTTCAAACTGTCACATCAGAACTGTCCAATGGGTCTCCTTGTTCCACCTTCTCTGAGCCCTTGGATCCTATGGGTCCTAGAGACCTGACCATTTAGCATATTTTGTGAAAAAAATTACCACTCGGAGGTAAAACGATCGTACAACCCTATTTTAGCTGAATTTTAATCGTCCCCTTACCCCTCTGTATCACCACATAAAATGACCAGAATTCCCACCCCATCATATTACATAAATCTTTTTCTAAAAGTCTTCACTTTTGCACAGTTTTATCATTGGAAAATTAAAAAAATTACTGCACTTATCCCTTGCTTTTATTTAGGGATATATTCCTGGAAAATGGTATATGCAAAACCTTGTTTTAATAGGAAAAGGGAGATGTATCTTAGCTCCTTCCACTAGCCACCCAATTACATTAATATACTTAAAAATATAATTTGTTACTAAAATTTCATTGGAAACTTGCATTTGAATGCCATGGAAACTAACAGAGATTATAAACTCAGTTCTTAATAATAAATCTACACAGGAACAAAACTGTAGAGTAAATTGTTTGTGAAACAGCCAATAAGCAGTTAAACCTTTAACATACTATGTTTGCCAATTTAAACTCTATTTCTATGTAAGGAGTTGTTGAGGATTACAGCTAGGTGGGGTTGAAAATTGGTAAATTTATGTCATCTTGGTGAACTATTGTTGAGTGAAGATAAAGAATTGCTCACTGTAACCACATGGATCACTGAGCTAGTTGAGATGCTGTTGCAGTAAGTGGGGGCAACAGGTGGAACATATGAGTTTGCATTCATAACACATTGACACATTTTGCACAGTGCATTGGTTCATTATCTGCTTGAAACCAGGAAATGTCATTAGGGAACAATGCCCGCAACATTGGGTGCAGGGTGTCCCTGAGAATGGATTCTTACATTGCAAATGTGGCACGACCCTGCAGAATAACTAATGGTCCTAAGGAATGCCGTGATATGGCACCCCACAGCATCAGGGATCCACCTCCATGCGTCACAGTCTGAACCAAACAGTCGGGGGTGGTATGCTTCTGCAGGTTTTCGCCAGGCATACACTATCTTTGATACAGTTCCTCGTGTTACACCTACTATTTCTGCTGTTCTGGTTACTGAAGCTCCTGCAAGATGTGCACCAATGATCATGCCTTTTTGGAGGTCACTGAGATCTGACATTGTTGACAATTGCACTACAACAGCTGTTTCACCTGCACCTGGTTCACTGGCACTTATATGTGATAGCTGGCATCATACTACTCTCCTTTATATGCCTCACATCGCAGGTGACGTCATCCATGTGATATGCATATGGTGCATTGCGTATACTCCAGTTGCCATCGGTGTTTCCATTATTTTAATAAACTCCTGTGTGCCCTAGAGAACATCTGTGAGGAAGGCAAGACCTCAGAAGAAAGACAACACAAGAATGAAAATATCCATACCTTATCTAGGACTTGAACCCAGGTACTTGTCTGAACCTCTGTACTTGACCATCTTTATTTCTTGCTGTACTAACTACAAAAAATCTTCTTCAGTCAATTCTTTCTTATGGCATTCAAGCAGCTCTAACACATCAGTTTCTTTTAAAACCTTAAACCTCAATTTTTTGGCCAAGTTTAACCGTGTGTCTCTTTGAAAGTTGATGTCTAGAAACCTTTGAAGTCACGAACATATTCTTTTCAAAGGACCTTCCTAACTTTATTTGTGATAGGATCCTGCAGCTCAACCTATATATTCAGGATATTCTTACTAGGGTGAAGGATGTTATACTGTTGCCATGACTTTTTATCAGGCCCTTTAATAACATTCAGTAACTGCACAAATGTCTGCCTCAATACTTTTTAAATATGACAGTGACTTGCTGATCCATAGGTTAAAATCAAGGAGGTGGCATTTTGTGGCCATAAACATGACTCTTACATTAAGATATAAGTCCATATGTGTATGGTGTCCTGGGGCATTATTGAGCACAAATAAGGTCTTAAAATTCAGGTTATTTTCCTTGATGTCACCTTACACCTCATTTCAAAAACCAAACTTCTAATAGTTGTACAGTTACCCATGCATTTTCATTTGCTCGTCAATTAACAGTAAATATTTTTGTTTAGACCCTTCGAGGCTTGGGAATTTTGAAAATTGTACACAAGAAGAGGTGTAACCTGAAAACACATGCATCACAAAACAACAAACTTTAGACAATATTTGTATGACTTGAAGCCTGAAGCACATATACTTATTATCTAGATTTTATTCGTTGTCACTTTCTGACAATAGATGCATTCGTTTGAATAAGACTGGAATTTAATCACTTTCATCACTTGAAACATTTTGGTTGTCATGTTCATACTCCAATGGTGAAATGCTCTCTGTGGCATGGGGCACCAAATTATCACTTGTTTTCACTGATTCTGAAGTTTGATTAGTTTTGACAATGAACTCTGTAATCAATCGTTGAGATCCTGCTTTGACTAGATCTTTGTATAATTCTTGATAATGCGCCAGACATGACTTCAGTTCACGTTTAAACTGCTCAGCTCATTCGACAATGGGATCACGTGTAAGAAAATGGCTTTCCAATTTACTAGCCATTTGAAGCCCTTCTTTAATTAAACCTGCAGTGAGTGGAACCTCTTCACCATCACTTTTTCCTTTTACATCAGGAGCCTCAAGGACAACTTCTATTTCATCTTCGCTAAGAGCTTTGTCAACCAGCAATTCATCAATATCTGCAAATGATAAGTCATCAAATCCTTCTCCACCAACTGCATGTGCTAAAGTGATGATATTAGGATATTCAGTCATATTTGGGGATACAGGATCTTTGCTTTTTACACATTCTGGCCAGCATGTGTTTAAAGTTATGGCTTTAATACACATGCTGGCCAGAATGTGTCAATCCAGCATGTCTGATACAATCTAAAATAAAAAATTTCTTCCACACATCAATGACTGTTAGTGTTTTATCCTTTTCTAGTTTATCCAAAATGTATTGGAATTTTCTTCTTATGTAGTAAGTTTTAAATGTGGCAATTATACCCTAGTCTATTGGTTGTATTAAGGATGTTGTGTTAGGTGGCAGAAAACAAAATTGCACATTTGGGTGTTCCAAAACAGGATAGCCAGGTGCATTGTCTATAATCAATAGAACTTTAAATTCGAGATTATTTTTCCTTCAAATAGCTTTTAACTTCTGGAACAAAACATTTATGGAACCATTTATTAAAAATTTCTTTTGTAGCCAGGCTTTTTTGCCATCCAATACACTGGCAATTTATTCAAATCTACACCTTCATTGACCGTGGTCTTAGGATCTTAGGAATCGATAGATGAGTAGTGGTTTTAACATACAATCTCATGAAATGTTACTGCAAAATAGAAAGGCCACATGATCCTTAGCTGCTTTAAAGCCACCAACAGTTTTTTGTGATTTTGCTACTAGGTTCTACTAGATAGATTTGGATTATTTTTTTTCAAAAAAGACCAGTTTCATCTGCATTTCAAACTTGATCAGGAGTGTATCCACCATCTTCAATGATTTGGGCCAATTTTGGACAAAATTCTTTACCAGCTGGCTCGTCTAGAGATGAAACTTCACCTTTTATCTTTACATTATGAAACGTGTGTCTTTGAAGAAATCCTACAAGCCAACCTGTGCTTCCTGAAAATTCAGAATTTTTGTTTAACTGAGCTGATGTGGTTGGTTCCATTTCTTGACTCTGCTGATATATTCATAATGCCATCTATTTGATGGTATTTCCTTCTAGAGGTTTTCTTTTTTGTGAGTTATCTAGTTTACTAGTGTCTTTTCCATCTTCACTTTTACAATATCTCTCATGTACGATGACTTAACATTCAGTTTTGTTCCAGAAAGCACAAATTTTCTAATAGCATCTTCATTTTTCTTGATGGTTCTTACGGTAGCTTTGTTCAAACCAAAATATTTACCTATGGATGTTAAACCTTCTCCAGTTGCAAAAGACTATCTAAAATTTGGATCTTAGTATCCAAAGAGATGCTTTCCTTTTCTGCTTTTGTATAGTTGACTTATCTGACATCATGGTAAGGTTTATGAAAAGTATTTGAATTGTAGTTAATAAATCAGATGATGAAAAATTGTAAATTACCTATCGGCAAAATTTAATAAATTTATATTACGCACACAAAACTACCTTCAAAAAACGAAACAAAAATTTTTTCGATTTCTTCTATTAAACATCTAAACACTACTAACTTTAAACGCGAACTGAGAGACCAAGACTAACAATTGTATTGAAGATAAAATTGAGGGGAATTCTCGGAACTCAAAGTTGCCACTTTATTCCGAATGAAGTAGGTTTTTATAAAAATTTTCCAAAATAGGGAATAAAATAGAGAAAGCTTGTTGTGTAGTTATGTTAGTTTTTATTATGGGGATTTTAGTGCACAAAATGTGTATCTATAGTACATTTTCAAAGTTAAAACTACTTCGAAAAATGTGACCATAAAAGCGGCATTTTTGTTATAAATGTAAATTCTAAGAATGTTTTCTTAAATAAGGATATTTTTTCAGAATTAAATTCAAATTGAGATTTTTAAAAAGACACTTTTGAACCATGTTAGATCAAAATAAATTGTGTGAAAAGAGAATTGGAATTTTTTTTCTAAATTATGTTAAATCAAAATCGTGTAAAAAAAATTCGTATAGAAACAGAATTGAGTGTACATAGCTTAGATTTTCAGACTTGGCCAGTGTTCAGATTTTTTTTCCATGACTGCACTTTAGCCTTGTTGAAACAGAAAACAAAGATGAACTTAAAAGAATTTGTGTGTATTATATTTGATGTTCAACTGGGATCAGTTATGCATGAAAGCCATACCCTTTGCATGCAGAAGATTGAATCCTGTTAGTTATTCCAAGGTCTTTAATCCGGTGGATCTTTTGACTCCATTTTGTGTCAGCCTTAAAGTTTTTTTTTAATGTAGTTTATGTAATCTGTAATAATCATCTTCTATATTTGGATATATAGGACAGAGAAGAATCCTAGAAGTTAATGCTAATCCTAGTTTTTACAAGCCTTGTACAAGGACATGCCGTACTAAGACCATAGTCACTGATGACCCACTGCCTCAGTTAGACCTAACACAACACACAAAGTTTGCCTTGCTGGGACAATCAATAGCTGCCTAACCACTATACTAGTTTTGGCACATCATCTTCTAAATCTTATTAGTAAGATATGACATTGAGAATTAAACTGTTAATATTTTGTTGTAGCAATTAAATATGGATTTACCACTTGTTCTACACCTAAATTATTTTGGTGTAAGACAAGCATACACCTAAATCTCATTTAAAGTGTTTCTCCAAGACAAAAGAGGCACACTATGTTTCTGTTCAAACAAGGTGCAACAGTTGGTCCCAAGCTGTACTCACCAGCTATGTCACTGCAATCATATATGATATAGATCATCAAATAGATAATAATATGAATAGAAGAACTTATGAATAGAAGACTCTTATGATTTTTGGGACAGGAAATGGGAAACATATCCAGTAGTATATTATTAAGATATTATTGAAATGTAGCCGTCCCATGACCAAATGGTTAGTGTGCCGAGTGGTTAGTGCACTACTGATCTAAGGGACCTGGGTTCGAGCCCCGGATAAGGCATGGATGTATGTATTGTTTTTCTGCTGAGGTCCTGCCGTCCTCTCAGTCCTTCTACTATGGCATATAAACTGGCAGGCTCCTTCCTGTCAGACCTCTGTGGCAAGCAGCTGCTTGAGGAGGTATTTATTTTTTATTTTATTTATTTATAAAAATGAATCCTTAAGAAATGTTATGAATAAAATTATATGCACCTGGAAATTTTGCATAACCCTTACATTGTTTGAAAGTCTTTGTATATGATCACATAAAGTCTACAATGAATAATTTGGCATTAAAATTACTGCTTAGTAAAAGCCAAAAGTGTAATCACATGCTTTCAAAATATACATTCCATTAGTGTTTGTAAAAAAATGGCAATATTTCAGTGCTGAAAAGACTACAGATTTTGTCATCCTGAATGGGTTTTTTAATGCATATCGAATTAATCCCAATCTGCTGAAGTATTTAAATATTTCTAGAAGTGATGCTGCTAATATTGTTTCCACAGGTATGCCCAAAGATGACTTAAAAGCCAAATAGTGATGCTATGAAAAAAAACAAACTGAAAGAATTAGTACTGGCAACTTAATTCTTTTGTGGTTGTCTCAAAAAAAAAAATTTCTAAAGTTATCACAGGTTGCTTTCAGATATTTATCATTAACAACAGTGTTAATTCAAAGCAATTGCTTTCTAGAGTGGCATCCTGCAAGATGATCACTAGTCTAAAACAGGCCAATTTATCTCTGTGATATTTTGAATAGAATTAATCATTGCCAATTTATACGTAAAGTGCAAGGTGAACCTAAATAAAGGTAATTGTGTAATTTTTAGTTCTTGTTGTTTTCAAGCAGTTAATGGATCCAATCATCAATCCTGATTGATTTTGCATGCCAGAGATGCATAATTTTTATGGTTTGCAAACCAAAATGGGACACTAATTTCAGTTAGGCTCTGAAAAATTCCCATGAATTTTGCTCATTTTTAGTGCTATCCAAATCACATACAGTAAATACATAGTTCCATGAGTTTCCCTTTTTACCTCCCTGCAAAAATTTAAGTTTGTTATTTGATGTGTATGCCACACCATATTGCAGTTTATACTCAATTGCCTTCCAGTAATTATATCTTAAAACAGTTTTAGATAGCAAAAAGCTGAAAAAAGTTTTGAAATCAACGTAAAAAAAAGTAATAAGTCAATGGTAAAAGTTATATTTTTAATATTTCCTTTTCTAGAATCAATATGAACAAAAGAAACATGCAGAATCACAGGTGTGGGTTCAGGACTTTTTTCCTCAACTGTAAATATAGGCTTTGCTAACTCTCTTTCATGGTTCACTGTTGTGGATAGTAACATTTATGAGAACTAACTTTTCAGATATTCCATAATATCACCACGGTAGAACGAAAGGTTTCTTCAGACCTATAAATCCAATATGTATAAGTTTTTGAAACTCTTAAATTTTTCTTGTTTTCCTCAGTGAAAAATTTTTTGTCTAAGCAACTTCTATCACTTCTAAATTTATAACATTTATTTCAAAGTTGTTCTTCAACCAAATGTTTCATTCCATTAACCACAATTCTATAACAAAGAATTCCGAACACCAGTTTCAAAAAATAATAATTATTGTAAAAATAATAATCATAAATCTTTCTTAGAGTCATATTCTTTCTGTATTCTACAACAATGCATGAAAGTTGGGAGTTTTCCAGTGTATGTATCCACCTTCTGATGGAGAGTATTATCTATTTTTTTTTTCAATAGATTTCCAACCCCCCCATAAATTTCACACATACAAGGTGTTTTCAAAAGCACTAGTCAAACTTTGGGAGTTTGTTCTACTGCACATAGTGATGAAAAAGGTTCCTATCAATATTGGACCAGAAACACTTCTCTTCCAAGTTATAGTACATTTTGAGAGTGCAAGTAACAGAGCCTGTCAAAAGATTCGATGTTAAGTAAATTTGCATCATATGCATATCTGGCAGCTTAGTAGATGCATACAAATGTTGGACAAAATCCCACTACTTCTGGGCAAGGTAATGCTATATAAAGTGAGTCGACAGTTCTGAAGTTGCATATAAGTGAATCAGTAGTCTTGTTATTGCTAATCCACATTCTATTTGTGACCTTGACCATGAATAATCATTTTCCCAGTGCTGCTCATCTCATAGCCAAGTGTTTAACACTCTTGGCTACTGATCAAAAGGGGTAAGGCATGGATCATTCTATTGTTCTTTCTGCTGAGGTTTCACCTTCCTCACAGGTCTCTATAGGAGTGGCAGTGGCTCAGTCAGTAGCATGCCAGGGTCGTAATCTACAGTTCTAAGGTTCCAGTTGGGCCAGTGTTATCTCCACAAACTCCCCACTCTGCCCTCAGTCAGTAGGGGACACCAATGTGCTTGGAAATGCTGCTGTCTGTCAGATGGGATGTTAAGCTGTGGCCATTTGTGTGATAGAACCATACCCTGTGCACGTTAAAGAACACACTGGATGGCCTTGGTTGGGGACTACCATCTGTCACCCAACAACTGCATTGGGTTCCCTCTCCCAACCTTCTTTGAGCCTTTGGGTCCTTGTGACATGGACATTTAGCCCATTAAGTGCAAAAAAGTGCTGCTCAGAGGTAAAACAACTCAACAACAAATCCACAGTGCTGAAATGGTAGACATTTCATTTTTGGATGAATGAGCAGAAACTGCAGTGTAGCTCAGCATCCCTACATGGTGGCTTTTCCACACCGACAATATCCAGCAAGAATAGTTTTGCAGCTATTCATTAGCATCTTCAAGAGATAGGATCCTTTTCATCTGTTGCTGCAGATTGGGGTGGGCCAGATATGTCTGAATGTCTGCTTTAATGGAACAGGTGCTGGACATGGTCACAATGCATCCCATGACTAGAACAAGAAGAGTAGCAATAGATGTAGGTGTATCATCTTCAATTGTATGGAGAATTTATTGCCAAGACCAGTTCAATCCAAATCACATACAGTAAGTACAGACCCTCTCACCAGCTGATTTTCATCCATAGGTTGTATTTTTGCAATGGCTTCTGCAGCAGTGTGTTGTATCTCGTTTTTTCCATTGTCTACTTTTCACTAATGAATTATAATTCATAAGAGATGGCAGTGTGAATTTTCATAACATTCACCACTGGACATGTGGGACATGCATTTATTCTCTTTAAGTCACCATCAGCAGAGGTTTCGTATGAATGTTTGGGCTGGCATCACTGATGACTACTTGATTGGTCCATTTTTCCTGCCACCAATGCTCAATAGCCAGCAATGCAAGGTTTTGTTGGAGGCAAAAAAACTACTACATTGCTAGAAGGCATTCCATTAGCAACATGCTGTCACACGTGGTTCGTGCACGATTGAGCTCCAGCACATTTTAGCCTTGCTGCTCGAGAACATCTCAAACATGTATAGCCTGCCCATTGGATTGGTAGCTATGGATCAGCTGCATGGCCTGCACACTCTCCTGCTGGATTTCTTCTTAAGGGAACATGTTAAGGTGAATCAAAAAGCGATTCTATTCTGATTCTCGCTCAACAGATGGCACTGAATATCACCTGATTCCTGGGGGGGGGGGGGATTGACCACAGGAGGGAGGACATCAGGAGGCTTCCATATTGTTTGTGCTAAAGAGGGGTCTGGAACTGATTTATAAAAATAACCTCAATAGGAGAATGCCCCAACGAGAGGCTAAGTACCCTGAGTTTCTGCTTCCTTGAACTTCCGATTTCTTTTGCTTTTCACAGCTGAAATAGTTCTTATGATGATTTTACTCTTGAATGTTTTTAGTTCATTGAGTAATTCTTTTGATGTAATAATATAGGTGAAACTTCTTTACGTATCCGTAGTAAATACACAGATAACCTGTAGATATAGAATTCAACAGTTATTCATCTCAAAAAAATTATTGCCCATCACATCAGCAATTTTTTTTAGATAAATAATTCTTTATGTATGTTTGCAGCTTAGTTTTATTTATATTTTTATATATATTACAGTTTCAGTTATAAGTCATTCTACCAAAAAATCAAAAGAAATTAGGCCATATCAAAATATTCAATATGGTCTATATTTAATAATTTAATATATAAATATATCTATATGAATTATATATATATATGAATTTTGTACTGTAATGAACAGATTTAATTCCAATGGTCAAGGGATTAGCTTATTTGACTACAAATGAAAAGGACCTGGGTTCGAGCCTCTGATAAGGAAATGATATTTCGTTTGTTGTGTTGTCTCTCTGGTGAGGTCTCGCCTTCCACACAATGATATCTGTGATATAGTTATGCTCACAAGCTCTTGTCAGACCGATGTGGACCGTTTACTAAATTGGAAGGCTTCTGCTTGAAGAACTTTTTTTTTTATAATAGCTTGCCAGAATCGAAACCAATTAACTCTAGATTTCGTATCTGTAGATTTTAGTCTCAGATTTTCTCAAAACTTCTGCATGTTCAGAAATTTGAGTACATTTGAAATAATTGGGTGAAAAAATGATTGCCCGAGTGGGATTGGAACCTGGTCTCCCAGAATCCATCCAAGGCAACCAATTTTTTTTTCCGCTAATTATTTGAAGTGTTTCTTGTCTACAGAATATATTCCTGTCATACTTTATTACAGAATTAGAGTATATTTGTTTTAATATTGTACTCCCTAAATACCTTGCTTATGTGCATTTGCAAATGCCTGGTCTAACAGTTGCCACTCTGTTACACTAATCCTAGTAATTGAAACAATACATGAGGAAACATGTTCGCTAATTATTTAAGTGAGGTTACAATAATTTAAAAAAAATTTCTAATAGTTACCAATGCTAACTTAGGGTAGCTGCTTATAAAAACAGTTTCAGTTTTTAATGTGTAATATTAAAATAACTTTAAATTTAATTAAATTAAATAGTGAGCAAACGGCCTGTAAATGGTAGCTAGGTGTAAACTGGAAGGTGAGCTGTGTACCAATCCCTAGTGATAATGCACAGAACCGGCCAGGTCTAGCACCTAATGTCCGACCCCGCCTACTCGTGGTGCAGGCCGTTAGTACCTTTGGAAGGGAACGGAAGGGGAGGGCTGCCAGTTCAGTATGGCCTGCTGATCTGGTCATCTACGGCCACTTTTTTCTTTTTTTTCAACCCTGCTGAGGAGTGGTCAACTTCACAGGGTCCTGGTGCTGACCATTTATACCTACTAGACTGGACTTGTTTATGGATTTGAGCTTGATTATTGATCCTGGACTTGCTGCACTGGTGGGCCTCTGTTGAGGGAGAGTCTGCCGCTGTGTTTTCTGTTTGCTTCTGGGTTGCCAGCTCTAAGTGAACAGGGGCATGGGATACCTTATATCAGCTGGTGGATAATCCTAATCAGAGGCCATCGCAGGTACCTGAACCTTACTTAGCTAGTTGGGCATCATCAAGCCTAAACTGGAGTAATGCGTCTCAGGCAGGCCATGTGGCTCCTGAAAAAGTCCACTTGAAAAGGTGGTGCCTAAAGTTCCTACCAGCATTGGTGACTTCAGCCTTTAGCGGAGGAGGAACGGGTCTTTGCCCCACGCCTGCGATCAGGGGGCTGTTTGATATTGTTGGCCCTACCAATCTCAATAAACCTAATTTCTTTAAAAATCCTACTAATCATTTTCTCTCTGCAGGAACGTGGAACGTGAGGACATTACATAGAGATTATTCACTTGATGTCCTCATGCAGGAATTCCAGCGCTATAACCTAGATATTCTAGGCTTGCAAGAGACCAGATGGACAGGTAAAGGTGAGATACTTAAAAATAACTTTAAATTTCTCTTTACAGGGAGGGAGGATGGAAAGCATCACCAAGGCATGGGTCTGCTGCTCAGCAGACATGCTAGTGATGCTCTTCTAGGATATGAGTGCATTAATGAAAGGTTTCTTACAGCAAAATTTCAGACAAGCATTAAAAACTTGAATGTTATCTGCTGTTATGCCCCCATTGAGGATGCTGATGAGGATGAGAAGGATAGGTTTTACGGACAACTTCAGGATATTTTGAATTCTGTCAAGAAAGGAGATATTACCCTTGTTCTTGGTGACTTCAATGCCAAAGTTGGTACTGACTCTGATCTTTGGGGAGGGGTGATAGGCCCTTTTGGTATTGGTAGCTGCAATGGGCAACGTCTCCTACAGGTAAGTAAACTCAATGGTTTCAGAATAACTAACACATATTACAAACACCGCGACATAAATAAATACACATGGGTTTCACCTGATGTGCTGCATAGGAATATGATTGATTATATATTAATTAACAGCAAATGGGCTAGTTCTGTTAAAAATACCAGGGCATATAGGGGAGCTGAAATTGGATCTGACCATTACCTTGTTAAAAGTGTCTTGCAACTTAAACTTAAAAAGTGTTGTGCTAGAGTTAAAAAATTTACTTTTAATACTGAAGCTCTGAATGACCCAGTTGTAGCTAAAGCTTACCATGATAGGTTACTTAGTCATTATGACGGTCATGGTTTGCTTAATACTGAAGTTGAGGAAGAATGGGGCCATTTTAAACACTTTTTTGGAAACTAACAGTACTCTTTTAGGAAAAAAGGAGCAGAGGAGGCAGAATTATTTAAGTGATAAGGCAATTGAGCTTATTTCAGAAAGAAGGAACTGCAGGAATGTCCTTAATCAGTACCCTACTAGTCCTAATAGAAAAGATTACAGAGAGCTTAATAAACGTGTAAAGGATCAGTTAGCTACTGATAAAAATCTTTGGCTTGATAGCTTGGCTGACAAAGCTGAGGAAGCAGTTAGGCAGCACAACAGCAGAGAGCTGTACCAGATAGTTAATATTTTATGTGGTAGAAAACAGACAGGCATACAGGGATTGAAGGATAAACAAGGTAAGGTTATAGAAAGTGAGGATTCTCTCATGGCTAGGTGGGCGGAGCATTTCAGTGATGTTCTAAACAATGTGGTTAGTTCTACTCCCATTGTTTGTAATGATGATAGATGCATTGGCAGCTTTAATGTTGGCCCTATAACACAATCTGAAGTTAGTTTGGCTATCTCTAAACTGAAACTTCATAAATCCCCAGGGGTAGATGAAATTACTACAGAAATGCTCAGAGCTGGGAATGTTTTGGTTACCACTTGGATGACTGAAATTTTGAATAACTTTCATGATAAAGGCATGGTTCCTGAAGATTTTACCAGAGCTATTATTATCCCTATTTTCAAAAAAGGTGATCGCAGTTCTTGTGATAACTATAGGGGTATCAGCCTACTCTCTGTTCCAGGTAAAGTTCTTTCCATGATTGTGCTTAATAGAATTAAGAATCTGGTTGACAGGCAATTGCGTGATGAGCAATGTGGATTCAGAAGTGGTAAAGGGGATGTGTAGATCAGATATTTTCACTTAGGCAGATTCTTGAGAAATGTTTAGAGTTTCAGAAACCTTTGGTTGCTAGCTTTGTTGATTTCAAAAAGGCTTTCGACTCTGTTGATCGTCATAATTTGTGGTTGATTGTGAAATCATATGGTATACCAGACAAGTTAGTTAACATAATGAAAGCTCTCTATAATAACACTGAGTCGTGTGTGAGAGTTGGTAAGGCTTGTAGCAATTGGTTTAGCATTACGTCTAGTGTTCGACAAGGGTGCATTTTGTCTCCTTTTCTCTTTAGTTTGGTTGTTGATTATGTTATGCGAAATTCACTTCAAGGGAAAGCTTTTGGCCTTAAATGGGCTGGAGATACGAAAATTTGTGATTTAGATTATGCTGATGATTTAGCCCTTTTGGCAAATGATGTTGATGAGATGAACTCTTTCATTCAAGCTGTTGATGAGACTGGTAATACAGTAGGTTTGGTTATAAACAGAGAGAAAACTAAAGTGATGAAAATTGGTCAGGCAGGTTGTGATTCAGTTAATCTGAATGGTTGCAGTCTTGAGCAGGTGTCACAGTTTAATTATCTTGGGAGCTATGGTAACTGATACTGGTGATGTGCGGCATGAGATTTACAGACGAATAGGTATTGCTGCCGGGACTTTTAAGAATCTATGGAGATTGTGGAGAAATAGGCGTATACACCTAAAGACTAAAATTAGACTGTATAATAGTTTGGTTCTTTCTAGGGTTAGTTATGGTAGTGAAACTTGGACGCTGTGTAAACAAGATAACAGGAAACTAGATGCTTACACAGTATCTTGGGTATTAGGTGGTTAAACTTTGTAACTAATGATTAGGTTAGGCAAAGGAGTCTGCAACCTCCTTTAAGCAGCATATTGTACAGAGAGAGACTCCACTGGTTTGGCCATGTTGCCCGTATGGATAATTATAGATTGGCGAATAGGGTTATGAACAGTGTGCCTAGAGGCCTCAGAAGGAGGGGGAGACCTAGGATGCGGTGGGCAGACAATGTCAAACAGGACCTTGTTAGAATTGGTGTGCAGTGGCCGGATGCAGCAGATGTAGCTCAGGACAGATATGCTTGGAGAATTAAACTGCGTGGTCTGGTTGAACCTCCGTAGCCCATGGCTGCTTGAGGATGATGATGATGAGTGAGCAAACTTCTTTAGCTATTGAAAAGTACATTTAGAAATCCATATTGAACCAGGGCCGGACTTATGCATAAGCTAACTAAGCTATGGCATAGGGCCTCACGATTATGAGGGCCTCAAATATTGTGTTTGAAATTTACTGTGTGACGAATGTTTTTAATTTAAATTAATATGTTATGCAAACACTGTTCATCTTAGCTCTGCACAGTCATTATTGTATAGTAATGCTAGTATAATGTTTTCATCACATCAGTTTTGCATTCATTTTTTTATGTTCCCTTCAATCATAATAATAAATACACTATATTTTGACAAACTTGTGTTTTGTTGGTGAATGGAACTCGAGCTCTTCAGTCACTTGCCAGGTTGAATTTTATGTCCGCAAGCAATCTGTGTATTTACTATTGATTGACTCATATGTTTCTACTTCGAAATTTTTGGGGCATCTTAAACTTTCTACCTTAGGGCCTCAGAAGGTTGAAGTTCGGCCCTGTTGTTATATATATATAGGGGCGGGGGTGGCTCAGTCGGTAGCGCGCCAGGCTCGTAATCTGTAGTTCCCAGGTTCGAGTCCCAGCTGGGTCAGCGTTGAGATTTATCTCCGCAAAATTCCCCGCCCTGCCCACGGTCAGTAGGGGACACCGATGGGCTTGGAAAGGCCGCCGTCCGTTGGATGGGACGTTAAGCTGTGGCCCTGTGTGCAGGAGAGCCATACCCTGTGCACGTTAAAGAACACGCTGGATGGCCTTGACAGGTGGCTACCATCTGTCTCCCAACAGCTGTTCCAGTGGGTCCCCTCCCCCAACCTTCTCTGAGCCTTTGGGGTCCATGTGACCTGGCCATTTAGCCCATTGTGTGCAAAAAAGTGCCACTCAGAGGTAAAACAACCCAACAAACCCGGCCCTGTATTGAATGCTCATCTTCTCAATTTTTTTTCAATGCAACAAATGTTATGTACTGCATAAGACATTTGCAATCAAATCACATTGGATAACTTTAGTTCTAAGTAAGATATCTATTTTTTCCGAAATAAAATGACTAAAGCTATCATTATTAATGACTTTTTCCCACTTGCTGATGATTATTGCCCACTTTCCCAGAATTTCTGAAAATCAAAGTTTTTCTTCGTGTGTTTATTTTTCTTTACATTCAGTTATAATAATTGTGAAACTCAAAGGAAAACAATAACAAATTTTCCTCTTTTCTTATTACACAGAAAAACTGAATTTGATCCAGAACCGAACTTACAAAATATTATACAGTCTAATTTTAGTCCTTAGGTGTATACGCCTATTTCTCCACACTCTCCATAGATTCTTAAAAGTTCCGGCAGCAATCCCTATTCTTCTGTTAATCTCGTGTCGCACATTACCAGTATCTGTCCGTCAGATGGGACGTTAAGCCGTGGCCCCGTGTGCGGGAGAGCCATACCCTGTGCACATTAAAGAACACGCTGGATGGCCTTGACGGGAGGCTGCCATCTGTCTCCCAACAGCTGTTCCAGTGGGTCCCCTCCCCCAACCTTCTCTGAGCCTTCGGGGTCCATGTGACCTGGCCATTTAGCCCATGGTGTGCAAAAAAGTGCTGCTCAGAGGTAAAACAACCCAACCCAAATTCAGTACACAAGGGTTTTACTATATATGTCACAACCTGAATCAACCATACTGGTTTTTAAATTAATGCAACACTTAGCTTATTGGTATGGCTTTTATTGCTGCCACATTATCTAATATGAATAGTAGTCACATATCAAGGAAATTCTAAATGGGGAGGGTACTTTGATCTCTGATTTGTGTAGACTACTTATATAATACATATAATTCAAGCTATCAAGAGAGAGGGTGGGATTAGAACCTTATGACCTTTCTTGCTTATACCATGGCCATGTGATAGTTGTCAATTTATAATTATTGTTAGGAAACTAAGAAACATGTAATACTACCAAAAGAGAAATAAGAACTTGAATTACACTGGAGTCTCATTTACCTTACCTACACTCTACCTTGACTGTCAGGTGATTGAAATGTTGGTTAACACAGAACACACTAAAAAAATATGCCTTATGTGTTAATAAACTGTACCTCTTTAATTACATACCAAGTTATATACTATAGGAACAGAATGGTAACATTCTGTTTTCAAAAATTATGTACTATGTTCAAAATAAAGTATGTTACAATAAAAGAGCTGCAGAAAATATTTTCAGCATTAATAACCCTATTGAAGTATCTTATCATTAAAAACATCTAACTTGTAACTTATTGAACAAGTTTAGCTACAGTGTAGTAATATTAAGTAAACATTTATTTCACAATTCCACTGTATATATAAAATCACATGTTAAGCAGATGGACATGAAAGCACGTAATTAGCAGTACCATTCTGATTGCAATACATACTATAACAGTTGTAAGATGCATAGTATTTTGAAAATAATGCACTAGGTCCATAGCTGATTCTAGATGTTAACCTGACAAGAAGTCTATATAGCTTCTTTTCTCTAACAAAAGAAATTATTTGATTATCAGTGTACACAGTCATATCAGAATATGACCACCTATCATACATATACTATGTTAGTTGGTCAAATTATTCTGATATGACTGTGTATATATGATTTTCTGCTGATATTCCCTCAGTAGTCAAAGTTCTTATTGCTTCCACCATTCTCTTGGCAGTTTACACACATGGCTCTAGCCTGGCACATTTGGGGGCAGAGGTGACAGTCAGTAGTGTGCCAGGCTCGTAATCTGCAGTTCCCAGGTTCGAGTCTCAGCTGGGTCAGTGTTGAGATTTATCTCTGCAAAATTCCACTTCCTGTCCATGGTCAGCAGGGGACACCAATGGGCTTGGGAAGGCTGCCGTCCTTCAGATGGGAAGTAAAGCCATGGCCCCTTATGCAGGAGAGCCATACTCTGTGCATGTTAAAGAACACCCTGGATGGCCTTGACACAAGGCTACCATCTGTCTCCCAACAGCTGTTCCAGTGGGTCCTCTCCCTAACCTTCTCTGAGCCTTCAGTCCTTTTGACTTGACCATTTAGCCCATTGTGTGCAAAAAAAGTGCCACTCAGAGGTAAAGCAGTCCAACCCTGGCACATTCACACATGCTGTTGGTGACATTATCTGATAGATTAGAACCCCTGTTGTCTTACTGCTGAGGTTTCACCTTCCTTACAGTCTTCTCTATGGCATATTAAACTGGCAGCTCTTGTTGGACCTCTGTGACAAGCAGCTGTTTGAGGAGGTATGTTTTGTGCCAAGCCAACCTATACCGTTGTTAGCAATGCAGTTTCCGTGTGTGCTACAATGTTTTCAATCATTATTAAATTAAAAGCAATTATTTTTGGATGATATTCAGCTGTGAATTGTTTTAACCACTCTAGGAAGAATTACAGTGTTTAAATTCCTTAATGTAATTTGAAGGGAAAAAAATGGTGGATAAAATTCATTGAAAATGTGCATTAAATTTTAATTGGCTGTGATATTTTACTTGTGGCTATTCTCTCTATATTTTAAGGTTAATTCATTTGATATATCAATTAGAATCAATGACTGATGGTAACATATAGGTTGTTATTAAATATTTGCGATTAATTAACACCTGAAAATCCTTGCATAGGACTCAAGGATCTCCTCTGTGTACCTTTGAACATGCACCATGCCACCCTTAACACATGGAGTAGCATATGGCCATCCAGCATTATGCCTCCCCATGCCAGAAGACCTCCTCCTCTGCAGTGATCTTGTTACCAATATTGCAGGGATAGTTGTGCATTCTCTTCAGATCAGCACATATTGGAAATACGTAGTTAGAGTGAAATGGGACTCATTCATGAAGGCACATGCATTGACTGCTGTTTAGTCCAGATGTGATGCTGCCTGCACTTAGTCCTTCGAGCTCTTCTTTGAGGGAAGGCAAATCATCTGTTTCTTGGCAAAACATCTCCTCTCACAAAGTTGTCTGGAGACAGTTCTCCTTGGCACCATTGTGCCTGAAACACAGGTGAGCTTGACAATTAGTTGTCTAGCTGTCATCCCCATATGCTTTCTTACTGTTAAGCAAGATATCAGTCCTTCAGGAATGTTGTGACCCTTTGCAAGCCTGGAACTGGTTGTTGAGACACATTCACTGATTCCTGATATTGTTTCCTTTGCTTAGAGATGACCATCTGAGAGATGTTGTGTGCTCTGGTTACCACAGCTTAGGTTTGTCCTTCCAACATTCTACCAATGGTGTTCTCCACTTCTCCGAATCCTCCAAGTAACTCTGGTTGTTCTTCTGCATGTTCTCCAACATCTCTTGCAAGCTGACAGTCTTTTGAAGCATGTGAGATATGATATGGTGAGCACTGTATCTGTTCTCTCTTTTATAGTGTGCATTATGTGCATGGACTGCACAAGCACTATTCGTGTTTCATTTCTTTTTATATATGTTCTTGTCATGGTCTTATGAACATCCCTACTAAATATCATTAAATTCTAGCCAGTTGTTATGTCGATATATCAACTTTTATGTTTGTAGCCTTTGTTTACTAGTCTTAGACTTTGTCCACCAGTGTAGTATCAAATATAATCTGTAATACAGTAAGTATAAGGTGTTAGTTGTCATACAACTATTCCTAATGATGATACGTCTTTTTCTGCTGTATGTGCTTATACTGAAGATTTATTGGAGTAATACACAAATACTTAAATCAACTCTACACTCATAATCAGTGTTAAATGTGCTATTTAAAGACTGCTCAAAGTGGAAATCGCAACACTGCAAAGGAAGTGATGTATACACCTGAAACTGATAGAATGGAAGCTAACGAAACTGACAGGATGGAACTGACTAGATGTGCAAATGATCAAAAAATGGAAAGTGAGAATGCAAGGTACATGTATTTATTGCAGTACATAGTACATAGTAGGCCCACCTTGGGCAGTTATACAAGCCTGTAGACTTCTCAGCATTCCATCAATCAGATGGAATGCCGAGGTATGGTGTCCCAAACAGCATCCAATTGGGAACACAACTGTACCCTTTTTGCAACTGGAGGGAACTGGTAAAGTTGGCGACCCATAAGGTTGCACACATGCTCAGTGGGCAACAAGTCTGGGGAGTATGGCAGTCATGGGAGATTGTCCACAATTTGGAGATTGTCCATCCTTCCGTGTGCGGAATGGTGTTATCCTGGTGCAGAATCAGTCTAGGCATGGTGATAAGAGAGGGTTGTGCCACAATATTATTGATGTAATGTCTCAGCATTAGCACACCAGAAACAGGGAGCAGAGGTGTCCGGCTGCCATTTGTGATGCCACCCAATACCATTGTACCATGATGGGAGACATATGGCAGATAATGGAATAGGCTTCATCATATCATTGACTCTGCCAATGCCATGCAGACAAACAGCTGTCTGGCATGCCGAAACAGAATCAAGACTCAACTGTGAACAACACTCACTTCCATTCTGTAGTCCAATGTCGACTTGCTCGACACCAATGGAGATGGCATAATCAGTAATGTTGCTGCAATGCCAGACTGGATGTCTTGCTCTCATTCTTGCATTGCATTCTTGGCTTGGCTGAGTATCATGTGAAAGGGCTGCAAAGACCCTCCTATGAAGCATGCAATCTTCATGTTCTGTGGTGCAATGTTATAGTTCAGTACCTGTCCTTGATGTTGTGGGAAACTCACTGTTGCACCCCATATGTGCGACTATCACTTGAAGCTGAATCCAAGTTTTCACATATTGACACTCTCTCTAAAAAGGCATCAATTGCTCATTAGGGTCCTGCTGCCTTCTCTGAAGCATATTCCAAACATTTTCGCATCATGCACTCCAACCTTATTGTCAGTCGTGCCATGATACGAGCTTGTGGACACCCAGTATTTATCCATGTCTTGGCTGAGTATCATGTGTCCATTCACTACAGAACTTTGATCATTCTCATATCTCCAATGGCCAATTGCCTCTTGAGATTTACATATCTCTACTTCCATTCCTTCTTGATGTTATGATTTCCACTTTGACACTGTATTTTTGATCATTCATTTGTAACTAGATATTTATACATTTCATGCTCCCATATTTTAGAATAATTTGTTATTCATTAATTGTACTAATTTTATCAATATTGCAGCCCTGTATATATTGATGACACAGTTAATATGGATGTAGCATGCCGTCGTCTTCTCTGGGGAAAGTTTATTAATGCTGGTCAAACATGTGTGGCCCCTGACTACTTACTATGCACAAAGGAAGTAAGGGAGAAATGTTTACCAGTTATGAAGAAAGTTTTAAAAGCCTTCTATGGTGAAAATCCCAAAGAAACTTCTGATTTTGGCCGGATCATTAATGACAAGCATTTTCAGTAAGTTCTTTTATGTTCTGAATAAAATTGTGATTTAGTAAATGCTGAAGATTTTAAGTATTAGATTAAAAATAAATTTCTATACTATACTTTTAGGGACACTAATCTTGTTCATTATAAATGCATTATATAGATGAATAAAATTATTCAACATAAGTTTTTTTTATACAAGGCCTATTACAGACAATAAGATTAGGATATTTTGAAAATACTCCACATAACTTGCAGTATTCTGCAACTTTTATCACTTAAACATTAAACCCTTTGAGAACAGATTTTTTTTAAACCATGAATATTGCAAATATACAGATACGTTCATAGCCTTCAAAAGGATTAGCCAACATCTTTCACAGATATTTTTTACATGACATATTTTTTATTATATTTAGGAGTAGTCATCAAGTTCCCTTTTGACTACACCTATCAACCAGTTTTTACATGGTATGGATTTAGATTTTGTTTTTGCATATATGTAAAAATTAGGAATATATATATCTGTAGTATAAATACTACAGATATTATATATATTCCTAATATCTATAGATATAATAGGTATTAGGATGTAGCAGTGTCATAATGACATGGGAAACAGTCTTTCAAAAGTGAATTCTACTAAAATTCACTTTTCATATAATCACTGTTTTACTGAACAAAGTTGTTCAGTGCGACAAATGTACTTAATTTATCAAACTTTAACCTTATTACAATATAAAGAAGTTTACTTATTGTTATTTTACTTAGCCAATAAAATTTTTTACATTGATTACAGCTTTAACCAGTAAATAAGATTATGATATAACATTCTGGGATATTTCTATAGGTTACTAAAGTAGCTTGAGAATAAGAGGTTAGATGAAAATATTATCTGTTAAACACTCAACATCTAGTCCAATATTCAGCAAGTAACAGAGTGTAAAATAGTCAGACTGATATCTCATCAAGAACTATGGTGAATATCTTCAACATTCCCCCAAAAATCATCATGTTAATGGAAATTTCTATAGCTGTTGTAAATGAGAGGTTTTGCCAGTATAAGTCCTGTTTTACAATAGTCCAGAGGTTGCTGACAAACTCAGTCAAGATTCTGTGATGAAGTTTTTAACACAAATTTTCACGCTTTTTTGATGTTATGATATGCTCCTTATGTTAATAATACCAGGGTCTCCTGATGTTAACATTGCTGGGGGAGTGTTGAAGATATTCACCATAGTTCTTGATGAGATGTCAGTCTGACGATTTTACACTTTATTTGCTGGATATTGGACTAGATGTTGAGTGTTTGACAGATGATATTTTCATGTAACCTCTTATTCTCGAACTACTTTAGTAACCTAAAGATTGCTCACTGAACTATTGCTCTTTTCTGTTACATCCAATTGTTAGAAAGCATTAAAATCTTTGAAAAATGATACAAAAGGATGGACCCACTGAAACACACATTTCACATTTTAATATCTTATCACACTGCCTGAAGATATCAAAATGATGAAACACACTTGACTGAGTTTATCAGCAACTTCTGGACTATTGTAAAACAGGATTTATACTGGTAAAAACCTCTCATTTACAATGGCTATAGTTTTACTGGTTCATGTTGTATTCAATGTAAAAATTTATATTGGCAGTATATCAACTTCTTTATATTGTAAATAAGTATAATAAGTATAATCTATATAAGGTTAAAGTTTGATAAATTAAGTAAGTTTGGGCAGTACATTAATATAACACCCAGTGAATATAAGGGTAAATTTCCATGGGTAGGAGACTCCTGCCATATGAGTGCAAAGGGTTAATCTCATCATTATTCACATAATGAAATCATCTTATACCCAGATGCTGCATGAACATCTAGAATCAAAAGCATTAAGCATCTTATCTTGTTTACAAAATATCCAGCTTTCATTTTACACTGCTGGCCATTAAATGTGCAACACCAGGAAAGACTAGAGATATCAAAGCCATATTTAGTGAATACATAGTTTATGTTACAAGGATCAAATGATTGCAAATACAACTCGGTTAGACTTGTGGAATGCTAAGAAATCAGTATCTTGTGTAGCCACCATGAGTGGCAATAACCACTGCTACATGGTCTGGCATTGAGAGGATGAGACATCAAATGTGTGCTTGGGGAATGTCAGTCCATGCAGTTTCGATATGTAGCCAAAGTTCATCTGTTGTAGCAGCTACTGGTGTTGGTGCACAAGTCATCATGAGATCATGGAACAGACATGTTCAATTGGGGACAGATCCTGTGAACGTGCACGCTAAGGCAGAAGTGTCACATGTTGGCTATCCAGGAATTGTTGGGCGATGCATGCCACATGTGATCAGGCATTGTCCTGTTGGTAAATGGCACCAAAGAACCTCTGAAGATAAGGTACGACCACAGGCTCCAACACCTGTGATCTGTTCGAAGTACTGGTAATGCGAACAAGGAGTATGCGTGAGTGTAGTCCAATGGCACTCCATATCATAATACCAGGGGCCTGACCTGTATGGCATTGCATCATACATGTCTCACTGAGCCTGTCACTGCGGTACTGCCAGATACGTATTCATCATAGTGCTGCATACTGAAGTGGGATTCGTCTGAAAAGACCATGCGATGCCATTCGCACATCCATGCATGACATTCTTGGCACCATTGCAGTTGCATATGACTGTGTTGTAGAGTCAATGGTAGCGAAGCAATGGCTGCCTAGCAAAGATGCCCCGATGCTGCAGACGATGTCAAACCATGTGTACGGACAGTGGTTGATGTGCAACACACCCTAACTGTTGAGCTAAGGTATTTGATGTGGCTGTATGATCATTCAAAGCCATGCATACGAGATGTCTGTCTTCTCGTTCATTTGTGTGACAGGGCTATTGAGATCCCTTATGTCAGTGAGTTTGTTCCTCCTCTACCCACTGACACCATATTCTCATCACTGTGGTAGCATTCCATCCAACATGAGCACCGATGTCTTGGTATGATAATCCGCCTTCCTGTAATCCCACACTTGTCCCTTGATCAAAGTCCGTGTTCTTCGATGGGGCATATTCGATTCTTTAGTGTGCAAGAATGCAAGGAAACACAATTCCGATGCTTTACACCAGCTCTTTGTAACCTCCTCTTATACCACTTCCAGGGGGCATTGCTATCACACATGATGTGCATATATGCTGCGCTTTGAATCATTTGCATGTTCTCCCATGGGCTACCCATCTTGCATATTTCAGGACAATCTGATGAGTTCTTCCTGGTGTTGCACTTTTAATGGCCAGCAGTGTATATTGAATCATATATATATATTCAGGGAGAAACAAACTTTTATGCAACCATAGTTTTTAACTCTATCCCCTAATTTTCATGCTTATTTCACGTGTTCTCCACTTTATCTGTAACAAAATTCCCACAACTATACTGAGAAACTTGCTTCGAAGCAAACCATTCAAAAGAACTGAACACTACTCATTTGAGCTACTTTCATCACTTTAGTTTTCTCTCTGTCATTAAATCTACTGTTACAAGATTCATCAACAGCTCTAATGAAGGTGTTCATCTTGTCAATGTCCAAAAGAGTTGACTCATCAGCATAATCAAACTTGGAAGTTTTCAGATCAATAAAGCATCTTAAGATCTAGATCTGGCCCAGGAATGTACTGAATTGTCTAAGAATGCAAATCATTAGTAGGTGAGTAACACTGAGAGATAACAGAAGATAAGTACAAGATAATCCCGTTTTATAGCCCATGAGAATCGGGGTTTTTAACACCACTCTCCTCTTGGGGAGTTTATATCTGTTAAATGCCTCATATAACAATTTTTTTCAAAACCCCCTTTGTAACACGGATTTACCCCAGGGGGGGGGGGTCAGAACCTTCTCCTAAAATTATGTTGTCTTATACAATATCTCAAACTTGTCTACCTGCATTGAAATGCAAAACTGTTGTCTTTTTATAATTTTATTTTTGAAAGTAGATTAAAGCAGCTTATATTTTTTAATGAGGAAAAAAATAGCTATTTTTTTGTTTAGAATTTGAAACAAAATTTTTGCATTGTTGCTAAATTAAAAAAGTAGTTAGATAAAGCAAAAAGTTAAATTCAGGGTGAACCATAAGTTGTGCACCATGAGGATGAATTAATTATAATATTAAATATAGTATTAAATCATAATGTATATTCAAAATGACAGCCATCAAATATAATGCCTAAAGCTTTGAAGAGTTTCATAACGTTGGAGCACTCTGAAATAATATTTTCTTTAGTTCTTCACAATTCTTGAATGCTTCTAGTAAGCAATAGACTTTGCATGGCTCCAAAGGAAAAAATGGAGGAGTATGAAATCGGTGACCTAAATGACAATCACAATTTAAATTTGTCAATAAACTAATAGCCATAACTGGTATAAAGTTGACTAGGGTAAGTAAGGCCCTATTTTTCAACAAGATATTTTCAATTACTTTTAAAATGACATTGATTTTAGAGAAATTGATTGTTAATATCTAAAAGAAGACCTGGAGAAAGGGGAGGCAGATTCTCAAGCTCACTCTGGGCAACAGATATCCATGTTCGCTCTAGATTTAAAATATCAGGCTCCAGCATTGCCTCAATTTGTGCCCTAATTGATGTCACTTTTGACCCTTTTTATAGAGTATATGATTTATGCAGTTTTCAACCCCTGACTAGTTATATGCTCAGAAAATAATTAGGATATAATAACCATACAGGTTCACTGTTAGGCAATAAAAGTTTATCAAACAAAGAAGATATCGTGCTTAGTTTAAGATCGATATCAATTTTAGGGGGGAACATGTCTTGAACGAGGTGGGATACGAACTCGTAACATCTTGATAACATGTCGGGTGTGCTGACTGCTGAGCTACCGGGCCACCAATCAAGAGGTCATGGGTTCATATCACCTGGCTCAAGATAATTTTTCCTCTAAAATTGATATCAATATTAAACTAAGAGTGGTACCTTCCTTAACATTTGAACAAAAATATTGTGAAATTTCTTCAATTTATTTAAAGTATTTGCCTATTTAAAAGTTTTTAGGAGGAAACGAAAGCTTTTCAGAGCAAGGACAGTGCTCATTCTTCAGTGAAGTAACACTGTGTGGTGACATTAAGGCATTAACAAGACCATTGTCCAATCCATTTTCAGTGAAATGTACTGTTAAGAAATTTGTGCTTAATCTGGATGAAATGCCAGTGCACCTTCTCCATGAAAAAATGTTATACTTTAGCTGTAATGAAACATCATCCAGAAAAACCTATTAAGAAACTGTGTAGCTTATGTAGGTGTGTTTTGCCAGTGACATCACCATTAAAGAAAGAGTGACTCATTATTTGATCTCCACATATTCCTACCATAATCTGAAGATTAATTTGCACATAGTAATGTGGTTGACATGACTGTTTACCACATTTGCTGATACACATTTTAACTGTTTGGTCCACTTACACTTGGATATATGTCATGCTGCTCATGATCTAGGTGCTGCATGATATATGTATTTGCATCATCAAGTATCATCTTGCCAAGGGCCTTTAATGTTGCCCTTTGATGTGAGTTCTTGTACATGACCAGGGGACCACCCTGTGAAGACCACTGGTTTGGTACCTTCACAGGGTCTTGAATGCTCGCCTATGTGTTTGCTATGCACAGTGACCTGTGTCCATGGAAAGGGGGATCCTGGTAGTTTTTTGAGGGGTCCTCATCTCCTGAGTGGCAAAAGTTCCCTTTGGCTTGTCATGCCAATGGGGAGCCTGTCTGTCATGGGCTGGGTAATGTTTTTTGAGGGCTGCTGCGAATACATTGCTTTGGCCTTTGCTTCAAATAAGCATGGAGACCCTCACTTGGTGTGATCTCTGAGAGGTGCCTCCATGAGTCTCTGAGGAGGAAAACCTCTGAGTTATCTACCCAAGGAGTGATCACAGACGGCTGGGTTTTGGTTTGTAGTGAGGAAAAATTAGTACCCACAAGGGTACGATATGTGCCTTGTGGATATGCATGCAAATTAAATTAACCAAACAGGGAGGGGTGGTGTCCTCAAACAGTGGCTTATGGATACTTCACTCTCCCTATTAAACACCAGTGTCTGTACATACTTTCATTGCTATTGACCTTCCCATCTACTCCTCCTCGATCATTCCACTCTTTACATAGAGGTCTAGGACAATCATTATGGAAATTATCACCTTCCCATAGTCTGTGCCATCTCCTGTGGTGGGATTGCATTTTAACCCTTTACCTATATCACTGTGGAGGCTTGATTGGGCTGGCCAGAGTGGCTTCGACTCCCTGGAAAGGAGGATCCTACTAATTGCTCAGGGTACCCTCATCTGATCTCAGTTCATGATTAATGGGGTTCCCTTTGGCCCTTCTTGCCATTAGGGAGCTTGTTCTTCACAGGGCTGGGCACTGTTACACACTGCTTCAAACTCTGCTTCAGGTAAATGGGAGGACCTTAGGTGGCTCCCTCAGGATCAATCAGCTGGTGGGCTGGACTTGCTAAGGCCAGCAATGCAGTAGGGTGAATGCCTTACCCACATCTAGGTACAGTTTTAAGAGTCCCCCTCTCACACATATTTTTTCCCTTTTGCTGTTTGTTTTGTGAGGAGAGTTTGGTTCCTCACACTTTTATTTTTTTTACTTATTTCATTTTGTGTGGACTTGGGTGAGTTCCTCATACTTCTCTTTTTCCTATTATTTATTTGTGATAGTTTGGCTCACTGGCTGTGTGGTTATAGTGCCCATGCAACCCTGGTGCCCAGTTGGGTGTCCCATTGTTGGGCATCCCTTTTGTGGGTACGGACCATGGGCATTGAACCATATATAAACCAAACATGAATTTAATGAATGAATTCTTTTCTGCCTTGAGCAATAAATGTGCTTCATTCTATGCTTCTTCATCATATGTGCCATTACCTGTGCAATGTTTCTTGATCATCCATACAATGGGTGATTAAGTGCTTCAGGATATACCCCCATTCTTTATTCAGAGGGGTTTGGAAGGTCTTGCAGGTTCTGCAAAATCCAATGAGTACCTCAGATCTGGCAGCTTGTTGAGATTGCTTGTGCTCAACGTTCTGAGCTGCTCCTGAAGGTCATGGTGATTGTAAGGTGCCCATTTCAGTGTCTCCTCCTCAATCCCTTAATTCTTTTCATGGAGTGGTCTCAGAGTGAGGTGTCCTCAGTTTCTGAGGAAGAGCTCTGAGTTAACCCCTCAGGGAGTAGTTGCAATCTGATGAACTGCAACTACTCCCTGTGGATAACTTACATCACAATGGATAGTGCTCACTTATATAGAACTAATTGTCACATTAACACAATCCTCGCCTGCTGCCATCAAGGTAGACTACATTATGAGGTACAGCTGTACAATCCCAGCCCTTTGCATTGTTTTTTATGTCAGAGGTATAGCCTACCCACAAGGTTTACCATGGTAAACCTGTTTGCACTCACTGTGGCAGTGTGGATCATGCTGATCCAGACTACACAGTTGTGCAAGCAAGCTGTGTCAACTGCAGCAGTGACCATCCAACACATGACTCCTAAATGGGAAGAGAAAGAGGTCAACACCTTAAGACTGTAAATAATATCACCTACCCTGAGGCGAGAAACCTTGCCGTCCCACGTGACAAGATTTCCTTATGCTGTTGTGGTTATCGGAAAGCCAATCGTTATGACTTCTGTGGCAGTGCAGACTGACATTACTGTCCTACCATCTGAGTATTTCTCTTCTGCTGTGAAGTACCTCATACAGCAGGTGAAACGGAAGTCGGTGTCTGTCTCAGCATCCACTCCAGTTTTCATTCCACCACTTGAAGATTCCCTCCTTTTTGACTGTTCACAGCTAGGCTGTATGGACTGGGTTGTTTTATCTTTGAGCAGCACTTTTTTGCATACAATGAACTAAATGGCCCGATCTCAAGGACCCTAAGGGTTCAGAGAAGGTTGGGGGAAAGGGGACCCACTGGACAGCTGTTAGGTGACAGATGGTAGTCTCCCATCAAGGCCAACCAGCATGCACAGGGTATAGCTATCCCACACACTGCCTATAACTTGATATCCCATCTGATGAGTGGCAGCCTTTCCAAGCCCATTGGTGTCCCCTACTGACTGATGGCAGGAAGTTTTGCAGAAATAAATCTAGATGCTTGCCCAGGGGGAACTAGAACACCTGGGAATTGCAGATTGTGAGTCTGGTGCACTACCAACTTAGCCACCTCTGCCTGATGATGACTGCTGAATGATGTATTGGTCCCATAGAATAAAAAGCAACAAGTCTAAATATAACACCCCCCCCCCTTCCAAATATACACAGCTAGACCTTCCAAATCAAAGGGGCCACCACCAGGGCCCAAGAAAAGAATTTTTTTCCTGCTCATTTGATGTTCTCTGGTCCATAATCGTCGGATAACTCCGAGGACATGGATGTGGACTGCCCCAATTTTCCTAAACTGGCATCCGTGACTGTTAAAATAAATAGGTAATCATCATCTGTCCAAATCCCTTAAAACTTGAGGTTGCACAATCCTACAATGGAATTGTCATGGATTCCAGAGGAATATTGATGACATCAAGACCCTCTTGACAGCACACAAGCCCATCTGTGTGCCTGCAGGAGACTTACTAATGACAGTTGCTGATCTTATGATTTGGCACTTCTTCCTCATTCACCAGGAATGGAGATGGACCAGTTTTCAGGGATGTCACCATCCTCATGAGCAACCATTCTCCATTCCAGGCCATTCCCCCTCACCAGCATTGTTGAGGCAGTAGCCATCTACCTTTTTGTGGGATTTTCATTAAGTCTTCTCTGTCTATATACCATTCAGAGGTATCATCTTTCAGGAAGACCTTGATGACCTCGTCTTGCAGCTGCCGTCCCCTTTCCTCATCATGGGCGGGGGGGACTTCAACAGACACAGTCTGCTTTGGCACAGTACTGACACCAACTGGAGGGATGAAGTCCTCAAGCAGTGGTTCCTGGATCCATCTCTCTCCCTGTTGAACACCAGTGTCAGTACCTACTTTCACTTCCTGACCCACACATTCACTGCCATTGATCTCACTCTCTGCTCCTCCTGAATCCTCCCATTTTTACATTGGAGGTCCAAGACAACCTTTATGGAAATGATTACCTCCCCATGGTCACTCTACTTCCACTTGAATTGACAGGCCATTCACAGCAGAGGAGCTTTGTCTTTCTCTGCACTCTTGCGTCTGCTGTTGAGCCAAACAATATCCATTATGCCATGCTCTGATGCCGGGAGGGGCTCAGTCAGTAGCGCATCAGACTCATAATCTGTAGTTCCCAGGTTTGAGTCCCAGCTGGGTCAGCGTTGAGATTTATCTCTGCAAAATTCCCTGCCCTGCCCACAGTCATTAGGGGACACCAATGGGCTTGGAAAGGTCGCTGTCTGTCGGATGGGACATTAAGCCGTGCCCCTGTACGGGAAAGCCATACCCTGTGCACGTTAAAGATCACACTGGATGGACTTGACAGGAGGCTGCCATCTGTCTCTCAACAATTGTTCCAGTGGGTCCCCTCTCTCAACCCTCTCTGAGCCTTCGGGGCCTAGGCATGACTGAGCCCATGGGCATATGACCTGGCCATTTAGCCCATGGTGTGCAAAAAAGTGCCGCTCAGAGTTAAAACAACCCAACCCCCTTCCCTTAGTGCCCTAAGCATGTGCTTATTTTGCTTAATGGTTAATCTAGCGCTGCCTCCATGCCTTCAGCTTGAGTCATATGCCAATCTTCATCTCCAACTTTTTATCTTTTCATTGGTGTTCATGTCGGCAGCATTCTTTTGCAGCCTTTCCCCCAAGAACGGGACACCACAAGACTGTGCCCAGAGTGTTATGTTTTTCGCTGTCAGTATCAATTCCATTACTCAACAACTTCCTCTGACTGTAGACAATGCCCTCCATGTTGACAATTTTATCATCTTTTGCCCTTTGTCTAGCCCGATGTTCATTGAACAACTGCAAACTGCCCTGAACATTTCAGTTTGGGGAAGCCAATGGGCTTCGATTATCCCCACAGAAGACTGCCTATGTGCATTTTTGCTGCAAGCATAATTTTCATCTGGACCGTAAGATGTGGCTTGAGGATCATTCCAGTTGTGGCAGAGATTAAGTTTCTCAGTCTCTTCTTCAACCAGAAATTTACCTTTTTACCTCATCAGTCATCTTAGGTAGAAGTGCACTTGGGCATAGAACATCCTCAAGTCCCCTCTTGTGGAGAGCTGCCAATGTTCTTTGCACTGCCTGTACTGTGCACTTGTCTGGTCAAAACTGGACTATGTATCCCATTGTATGACTCCACCCGGTATTTGGTGGTGAAGTGCAGACCATCTCCACCATCAGGCCCTCCTTGTTTTGCACAGGTGCCTTCTGCACCTCACTGGTCCAGAGTCTTTACATCGAGACCAACGAACCATCCTTACCCATTTGCTGCGAGTTGTCCCTATAACACATGTCAAAATTGCAATCCCTGCTGGGCCATCCCAGTGGGAGATATTGTGCACCAATCAACCTGACTGCCATTTGTCCTTTTGATTTCCATGCCCAAGGCTACCTCAGAGACATCAACATCAGTCTCAATAGCATTGCATAGTCAACAGCTGAACTGCTTCCGCCATAGCTAACTGTTTCTCCTTCCTGCAACTTTTCTCTTTGCAGGATGGGGAAAGACTTTAATCCCAACTGTGTGTATCAGCAACTCTTTGCCAGCCACCATGCTGAGTACCCAGACTTCTTGCCTGTCTTCAAAGATGGCTTGAAGTTCAGTACATTAGTGGGATCATCCATGGTCTGCTGTGATGTAATAATTGCAGCCGTCCCGTGGCCGAGTGGTTAGCACGCTTGGCTACTGATCTATGGGACCTGGGTTCAAGCCCCGGGTAAGGCATGGATGTGTGTGTGTCGTTTTTCTGCTGAGGTCTTGCCATCCTCTCAGATCTCCTACTGTGGCATATAAACTGACAGGCTCCTGTCAGACCTCTGTGGCAAGCAGCTGCTTGAGGGAGTATTTATTTTTTTTTTTATCTTCACTGCAAAATTTCATGCTATCAGCCTTGCCGTTGTGTGTGCTTTACATCCACTCACTTAGATTACTACAAGCTCTGATCTTGGTAAGGCATTGGCCTCACCCTATTTTCATCCTTGATTTGCCAGCAGCTTTTATTGTCTGGTCTTGATTTGCCAGCAGCTTTATTGTCTGTGTGACAATCACCATTCTCTTCTGTTGGTTGCATGGTCATATTGGGATCAGAGACAATGACTTGGCAGATGCTGCTGCCAAGTCTGTCATGCCTAGGCCTACTGTCCACTGTTGATTCCACACATGTACTACTGGTAGTGTTTTTCCATTGAGCTCCAGGCACAGTGGCAATGATGTTGGTTGGAACAGATCACAAACTTTTCAAGATCAAAGCTATTGTCAAACCGTGGCAGTCATGTTTTCACAGGAATTGCAAGGAGGAAGTTGTACTTTCTCAGCTCCACTCAGGTCATTCGTTTATTACACAGTAATTAATTATTCATTTCTGTTACAGACAGATGACAAAGCTTAAGTGCGATATCATTTTAACTACAAAATAGTTTAATCGCATGTCCACCTTTTAACCATAAACATTAATTCTTATCACTTACCTTACACTTGGACACCTTTTATCTGATGACTAGTTCTTAACTAGTTTTCGAATTTTTATGTTTTACTGGTTATTTTACATGTATGTAATTTTTTTTTACCTTTTTGATCTTTAGACTTGTTGCTTTTTATTCTATGGAACCAATACATCTGTGGGGCAGAGGTGGCTCAGTTGGTAGTGCACCAGGCTCATAATCTCTAGTTCTCAGGTTCTAGTCCCACCTGGGCAAGCATCAAGATTTTTTTCTGCAAAACTTCCTGCCATCAGTCAGTAGTGGACACCAATGGGCTTGGAAAGGCTGCCACCCATCAGATGGGAACATTAAGTTATGAGCAATGTGCGGGAGAGCTATACCCTGTGCACGTTTTAAGAAACACTGAATGGACTTGATGGGAGACTACCATCTGTCACCTAATGGCTGTCCAGTTGGTCCCCTTTCCCCCAACCTTCTCTGAGCCCTTAGGGTCCTTGAAATCTGGCCATTTAACCCATTATGTGAAGAAAAAAAGTCCTGCTCAAAGGTAAAACAGCCTAGTCCATACACCTGTTGTTGATTTTTCTCATTTACAATTGTTGATTCTCTTTTTACTCTTTTTGTACCCATTGTTCTACACTTTTCTTCCTTGTTTTCTCATTTCTATTTTCATTCCTTTCCTCCTCTGTATGTTGCTTTAACTTTAGTTGTGGGTTTTGATGTCTTTTATCCTTTTAACTTTGTTTGTCATAATATAGCCTGTGTTGCTCTTCTGCTATAATATCCCAAACAACCAACCTTCAATGTTGTAGTGACAAAGATCATAGACTGTATTATCCAGACATCTGCCTCTACCATTGCACAGACTTAGACATGGTTTCTTCATTTTCTGGAATAGTGAAATTTTGACTGCACCACAGTTCATAAGATGCAGAACAAGGCATGTTTTAAAGATATCTGACTTTGATGCTTTTACACACAGAAGAACAAAAGTCTATTCAATCTGGCATCATAGTCAGAAGGAATCTTGGATCACCTACACATCTTCCTTCACTTGTATGACTAGTTCTATGGTGGTGTGAAATAAAGTCCAGAAGTTGTGTGGGAACTATTTATCTTACTCATGACATGAATCCTAGAGCACAATGAATGGACAATTGCTGATTCCACAGCCATTGCCAATAATCTGGTAGAATTGTCTTCCCTCATTTCTTTTTCTTCCTATTGTCCCAAGTTTCTGTACTGAAAAGAAGGCCAAACTCGCTCTATTGTTTTCTTTCAAGTGGTGTGTAGCCCTACAACAGGCTATTTACAGTGGAGAAGCTGTGCCTTGCTCAATGTTCTTCACAAGCTTCTAATGTTGAACCAGACAATTCTTATTATGCCATGTTCTAACATCTTTCACCATTGAGTAGTAAGGATTAGTTGCCCCAAATTCTTAATGTATTTTCCTCAACTAACAGTTTCTGTCTTCTGAGAGTTGGGGGGAACTATTGTTCTTGCCTTCCCTAAGACAGGTTAAGATCCCTTTCTGATTATTATTCCATTTAGTTGATGAGGTGTTTCCATTTAGCTGATGAGATTTTGATGAAGTATTGCAAAGAACAGTAAATGCCAATCAGGATGATATTTACAGATGTGGATTTGGTATTCTTCAGGACTTCATGCCTTTGGCTTATGAGGTCATATACCAATCTTATCACTTTTTTTTTTTTCTTGTTCATGTCCATACCATTAGCCATCTGTTCTAGCTTTTCTTCCAAGAATAGGGGTCTTTCAACATATCCTGAGTGTTACACTTTTTGTTCTTAAGATAAATTCCATCACGTGGCCACTTCTCTGATGGTATAAACATTGTCATCTGTGCTGATGATTTTAGCATTTTTTTTCCCTTTCAGCATGAAACCCATCGAAAGGTAACTAATTGCAAACAGCCATGAACACATTTGATGATAGTGAACTGGTTTCAGTTCAAAAAATAATTTGCTGAAATAAATGAGTTTTACCTAAGTGGGACTTGAACCCATGCCTCTCAGTTATATGCCAGGTATTTTAACCACTAAACTATCAATGGCTAGTTCATTCCTCAGTGAATTGTGACTATAAATCCTTCCCAACCTTGTCACTTGTGGTGCTATCTATGATTGGGAACATCATCATCCTCAAGCAGCCATGGGCTACGGAGGTCCAGCCAGACCATGCAATTTAGTTCTCCAAGCAAGTCTGTTCTGAGCTACATCTACTACATCTGGTCACTACACACCAATTCTAACAAGGTCCTGTTTGACATTGTCTGCCCACCGCATCCTAGGTCTCCCCTTCTTTCTGAGGCCTTTAGGCACACTCTTCATAACCCTATTTGCCAATCTATAATTATTCATATGGGCAACATGGCCAAACCAATGGAGTCTCTCTCTGCACAATATGCTGCTTAAAGGAGGTTGCAAACTCCTTTGCCTAACCTCATCATTAGTTACAAAGTTGAACCACCTAATGCCCAAGATACTGCGTAAGCATCTGGAATCAAAAGCATCAAGTTTCCTGTTATCCTGTTTACAAAGTGTCCAAGTTTCACTACCATAACTAACCCTAGAAAGAACCAAACTATTATACAGTCTAATTTTAGTCTTTAGGTGTATACACCTATTTCTCCAAACTCTCCATAGATTCTTAAAAATCCTGGCAGCATCCCTATTCCTCTGTTAATCTCATGCCACACATCACCATTATCTGTTACATAGCTCCCAAGATAATTAAACTGTGACACCTGCTCAAGACTGCAACCATTCAGATTAACTGAATCACAGCCTGCCTGACCAATTTTCATCACTTTAGTTTTCTCTCTGTTTATAACCAAACCTACTCTACTACCAGTCTCATCAACAGTTCGAATGAAAGAGTTCATCTCATCAACATCATTTGCCAAAAGGGCTAAATCATCAGCATAATCTAAATCAGAAATTTTCGTATCTCCAGTCCATTTAAGGGCAAAATCTTTCCCTTGCAATGAATTTCGCATAACGTAATCAATAACCAAAGAGAAAAGGAGACAAAATGTACCCTTGTCGAACACCAGAAGTAATGCTAAACCAATTGCTACAAGCCTTACCAACTCTCACACACGACTCAGTGTTATTATAGAGAGCTTTCATTATGTTAACTAACTTGTCTGGTATACCATATGATTTCACAATCAACCACAAATTATGACGATCAACAGAGTCGAAAGCCTTTTTGAAATCAACAAAGCTAGCAACCAAAGGTTTCTGAAACTCTAAACATTTCTCAAGAATCTGCCTAAGTGAAAATATCTGATCTACACATCCCCTACCACTTCTGAATCCACATTGCTCATCACGTAATTGCCTGTCAACCAGATTCTTAATTCTATTAAGCACAATCATGGAAAGAACTTTACCTGGAACAGAGAGTAGGCTGATACCCCTATAGTTATCGCAAGAACTGCGATCACCTTTTTTGAAAATAGGGATAACAATAGCTCTGGTAAAATCTTTAGGAACCATGCCTTTATCATAAAAGATATTCAAAATTTCAGTCATCCAAGCGGTAACCGAAACATTCCCAGCTCTAAGCATTTCCGTAGTAATTTCATCTACCCCTGGGGATTTATGAAGTTTGTTTAGAAATAGCCAAAATAATTTCAGATTGTGTTTCAGGGCCAACATTAAAGCCACTAATGCATCTATCATCATTACAAACAATGGGAGTAGAACTAAAACCACATTGTTTAGAACATCACTGAAATGCTCAGCCCACCTAGCCATGGCAGAATCCTCCCCTTCTATAACCTTATCTTGTTTATCCTTCAATCCTTGTATGCCTGTCCGTTTTCTACCACATAAAACATTAACTATCTGGTACAGCTATCTGCTGTTGTGCTGTCTAATTGCTTCCTTGGCTTTGTCAGCCAAGCCATCAAGCCAAAGATTCTTATCAGCAGCTAACTGATCCTTTACATGTTTATTAAGCTCTCTGTAATGCTTTCTATTAGGACTAGTAGGGTATTAAGGACATTACTGCAGTTATTTCTTTCTGAAATAAGTTCAAGTGCCTTATCACTCAAATAATTCTGCCTCCTCTGCTCCTTTTTTCCTAAAAGAGTACTGTTAATTTCCAAAAAAGCCTTTAAAATGGTCCCATTCCTCCTCAACTTCAGTAATGAGCAAACCATGACTGTCATAATGAGTAATTAGCCTTTCGTGGTGAGCTTTAGCTGTAGCTGGGTCTTTCAGAGCTTCAGTATTAAAGGTAAATCTTTTAACCCTAGCACAACACTTTTTAAGTTAAAGTTGAAAGACACTTTTAACAAGGTAATGGTCAGATCCAATTTCAGCTCCCCTATATGCCCTGGTATTCTTAACAGAACATGCCCATCTGCTGTTAATTAATATATAATCAATCATATTCTTAAGCAGCCCATCAGGTGAAACCCATGTGTACTTATGTATGTCGCAGTGTATGTAATAAATGTTAGTTATTCTGAAACCATTGAGTTTACTTACCTGTAGGAGACGTTGTCCATTGCCATTGCAGCTACCAATACCAAAAGGGCCTATCACCTCTCCCCAAAGGTCAGAGTCAGTACCAACTTTGGCATTGAAGTCACCTAGAACAAGGGTAATATCTCCTTTCTTGACAGAATTCAAAATATCCTGAAGTTGTCCGTAAAACCTATCCTTCTCATCCTCATCGGCATCCTCAGTGGGGGCATAACAGCATATAACATTCAAGTCTTTAACACTTGTCTGAGATTTTGTTGTAAGTAACCTTTAATTAATGCTTTCATATCCTAGAAGAGCATTACTAGCGTGTCTGCTGAGAAGCATACCCACGCCTTGGTGATGTTTATTATCTTTCCTCCCTGAAAAGGGAAATTGAAGATTATTTTTAAGTATCTGACCTTTATCTGTCCATCTGGTCTCTTGCAAACCGAGAATATCTAAATTATAATGGTGGAATTCTTGTGTGTGGACATCAAGAGAAAAAGCTCTGTGCAGAGTCCTCACATTCCAACTACCTATGGAGAGAAAATGGTTAGTGGGATGTTTAAATAAACTATGTTTATTGAGAGAGGAAATGGCAACAATATCAAACAGCCCCCTAATCACAGACATGGGTCAAGGACCTGTTCCCACACCACTAAAGGCTGAAGCTATCTATACTGGAAGACTTCCCCCAATGTAGAATTTGATGATGCCAGTAGAAACAAAGAGTTCAGGTGCCTGCGATGACCTCTGCTCAGGATTATCCACCAGCTGATAAACATATCCTGTGAATCTATTCACTTAGGTCTGTCAACCCACAAACAGAAAGCACAGCAGAAGATTTTCCTTCCACTAAAGTCCACCAGTGCAGCAAATTCAGGATCCATAATCAAGCTCAGTTAATCAAAATTGGTTCTTTCATATTATGTTATGGTAGTGAACCTTGGATGCTTTGTAAACAAGATAGCAGGAAATTTGATGTTTTTATTCTAGATACTTACACAGTATCTTGGGCATTAGGTGGTTCAACTTTGTAAGTAATGATCGCCAACCTCCTTTGAGCAGCATATTATGCAGAGAGAGATTCCGTTGTTTTGGCCATGTTACCCGTATGGATAATTATAGATTAGCGAAATAGGGTTATGAACAGAGCCTAAATGACTCGGATATGCTTGGAGAACTAAATTGCATGGTCTTGTTGGACTTCCATAACCCATGGCTGTGTGAGGAGGAGGATTTTTCACCAAGCTTTAGACACAGTAAGAATAATGTTGGACAAAACAGATAAAAAATTTACTTTCCTAAATAATTTAATATCAACAGATTTGCTGTATAAATAAAATATTTCAACTAATGACTTTGAAAACACCTTAAGATACCTAAGTTTAATGCATACATTAGATAGGAATCATTAAATAATATGCTAACTGTAGGGACTCGGTAGCTAGGGCAGAAAGAGTAAGGGCCAGAATTGCCATTTTAGCGACAGACCCTTTCTGCTAGCAACAGAGCACCTGCAGCAGATCCAGTTTGGGGAGCTGGGCGAAGAAAGGCAACAAGAGTCGACATGGCATATCCCATTGGCCAAGACACTCTAAGGCCCCCCGAAGAAACATGTGACCTCGTCTGACGGGGCATTTGAATTGAGACTTGCGTGGAGAAGGAAGCATTCTGCATGTCAGGCAGATCGTAGGTGGCTCACTTAAGCCTTTTGTTTTCCATCCAGTGGTGGGACCCCTGAGGCTTCTTGTAGCCTATGCTGTGTTTAGTGAGTGACTGTACCGGGTGGGCAGTCACTGTTTGTATATATATATAATATAAAGTGTAGATTGTGTAAATGTATATATGAGAAGATACCTTAGTTTGTGTATATCGGCCACCTAGGTAGATCACCATCCTGACAAGATAGTGATAGGCACCCTTCTGCACACAATCTCAAACACGGTCAGTAGAAAACAACCCAGCCCAGACAGGTAGAGAAGACGCCTGTCTACACTAACCATTGCAGATATCAATGAAATACTATTCATGCAATTGCATAACCTCTGTTGACAACTTATTGCTTATGCTTCATCACAATGAAGGTCATGAAGGAGAGTTTGGTATAATATTAGTTAAGTGACACTTTATAAGAGCTAGTTGAAAATGTAAAGGCTTAAGGACTAGTATACTTTGTTGAACAGCTGTATCAGAAGAGAGTCCATGTTGAAATTCTTATTATACATGGATTCAAGAATGGAAGTCTCCCTGTAATCTTTGGGCTTCAGATGTGAGGAGATAGTTCATGTTGAAGATTGTTGCTACGTATGGATTCAAGTTAGCAGCCACCCGATGATGTTGGGACCTCAGAAGTCATTCAGATATAAAGATTATTGCTGTAGTAAGATACCAGTCCTACTTTTATACCTTTTAACTTTCAAATTACTAGATACAAAGAGAGTTCAAAAAGTTTTTGACATGTGTCTGTAGATTTGTACCCTTTCCTACGAAGATAATGAGCTACAATTTGTTTGAAAACTTGTCTAAACTTGTCATTACATATTAAAAACAAACCATATCATAATCATCATATATATTCATATATCACTCTCCTAGTGGCATTAAAGTTTGGTTTGTGAAATCTGTATGTTGTTGCTATGGAGCCTGCTAAAGACAAGGAAAGATTTTATTTTCACATAGATGCTGCTTGGGAACCATGCAAAAAAAAAAATTCCTCTGATTTATCATAAGTATATGAGGATGATGCCTATTAATATGGGGTGGAGGTGGCTCGGTCGGTAGTGCACCAGGCTCGTAATCTGTAGTTCCCAGGTTCGAGTCCCAGCTGGGTCAGCATTGAGATTTATCTCCGCAAAATTCCCCGCCCTGCCCAGTCAGTAGGGGACACTGATGGGCTTGGAAAGGCCGCCGTCGTCGGATGGGACGTTAAGCAGTGGCCCCGTGTGTGGGAAAGCCATACCCTGTGCATGTTAAAGAACACGCTGGATGGCCTTGACGAGAGGCTACCATCTGTCTCCCAACAGCTGTTCCAGTGGGTCCCCTCCCCAAACCTTCTCTGAGCATTCGGTGTCCTTGTGACCTGGCCATTTAGCCCATGGTGTGCAAAAAAGTGCCGCTCAGAGGTAAAACAACCCAACCCAGATATAATATCTGCAACTTTGCATAGATATTGGAGGGGAGTGCTTTGAAGGACAGTAAAAGTTTTGTCGAGGTAAATTTAATGGATTTTGTTTTGCAGGTGCATATCAATAGCTTTTTGAATGTCCCTCATAGCATAATGGTTATTTTGCTTAAACAATTATTTTCATGGTTTACTTTAGAAAAGTTCCAGAAGTTTAAATATCTCTCTATGATGAGAAGTGTACAAATTGTAACTTCTTCAGCAAAAGTTCAATATAATAAAATGGCTGGCACACTTACTGTAAAAAAAATAATTGATGTTGAATTGATGATTTTCTGTCTGTTTCTGTGTTGTAATGTGCAGTAATTACCAGTTCATAACAACTATGTTGGTCAAATTATATAGGCTAATACTATCAAAGTAGATGATTATGTAGTAAGCCACAATTCCAATAAAACACGTTGTAATACTGCTGCTAAAACACTGCTGGAAACTGGTCACCTGATGATGTTGAAATGAATCAATGAAATTGTGTATTGAGTAGCAATTTAAACTACTTAATTTGAAAAAAGTTTCATTTTTTTAACTAATGTTATGACATTGAAGGACAGAAGTGTCAGCTAAAATTAGAATCATATGTTGGCACTTTTTTCCTTCAATACTTGGTGCTGGAACCATTATGCTATGAGGGACATTCAAAAAGCTATTGATATGCATATTAGAAGTGCCTTTATGCATTAGACACTGTTGCTGAATATTCTCAAAATCTAGTTCCTTGAAGCAGCATTGTTTCCAGGTGTGCAGTTGGAACTTCCTCATTTCAGAGTTTTTCACAACATTTTTCAGTTTTTACCCGTGATTCACTGTGTAGATTTATTTCACAAAATGGTCCAGTTGTGTGATTGCAGCTTCTTTTTATATTTTTAAATGTCATGTTTTTTTCTCCCAGCACATAGTAGTTTGTGTAATATATTATGCACTGTGGAGGGTTTTTTGAAACCACCAACCATTTTTTTTTTCTTTTACTTTGCAATAAAAGTCTAAATTGCATAAAGATTACTCTAAAGTTTATTATTGTTCTTCTTAACTGGGTTTTTAATTACAATATTCCTTAGTGTGCTGAGCAGTTTTGACCATGTCAGTCATCCTCATGAGCACTGATTGTAGTTGTAGGGGACTATGTCACTGGATCTGTATCGCTCATGCACTTGTATTTCTTCTTTCTTCCATAAGGGACCTGGGTTCGTGCCCTGGGTAAGGCATGGATGTGTGTGCTGTTTTTATGCTGAGGTCCCACCATCCTCACAGACCTTCTACTATGGCGTATTAAACTGACAGGCTCCTGTCAGACCTCTGTGGCAAGCAGCTGCTTAAGGGGGTATTTATTTATTTAAGGTAAATTTTACTCCAGTAGTAAAGGAAAAAAAACTACTTTGTGCTTTCAGAAAAACTGCACAGTTGCATATATGACAAACTGTATCATTTTTAAAAAAAATGCAAATTAAAAAAAAAAATGGAAGCTCCAATCACACATTCTGATCTTCTTGTGAAACAGTGAAATAAAACTACAGAGCTTCCAAGAAGTCCCTTTATTCAAAGTTAGTAAATTTACTATTACTTCATATACCCATTGTGCAGCCATTCTTTACTCTTAGAATGTCGCAATCATGTAGAATTGTTCAGAATTATGTGTAGGTGACAAGGCCTATTAGGAGCCTGGGGAAGGGAGCTAAAGGCTGGTCAGTCAGTTGAGAATGGGTTTTACATATGGTCAAAGGATCACTTTTCTTGAAACATGCTTCCAATGTAAATATTATCAGAGGTGTGTGGTGATATAGCAATGCAAATACCCAGATTTTCTACTGCCAAGTAAAGTTACACTTTATCAACTGATATGGCGGTTTTGTGACACTGGTTCTGAGGAAATTGGCAGTGAAGTGGGAAACCCAAGGTACTTGTGCCAGATATCATCAATCAATGAGGCCCTGGAAGGTTGCCAGAGGCACACATGCCTATTCGGACACCAGCAGAGCATGGAGATTCCAGAGATGACGTGGTTCTGGATCCGCACACTGAATCTGTTGATCCAAATCGTCCCACCAGTGCTCTATGGGATTGAGGTCAGGCGATTTCGCCAGCCAAGAGAGAATGGAGACATGTCATGTTCCTGGACCGTGTCACACACCACCTTAGCGACATAGCAGGGTGCATTGTCCTGTTGGTAGACACCATCACCACCAGAGTAAACGTACAACAAGAAGGGATGCATGTGGTCAACGAGGATGGACAACGAAATAAATCGTGACAATCCTGGTGCACTGCAGTACTGTGACTGCATATCACCATAAGGGAGTTGTCACTGAAACTACCATTGACTAAAAAGGTTCCTGTCAGTTTAAGCTTGCCTTACATTGTACCTGCCTACAGCAGGAGAAGACCTTTGTGAAGAGAAAAGCACTGCATGGGATTTATTGCCTGCCTGTAGAGATAATCATTGAGGTGCAGTGAGAGTGGGATCTTTTGCAATTTTGAGTGGTGCCTAGGAATATGCCCAACACTCACTGAATTTTGTCCAGATAATTGCCAACAATAAAATAAAAGATGGTATCGTTTGAATTTTGAGCCAGAAAAATAAATAGAAGTCCTAACTTTTTGAGACCTCTGTAGCAGAGGCTCCTAGGCACTTCCATCGATAGGCCACGCCTAATCAGGGCTCCAATCCTTTCAGCATGACCTTCAACTTCGTCCTTTCCATCGAGCCAGGCACCACAGCCCGCTCGACGTCTTGGCCTTAACCGTGCCAAGGCCACTTCGGGGACACCTGGCCAGTAACCAGACAAACCCAGCCGGCAGCCCTCCCACAACCCCGACAAAGCTGTTAGCCTACCAGGGCTTACATCACCGCAGCACCCGGCACCACTTTGCAGAGGAACCCAAGTTCCTCCACTGCAAAAGCTGTATATGGCCAAAACTAATTCCGTGGGACTCTTAGTTTGGCTGTTCCATCGATAAGTCCGCTGACCAGGGTAGTCACTCCCGGCCGCAAGCCTCCAACTTCTACCTCTCCATTGTGAACGGGCCGAAGCCCCCCCAGTGAACATCCATCCATCCCGATATCACAGAGACTGCATCGAAGAGCCCACGGACAAGTGTACGAAGAGGTGCACAGCTCAATCCGTGGTACTCCCCAATGAGCCGGCAGAAGACAGGGTTCCCCAAGCTCTGTCCGAGGCCCTTAGAACAGCCCCTCAACCAAGGCTGCAACCCCCAGCTTCGCTGGGGACAAGTCAATAAGCCGACAGGACTGCCAAGCACCGACCAGTCCGCCGGCCCTCAACAGGTCCCCTCCACCGGGGGCCACCAGACTTCAAGAACTCCAGAGTGCCAGCGATCCGAGCCCAACTTCTCAGAGGCACCGTAAACCCCCCCCCCCCTCGTCAAGGAGGTTCCACTCGGGGGGGGGGGGGGGGGGACGAGGATGGACAGGCTATTAGTGTTCAGGGACCCATCCTGTGGTATCAGCGGTCCCAGGTCATACCAGGAAAACATCCCCCAGACATGCACACTGCTGGCCTGTATTTGACCGACATGTCTGGGTGTTGGTTCTTGTGTGTCGGACTCCTTATCCGCCACTGCCCATCACTTCTGTGGGGTAGAAACCTAGATTCGTTGGAGAAGGCAACTTTTTTCAACTCTTCCACTGTCCAATGATGGTAGTCCTGTGCGAACTGCAGGCGTCGTTGCCGATGGACCTTGGTTAACGTGGTCGCCTTTATGCAGCTTCGACTCTGGAGACCCATGTATAACAGGGTTCACTATACTGTTATTGGGGACACATACCTGGGTGCCCAAGCATTCATTTGAGTGTCAATTGCTGCACTGTTGCCTGTCGATTGCCCTTTACCAATTGACGGAGGTGATGTTCTCCTTTGGGACATCTGGAGTTACTCGGTGTGCCAGCCGTCCATTCTTGGTACAACCTTACTACAGCACCTCGCGAATAGCCCACGAAGTCTGCTGTTTCCGAGATGTTTCCACCCTTGGAGCGGTAGCCGATGATCATTCCTTTTTGAATGTCCATCAAATCAATATCTCTGCCCATTGTGCTCACATTACGCACTACAGCTCATCTGTCCTGGCCAGCCGCTTATATCTCCATGTGGTCGACCTTGTCATGTGCACTCTGTGACACACCTTGGTAGGTACACTGATTCCATGGGTGGTCATATTATTCTGATATGACTGTGTATATATGCAGTAATTATGTGGTAAAACCAATTGTATGTCAACAAGACTTTTTCCCAATGAAGGTCTTTTTTTTTTCTATTCCCAAGGAATGGTAGCCAGGGAATACCTTAACTGAAAAAATGACTACAGATGGCCAATACTACACTATCATTGTTTTGCCCAAAATTAATTTGTTAAGGAGATGAAGCAGTTTCCAACAACAGGTGTGTCAAGGGTTATCCTCCATCATGACATTGCCAGTGTTCACAAAATCTGGCAAGTTATGGACTATATCTGGAGCAGAAAAAAAATAACAGCTACCCCATTTGCATATTTACCTGATCACGCACCATGTGACTTTCAGTTGTTTCCAAAAATTGAAAAGGAACTTTCTGGGAAGACCTTGGAAAATGTGTTATTCAGAGTTGAGGGGTATTCCCAACAGGAGTACTGCCAAGCCTTCCAGAATTGGGGTAGACATCTTCAACTTTGCATAGATGCTGGAGGGGTGTACTTTGAAGGACAGTAAAAGTTTTTACCTGATGACGCATATGGAGTAAAAGTTTTTTTGAAGTAAGTGTAATGGTTTTTGTTCTGCAGATTCATGTCAAGAACTTTTTGAACGCCTAATATAATCCTATATAATCCTAATATTTCATTAAAATTGACATGCAACTTCTTAAGGTTACAGTGGTTACAAAGTGCACATTTCATTCTGTGCTTAGGATTAAACCTTACGCTGCCACAACCTTGAAAATGCAGTTCAAAAGCCTACTTGTGCAGCTAGAACAATAAAGTCAAAGTAATACCATAAAAAATATCAAATTTTTTAAAACTCTTAAAGTTTGAACTTTTTATATATACTGAATGGACAAATTATTATATGCACCCTGATAACAATATGTAAAGCAGAAGTATCCCACTCAATCAATCCGTCACCAGCACAAGGTATGTGAACATCTTTTCCGACCATCTCATAACTATTCTCTTTCTGTACCATGACATTATCTTTCAACAGGACAGTACCACACCACATACTTCCCAAGATCTCCAGGGGGCGGGGGTGGCTCAGTCGGTAGCGCGCCAGGCTCGTAATCTGCAGTTCCCAGGTTCGAGTCCCAGCTGGGTCAGCGTTGAGATTTATCTCCGCAAGATTTATTTCCGAGATTTATCTCCGCCCTGCCCACGGTCAGTAGGGGACACTGATGGGCTTGGACAGGTCGCCGTCCGTCGGATGGGACGTTAAGCCATGGCCCCGTGTGCGGGAGAGCCATACCATGTGCACGTTAAAGAACACGCTGGATGGCCTTGATGGGAGGCTACCATCTGTCTCCCAACAGCTGTTCCAGTGGGTCCCCTCCCCCAACCTTCTCTGAGCCTTCGGGGTCCATGTGACCTGGCCATTTAGCCCATGGTGTGCAAAAAAGTGCCGCTCAGAGGTAAAACAACCCAACAACCCAAGATCTCCAGGAGCATTCAAGTGACATCAGCCCCATTGAAATAATTCACTGGACCTCAACCCCATTGAGAATTTGTGAGACAAATTGGAAATATCTGTTCGAGCCCATCAACCCCCACCAGCAACTGTGGATGCTCTGTGACTGGCGATCCTCGCTTCATGAGAGGCAATACCCCCTCCGGGTTTTCAGCACCTCATTGAGTCCTTACCAAGACGTCTGGCTGCTGTTGTGAGGGCAAAAGGTGGAACAATAAGTTATTAGATAGGTGTATTTAATAATTTGTCCATTCAGTTTACATGTATTTAAAATAGACATTTCAGAGCTCCTAAATTACACAAGTTTTTTACCTATCTTCCTATAGCTTTTTGCTCCTCATTTGTCAGTTTGTGTGTTTGTCAAAACAGTTGTACTACTATATTTTTCTAATGCGATGGAGAAAATGATTTATGTGTATTAAATGAAAGCTTGTGACTTGGGATATCATAGACTGTGAAAAATAACTCCCCATTCTATCTCCCTCAAAAAAATGGGAAATATGAAAACCATTATTCCACTATTTCTCCAGAATGCAAGTGCTGAAAATATAGCAAGCTATGCATCAAATGAAATCTTTTGACACGTGGAGTGCCATAAAAAAATTTCCCTCCATGTCTGTTTCCAACCCCCCTCCCCCCCACCTAAAAAGGCAAAATGTGAAAACTGTTGTTTCACTACATCTACAGAACCCAAGTGCCAAAAGTAACAAGTTGTATATCAAATGAAACCTTGTGATGTGGGAAGTGTTGTGGGTAATAAAAAGAATACTCACTTGCTTCCCTCCTAAAAAAAAAAGGAAATGTGAAAGTCATTCTTGTATAATAGCTTTCAAACATGAGAGCCTACAGTTATGAGTTAGTTGTCAAAAGCTCATGTGATGACTGTCATAAACTACTTTGAATTTTGCTCCCACCATTTTCCCCTTGATTAGATTTTCCTCCCACCATCTTCCACCTTGATTGATCCACCATATCCCCCTTGATCAGAGGGGGGGATTTTTGTGGGAGTTGACTTTAATTAGTTATATCTCAAATTAAAGTTTGTAGCATCCCCAATGTCATGGGCTACCCATGACAAAAAAAAGGTGGAGGGAAAGTGTGGTTTATGTTCATGAGTCATATATCAAATAAAAGTTTTTGAAGGTATATGTTTTTAGTTACAAAAAATATAAATTAAATTAAATTTTTTAAAAAATGTCTACAACTGATGAGCCAAAACATTATGATCATCTGCCTAATATGATGTTGGTCCTCCACATGCTGCCAAAACAATTCTTACCCAGCAAGGCATAGATGCTTCAAGATTTCTAAAGGTGTCTTGTGGTATCTGGTACCAACATGTTACCAACAGATCCTTTAACTCTTGTAAGTTACGTATTGAGCCACTGCAGATCGGATCAAACCACAGGTGCTCTGTTGGATTGATGTCTGGGGAATTTTTGGAGGCCAAGGCAATACATAGAAGGCTTCCTCATGTTCTGCAAACCATTCTTGAACAATCTGGGCAGTGTGTCATGGCACATTATCCTTTTAGAAGAAGGCACTATTAGAGGGGTATACCATTGCCATGAAAGGATGTACCTCATCTGCAATGATGATGTTTAGGTAGGTGGTAGACATCATAGTTTCCGGCACATGAATGACTGGACGCAGGGTTTCCCAGCAGAACATTGCCCAAAGCATTACACTTCCTCTGCCAGCTTGTTTTTGCCCCACGGTGCATCCTGGTGCCAACACTTCCCCAGGTAAATGACACACACATACCAGGCTGTCCATATGGTGTAACAGGAAATGAGATTAATCAGACCAGACAACCTTTTTCCAGTCATTCAAGGTCCAGTTTTGATGCTCCATTGCCCATTGTAGGTGCTTTCAATGGTGAACCTTTTTTCATGGGCACTCAGACCCATTTTCAGCAGGGTTCGATGTACTGTGTGTTGTGGCACATTACTCCTGTCACCAGCATTCAAATTATGGGTGAGTTATACCACAGTATTCTTCTGTTGGCTTACACCATACAAGATAACCTTTGCTTACCTCTAGTATCAACGAGCCATGGTCAGGCCACACCTTCCCAGTGGTTAATGGTTTTTCCCTCCACGGACTACTCTTTGAAGTACTAACCATGGCTGACTGTGAGCACCCCACAAGCCTTGCCATCTCAGAAATGCTCTGATCCAGTCATCTGACCATTACAATTTGGCCTTTATCAAACTCGCTGAAGTCCAGTGCCTTTCCCATCTGAAGAACAAGAATAACACTGATTAACAGAGCTCAGTATCAGGTGTTATTTATACCATTTCATGACCATCACGAACACACACTGTGGTTTATCTGCAGTTGCTTCAATTTGCATAAAGATGCACTGGTCATAATGTTTTGGCTCTTCAGTGTATCTTCCTATAGAGCCCTAAAATGTAAAAAAATAAATCAGCATATCGATGGTGCAATCAGTCACTGAGTTTGTATTTACTTCAAAGGAAGATAGGGCGCTGATTTACCTACTCAACAAGATTGCCAGCACCCTATCTTCCTTTGAAGTGAATATAAACTCAATGACTGATTGCACCATCAATATCCTTTAATTTTATTTTCTAATTTTTAAGGCCTATAGGAAGATAAGTATTTTTTAAATTTTAAAAATTTTTGATCACTGAAAATACTTACCTTTAAAATAATTTATATATGGCTCATAAACAACAAGCATATTTACCCCACTTTTGGAGTCATGTTTGATGTAGCTCATGACATTGGAGACATCACAAGCTTTAATTTGTGATAGAACTCATTAAAGTCGAACCCTGTGAAACTCCTCTCCACCATTTTATCAGGGGGTAATAGTGGGGACATAATTCAAAGTAGTATACAATCATCATTAGTTGAGTGAGTTAGGTGTCACCTTTCAATTGACACCTAACTCATAACTGTAGGACCTTGCATTCAAAGATATAGCATAATGGTTACCAAACTGTGCTCTGCAGAACCTTTGGGCTCTGCAGCCCTGTTGTAGGGGTTCCACGAGAAAAAATATGCAATGGTGGAAAGTTTAAATGAAGACCAAATTTCCCCCTAAATATGCCTGATAAACCAAACACATGGAGTATAATACATGCAGTGTTTCAAAAGTTATTTTTACTAAAACCTATTAGACTAAGAAAATCTCATGTAGCCCATATGCATAATACAATAAGGTTGTGACCTCAACTCAAGGGTTCTGCAAGACCATTTGTGTATTGTTAAGGGTTCCCCAGTATAAAAAAAAGTTGGGGGACCACTGATATAGCAGAATGACTTTCATATTTCCCATTTTTTAGTGGGGAAGAAAGCATGGGTCATTTTTTTTTTATAGCCTGAGGCACTCCCTGTGTCACAAGCTTTCATTTGACACATAGCTCGTTACTTTATACATTCACATTCAGGAGATATTGGAGAACAACCATTTTCATATTTACCCCATTTTAGGGAGGAAGAAAGTACTGGGGTCAATTTTTCATAGCCTGTGACCTTCCCCACCTCAGAAGCTTTCACTTGATGTATAGCTTGTTACTTTCAGCAATTGCATTCTGAATATATGTCAGAACAATAGTTTTTGTATTTCCCCTTTTTTAAGGGGGAAAAAAGCATGGGGTCATTTTTTAATAGCCTATGACACTCCCCACCTCACAAGCTTTCATTTGGGACATAAATCATTAAATTATTCCATCATGTTTGAAAGGTATGATGGAACAAAGTCTTGTCAAATCCACAAACCGACCAACTGACAAATGTCAAAGCCAAAATACTTATAGAAATAGATATAGATTTTATGTAGGAAGATAGGTAAAAATACCTATCTTCCAATATGCTTCCTAAAAAGTAAAAAATAAACCTGAAGCATCAATTGTGCAATCGTCACTGAATTCATATTTACTTTAAAAGAAGATGAGGTACTGAATGAGCTATTCAACAAGATTTCTGGCTCCCTATCTTCCATTGAAGTGAATATGAATTCAGTGACTTATTCCACCATGTATATGTTTATGCATGGTGCAATAGTTTTAGGTTTACTATTTATCTTTTAGGGATTTGTCAGGAGGTCATGGGTTCATATCCCACCCAGCTCAAGACAATTTTTCATCTAAAATTTGAATCAACTCAAAAGTGGTAATTACTGTAGTGTAAAACATGTCCTATATATATATATATCTGTTATCACTGCAGGATAAACTGCATTTATTAATAAATATAAAGCAATTTTTTGTCTGTACTTATTAATGTATATTGCATATTGATGTTTACCTGTGATTGCCTATTGTTCAACTTACTTTTATATATTTATTAATATTTTGCAGCGTAATATCCCTGGGTAATTTATTAAATATGAATGGAATTTGTGAGTTTCAGGATTTACCACATATGTCAATAAAAGATTGTCAATAATAGGAGTCTAGTGTTTTTTGCCCTGGTAGATTTGTGGTTTTTTATTTTATCAAAGATATTATATGAAATAATGTAATGTTTGTAAAGATTTTAAATGAAAAGAATATTCACTTAAATGATATCCTTTGCTGCAAAGAACCTTTCCGTTAGCCCAAGATAATTGAGCTTCTGCTTTGCAGTAATTTTGTTTTTGTTATCACGAAAGGAGAGTGCATATATTAATGTTCTCAGTATGTTAAATCTTTTCGAAGGTAGCATGTAGATAGTTTTCAGATTGAGGAAAAAATTTTCTTATGATGGTTAGATGCTGATAGTCATCAGTAACATTTTAAATGTGAAGTGCAATCCAAAAGTTCTGATAAAAAATGTAGGCTTACCTTAGGTTTTAATCATTGTTAATTGCCAGATCAGTGTGGCCTACTGATCTTGACTATGATGGCTATTTTTATTTTTTTCCTACCCTGCTGAGGAGTGGTCAACCACATAGCATCCTGATGCTGACAATATATACCAACCTGAGTGGAATAATGTCTCTGAGCTTTACTATGAATCCTGCATTTGCTGCACTGGTGGGCTTCTATTGAGGGAAAAATCATCTGATGTACATTTTGTTTGTGGGTTGACAGCCCTACTGAATAGATTCACAGGATACGTTTTATCAGCTGGTGTATAATATGGATACAGAGGCCATCGCAGGTACTTGGATCCTTGCTTCTAAGGGTATCGTCTAACTTACATTGGAGGAAGTCTTACAAGTTTTAGATGTCTCCAGCCTTTAGCAATGTTTGTGGGGGGGACAGGTCTTTGGCCCATGCTTATGATTAGGGGGCTGTTTGATATTGTCTGCACTTCCTCTCTCAATTAACATAGGTTCTTGAAATGTGAGGACTCTGCACAAAGATTATTCTCTTGATCTCCTCACACAAGAATTCCACCATTTTAAGATATTCTTGACTTCCAAGAGACCAGATGGATAGATAACAATCAGATAATTAAAAACTAATCTTACTTCCATCTTTCCTGAAAAGAGAAATTTAACTTCAAGGTATAGGTTTACTTTTCAGCAGACATGCCAGTGGTGCTCTTTTAGGATAGGAGTGCATTAATGAAAGGTTTCTTACAGATAAATTTAAACAAGCATTAAAATTAAAATTTAATGTTATCTGTTATTATGACATCACTATGGACACCAGCAAGGATGAGAAAGAGGTTTTACAGACAACTTCAGGATACTTTGAATTCTATCAAAGAAAAAAATATTACCTTGTTCTAGGTGACTTCAGTGTTAAAGTTGGTACTGACTCTGACTTTTGAGGAGGGGTGATAGATCCCTTTGGTATTGGTAGCTGCAATGGGCAATGTTTCCTACAGGTGTCCAAGCAGGGTTTACTGTTTTTTTTTAATTAGGTCTGAATGGCCTTCATACCAATTTAAATTTCTGTTGTTTTATTATTCAGAATAAAATTATCTTTCATTTGGTATGTAACATGTCCTATTAAATATTGAATAAACACTACTTTTTTGGTATACACTAAGTAATTACCACTTTTGAGTTGATTCAAATTTTGAGGAAAAAGTTTCAAATTTTCGATTTTCTTTTTGTCTTGAGCCGCGTGGGTTCATATCCCACCCGGCTCAAAACAATTTTTCCTCTAAAATTTGAATCGACTCAAAAGTGGTAATTACTTGGTGAATAAACTCTACTTTTTTGGTGTGCAATATTTAATCAACTTTATACTTGTGATATATACTTTCCATCTATATGACATTTATTTGCTGCTTATGGCTAGATTGCCTGAACACTCCTACATCTGACATAATGGAATATGTACTATAGGTAGAAAATGTTCATATCATCAATTAAAGGAGATCTTGATTGGCAGCCGGTAGCTCAGTGGTCCACAGCACCTGACATGTTGTCAGGAGGTCATGGGTTCGTATCCCACCCAGCTCAAGACAATTTTTCATCTAAAATTTGAATCAACTCAAAAGTGGTAATTACTGTAGTGTAAAACATGTCCTATATATATATATCTGTTATCACTGCAAGATAAACTTCTAAATTTCAGTTGTTTTCCTGCTGGATAAAAATTATCTTGGCCATAATTGCATGCATTTTGGGAAACTGGGCACTTTAAGGATTAATGGCTTGAGAATAAAATAATAAATAAATAATAAATACCCCCTCAAGCAGCTGCTTGCCACAGAGGTCTGACAGGAGCCTATCAGTTTATATGCCAGAGTAGCCGGTCTGAGAGGATGGCAAGACCTCAGCAGAAAAACAACACGCACAACCATAACTAACATTTATTGCAAATACCATGACATATATAAGTACACATGGGTTTCACTATATGGTCTGCATAAGAATATGATTGATTATATATTAACAGTAAATGGGCTAGTTCTGTTAGGAATACTAGGTCATATAGGGGAGCTGAAATTGGATATGACCATTACCTTGTTAAAAGTATCTTGCAACTTGAGAAGTGTGCTAAGGTTAAAAAAGTTAACTTTAACAGTGAAGCTCTGAAAGACCCAGTTATAGCCAATGCTTACCATGATAAGTTACTTAGTCATTATGGCAGTAAAGGTTTGCTTACTGCTGAAGTTGAGAAAGAATATTACCTTTTTAAAAAAAGTTACTTTTAACACTGAAGTTCTGAAAGACCCAGTTATAGTTAAAGCTTTCCATGATAGGTTACTTAGTCATTATGCTTAGTCATGGTTTGCTTACTACTGAGGTTGGGGAAGAATGGGATCAGTTTCAACAGGCTTTTCTTGAAATTAACAGCACTCTTTTGGGTAAAAAGGAGCCCAGGTGGGTTAATTATTTGAGCGATAAGGCACTGGAGCCTACTTTTGAAAGAAAGAACTGCAGGAGTACTCTTAGTAAACACCCTACTAATCCTAACAGAAAGCATTGAAATAGCTTAATAAACATGTAAAGGATCAGTTAACAACTGATAAGAATCTTGGCTCGGTGGCTTGACTGACAAAGCAGTGGAAGCAGCTAGACAGCACAACAGCAGAGAGCTTTACCAGATAGTTAATGTTTTGTGTGGGAAGAAATGAATAGGTATGTAGGGATTGAAGGATAAACATGGTAAGGCTATTGAAGGTGAGAATTCTGTCACTTCTAGAACAATTTATATTCATTGAATATCGTGTCCCTCTAGAGTAGTACTTCATAGTTTGGGCATAAAATCACTAAACTTTTTTAAGAAGTACAACATATTAAACAATTAATACACACATCACTTATGAACTAAAAGCTGTTTCCTTATCTGGATGCAATTTGGAATCTGTTTATGATATATGTTATCGGTGTCCACAAGTTTGGGAAGAATTCAATGTGTTTTTTTATTATTCTTAGACGGTTGCTTAAGCTTATGGAATCAGGAAATGTTGCAGTTGGTGGGGAATCAGATGACAAAGACAAGTATATTGCCCCTACAATTCTTGTTGATGTAATACCTTCAGATCCCATAATGCAAGAAGAGGTAAATATATCTTTATAATTTATATATTTATGCATTAAAGTCACAATGCTGATTTAAAATTAATAATTTTTCTCCACATCGCTGTAATGATCAGAAAAGTGGAGACAATTAGTTGGAATTATTATCTACAAAATTACCTTGGTTTTTTCATGGGATGATATCCAGTAAATGGGCAATTTTATTGTTCTGTGGTGGGTAGTAATTGGACTGTACTACCCACCAGAGGACAAGTATTGTCCTCTGGTGGGTAATTATATAAAGATTGTATTGTGTGACTGATTAAAAATTCTCCAATATTCTTGACTACTCTGAACAATTTGAGTTTAATAATGACTAAGTGTATCCTCATGACAAACAACTGATTAAGTTGTAATAGGTGACTAGTAAAAAGTAGTAGAAGCAGTTAAATATATTTTTAATCCATAGGTATTAAAGTTTGGGGATTTTAACTTAAAAATTCTCTTGTTTAAATATTTATTATTTTATGATTGTTTAACAGTTTATTTTTAGAAGAGTTTTGTGTTATCTGATAGAGAATATAGAACATCTAGAACAAAATTTTTATGTGAACAAATGTTCAACTGGTAAACAGTAAAAACATAAGTTCTAATAACTATAAGGGTATTTCTTATTGCGTAAACAATAATTTGGTCTGCAACATGGTAGCTAGGCATACACTGGAGGGAGAGCTGTGTACTAATCCCCTGTGATGAGGTACAAAACCTTTCAGGCCTAGTGCCTAAAGTCCCACCCCACCTTTTCATGGTGGAAGCCATTAGTACTTATCAAAAAAGATATTCTCTGTTGGAAGGGGAGGGCTTCTAGATCAGTGAGACCTACTGATCTTGTTGTTTATGGCCACATTTTTTTTTTTATGCCCTGCTGAGGATTGGTTAACTTCAAAGGGTCATGGTGCTGACCATTAAACCCACTGGACTCTCTTATGACTTTGTCTTAAGTTTTGACTTAGTCATTATTATGGATCCTGGGTTGGGTTGTTTTACCTCTGAGTGCACTTTTTTGCACACAATGGGTGAAATGGCCAAGTCACAGAAGGGACTCACTGGAACAGCTGTTGGGAGACAGATGGTAGCCTCCCATCAAGGCCATCCAGTGTATTCTTTAAAATGCAAGGGTATGTCTCTCAGCTTAACTTTGCCATCTAATGGATGGTGGCCTTTCCAAGCCCATCAGTCTCCACTACTGACAGTGGGCATGGCAAGGAGTTTTGCAGAGATTAATCTTAATGCTAGCACAGCTGGGACTGGAACCTATGAACTGCAGATAACGAGTCTAGCCACTACCGACTGAGCCACCCACACCCCTTTATGGATCCTGGACTTGCTTCACTGGTGGGCAAGAGGTGGGGTTGAAGGAAAATCTACTGTTGTGTTTCCTGTTTGCCTCAATTCCCTATCTCATATCATCTGGTGGATAATCCTGATTGGAGACCATTAAAGGTACCTGAACCCTTGCTTCTACAAGCATAATCAGCCTCTTTGGAGTAATATGTTCCAGGCAGTTCAGTTTCTATTTTGATTCTGTTTCTTGAAAAGGTCCATTTGTAAAGGTGGTACCCAAATTTCCTACTAGCATTGGTGGCTTAAGCTTTTACAGGTAAGGGAATGGGTTGTCCCATTCATGCAACCTTTTGATATAGTTGACCCTATCTCTCCCAATAAACTTAGTTTCTTTAAAAAAATCCTACTAATCATTTACTTTCTTCAGTTACATGGAATATAATGACATTGCATAGAGATTATTCTCTTGATGTCCAATCACAGGAATTTCAGCATTATAACCTTGGATATTCTGGGTTTGCAAGACAAAATGGACAGATAAATGGAGCTCAAATGGTCAGATACTTAAAAATAGTTTTAAATTTCTCTTTTTAAGGAGGGGAGATGTAAAGCATCTCCAAGGTTAGGCTTGCTTCTCAGCAGACACTTCTATGAAATGACTGCGTTAACGAAACATTTCATACAGCTGAATTTAAAATTAAGATTGAAGACTACAATGCTATCTGTTGTTTTCCCCCACATAGGGCTCTGATGAGAATAATTTTTACAGGCGACTTCAGGATATTTTGAATTCTGTCAAGAAAGGAGATATTTCTGTTGTGCTAGGTGACTTTAACACTAAACTTGGTATTGACTGACCTATGGGCAGGGGTGAAAGGTCCTTTGTCATTGGTAGTTGAATGGCAATGAGGTAAGTCACTTACAGTTAAGTAAACTTAATGGTTTGAGAAATAACTAACACTTACTGCAAACATCAGAACATCTATAAATGCACCAGAGTTTCATCTGATGTATTGCATAGGATTATAGTCGATTGTATATTAAAATAATTTTATATCACAATAATGCTGTGGTACAAAAGTTAAAAACGTTCTTCCAGGGAGTAGTTTTCAAGCCAAGGGAAGTGCTGTACATTATCATTAATAATTATGGAATATACTTAAATAACACCTTAATATTACCCCAATTTTACATTCTTACTCAAAGTTAACTCTTCCAATCAGAGACCAACTAGAGTTACATATAAAATGAACATATTTATCAATAATGTTTTTAACTTTTGTACCACAGCATTATCATGATATAAAATTATTATAGAATTTTAGCTGTATTTAACCTTATTATTATGATTGTATATTAATTAACAGCAAATGGGCTGGATCTAGGGAGGACAGCACATATTTCAGTAGTTTTTTTTTTAAACTCTAACACAAAAGGGGAAATGGATACTGGAATAACAATGGAATTGAAATCTTTTGCCCCCCCCCCTACTTTTTTTTAGCCTTTTACATTACTTTGCCCCCCACCCCAAACCTTAATTTTTTTTTCTAAATCTGAATTATTGGAAGACTGGTTAGGAATACCAGATTTTAAAGGGGAGCCAAAATTGGGTGTGACCATTACCTGGTCAAAAGTATCTTGCAAATGAAGATTAAGAAGTGCTGCATTAAGATCAAGAGGATTACATTTAACACTGAAGCTCTGAAAGACTTAGATATAGCCAAAACTTGCCATGATAGGCTACTTAATTACGAAATTTTTAAAAGGAAGAAGGTACTTCCCTACACAAAGGATGGATATAGCTTAGAAGCTAATATAGCTTCTAGAACCAGGCTTGTCCTGGTTTCTCATACAACATACAAACACTTATACAAGGACATACCCACTGGTCTTAGTAGTCAGGTATGCTAACCACTAGATTAGGTAGGGTATTATGACAATTGTGGTTTGTTTACTACTAAAGCTGAGAGAGCAGAGGAAACAAAGTTAGAGGGCTTTCAAAAAGTCTTTGGCATATGTCTGTAGATTTGCACTCATTCCTCTGAAGTTAGTAAGCTATGACTTCTTTGAAAGCATGTTAAAAACAAAGCCTTTATCTCCATTTCTCTCTTATGTGGAAAACATTATTGCTGACACAGTGAGGGATTCGAACCCATGACTCTCTTGATACATGCCAGAATGCTCTAATCATCAGAACATAATTTGTTTCCACAATGTGACCTTTATATTTTTTGCTGAATGTGGTGGACCTTGTGCAATCTGTAAGCAGGATTTATTTTTTCCAGTTGTTAATGAGAAAATTACTCGTGCTTAAACATTATTAATTAAAAAATCTATAGTAAATATACAAATTACTTGTAGATATAGAATTCAATAAATACTTCTGTGAAAAAAATTATTGCCGATGGTATAGGATTTGAACCCACAACTCTCCATATACATGCCAGAGTGCTCTAACCACTAAACAAATCGAACCAACCATGTCATTGTCTTCCTTGATTATAAATGGCACAAGGTCCACCACATTCAGCAAAAGATATAAAAGTCTCATTGTGGAAACAAATTATCATCTGATGGTTGGTTTAGTGTTTAGAACACTGTCATGTATCTAAAGAGCTGTGGATTTGAATTCTGCACCTTTGCCAATAATTATTGTCTACATTCCAATATATGTGCACCATCCACAATATTTATTGAATCATATATCTACAGGTAATCTGTGTATTTACTATGGATCATTTCTCTCTTCATTGATGGCATGTCAAATTTGGTCTGCAAAATCTGTGCATTGTTACTATGGAGCTACTAAAGACTGGAATAGATTTTTTTTTTCACAAGAATGCAGCATGGGGACTATGTGAAAAAATATCTGCTGATTTATCACAAGTATATGGGGATTGTGCTTGTTCAAATGGCACTGTTACAGGATAGATGCACAAATTCAGAAAACAACTGTAGTGTTTAGAAGTGTTTCCTTGTGCAGGAAGAGGAGGCCATGAACTAGAGAACCATCTCTGCTGTTCATGAACTTGTTAAGGAAACCCACCCATCACCTCAAGTAATAAGTTTAGATGTCAGTGCAGTTTTTTTTTTTTGATTGGAAAAACTAAGAAATTACCTAAATGAAGTGAAAAAAATAACAATTTGTAAGACTTTCTTGCTGGTAAAAAAAACATTAAATTTAATTAAATAGCTGGTAAAAGAATATATAGCTTAAATGGAAATGAAAGTTTAAAAAAACCAAATTAATAAATGCAGGTGTTATCTGATGTTTGACTTCAAAGAAGCATAAGCAGCCACAAGTATATACAATTAGTCACAGATGTACTTTGCACCAGTTGAATGCTGTACTTTCCCAGAACCAAGGAACTTAATAATTTTGTTTCACTCATGAGAAATATGATAAATGTTAAAAATAATTCTAAAAATATTGAAAGTTTTAAACCATTAAAGAGAGAGAGTGTAACATTTTTCAAAATTACTTTATAATTGCTTTCAGAGTCACCAGTTTTTTGGCTAAATTTCGCAAGAATTTTGAAGCTTTATGGAAATGTGTGTTGGAACTTTTCAGATCAAACTAGGAAGCTGAAATTATAATGGCTTTATTAGCCCTATATCATGATCTGAAGTTAAATATCAAAATGCTACAGAAGTCACCAGAGGTGAATGAAATTATGCCAAGAGCTAGTAATGAATGTGCACTCAATAACTGACTGCAGTGTTGAATATTTCCTAAAAATAGAGATGTTGGGGTATATTACTTAATGATATAATTATTTTTTTTTTTTTCAAAAAGTGATTGAGGTGTGCCTTGGTGTAGATTCCTATACATTGGTGAAGAGACCATTCTGTGGAGTTCTGTATGTTTGGCTACCTTCACAAGGTCCTAAACGACTGTCTGCATGTTTACCATGCACTGTTACCATTGTTCCTAGAAAGGATTCTAGTAGTTTCATAGGGATCCTGTTCCATTTCTCCCCAGCTCATGACTAGTGTGGATCCATTTTGGCTTGTTTTGCCATTGATCATGTCTGTTCATCATGGCATCTGTGCAACATTCTGGAGGACTGCTCCTCTACACTGCTTTGGCCTCTGTTACAAGTAATCAGGAAGTCTTGGAGTTGCCTCCACAATATCATTGTGTGATGCATTTGCCTACTAGAGATAACCATGCAGTGTGAGGTGCTTGCAGTGTCCAGTGTTTTTTGTTGCACTATACCAAACTACCTTTCAAAGTAATCTCTGGTACATGCAATGCATTTGTGACACAACTTAACCCAAGACTGGAATCATATTTGGGAAAATTGTGGTGAGCAATGTCTTAAAAGTCCGATCCATGTCCTAAAAGCAACTTTTAAGGCCTAGGTTCTGTTTCTCAAACTTCATTACCATGTTCTTGCTACAGGACTTAACTACATGCCTGTAAGAGCATAATATTATTGCAACCCTAGCACACAATTGTGCAGTCTCTAGTTGGGCTTCATGATGGGTGAGATAGCAGTCACTAATACCATTTCAATACAATGATGAATTCTAAAAAAAAAAGCAAAACAGCCATATCATGTTGCTCTTCCTGTTCTTCCACCCCATGGATGACAAGTTGATTAGGAACATATCCCATTTTTTTGTATGGAAAGGTTTGGAAGGTCTCATGAATTCTCAGAAATCTGTTATATATTTGAAATCTGGTGACTTACTCATTGAGTCTGTGTTTGGTGGGATGGTCTCTGAATGAAGCCTTCTCAATATTTCTGAGGATGAACTATGTTTGTAGTTTGCCCTACAAGGAGTAATCATAGTCAAATGGGTTTTGACATGTTTTGATGGTCATTTATACCCACCCTTACTTAGTTTGACATTCAGTAGGCCATGTCTGCTAACTGCCATCAAGGCAGCTTACCTTTACTGTGAAATATGAACCAAACACTCTGCACCATTTTTGGTGACAATGTTATGGCCATGCCTTCACAGCTTGCTGGTTGGGTAAACCTACCTGTCCCAATTGTGGCAATATGGATCATGCTACTCCTGACTGCCTAAGTAAATTGTAATGATGACCATCCAACATTCTCTTGTGACTGCCTTAAATGGAAGAGCAGTTACAACACCTCAAAATGATAAACACTTCTAGTCCTTAAGTGTGAAAGCTCACTGATTCACCACCACCTGTCACATGTGTCAGCATTAAGCTTTATCTCTTCTAATCCTCCACCCTGCCTCAGTCAGTAAGGGCAGTAAAAGATTGCCCTCCATTGGATGGAACATAGGGCCATGGCCTTGTGTGTGGGAGAGCTATAACAGAAAATGCTGGATCACCTTGACAGAGGCTACTACCATCTATGTCTCGACAGCTGTCCAGTGGGTCCCTTCCTCCAACTTTCTCTGAACCTCAGAGTTCTTATGACCTAGCCATTTAGCCCATTATGTGTGGGGGCAGGGTGGCTCAGTTGGTAGTGGTCCAGCTCGTAATCTGCAGTTCCCAGGTGGATTAGTGCTGAGATTTATCTGTGCAAAACTCCCCACCTTGCCCATTGTCAGTAGGGGGACACCGATAGGCCTGGAAAGGCCACTGTCCATTGGATGGAACATTAAGCTGTGGCCCTGTGTGTGAGAGAACCTTACCCTGTGCACGTTAAAGAACACACTGGATGGTCTTGATGAGAGGCTATCATCAGTTTCCCAACAGTTGCTGCATTGGATTCCCTCCCCCAACCTTCTCTGAGCCTTCGAGGTCCTTGTGACCTGGCAATTTAGGTGATTGTGTGCAAAAAAGTGCCACTCTTAGATCGAAGTCTCTCTACCATTGTTCTAATAATAGAAAATGATATATGAATCCCATGTGGGCCTACTTTTTCTCCCCATGTTCGATCTATTAAAAATATCATATTCCCTAATTTGGCATTTTTAATTACAACATTAGTAAATAAAGAAGTAAAACAATCCAAAACCCATTGTGTGCAATAAAAAGTGCTATTCAGGGTTAACCAACAACTGGCATAATTTTGATGATCAGGTCATCCCCACCTGACCATCAGAATTACACCAGTATGGTGTGTGATCATGGAAAGTAAAGTCCTGGAACTTTTGGATTTCACCATGTACATTTTCCTTGAGGAAAGCTACTTGCAGGTAATCAATGATAATCGAGCATTTTTAATTATGTGTTGGTACAGGGAAAGTGATGGTCCAACTCATGAGGGAGTTGCTGTCTTTTTGAGCCTCCATTCCAGATCATACCCTTCACACTTGGAGGTAGTTGCCACACACCTCTTACAGAGATTCTTATTTTCCATCTGTAATTCCATCTGGAAAAAGTCATCTTCCAGTCTGGGCTTGATAATCTCGTCATGCAGCTGCCATCCCTCTTATCAAGGAGGACTTCAGTGGATACTGCAGTTGATATAATTGACAAGTAAACTGATACTTCAATTGACAACTTAATTGACAAAACTGACACTAATGGACATAACTGACAACTAATTTGACACTGCAATTCATAACTTAATTCACAGCTGACACTGCAATTTGACACAATTGCTATCTTAACTGACACTATAATTGGGATAATTGACAGCTCAAGTGACAATGCATTTGACACAACTGAGTTAATCTATATCAGTTAATGAAATTTCTCACTATATTTGTAATTAAGCATTTAGTATATTTTTGCATCTGTTGCAATGTCAAGAAAGGGGGTAAGAAATATATACGTTTTTAAATTAATAAATAGACTCTGAAAGTTTTCCACTGAGGCAGTTTATGACAAGAGCAACATTCTGGTCTTATAAATATTTAGTGATATTTAACCTTTTGATGGCCTCTCAGTTTCTCGGAGATCTCTCTGCTGTAACAACTCATTCCCTGCCAAATAGTTGCAGAGGGGTATGAAGAGGTGAGCTACCACTTCCAGTTTCCAATGACCATCTCCATCCATTGTTTATAATATTAAGTGTTCCCATCTTCGTTGCTTCTGGCTATTTTGACCTAGCCACTAAGCAGGTACGGAAATGTGCTGGAACAGGTGCTGTCCCAGCCACTGTGAAAAGCTTAACAATTTCTCATTTACTCTATAAGAAAAATAATTCTAGTCACATATACTGATATGTCTATTCAAAACCAACTATTCAATATTCATCTCATGACATGTACATAATTTTGACTAATGTTTATTTGATTAATATTAGTAAGTAGTGTTTAAACTTAGTTTAAATTAATTCATGAATAAATTTAGATTAACAATAAAAATAAAAGCAGAAAAATTTTATGCATTTTGCAAAAAAAAATCCCACCATTTAATCCACACATTAATTTTTTTGCAAATCATATTTTAATTAACTATAAACTGAGAGGACAATTTCAGAAATTGAAAATTCTGAAAAATATCAGCCAGTTGACAATGGCAATGAAACCTTTGGCAGAATTATTGTTGACAAAGTGTTCTGATTGTATTGATTGTATAACACTTTAACCCTTTCAGTAACAACCCAAAATGGCTGAGATTTTAAACGTACTCGTCCAGTCAATGCTATTCCTTCCTCTTCACTGCCTTTCTACCTGAAGTTTGGGCTGGTATGGTAAAGAAAGGGTTAAAGATTTTGCTTCGAATATTATATCAGTTGTTTAGGATGTTTCCTAAAGTGTGGTCCACAGCTCTGTATGGTCATTACAAAATATGCAAATAATCACATGATCCTATTATAGTTATGCAACATTCATGAATATGGTAAGATGTGACTGGTTCCCACTGTCTATGATTTGTTCACATCAACTGAGAGAGATGACTGTTAATAGTACATCAAAACCCATTTCAATGAGGGTTATATGCAGAGAACTGACAACTTTTTAATTTGGAAATGTACCATGATATGACTTAGTAATGGGTAGGTGTTCATAATAATTTGGCCATGCAGTGTATAACCCTTGGACAACACCAGACATGGACACAGATTGCCCTCAATTCATTAAACTGAAATCAAAGAAATCAAAATTTCAAAGAAAAAAAAACGTCATGCACCGAATCCTCAGACCTTTTTAGACACACACTCCTACAATAGAACTAGTATGGATTCTACAGAAATCTTGTCAAATCAAAATTGTCCATCAGGTGCATGAGCCCACATGCATATGCCTGCAGGAATCCTACTTGCAGGTAATCATGATGCCACAATCTGGCATTTTTCAATTGTGTGCCAGGACAGGGAAGATTATAGTCTCTCTCTCATGAGGGTGTTGACTTTGTTAGCCTCCATTTAAGATCATACTCCTCACACTAACTTAGAGGCAGTTGCCATACACCTCTTACTGAGATTTTTGTTGAATGTCTTCTCCATCTGTCTTTCATCTAGAATGTCCATCCAGGCTGACTGTGAGGATCTCATCTTACAGGTGCCTTCTCATGGGGGACCTCAGTGGACACTGCAATTTACAACTCAGTTGACACAATTAACAAATCAGTTGACACATTTGACAACTTAATTGACATGATTGACAATTCAGTTGACAAGTTAATTGATTCCCAGATTAATTCCCAGGTTCGAGTCCCAGCTGGGTCAAAATTGAGATTTATTTCCACAAAACTCCCTTCCCTCTGTCAGTAGGAGATAGTGATGGGCTTGGAAAGGATCCATCAGATGGGATGTTAAGCCATGGCTCTGTATGTGGGAGAGACATAACCTGGGCACATTAAAGAACATGATGGATGGCCTTGACAGGAGGCTACCATCTGTTTCACAACAGCTGTCCAGTGTGTGAACCCCCCCCCCCCCCCCACAAAAACACACACACACGGACTTCTCTGAGCCTTTGGGGTTCTTGTGACCTGGCCATTTCACCTTGTGTAAAAAAAAAACTGCTACTCAGAGATAAAAACAACCCAACTGATACTGCAGTTGGGGCAATCAACAATGCAATGGACATTTGACAACTGACACTGCAATTAAACTGCAAATCAATACAATTGAGTTGATGATCATGTATATGTTAACAAAACACCTTACTATTTCTATAACTTATGCATTTAGTATATACATGTATTTGTTGGAAATGTCAAAAGAAAGGTAAGAAATATCCAGGTTTTTAAATTAATAAACAGACTAAGAAAGTTGTCCACTGCCTCCTTTATGACAGGAAGAGCATTCTGGTCTTATAGAAATTTAGTGATATTTAACAATTTCCTAGGGGCTGCATATGAAAAACAGTTTTGGCAACATTTTTTTAAATAATTTTTTTAATTCTTATAAATTTTAAAAAGGAAGATGATACTTCCCTACACAAAGGACAGAAATAACCTAGAAACTACACTGCTGGCCATTAAAAGTGCAACACCAGGAAGAACTCGTCAGATTGTCCCAAAATATGCAAGATGGGTAGTCCATGGAAGAACATGTAAATTATTCAAAGCGCAGCACCCAAGCACATCATGTATGACAGTAACACCACCTGGAAGTGGTATAAGAGGAGATTAAAAAAGAGCTGGTGTAAAGCACTGGAATTGTGTTTGTTCGCAGTTCTTGCACACTAAAGGATCAAGTATGCCCTGTTGAAGAACGCAGTATCTATACGATCTGGTTTTCGACTTTGATCAAGGGAGAATTGTGGGATTGTGGGAAGGCAGAATATCGTACCGAGACATCGGTGCTTGTGTTGGACTGAATGCTGCCACAATAATGAGAATATGGCATCAGTTAGTGGAGGAGGAAAACAAACTCGCCAATGTGAGGCATCTCAATGGCCCTTTCACACAAACGAACGAGAGGACAAACATCTTGTCCACATGGCTTTGAATGCTGGTTGGACATCGTCTGCAGCATCGGGCATCTTTGCTAGGTGGCCATTGCTTCGGCTACCATTGACTCTACAACACAGGCATATGCGACCGATGGTGCCAAGAATATTGTGTGCATGAATGTCGAATGGCATCGTATCATCTTTTCAGATGAATCCCACTTCAAGTATTGATGGACGAATACGTGTCTGGTGGTACCACAGCAACAAGTTCAGTGAGATATGTGTGATGCAATGCCATACAGGTCTGATCCCTGGTGTTATGATATGGAGTGCCATTGGACTACAGTCATGCACACTCCTCATTCGCATTATTGGTACTTTGAACAGCCAGTGTTACATCACTGAGGTGTTGTAGCCTGTGGTCGTACCTTATCTTCAGGGGCTCTCTGGTACTATTACCAACAGGACAATGCCCTATCACATGTGGCATGTATCGTCCAACAATTCCTGGATAGCCACCATGTGACACTTCTGCCTTGGTCTGCTGATCTGTCCCCAATTGAACATGTCTGGTCCATGATCTCATGATGACTAGCACACCAGATACCAGCAGCTGCTACAACAGATGAACTTTGGTTGGCTATGTATTGAAACTGCATGGACTGACATTCCCCAAAAACACATTCGACATCTCATCCTCTCAGTGCCAGACCATGTAGCAACGGTTATTGCCGCTCATGGTGGTTACACAAGATACTGATTTCTTTGCATTCCATAAGTCTAACCGAGCTGTATTTGTAATCATCTGATCCTTGTAATTTAAGATATGTATTCATTAAATATGGCTTTGATATCTCTAGTCTTTCCTGACGTTGCATTTTTAATGGCCAGCAGTGTATATTAGGCTTGTCCTGGTTTCTCATGCAACATATAAACACACAAGGATATGCCTTGCTGGTCTTAATAGTCAGATATGCTAACCATTAGACCAGGTAGGGTCTGTGACCAATATTTCTAAAACCAGCTATTCAATATTTATCTCACATGTAAATAATTTTGACTGATGTTTACTTGATTTATATTATTAAGTGCTGTTTAAACTTCCAGTTTATATTAATTCATGTATGAATTTAGATTTACAGTGAAACCAAAAGAAAACAGTAAAACTTAATGCTTTTTGCAAAAAAGGAAAAATGCCATTCTGTCATTTAATCAAAAAATTGTTTCACAAATCATATTTTAATTAATTATAAACAGAGGACAATTTTAAAAATCAAAAAATCTTATTAGCCAATTGGCATAACAATTTTAGGTTATGCCAATAGGTTAGGTTATGTAATTTTTAATTAACTCTTAGCAAAATTATTGTCATCAGAGTGTTCAAATTGCAAAACATGTTTAAGATTTGGCTAAGAATATTATGTCAGTTGTTTAAGACATTTCCCAAAGTGTGGTCCATGACTCTGTACTGGTCATTAGAAAATATACAAATAATTATATGATCTTATTATTATCGTGCAACATTCATGAAATGGCAAGATACAATTGGTTCCACTGCATCTTTTGTATTTTTCTCAGTTATTTAAAAGCTATAAAGGTTGCACACATAATAAGTGACTTTTGGTTATAAAATTAGAGTTAAATTTTATTTTTTTATTTCTTTATATGCATTTTTATACTTTGTAACATGCCGAGTGGTTAGCGTGCTTAGCTACTGATCTAAGGGACCTTGGGTTTGAGCCCCGGTTAAGGCATGGGTATGTGTTGTTTTTCTGTCGAGGTCCTGCCATCCTCGCAGACCTTCTACTCTGGCATATACACTGATAGGCTCCTGTCAGACCTCTGGCAAGCAGCTGCTTGAGGGAGTATTTATTATTTATTTTAACATTAAAATTGCAACATCCAGAAGGAATTATTGAATTGCATGCAAATCAATTGGCAGCTGAGTTGTGCCAAGATATGCACATGATTAAAATATGGGACCAATCCAGCTGCAGCATTTGCTAATACCAGTAAGAATGCTTCTACCATAACGTTATAACTAAGACCAGTTTCATCTTAAGAAGAATCTTCTGGATTTGAGCTGTGAGTTTTAGAAGGAAGTGATGTTTGTATGGAAGGCCAAGTCAACAGATTCACTAACCCTATCGCCAGTTGAGTGAATTTGATAAAGGACTGATTATTGGTCTCTGATTGAGAAGCTAGATTGGTCAACTCCCCATAGTGCACAATATTTGGGCCATGACAACATAACAATTCATCAATGCTGGCAGCAGTTTTTGAGAGAAAGTATGACCTCTCCTCAGCCAGGATCTGGAGTATACAAGACAACCACATCATGGGAGGACTATTTCATCCAGTGACAAGTTTACACTTTCCCTACAGCCACTTGATCTACCATCAGAATAGCGGTAAGTGTTACTATACATTGTCCCATCACCAGACAAACCATATCTCAGACTGGCAGAGGCAGGATTTCATGCATGGTATACATTGCCTGCCTCTGCCCAATGACCATCATTACCAGTGTCTGGAGTGGTGCCATGTTCAAGTAAACTAGAACACAGAATGGCATTGTGCAGTGTTCAGCACTGAATCACATGTTTGTTTGGGGTTCAATGATCGTGGATTACACCCATGGAGAAGATTCAGAGAACAGATTAATTCAAGAGTAATTGTCAAATGGCGTACAGTGCAAGCAGCAGGTGTCATGGTCTGGACAACAATCGGCTATGGCAGTCAAACACCTCTAGTATTCCTTGCAGACAGTTTGACAGCTCGGTAGTATGTGGAGCATATTCTGGATACTACTGTTATGCATTTCATAAGAGGGATGCCTGGCAGCATGTTTCAGCAAAATAATGTGTTTACATACTACAAACATCACCAGGGAATGTCTGTGCACTGTCGATGACCTGGAGTGGCCAGCAAGATCCCTGGATTTCTTGCCAATAGGATATGCATTGGACATGGTTGGATGTCACCTCATCAACAAGTACAGACAATGGCTGCCCTGCAAGACCAGGTGCTTGAAGTGTGTGTTGGACAGTGCCACAAGAGGCTATCAGCAGTTCTCTATGACTAACTATCCCAATGCATTGCTCAATGTATTGCCAATAACTGCGTTGTTCTTCCTACTGATGTGCTTTTTTTTTACTAGTAATAAAATTGTCCATTTGTTTCGAAAACTTAATCACGTCTTCCTTGTCTTCCACACTTTATAAGTGAATATCAGTTGCTTTTCCCGCCACTTTTTGGTGTTGCAATTTCAGTTTTACAGAGTATTTTTCGGCGATTTTTGACGAAGTATTTTCTTTTACAGAAAGATAATGAAGAAAATCTTGTCCCCCAACTATATAAAATTTAGGAAACCTTGGCTTAGGGTAATAAAAATGTTGCAAAACTTGAGAAACAATTGATTTGATGACTATAAATTAGATAGAAGTAATTTAGCATTGTCAAAAACTTAATAGAGGTAAAATGAATAACAACTCATTTGAATTTTGGATCCCATGGCCACGTGGTTAGTATGCTTGGCTACTGATCAAAGGGACCTGGGTTTGAGCACTGGGTAAGGCTTGGATGTTTGTGTTGCTTTTTGCCGAGTTCTCACCTTTACATACTTCTGTAACATATAAATTGACCTGTGGCAAGCAGCTGCTTTAGGATTTTTTTTTTTAATATTTTATGGTGTTCAGTGTAATTAGTTTGTCTTTAAATAGGAATTTATGTTCAGAAATAAACTGGGCTTGTTGTAGGTCAACATAATTCTAGAGATAAATCTCCATTTCATACCTACTAAATTTTAGGTAACCACTCAGAGAAGACAAAAACATCCTAAGAATCTTTTCTACATCAGAGCTAAATTTTAATGAAATAACTATTGCAAGGAAATTCTTGTATGATGTAGAGATTCTGATTACTCATCGTATTTCTAAGAGAACTGCTGATAGAGAACTGCTGATAGCCATGAACTGATTATAGATTTCATAGAGAACTGCTGATAGCCATGAACTGCATCCACATTTAAATGAAGCCATCTGCCTACATGATAGGCAATCCATCTGGATACCTCAGTGTCAGGCCCACAGAGTACAGTTCCTACCACTGCACAACAAGAAATATGATTATCAGTTAGAGCATGGGTTTTTCATGTTAAAGGTTGCATTGCAGGGTTGGGAAGGGGATAAGAAATGGGATTTTTCTATTTTTAATGAGGTTAAAAACAAGTTTACAATTCACCATAGAATGCAAAGTTTTCTTGGAATTTACCTAATTCATGGGGGGAAAAATATGGGCAAATTATATAGGTGAAAGCAGAAAAATCCATGCCATAAATATCAGCCAGATTGGCAATCAGCAAGCATAACCTGAACCCTTTGTTCATTTAAATATGAACTTCTGTTGCAAATTAGCACTGAAGATATGGTTTAGATCAGTAATTCTCAATTTTTTGCTCGCTGCACACTATTTTTCTCTGTGAATACTCTCTCAGCACACTTATAAAGCTGGCACCTTTATGGGTGACTCATGCATGCACAGTCTGCTTTCAGTAATAGCCATTTCTGTGAAGTTATTTATGAATGCAGAGCTATTCTATTCAAGTTCTGATGTTTATTGAAGTTAGTGCTAGTGCATATGCTGTATGTGTTATGGACATGTTTTTGTTAATTTTGGTTTGAACATTTAGATTTAATGTGGATAAATTTTTGATTAAACAAAAAAAGTTTAATGAAGACCCAGTGGCAGAAAGTAGCAACAAATTAGTTTATAAATTTCCTTTTATCTGCAATAGCATCACAAATTTCACACAAAATTTTACACAATCTGAACACACACAAGACAAATCTCACAGCACACCTTTTGAGAATCACTAGTTTAGTGTGGAAATGGTACCAACATTTAGTGCTATCAGGCATTTTCATATATGCACAATATACAGGAAATTATCAAACATGCTTTAGCAGTAGATAATTAGTATTTAATAAAGTTTATGCTTAAAAAAAAGATGATTTAGTAATATTAAGCCGTAGAATATAATTATTTTGTAGTTAGGGAGGTGAGGTTCGATTTAAATTTAGCAATCGGTTTTCAGTTTTTTTTTGCATTCGAATAACTTCTATTCATTGTATAAAATTTTTGAAACAATGTAATTTTTTTTCTGCTATCAACAGTGGAATTTACATTTACTTCTATCTAATAATAATAATTTAATATCCTGTATACTTAGGTATAGCATCAAATACATAGTTATATTAATAAATTTGATAAAAAATTTAACCTCATTCTCAAGCAGCCATGGGTTACAGAGATCCAACCAGACCATGCAATTTAGTTCTCCAAGCATATCTGTCCTGAGCTACATTTTCTGCATCTGGCCACTGCACACCAATTCTAATAAGATCATGTTTGACATTGTCTGCCCACTGCATCCTAGGTCTCCCCTTCTTTCTGAGGCCTTTAGGCACACTGTTCATAACCCTATTTGCCAATCTATAATTATTCATACGGGCAACATGGCCAAACCAGCGGAGTCTCTCTCTGCACAATATGCTGCTTAAAGGAGGTTGCAAACTCCTTTGCCTAACCTCATCATTAGTTACAAAGTTGAACCACCTAATGCCCAAGATACTGCGTAAGCATCTGGAATCAAAAGCATCTAGTTTCCTGTTATCTTGTTTACACAGCGTCCAAGTTTCACTACCATAACTAACCCTAGAAAGAACCAAACTATTATACAGTCTAATTTTAGTCTTTAAGGTGTATAAGCCTATTTCTCCACACTCTCCATAGATTCTTAAAAGTCCCGGCAGCAATACCTATTCGTCTGTTAATCTCATGCCGCACATCACCAGTATCAGTTACGTAGCTCCCAAGGTAATTAAACTGTGACACCTGCTCAAGACTGCAACCATTCAGATTAACTGAATCACAACCTGCCTGACCAATTTTCATCACTTTAGTTTTCTCTCTGTTTATAACCAAACCTACTCTATTACCAGTCTCAACAGCTCGAATGAAAAAGTTCATCTCATCATTTGCCAAAAGGGCTAAATCATCAGCATAATCTAAATCAGAAATTTTCGTATCTCCAGCCCATTTAAGGCCAAAATCTTTCCCTTGAAGTGAATTTCACGTAACATAATCAATAACCAAACTAAAGAGAAAAGGAGATAAAATGCACCCTTGTCGAACACCAGAAGTAATGCTAAATCAATTGCTACAAGCCTTACCAACTCTCACACATGACTCAGTGTTGTTATAGAGAGCTATCATTATGTTAACTAACTTCTCTGGTATATCATGATCTCACAATCAACCACAAATTATGACGATCAACAGAGTTGAAAGCCTTTTTGAAATCAACAAAGTTAGCAACCAAAGGTTTCTGAAACTCTAAACATTCCTCAAGAATCTGCCTAAGTGAAAATGTCTGATCCACACATCCCCTACCACTTCTGAATCCATATTGCTCATCACGCAATTGCATGTCAACCAGATTCTTAATTCTATTAAGCACAATCATGGAAAGAACTTTACCTGGAACAGAGAGTAGGCTGATACCCTTATAGTTATCACAAGAACTGCGATCACCTTTTTTGCAAATAGGGATAATAATAGCTCTGGTAAAATCTTTAGGAACCATACCTTTATCATAAAAAATATTCAAAATTTCAGTCATCCAAGTGGTAACCGAAACATTCCCAGCTCTAAGCATTTTCATAGTAATTTCATCTACACCTGGGGATTTATGAAGTTTAAGTTCGGAAACAGCCAAAATAACTTCAGATGTGTTATAGGTGTATTAAAGCCACCAATGCATCTATCATCATTACAAACAATGGGAGTAGAACTAACCAAATTGTTTAGAACATCACTGAAATGCTCAGCCCATCTAACCATGACGGAAACCTCACCTTCTATAACCTTCAATCCTTGTATGCCTGTCCATTTTCTACAACATGAAACATTAACTATCTGGTACAGCTCTCTGCTGTTGTGCTGCCTAACGGCTTCCTCGGCTTTGTCAGCCAAACCATCAAGCCAAAGCTTCTTATCAGCAGCTAACTGATCCTTTACACGTTTATTAAGCTCTCTGTAATGCTTTCTGTTAGGACTAGTTGGGTATTGATTAAGGACATTCCTGCAGTTCTTTCTTTCCAAAATAAGCTCAAGTGCCTTATCACTTAAATAATTCTGCCTCCTCTGTCCCTTTTTTCCTAAAAGAGTACTGTTAGTGTCCAAAAAAGCCTGTTTAAAATGGTCCCATTGTTCCTCAACTTCAGTAGTAAGCAAACCATGACTGTTGTAATGACTAAGTAACCTATCATGGTAGCTTTAGCTATAACTGGATCTTTCAGAGCTTCAGTATTAAAGGCAAATTTTTTAACCTTAGCAAAACACTTTTTAAGTTTAAGTTCCAAGACACTTTTAACAAGTCAGTCTTTAATGGTCAGATTCAATTTCAGCTCCCCTATATGACTTGGTATTTCTAACAGAACTAGCCCATTTGCTGTTAAATAATATATAATCAATCATATTCTTATGCAGCCCATCAGGTGAAACCCATGTGTTCTTATGTATGTCGCGGTGATTGTAATAAGTGTTAGTTATTCCGAAACCATTGAGTTTACTTACTTATAGGAGACTTTGCCAATCATCATTGCAGCTACGAATTCCAAAAGGGCCTATCACCCCTCTCCAAAGGTCAGTCATCATCAACTTTGGCATTGAAATCGCCTAGAACAAGGGTAATATCTGCTTTCGTGACAGAATTCAAAATATCCTGAAGTTGTCCATAAAACCTATCCTTTCTGACTTTACGTGAGAGTGACTTTGTAACACATAATGCGAGGGGTGATTTGTAAATGTGCATTTTTTGCCATGCAAAATGTGTATGGTGACACATCACATTCACACCATGTAGCATTTGCTAACCTCTGAGCATAGTACTAAGGGAAACTATAAACAACACTGTTTCAGCCCATAACCATTACAACTATCATAGTCTTGATTTCCGTCATTAGAAATGTACAATGAGTAAGTTAAGTATTGAAATTCGTGGTGTAATTTTATGTCATTACTGGAAAAAAAAGGATTGAAATATGCAAAATGGAAGATGATGGGGCAGTTTCTATTTGTACTGTTCAAGCTTGGTTCAAAAAGTTCAAAGGTGGCGATGAGCCTTGAAAGTAAACCATGATCAGGACAGCCAATATCAGTAAGTCTCAATGTTCTGTGACACACTGTTGAAGATGATCCATTGATAAGCACTCACAGACTTTCTTCTAAATTTGGCTGCTCAGAGGCAATTATAGTGTGGCATCAGCAACACATCGCTAAGATGGTTGCTGATGGCTGCTCTGTCAGATGGGATGTTAAATGTCGCCCTGTGCACATTAAAGAACATTCTGAGTGGCCATGATGGGAGGCTACCATCTACCTCCTAATAGTTGTTCCAGTGGGTCCCATCCCCAAACCTTCTCTGAGCCTTCGGAGGTCCTGGTGACTTGGCCATTTAGCTCATTGTGTTCAAAAAAATGCCACTGAAAGATAAAACAACCCAACTTAATTCCTTGTTAATCACCACTGTTTCATCAAACAAATTGTTACATGTAAATCTTTTTTCCACAATCCGAACACCCAAAAGCAATGACTTGAACAAGGCCCACTTGCACTTCCTATCAAAAGAGATGATTCAAAATGAAGGCAATATTATGTGTTTTGTATAATATTGAGGGTGTAGTGCACTTTGAACTGGTTCCTGGTGGATGTTCCATCAGTGCCCCCTCTGCTACACAACTGAAGCACTTGCATTCTGTGATTCTTCAGTGTTAACCAGGATTGGTAAACAGACATCAAGTACTCGTCTAACAAGAAAATGAACTTCTTACTCACCCAATATGTAATTCAGACAGCAGTTTCCAGTTTCACCTCATTTGCTCCACAGCTAATTTTTTTTAGGTAGGCAGTTTCAAACATTTCATTATCATCCTCAAGCAGCATTGGGCTATGGAGATCCAACCAGACAGTGCAATTTAGTTCTCTAAACATATCCATCCTGAGCTACATCTGCTGCAGCTCACAATTGCAAACCAATTCTAACAAGGTCCTGTTTGACATTGTCTGCTCACTTCATCCTAGGTCTCCCACTCTTTCTGAGGCCTTTAGGCACACTCTTCATAACCCTATTTGCATAATTATCCATATGGGCAATATGGCCAAATCAACTGAGTCTCTCTTTGCACAATATGCTGCTTAAAGGAGGTTGCAAACTCCTTTGCCTAACCTCATCATTAGTTACAAAGTTGAACCACCTAATGCCCAAGATACTGTGTAAGCATCTGGAATCAAAAGCATCAAGTTTCCTGTTATCCTGTTTACAAAGTGTCCAAGTTTCACTACCATAACTAACCCTAGAAAGAACCAAACTATTATACAGTCTAATTTTAGTCTTTAGGTGTATACACCTATTTCTCCAAACTCTCCATAGATTCTTAAAAATCCTGGCAGCAATCCCTATCCGTCTGTTAATCTCATGCCACACATCACCATTATCTGTTACATAGCTCCCAAGATAATTAAACTGTGACATTTTTAGATTTTTTTTTAGATGTATATGCCTTTTACTCCACTCTCCATAGATTTCTAAAAGTCCCAGCAGCAATTCCTATTCTTCTGTTAATGTCATGCTGCACATCACCTCCCTGTGCACGTTAAAGAACACACTGGATGACCTTGACAGGAGGCTACCATCTGTCTCCCAACAGCTGTTCCAGTGGGTCCCCTCCCCCAACTTTCTCTGAGCTGTCATGGTTCTTGTGACCTGACCATTTAGCCCATGGGGTGCAAAAAAGTGCTGTTCAGAGGTAAAAACAACTAAAACAACTGCACATCACCAGTATCTGTTACATAGCTCCCAAGATAATTAAACTGAGACACCTGCTAAAGAGTGCAAGTATTCAGATTAACTGAACCACAGACTGCCTGACCAGTTTTCAATACTTTAGTTTCCTCTGTGTTTATAACCAAACTTTCTCTACTCCCAGTTTGATTAAGAGCTCAAATAAAAGAGTTCATCTCATCCATATCATTTGCCAAAAGGGTTAAATCACCAGCATAATCTAAATCAGAAATTTTCTGATCTCCAGACCATTTAAAAGGTCCCTTACAGTGAATTTCGCATAATATAATAACCAGACTAAAGAGAAAAGGAGACAAAATGAACTCTTGTCAAACACCAGATGCAATGCTAAACCAATTGCTACATGCCTTACCAACTCTCACACACAACTCAGTGTTATTACAGAGAGCTTTCATTATGTTAACTAACTTGTATGATATGCAATATGATCTCACAATCAACCATAATATATCGTAATCAACAGAGTCAAAAGCATTTTTGAAATCAACGAAGCTAGTAACCAAAGGTTTCTGAAGCTCGAAACAATTTTCAAGAATCAGATTAGGTAAAAAAAATTGATCTACACATCCCCTACCACTTCCAAATTCACAGTGCTCATTATGCAATTGTCCATCAACCAGATACTTAATTCTTTTAGGGTGGCTCAGTCAGTAGTGAACCAGGCTTGTAATCTGCAGTTCCCAGGTTCGAGTCCCAGCTGAGTCAGCATTGAGATTTCTCTCCGCCTTGCCCATGGTCAGTAGGGGACACTGTTGGGCTTGGAAAGGCCGCTGTCCGTGGATGAGATGTGAAGCCATGGTCCTGTGTGTGGTAGAGCCATACCTGTGTACGTTAAAGAAGACACTGGATGGTCTTAACGGAAGGCTATCATCTGTCTCCCAACGGCTGTTCCAGTGGGTGCCCCCCCCCCCCCCCTACCATCTCTGAACCTTCGGTCTCCTTGTAATCTGGCCATTTAGCCCATTATGTAAAAAAATATGCCACTTTGAGGTCAAAAAACCCAACTTTATTAAGCACATTCATGTAAAGAACTTTACCTGGAACAGGAAGTAGGCTGATATTCTTATATATATAGTTATCACAAGAAATGCATCACATTTTTTAAAAAAAAAAAAGGACATCATCATCAATAGGGATACACGTGACAAATAGGAATACACACTGTGACATACATAAGCGCACATGGGTTCTACCAGATAGGCTGCATAAGAATATGATTGTTTATATGTTAATTAACAGCAAATGGGTTAGTTCTTTTAGGTATACCAAGTCATATAGGGGAGTGAAACTGGATCTGGCCATTACCTTGTTAAAAGTGTCTTGCAACTTAAACTTAAGAAGTATTATACTAAGGTTAAAAAATTTGCCTATAATTTTGAAGTTCTGAAACACCCAGTTATAGCTAAAGCTTACCATAATAGTTTATTTAGTCATTATGATAGTCATGGTTTGCTTACTACTGAAGTTGAGGAACAATGGGACCATTTTAAACAGGCTTACCAGAGAGCTGTACCAGATAGTTAATGTTTCATGTGGTAGAAAATGGACAGTCATACAAGGATTGAAGGTTATAGAAGGTGAGGTTTCCATCATGGTTAGATGGGCTGAGCATTTCAGTGATGTTTTAAACAATTTGGTTAGTTCTACTCCCATTGTTTGTAATGATGATAGATGCATTGGTGGCTTTAATGTTGCCCCTATAACACAATCTGAAGTTATTTTGGCTGTTTCCTAACTTAAACTTCATAAATCCCCAGGTGTAGATGAAATTACTATGGAAATGCTTAGAGCTGGAAATGTTTCTGTTATCACTTGGATGACTGAAATTTTGAATATCTTTTATGATAAAGGCAAGGTTCCTAAGGATTTTACCAGAGCTATTATTATCCCTATTTGCAAAAAAGGTGATCGCAGTTCTTGTGATAACTATAAGGGTATCAGCCTACTCTCTGTTCCAGGTAAAGTTCTTTGCATGATTGCGCTTAATAGAATTAAGAATCTGGTTGACATGCAATTGTGTGATGAGCAATGTGGATTCAGAAGTGGTAGAGGATGTGTGGATCAGATATTTTCACTTAGGCAGATTCTTGAGAAATGTTTAGAGTTTCAGAAACCTTTGGTTACTAGCTTTGTTGATTTCAAAAAGGCTTTTAGACACTGTTAATCATCATATTTTGTGGTTGATTGTGAGATCATATGGTATACCAGAGAAGTTAAACATAATGAAAGCTCTCTATAATAACACTGAGTCATGTGTGAGAGTTGGTAAGGCTTGTAGCAATTGATTTAGCATTACTTCTGGTGTTCGACAAGGGTGCATTTTATCTCCTTTTCTCTTTAGTTTGGTTATTGATTATGTTATGCGAAATTCACTTCAAGGGAAAGATTTTGGCCTTAGATTTTGGCTGGAGATACTAAAATTTCTGATTTAGATTATGTTGATGATTTAGCCCTTTTGGCAAATGATATGAACCTTTTCATTTGAGCTGTTGATGAGACTGATAGAGTAGGTTTGGTTATAAACAGAGAGAAAACTAAAGTGATGAAAATTGGTCAGGCAAGCTGTGATTCAGTTAATCTGAATGGATGCAGTCTTGAGCAGGTGTCACAGTTTAATTATCTTGGGAGCTATGCAACAGATAATGGTGATGTGCGACATGAGATTAACAGACGAATAGGGATTGCTGCCGGGACTTTTAAGAACCTATGGAGAGTGTGGAGAAATAGGCGTATACACCTAAAGACTAAAATTAGACTGTATAATAGTTTGGTTCTTTCTAGGGTTAGTTATGGTAGTGAAACTTTTACACTTTGTAAACAAGATAACAGGAAACTAGATGCTTGCGAAGTATCTTCGGCATTATATGGTTCAACTTTGTAAGTAATGATGAGGTTAGGCAAAGGAGTCTGCAACCTCTTTTAAACAGCATATTGTGCAGAGAGACTCGGTTTGTTTGCCCATATTTCCCATATGAATAATTATAAATTAGCTAATAGAGTTATGAATAGTGTGCCTAAAGGCCTTAGAAAGAGGTGGAGACCTAGGATGCAGTGGGCAGACAGTGTCAAATATGACCTTGTTAGAATTGGTTTGCAATGACAGGATGCAGAAGATGTAGCTCAGGATAGATATGCTTAGAGAAATAAATTGCATGCTCTAGTTGGACCTTAGTAGTCTGTCTGCTTTAGGAGGAGGAGGAGGAGGAGGAGGATGTGATATGAGGTAACATAAAAGCCAGTAATGAATCTATCATCATTGCATGCAATAGGAGTAGAACTAACCATATTGTTTAGAACATCACTGAAATATTTTGTCTACCTAGTTATGACAGAATCTGCACCTTCAATAACCTTACCATGTTTATCCCTCAATCCCTGTACACCTGTTATTTTACCACACAAAACATTAACTGTCTGGTACAGCTCTATGATGTTGTTCTGTCTAACTGCTCCCTCTGTTTTGTCACCCAAGCCATCAAGCTAAAGACTCTTATCAGCTGCTAACAGATACTTCACACATTTATTAAGATCTTTGTAATGCTTTCTTTGGGACTAGTATTGATTAAGGACAATTCTGCAGTTGTTTCCAAAATAAGCTCAATTTCTTTAGGACTAGTAGAGTATTGATTAAGGACACTCCTGCAGTTCTTTCTTTCCGAAATAAGCACAAGTGCCTTATCACTCAAATAATTTTTCCCCCTCTGCTCCCCTTTTACCTAAAAGAGTACTGTTAGTTTCAAGAAAAGCCTTTTTAAAACAGGCCCTTTCTTCCTCAACTTCAGTAATAAGCAAACCATGACTGGCATAATCACTAAGTAATCTCTCATGGTAAGCTTTAGCTAAAAGTGGGTCTTTCAGAGCTTCATTGTCAAAGGTAATTTTTTTTTACCTTAGTGCAACACTTCTTAAGTTTAAGTTGCAAGACACTTTTAACAAGATAATGGTCAGATCCAATTTCAGCCCCCCTATATGACTTGGTATTCCTAACAGAACTAGCCCATTTGCTGTTAATCTATAATCAATCGTATTCTTATGCAGCCCATCTGGTGAAATCCATGTGTGCTTTATGTATGTCTGTTGTTTGTAGTATGTGTTATTCTCAAACCATTAAGTTTACTTAGCTGTAGGAGATGTTGCTGATTACCATTGCAGCTACCAATACCAAAGGGACCTATCACCCCTTCCCAAAAGTTAGTCAGTGCCAACTTTGTCATTGATGTCACCTAGAACAAAGGTGATATCGTGTTTCTTGACAGAATTCAAAATATCCTGTAGTTGTATGTAAATCCTATCTTTCTCATCCTCATTGGTATTCTCAGTGGGATCATAACAGAAAACATTCTGAAATTTAGCTGTGAGAAACTTCATTAATGCATTCATATCCTAGAGAAGCAAACTTGCGCCTTAGAGATGCTTTTTATCTTCCCTCCCTGAAAAGAGAAATTTAAGATTATTTTTAATAATCTGACTTTTATATGTATATCTGATCTCTTGCAAGCTGAGAATATTTACATTAGAATGGTGTTAGAGGTTAGAAGGGCGTTCAAGAGGCCCTAGAGCTGGCAACCACATCTAACTGGTTGACTATTAAGCAGCAGTCATGGGTCCAGACGGAGGGGGTACCTATGGGATCACCTCTCAGGATTCATGGCTGACGCAGTAATGAAACACGTTGAAACTACCGCATTATCTAAAGTTAAATATCAACCATCCTTATATATATATATACGGTACATCGACGATATATTAATTTTCTGGAATTACAGTATGGCTCAACTTCAAGAATTAATTGATATATTTAATAGTGTAATGCCTAGTATTAAATTTACAAATGAGGTAGAAAAACATAAGCAATTGGCATTCTTGGACATACTAATTATACGGGAGAGTACAAAATGCGTTACACAGGTTTGTTGCAAACCCACCTACATACCCAATATTATACCATTTAACTCGCCCATCCGATAAAATATAAAAAATCTTCTATTACCCCTTTTTTCTTAAGAGCCTTTCAATACTGTCAAAAACAAGACATTTTAAAAAAAAGTTACAATTCACTAAACAAAATGCATATGATGCAGGATACCCAAGACAATTAATCGATCAATTGGAAAAAAAGGGCAAATACCGCAGTAAAAAGGATACTAAACCAACACCCAATCAACCTGACAGTAGTATAAATATACACAGTTTCCCACAAACAGAAATAATCCTTCATGCATTAACGAAAATACGATATAGAATTACCAACAGTCATGAATAACTCCATCAAGCATTTAGCAATCAATGATAGAGATAAAGTTAGACCTATGGGGGTATGAAATAGAGATACCTGATCCGGAAAATAAATTAAAAGGGAAAAATAATTACATTGGTAAAACGTATCTCACCTATGAACATAGAATGAATGAACACTATATAGATATTAAAAATAAAACCCATCAACCGCATTTGCACAGACAGTGTTAGAAAATAAAATCAAAATAGAAGAAATTAAATATAAAACTTCGGCAGCTCCACAAACAAATTCCAACTCAATAGCACTAAAAATATGTTAATACATGTTAATCAACATCGGCTTTGCAACATGGAGATTCCCCCCCCCCCCCTACCAGCGGCGTGGAACCTCCTATTGCGCGAACAACTGCACAAATCACATGAGTAAGGTTAACCCAACGGCAGTGAGAGACAAGTATAAGATAGCACATGACCGCAGAGTAATTGCCTGATGATGCTAGCGAGAGAACTGGTGAAACGTGTTGCAAGATGAAAGAGACCATGTGTTTAGAGTTCTTTTAACTCTTTTAAAGATGAGAATGATTAAATCATATAAGTTGGGAGGAAGAGCTAACAATCGCAGAGTCATAAAGTCAGCGTAATATATACAGTGTGAACTTCAATTAAGGCAACCACTTGGCTTTAATATAAAAGGACTGGTATACAGATATGGTCAGTGAATAGGAACGTCTTAAAGCAATCACTATCAATCAACCAGGAACTGAAAAGTGCAACAACAGCAGAAATCTGACATCTCCTTACATCCTGACATTTGACGGTATAAGCAACAGTTGGACTTATACCGTCAACAGAAAGAAGCTACACCAATCTGTACCTGTGCCAGCATGTGATCCACTGTGATGAGATCTGAACCAGTAATTATGGTTTCTTTGTTGTACATCACCTTTATGAGGAAGAGGTTACTGATAGAAGAAAGCATCAGAACCTTAATATAAGAACTGACCAGTTCAAAGTATTTATGACTCTAAAGTATTGTAAGTGCTACTCTTGGCTTAAATTTTAGTTGTACAGTAATTAATCATGGAATTAAATATTAAATAAACTATGTTGAGAGAGGAAATGTTGACAAAATCAAACAGTCCCCTAATCGCAGTCATGATACAAAGACATGTTTTCTTCACTACTAAAGGCTGAAGTCATTTACACTGGAAGACTTCCTCCAGTGTAGGTTTCACAATGTCTTAGAAGCAAGAAAGAGTTCAGGTACCTGTGATGACCTCAGATCAGGATATCCAGCAGCTGATGAAACATATCCTGTGAATATATTCACTTGGAGCTGTCAACCCACAAGTAAAACCACAAGTTGGCATATATGGTCATCACCTGGACCCTGTGTGGTTTGACCATTCCTCAGCAGGGTAGAAAAAAAAATAGTCATAGCAATCCATATGAGTAGGCCACATTGATCTGGTAGCCCTCCCCTTCCATTCCCTTCCCCAATAGAGCATCTCTTTTGAAAGGTACTAATGTTCCGCACCATAAGACAGGGTCACACATTGGGTGCTGGACCTGGCTGGTTCTGTTCATCATCACAGTGGTTGGTGCATAGCTCTCCTTCCAGTTGACTTCCTGCATTTCAGGAAGTCAAAAATAGTTATATTTCACTGAGTGACATTCATTATTTATATTGTAATAATCATTTCTTATGTTGAAAATAATATACACAGACTTATGAATCACTTTAGTATTTGATGAGATATTGTGGTATTGAGAATGGATAAAATAATCAGAAAGTGTATGATATTGAAATTGTTTTCAAATATGGTGCCTGATTTGTCTGACAAATTGAATCATTTACATATCCCACTAAGCTGCACTCACTTGCCAATTTGCATAAGAATCAACCATTTCTAAGTGCAATTTCAATGTCACGTTTAAAATTCAGCATATGCAAATTCCTTTGATTTTATGTTTCATTATTTACCTCAGCTACTATTTTCATAAGTCTTGTTCATTCTTAAACTTGAGATGTAATCTCTAGAAAAACTCTTAAGTACCAAAAAATTATCTTGCCAATCTTTGAGAGTTTTTGCATAAAACACGATATATCCACAAACAACAAATTGCCTTAATCAAAAGTTTGCTTTATATTCTGTCAGTAAACACTTTAAAATAAAAAGCTTTCCGTGATTAATTCTATTCTGGAGGCAGGTATTGTTATCTAATATTCAACTTATAGGAAACTCTTGTAAAGCCAAATTTTTATCTGGAAAGTCCATTGAACTTATTAGAATAGAATATATTTAATATATAAATGATATTTATGGTATGACTGTTTTGGGGTTTTTACCCAAACTTCATGGAAGCTGATTAAATATTAGTTAAACCAGGAAAAATCCAGAAAAAGAATATGCATTTCATGATAGTTTTGCATTTGTGAAACAATGGTGTTTCTATTGTTGCTTCAAACTACAAAATAGCTTCACTACTTGTGGCTATTTTTTTTTATAGTGTATATTACTGATGTTCCTACATTAAATACTTCCTGTGACCAATCAACCAACTCTTTGTTCTCCAGCATGTTTGAACCTCGAAATGTCAACATTATTTCATTAATTCCTACCAAATCATCACCCAGATCAGATAGAAACCCACCAACTTTCTATAAGGGGCTAAACTCTGTTGCTTGTGAAAAATTATGTATCGCCTTCAACTCTTGTCTTAAATCTGACTGGACTCAAGACATAGGCATTCCAATTTACAAAAGGAAAGATGATCTCACAAATTCTTCCAATTACTATCCAATCTCTCTTACATTGTTCCCAAAATAATGGAATGTTGCATACTGTTCAAGCTTGTTTTTTATTATTTTCTTCTGGTGTATAATATTATTCCACGTGAACAGTTTGGTTTCACGGCAGGTTGCTCCTCTTTGGTTCAGTTATTTCACTGTATTAACAACTGGGCTACATCAATAAACACTGGTCTTCCAATTGTTTCTATTTATATAGATTTCAGAAAAGCATTTGTTAGGGTAAAGGTTCCAAATACAAGTTGAAGATGCTCCTTTTCCAACTGAGGATGTCAGCAGTGGTGTCATTCAAGGATTTGTTCTTTGACCTATAATTTTTGCATTCTTCACCTCAAACATACCTTTTGTTCTATGACTCTTTTGCCTGTTACATATTTACCAATGACATTAAATTATGTGCCACTTCTGCTTATATAGACCACTTGTCATAAGCAAAAATTTAGTTTGCATGCAATAAAATAACGAGATTATTTTCTGAGATACCAATATCTGCAGGCAAAACAACTATAATGCACTTGGATTGTTGCAATCAGAAACAGAATTATCAGTGGCTCCCTAATCATTACTGCATCATCTCAATTTCTCAATTTGATATGGGTGTTACCATTTCTCACAATCTTTTGTTTTCTTTATACTGCCAAAATACCACCAACAGAGCAAACCATGTCTCTTTCATGATTTTGCACTGCTATAAAAAATGAATTGGCTGTGTGAATAAAAATGTGGACTTTTCAAGGCATTTTGGAGTATGCATCTCCTGTCTGGTCTCTCCACACTTTCCTCCACGTGGTCTCTGACATCACTCTAGTTGAACATCAACTCATGGTTTAGTAAGCAACTCCTGACTTTTAAGCTCAAAACATGAGGAATGATTGAAAGTTCTCAACTTTTTGGAATGCTTCGCTCTTTGGAATGGAGGTTGTTGTTTCATGATTTAAAAATCTGCTATAAAATCATTAACAGCATTATTTATTCAAATCCTGCAATACCTTTAATTCATGTCTTGCACCCTAGCAAAACAAGAGGGTATCCAGTTGTATATTCATATTCCTCATGCTAGGACAAACTGCAAACATAATTCTTTCATATACTGAGTTGGTCATATCTGGCATTCTCTACCTCCTGATATTGTTGGAGTGGGGGGTGGCTCAGTCAGTAGCATGCCAAGCTCATAATCTGCAGTTCCCAGGTTCGAGTCCTGACTGGCCCAGCATTTAGATTTATTTCCTCAAAATTTTCCCTGCCCTGAATTAGTAGGCAACACAATGGGCTTGGAAAGGCCACCGTCTGCTGGATGGATGTTAAGCTAGCCACTTGTGTGAAAGAGCAATATCTGTGCATGTTAAAGAATGCACTGTATGGCTTGATGTGAGGCTACCATCTGTCTCAGTGGGTCCCCCTTTCCCCAACCTTCTCTGAGCCCTTGTGATCCTTGTGACCTGACCATTTAGCCCATTGTGTGAAAAAAAGTTCTGAGGTAAAAGAACACAACCTCATGTTGTGATGTCTCCAGCTTTGCACATTTTTAAGTTCGACTAAAACAACTCAAATTATCCAAATTTTTAAGTTTTGATTTAAATTTAGGTGTAGTGTTTATATGTTGTCAAAGTGGTTATTATAGCTTTACAATTGCATAACATTTTTTCTCTCAGTCTAAATTTTATACATCCCTTTTATGTATAATTCTCTTTCTGTTGCTGTCAATCACATCTTTTTCAAATCCTCGCAACTGCTGACCAGCAGTTGCGAGGATTTGAAGCATTGAGGATTGAGTTTTTCACCAGCATGTCAGCAATGTGCTGTACATGTATGTTTACACACTTGACAATTTGTATTTCATGTTTCTGATATATTTTGAGCAGTGTTTTGTGACTCCTTGCAGTCACTGTCAGCATCATTGAATGATGATCATTATATTTTGTCGCTGACATATTGCACTATACACTCATTTGACCACCCTATTTCGTGGAGTTCTGATGATTTATCCTTTCTCAAATGCCATAAGTTGACAATGTGACTGGCATGCACATTGTCTTGTATGTGATGCTGTTCCTTTGGGATCACTCAGAATTTTACTGGCTTCGAACTCATTGAGCTTTATTAGAGGGACAGCACATATTGCCTTATAACATGTGCCCTCTGTGCCTGATTTGTCTGACAATTGAATCATTTTCATATCCCACCATGCTGCACTCACATGCCAATTTGCATAAAAATCAGACCATTTGTGAGTGCAATTTCAATGTCACAAAGTGTATCAGGTCAGATCTAAAAGTGTCATCCCACCACCATCCCCTGGAAAATGTTAATAATGAGAGCCAAAAAATGGTAAACATATGCAGTGTTTATCATGATGTAATATCCAGATATCATGAGCATAGTCCAGATTTGTTACAATACATTTGGATCAACAAATGTCCTGTAAACAATAGTTAAATTTGCCACCATTATCAAGTTATGCAATGGACCCATCCATCTTCCATTCTGATTTTTCATTCAAGTACTCTGCAGCCTTTCTGGTGAAATGTGGAGGTATTTCATCATGTTGTAACTGTATGGGTCTTTTTGTTTGAAGAGGAAACAGATTTTAACAGAAGTGGTAATTCATTATACAAAAAACCTTTCAGAAGCAGCTGTTAAATCTTTCTTGAAGAAATGTCATTCAATAAGATGATTGCCCATTATTATTCAACACATACAGTTGCAAAATATATGTATTGAAAGTGACATCCATTCCTCATGTGTATTGATGTGTTATCAAGATTGGTGAATTTATCTCATTGTTCATACCACTATGAGTAAAAATTGAGCCTCATTTGGGAACAAAATGTAAATCATTGAATATAAATGTACATCCAGTCACCTGCAAAACGTTACACACATGGCATGATCTCCTGAAAAAAGTTCCTGCATTTGCTGAATGTGATAGAGGAGAGAGAAAGATATTATAATACAAAGTCCCCTATATTTATGATCATGTAATACTAGTCTACATAGAAATTTTACATGCAGTTGCATGTGGTCAATTGTACAAAAATTAACAAAAGTACACTCATACCTATTCTGCATTTCCTCAGGAAATAAGTCTCTCTCTCAAAATTCTGTATACATTGTAACATTTTTTGACATGGAATTCTAATATTTGGAAAGCACCAATGATATACTACTACAGCAGCCCTACCATTTCCATTAGAAAATTCATATACAAAGTAAATATCAACAAATTCTTCATTTGCAAACATTGAAGGCATTTTGACTAGCACTTGCTGCACATCAAAAACCCAACTACATCAATCAATGATAACTAAAACAGACTGAGAATTAAAGTATAGTGTTAACATCTATGTTAGACTATTGCAGTGACTTGAACTATTGTTTATTGGACACTTATTGGTCCAAATGACCTAGAATACACTCCTGCATTTTACCCTTTACATCATATGACATCCAGCATATTTTGCAAGGATATTTAAAAAACAAACATATAGCACTATTTAGTGAGGAAATTTTTCAGGGGGGAAAAGTTATCTACCAGAGCAGAATTCCAGTATGTTTCAGTTCAATCCAGTTACTTCCCCCCCCCCCTGCCCATGGGCAGTAGGGGACACCAATGAGCTTGGAAAGGCCATCAGATGGAACTTTAAACCATGGCCCCACATGTGGGAGAGCCATACCCTGTGCACATTTAAAGAACACACTGGATGGCCTTGAAAACATTTGAAGACTACCATCTGTCTCCATCTGTCTCCCAACAGCTGTCTAGTGGGTCCCCTCTCCCAACCTTTTCTGAGCCTTTCTTCAGGGTCCTTGTGACCTGGCCATTTAGTTCCAGTGTGTGCAAAAAGCTCTGCTCAGAGGTAAAACAATCCAATCCGTTACTTCCACTTCAATTAGAATCGGCTTCTAGATCCAGACTTTCTCAATATTATGCTGATTATTTCAATAAAGAAATATCTGTGTATTCCATGTTAAGTTCAATTTAAATCTATAAGGACTACAAAATGTTTACTTTTTAATTATTACATCTTTAAACAAAAGTAAATTTTACAATTCATCTTGAATGGGTGAGACATAGTTATATGTATTTTAACAAGTGAAATTTAATTGCATTTGTAGTACAAATAATAGCTGCCATATCACTCCTATATGTTTATATTTCAGATATTTGGTCCATTGTTTCCCATTATAACAGTTGAAGGACCGGATGAAGCTATAGAGATTATAAATAGCAAGTATGTATATAGTTCTACTTATTCTTTGTTATAGAAACAATATTCTTTTGTAATCTTGAACTTTTTCTTTGAAGAAAATTTTTTGTAATGATTAATGCTATCCATTTATTAAAGTGGATAGATATAATTTATCACATATCCACATCCTGATCAATAATATTGGTATTGCAGTATGTCCGAAGTGAAAAACAGAAGTTTGGTGTGAATCATCTTGTCATTTCATGCTCACACTTCTGCTTGATAAGTTAGAAGCCTCAGTCCCAGCTAGGATTATAATGTGGCAGCGCTTGCTCACATAGTGGTAAAATGCATTTGATGATATAAATCTTGAGAAGAGATATCATCCCATCAAAGCATATTGGCAGAGCAAACTTGCTAATCTACTGTTCACCTGAGAATTTGCAAAGAGGCTCAAAGTGGCTGTCGCCAAACTGAACCATGGGCACGAGTCATAGATGATAAAGTAGCCAGAACACTGTGGAGAATGAGTGAAGAAATGACTGGTTTATCATTAGAGTAGAAATGAGTTTTTCAGTTGGGAAATGTCATATCAATAACAAAAAATGAAACTTTGTGTGCACTAAAAATAAAATCAAGTAAATCACTTTATAATTGTTAATTAATTTTTTTTTTTTATTATAAATGTATTACTCATACATGCATGCACAATCTTCAAGCAGCCATGGGCTATGTCATTCCAATCAAACTGCAGTTGTACTGAACTACAGCTGTTGCATTTGGCCATTGCAGACCAATTCTAAGGTCCTCCATCTGACTTTTTGAATGTTAAATAATAAAAATTAGCTTTTATATATATAATGAAAATAATAATGAAAATTGACCTCGAATGGCTAACCAAGGTCATGTTTGATCTAGCTTGCCCATTGTAGTACATGTTTTCTCATTTTTTCTGATGCCTTTAAGCACATTGTTCATTTACTCAATTTACTAATTTCTAATTCTGCAGGTGTGAATAACATAGCCAAAACATTTATTTTCTCACTATGTAGGATACTGCTTAAAACTAGTTGCTGGCTCCTCATCTACCCTCATCAATATTTATATAAACAAACCTCCCTTACACTCAAGATAATAAATAAGCCTCTAGGATTGAAAGCATAAAATTTCCTATTTTCTTGCAGCAAGTCTAAATTTTGCTATCATAGCAAACTTGAAAAAGAACCAAACTATCATGTAATCCCCCTTGGTGCAAGCTCCTCTCAATGGTGAGGGGGGGGGGGGACAGTCCTTTCTTTCTGAAATAAGCTGTAGTGCCTTATCACTCAAATAATTGTGCCTCCTCTGCTCCTTTTTTCCTAAAAGAATACTGTTAGTTTCAAGAAAAGCCTGTATGAAATGATCCCATTCTTTCTCAACTTCAGTAGTAAGCAAATCATGACTGTCATAATGATTAAGTAACCTATCATGGTAAGCTATAGCTATAACTAGGTCTTTCAGGGCTTCAGAATTAAAGATAAATTTTTTAACCTTAGCACAACACTTCTTAAGTTTAAGTTGCAAGACACTTTTAACAGGGTAATGGTCAGATCCAATTTCAGCTCCCCTATATGACCTGATATTTTAAAATAATTTAAAATTCTCTTCCAGTTTATTGTTGTCGTGTGTTGCACACACAGCAACAATAGACTGGGAGCACGCCACACTTCTTGCGCGCACATCCACTTTCTACTGAACCATAGTCCGCGAGGCTATTGAAATAATGACCTCGTCCGTCCCCACCTGCAACCGAGACACTGGAATCACCCTACACGACATGTGGAAAGAAGCTCTTTGTCTAAACGGACCCAACGTCAGTACATAGCATCACTTCACTGAAGACGGAGCGCTGTCTTTGCTCCGAAAAGCTTCTGAGAGTTTTCTCCTAAGAACTTTCAACATCCAAATAGTTTGAAGGATAAACTCTAAAATTTTATTGCTCAATGACAGAGAATTTTAAATTATTTTAAATTAATTTTTGAGCAAGAAGGTCTTTTGATTGTAGACCTGATATTCCTAACAGAACTAGCCCATTTGCTGTTATTTAATATATAATCTATCATATTCTTATGCAACCCATCTGGTGAAACCCATGTGTACTTATGTATGTTGTGGTGTTTTTTAATAAGTGTTATAGGAAATGTTGCTCATTCCCATTGCAGCTACAGTACAAAAAGGGCATATCACCCCTCCCCAAAGGTCAGAGTCAGTACCAACTTTGGCATTCACCAAAAACACCTAGAACAAGAATTGTAAGTCACCTAGAACAAGGGTAATATCTCCTTTTTTGACAGAATTCAAAATATCCTGAAGTTGATCATAAAACCTATCCTTCTCATCCTCATCAGCATCTCAGTGGAGGCATAACAGCAGATAACATTCAGTCTTTAGTGCTTGTCTGAAATTTTGCTGTAAGAAACCTTTCATTAATGCACTCGTATTCTAGAAGAACATCACTAGCATGTCTGCTGAGAAGCAGACCTACCCTTGGAGATACTTATTATCTTCCCTCCACAGACACCCACAGTACAGCAAATTCAGGATCCATTATCAATCCCTGTGGACTGATAATGGATCCTGAATGCACTGTTGCAGCCTTCCCCCCCCCAAGAACAGAGTGTACCACAAGGCTGCATCCTGAGTGTTAGACTTTTTGCTGTCAAGATAAATTATGTTATTAGACAACTTTTTCTTACTGTAGGCATTGCTCTCTACATTGATGATTTTAGCATTTTTTGCTCCTCTTCAGCATGATGGTCATTGAACGCACTGGTGCCGAGTATAGGGATGCTGAGGTGTTCACCCCTCCCCCCCCCCCCTGAAAAAAATTTCTGTTATATATGTAACATACAAAATTAATATATCTGATATCCTGTTATTGTAGTGTATGTACCAGTGTTATTGTTGGAGAGATCACAGTTCCAATAACTTGAGTGGCAGTGCTGACTCTTGTGTGTAGTTTCTAAGTTATTTTTGCATGTTGCAAAGTAGCTCTTGAAGCAGGTAAAGATGCAGATATTTTTTGCCAAAAATAAAATAACATGAGTGGACCCCCCCCCCCCCCTCCCCGACTTTTTCCTGTTCCCTAAGGTGAAATACCACCTTAGTGATCAACAGTTCAGGCAGAATCGAAAGAAGTGCTGAACATCATCTCAAAAGGAGTTTCAGAGGTATTTCAGTAGTGGAAAAAGCTCTGGGCTTGCTGTATTAGCTCCCAAGGGGATAACAGTAATTAAAACCTAAAGTAAGCCTACATTTTTTTTTTATTGGTACACTATGGGAACTTTTGGATTTCTCCTCGTATGCCTGCTGGAGAAATAACTGTTGACAGTAAACAATCCCATGATCCAGCATTTCTTTCTTGTTTGCCAAAACAAGGATGGGGATGGTCCAGCTCATGGGGGGGGGGGGGGTATCACCATATTTGTGAGCCATTACTCTGTCATGCCAATCACCATATTAGAGGTGGTAGCTATCTGCTTCTTTGTGAGAATTTTGCATACTCTCTGCTGTCTTTTTCTGTCAGTCTGGAAATGTCATTTTCCAAACTGACCTTGATTATTTCATCTCACAGCTTCCATTCCATTTCTTATGAGAGGTTTCAATGCACAGAGCCCTCACTGGAGCAGTGCTGAGGGATCAGGTTCTCAAGCACTGGCTTGGAATCTGTTGTTAGTATGTGTTTTGTTAGTATGTATTTTCACTCCCCAACACATACTTTCAGTGCCACTGATCTTATTTCTCATCATCAATCCTTCCACTGTTTACATGGGAAGTCAAGGAAAACCTTTATGGAAATGATGGTCCTCCATGTGGTACATAACATCACCAGTGAGGGGGCCCTGCAAACCGTCATATGTATCTCTGAAGAGAATTTATCAGGCTGATTGGAGTGATTTTTGAACTTCTCTGTGATTTAGATCTATCTTCAATCACTCAAGTGCCTGTTAATTTTGCAGTGGTGAAAATCAGGAACTATCATCCATGCAGTTACCTATACTATTCCACAAACTTTGACACAGTTTCCTTGTTTCTCATTACTGTGGTAGAATCCCTACTGCAGCTCATGAGGATTGAAACAAGACTTTGGGTGTAAGGGCAAAATGCCTATTTTGTCCAGCACCAAAGTCGGAATGAATCTTGGATCAAATGCACATCTTCCATCACCCATATGAACAATTTTAAGATCATGTGAGATCCAGAAAACAGGTGGGAACTGTTCATCCCACTATCCCATTATTGATCCTTGGGCACAATAAATGTGCAATTGCTGATTCCCAAATGGTTTCCAATACTCTGGGGAAAACTTGTTCTTCCATCTCTTCATATTCCCTGAAACTTCTGCCCCTAAAGAGCAAGGATCTGAACCATTTTAAAACAGCAATCAGAAGCTCATTTGTACAACAAAGAACATCCAGTGTCAATATTCTTCAACATTGATAAGGCATACAACACAACTTGGAGATTTGGCATTTTTCATGACCTCTGTATATTTGGTTTGAGAAGTCACAAGCGATTCTTTGTTCTCAAATATTTACCTTATAGTTCTTTTTGTGCCCATGCTGGTAAAACTTTTCCCTCAAGTTTCTCAAGGCTGTCTCGATTTTTCAGCTGCTCTATGTATTTTACAGTATTTTTCTCGAGGAGCAGTTTCTGGACTCCTGGCAGGCTGCTCGTAGTTTGCAGTTCGCAGGGTCAAGTTCCACCTGGGCTGGTGTTGAGATTTTTATCTGAGAAACGCCCTCAGTCAGTAGGGAACAGCAATGGGCTTGGAAAGACTGCTATTATTGGATGGACATTAAGCTATGGTACTGTGTGTGGGAGAACTATCCCCTATGCATATTAGACACTGGATGGTCTTGATGTGAAGCCACCATCTGTCCAATGGATCCCCTTTCCCCAATCTTTTCTTAGTCTTCAGGGTCTTAGTTATTTTTGTTCATTTAGCCCATTGTATGCAAAAAGCAACCCAACCTGGTAGGCTTAGTCTTTTCTAAGACAGGAAAGGATATCAAGATTCCCTTCAGTTACCACCCAGTAGCATTGATGAGCTGTGTGTGCAAGATGTTGGAAAGAATGGTCAATGCTAGATTCATTTGGTATTTAGAGACCAACAACCATCTTTCCAGCATCCAATGTAGCTTTCACAAGTGTTAACACTTGACCACTTGAACAAGCTCAAAATGACAATCAGAAGCTAATTATTTAGTGATGAAAGCACAGTGTCAATATTCTTTAACATTGAAAAAGCATACCATTATAACATGGAGATTTAGCATTCTCTGTGACCTCTATTCCTTTGGCTTGAGAAATCACATGCCATTTTTTTATTTCTAATTCTTTTTGTGTAAATATTGGCAATGCTGCATTGCAACCTTTCTCTCAAGAACAAGGGTTTACTCAAGGCTATCCTCCTAAGTGTTAGGCTTTTCACTGTCAAGATAAACACTATCACTAAATAACTTTTTTCAGCATAAGCAGTGTCCACTACACTGATTTTAGCTTTTGTTCTTCCAGCATGAGGGTTATTGAAAGATAATTGCAGATTACCCAGACAAATCTCTGTTAGGACATCAGAAAATGATTTTGATTCTGCTCACAGAAGACCATTTGTATGTACTTTAGCCACAAGCATAATCTTCATCTGAACCAGAGGTTACAACTTAGAGAAAATGCCCTTCCCATTTTGTTGGAGACTGTCCCATCTTCAACTAGAAATTGACCTATTGGTATTACACTATATGGCTGTTTAACATAAAAAAGAATTTCTTTTTCTTTTTTTTTTTCTCTTTTATATTGTGTCTTATGACACTAGAACTTGCTGTGCCATAATGGATTAGAGTTGTACAGTAGCACTAGGAGTCAATGGAACGAACTTACTATATTTAGTAGCAGATCAACAATTCTAGTTTGTTCGACATTAATCGATTTACATCTGGGTATTTATGGTCAGGGAAAGTCCTTTGGATATCTTGAGTTTAGTTGTACCAGGAACATACAGTTCTTTTTTTTTTATAAACACGATAAATAGCATAAAGGAGGTAAAAAGTAAAAAAAATTCTTGGAAGGCACCAAAAGTTAGAAACTTTTAATGGCCTGACTCGAGTTTCACAACCTCAGTCGACACTTTTTCAAGGGCATGTCAGTTGCACAGGCTTGCAGCAGAGTTTATTGTATCCCAGGTGCATTATGGGATCATTCACTATGAGGAGAGAGGTTCGCTCTGTGGGCTGTTGCACTATCATCCTTTTCATATCATTATTGTCCAGCAGTAAACGCCATGACAATGGTGGCTGGTAAATCTCTTCATTAATACATTAATCTCTGTTGTGGTAAGTGACAATTTGTTCAAGGATGTCTAGTTCATATTGCATTGGGGGTGGGGACAAAACATTTTGGCCCCACCAAAGTCCAATATTTTTGGGGGCTCTTTGTTTTTGCCAAAGCGGTATTAATGTTGCCCTTATATCATTTTGATGTTCCTTCAGCCTTGTTTCAAAAGTTCACTTGGTCTTTCCATAGTAATCCAGTACTTCAACATGTTGGTTGGTGGTGTCTTTGAGTGGTATTTTGTATACACCACCCATGGATTGGTTAGAATTGACCCATTAAATATAAGAAAGTTGCTATGCACATTGCATTTTTACGGAACCACAGATATGCAACAACAACAGCTACCTTTGAAACAGAAAGGAAAAGGCTATATGATGTCGCCACCAAAGCAAGTTATCTCAAAAAATGATTGGATCTGTCGAGAGGAGGTGTGATTTCAAAGTTCAGCAAGGCACACAAATACCTCCAGCAGAGAATAGAGCATGTAAATGCACATCCCCTATACCAAATATTTCATGGCTGTCTGAACTACTGAATAATGCAGTATGCCCATACAACTTAAATATACCATCCACTACCAAATGCTCAATCCTAGCAAAAATAAAAAATGATCGTGACTATATTCTTCCCATGAGTGGCGTATGCAAAATACCAGTCAAAGACACCACCAACTAACATGCTGAAGTACTGGATTACTATGGGAAGACCATGCAGACTTTTGAAATAAGTCTGAAGGAACATAAAAATTATATAAGGGCAACATTAATACTGCTTTCATCATCAGCATCATCCTCAAGCAGCCATGGGCTACGGAGATACAACCAGACTGTGCAATTTAGTTCTCCAAGCATATCTGTCCTGAATTACATCTGCTGCATCTGGCCACTGCACACCAATTCTAACAAGGTCCTGTGTGACATTGTCTACTGACACCTGTTTTACACCATTTTGGCGAAAACAATAAAGAATGAACCCCAAAAAGCACCGGACTTTGTTGGGACCAAAATTTTATGTGCCTCCCCCCATCGCAATATGAACTAGACATCCTTGAACAAATTGTCATATACCACAATAGAGATAAATGTATCAATGAAGAGATTTACCAGCCACCACTGCCATGGCGTTTACTGCTGGATGATAACATAATATGACATGAATAGGATGGTAGTTCACAGAGCGAACCCCTCCTCCTCATAGTGAATGATCCCATAATGTACGAGGGATGCAATAAACTGCGTCACATGCATGCTGCAACTGACATGCCCTTGAAAAAGGGATGACTGAAGTCGTGAAACTCCAGTCGGGCCATTAAAAGTTTCTAACTTTTAGTGTCTTCTAAGAATTTTTTTTTTTTTTTTGGACTTTTTTTACCTTATATTTATAAAATAGAACTTTTATGTGTATTCCTGGTACAACTAAATTCAATATATCCAAAGGACTTTCCCTGATCATAACACCTGGATGTAAACTGATGGATGTCGAATAAACAAGAATTTTAATCTGCTACTAAATACAATAAGTTCATTCCATTGACTCCTAGTGCTACTGTACAACTTTAATCTGTTAAGGCACAGCAAGTTCTAATGTCATAAGATGCTATATAAAAGAGATAAAAAGAAAAAAGAAAAATTATTTTTTATGCTAAACAGCCATATAGTGTATTTAATACCAATATTGTTAGCGCTGTAAAAATTCTATGCTTAGAAATTGATCTTTTTACCTCACATTTGTCACATCAAGTCCAAGTGTATGTGGGCTTTAAACATCATCCTCACCTCTCTTGTGGAGAGCAGACTGTTCTTTGCACTCTTGTACCATGCACTTGTTTACTCAAAACTGGATTACAGTTTTCAGGTATACTTAATGGTCAGGGATTCTGTGGTGATGGTTCTGGACCCTCTCCATTATCTGGCCCTCCATGTATGTACAATAGCCTTCCACACCTCACTGGTCCAGAGTCTTTAAGTTGAGGCCAATGTACTTTGTCTTTTCTCTGTCAGCAGTTATCCATACAGTATACTTGCAAATCATGATTCCTTCCAGGCCATCCCACTTGGTACTGGGTTTTTCAACCAAAGTGGAAGACATGTTACAGTCATCACCTGACTGTCATTCGTTCTTTCAATTTGCTTGGTCAAGGAGTACCAAAGAGACATTGACATGTCTTGATAGCATTGCTCAGTTGACAGCTGAGCCACTTCCATCATGGCTCACTGTTTGCAATTCCTGCAATATTTCTTTCTGTTGGATGGAGATTTTCATGTTCAACTGTGTATATCAGCAACTCTTCACCAGCTGCCATGCTATGCACTCCAACTTTATGCTTACCTTCATAGATGATTCTAAGTCTGGGAACTTGGTGGGATCAGCTGTGGTGTATTGTGATACCATAACAGACTAGATCCCATTCATGTGTACTGTCTTCACAGTGGCTAAGCATAATCATCAGGTATGCTTTGTACCAACTAGCTTTGATCTTTGTGCTGCTTTGTCCTAACCCTGTTCTCTCCAAGATGTACCAGCAGCTCCATCGTCTGGCTGCTACATGTACCAATCTTTTCTGTTTGGTGCTTGGGGATTCCTGCATTGAGAGCAATGATTTGACGGATACTGTTGCCAGATTAGCCGTGCTCCTGTCCAGCTCAACTTCTGATCTGGAACGTGAACTAATGGTAGCATTTTTCCATTGAACTCCATGCACAGGAGCAAAGATCTTGTTCAGAATGGATTTCCAAAAAATTATTCCAGAATAAGCCTGTTGTCAAACTATGGCAGTCATTTTTTTGCAGAAACTGCAAGGAAAAAGTTGTTCTTGTCAAACTCTACATAAATCATGGATACATTGTTTTCTTCTATAGACATTTGTTGAAATGAAAGCTTCAAAAACTAAATTAGTATTGGATGTTAGTAGCTAAATAATGTTTGTGCACAATTTCTTTTTTTTTGCAAGTGGCAACAGAAACTTTTCCCATCATCTCACAAAGAATAATTTGTAAAATGCATCGGTGCATTGTCATTTTTAAAGAAGTAATTTAATGTTCTATAAACAAATAAGTGTCTTAGTGGAAATACACCTAAAATGGTATACTTACAAAAGATGGTAATAGTTTTATTGTGTAGCCCTGATGCCCAACTGGGTGTCCCCTTGTTGGGCTCTGTGGAGAGTGGGGACAGTGGACACTGAACCACACAAAACCAAATATGAGAGTTGATGAAGAAATTGATACGATCAATGCCAACAAGAGGGCTCGACATGAGCCCCCATCTTCCTTGTCTCTATTATCTCTGCCACCATCATCTTTGTGTCTTCTTTCCTGAGATTCCTGATCATCCACTCCATGGGTGATCAGGTACTTAGGGACATGTCCCCATTTTTTTAAAGGTTTGAGAGGTCTTACGATAGAACTGAAATCCATCAAGTGCTTACAATCTGGTGACTTGCAGGTTTCGACTGCTTGTTCCAAACACTCGTAACTACTCCTGAAAATCGGAAAGATTGGTGGGGTGTCCATCGAGGTCACTCCCCACAAATCTTTGAATTCCTCTCAGGGTGTGAGCGCTTAGTGGAGCCTCCTCAAAGTCACTGAGGAGGAAATCCTCTCAGAGCTCACACCTCAAGGAGTAACAGTGGTCCATCAGGTTTTGACGCATCGTGATGGTAAATTAGTACCCACCCAGGTACTGATTGTGACATTTAACACGCCATGCCTGCCTTCTTCCATCAAGGCAGGTTATTTACATTGTGTGGTACAGCCGTATATACCAAACCATCTGCGCTGTTTTCGGTGCCAGATATACGGTCATGCCCACACAGCTTGCTGGGGCAAACCCACCTGTGCTCGTTGTGGCAGCAAGGATCATCTTGATCCTGACTGCACAGCCGAAAAGGCAAGCTGTGTGAACTGTAGTGGCAAACATCCAGCGTATTCCCATGACTGTCCCAAGTGGAAAGAGGAAAAGGAGGTTCAAATTCTTGAAAGTAGTGAACAACATCTCTTGTGCTGAGGCGAGAAATCCTGCTGCACCACCTGCCCCACCTGGCAAGATATCCTATGCCAGTGCAGTCATTGGAAAGCCCATAGTTCCAATGACTTCGGTGGTGGTGTAGACTGATATCAGTGTACCACCTACTGAGTCTTTCTTGCCTGCAGCTAAGTACCTCCTGTTGCAGATGAAACCGAGGGTAGTGTCAACTTCAACATCAACCCCAATTTTCATTCCTGCAACTCAGCCTTCCACCAGAAGGCGTCCTTCTTCCTGCCCTCAGACAGCTAGACCTTCCAAACAGAGGGGGCCCCAACCGGGGCCAAAAAAGAAAATTATTACTCCTCCACAAAGGGCGGTCACCGATCCATGTCCCTCAGACAATTCCAAGGACATGGATACAGACTGCCCCCTATTTACTAAACCACCCTCTGCAGCAGTTAAGTTGAATGGGAATTCGTCGTCTGCCCACTCCTCTAAGTCCTGAGATGGCCACACTCCTACAATGGAATTGTCGTGGATTACAGAGGAATCTTGACGACATCAAGGCCCTCTTTCAGGCACACCAGCCCATCTGTCTGTGCCTGCAGAAGACATACTTGCAGCCAGTCACAGATCCCACCCGGCACTTTTTACTAGTTCTCCGAGATGGAAATGATCCAGCTTGAGGGGGTGTCGCCATCCTTGTGAGCAACCATTCTCCGTTCCAGGTCATATCCCTCAACACCAACTTAGAGGTGGTAGCCATCCGCCTCTTCGTGGGGTTTTCCTTGACTGCCGCCCAGTATATTTTCCACCTGGAAGCATCGTCTTCCAGGAAGACTTTGATGATCTCGTTTCGTGGCAGCCATCCCCCTTCCTCATCATGGGGGGACAACTGCCCTCAATGGACACAGTCCATTTTGGGGCAGTGCTGACACCAGTGGGAGGGGTGAGGTTCTGGAGCAGTGGCTCCTCGATCCTTCTCTCTCCCTGTTGAACACCAGTGTCAGTACGTACTTTCACCAACACATTCACTCCACAACCAGCACATTCACTGCCATTGACCTTGCCATCTGCTCCTTCTCGATCCTTCCACTCTTTACATGGGGAGGTCAAGAACAACCCTTATGGAAGCAATCACCTCCCTGTGGTGTGCACCATATCCCTTGCAGCCCTTCACGCGTCTCATGGTGGAGGCTTGATCAGGTTGACTGGAGTGGTTTCGAGCTCCTTTCTGAGCTCGATGACCACTCTGTCAGCCAGGAGCCCATCAATGAGGCAGTAGTGTAGATAACGGACTGTATCGTAGATGCACCTGCATCAACAATTCCTCAAACTTTGACACAGTTTCCTCGTTTTTTGAAACCATGGTGGATCCAGATTGCACTGCAACTCATAAAGCTCAGAACAAGGCTTGGGGGGTGTTTCGGAGATATCCGACATCCCCCAACTTTGAAACATTTAAACGTGCCAGGGCGAAAGCTTGTTTCATCTGGCGACAGAAGGAATCTTGTATTGAATTCGCATCTTCTATCAACCTCACAACCAGTTCTAAGGTCACGTGGGATAATGCCTGGAAGATGGGTGGGAACTACACGTCCCACTTATTATCTATCCTGGAGCACAATGGACAGGCAATTGCTGACTCCAAAGCTATTGCTGACACTCTGTGGGAGTCATTCTCCTCCATCTCTTCTTACTCCCCCCGAGTTTCTGGCCCAGAAGAGCAGGGCTGGACACTCCGCTGTCCTTCCACTTGAATGGCCTGGAGCCTTACAACAGGCCATTCAGAGCAGAGAAACTTTGCCTTGCTCTGCACACTTCTTGTGTCTGCTGTCGGGCCAGACAATGTCCATTTTGCCATGCTCCAACATCTCTCACCATTGAGTAAGGATTGGCTGCTCCATCTTTTCAATCGCATTTTTCTCAAGGAGCAGTTTCCAGACTCCTGGCAGGAGGCCATCGTCTTAGCCTTCCCAAAGCCAGGAAAGGATTCCAAGATTCCTTCTAGTTATTGTCCCATTGCATTGACGAGCTGTGTGTGCAAGGTGTTGGAAAGAATGGTAAATGCCAGACTTATCTAGTATTCAGACCACCACAACCTTCTTTCCAACACCCAGTGTGGCTTTCGTAGGCAATGGTCAACTCTTGACTATCTGATACCCTCAAATCGGCTATCAGAAATTCATTTTTGTGTAGAGAGCACCTGATATCAATTTTCTTCGACATCAAAAAAGCATATGACACGGCTTGGAGATTCGGCATTCTTCGTGACCTCCATAGTTTTGGCTTTAGAGATCACATGCCATCTCCGACTTCTTATTGACACGTTCTTTTTGTGTCCGTGTCGGCAACACTCTGTCATGGCCGTAACCCCAAAAACAAGAAGTGCCACAAGCCTGCATTCTGAATGTTACTCTTTTCACTGTCAAGATTAATTCTATTACTAGACAACTACCTCCATCTGTAGGCAATGCCCTCTATGTTGACAATTTTAGCATCTTTTGCTCTTTTTCTGGCATGAGAGGGTCATTGAAAGAGAACTTCAAATTGCCCTGAACAATCTTTTGGTTTGGGCAACAGCAAACGGGTTTCGGTTCTCCCCATAGAAGACCACTTGCATGCACTTTTGCCAGAAGCATAATCTTCACCTGGATCCTGAGCTATGGCTCGGAGGTAACATTATTCCAGTTGTGGTGGAGACCAAGTTTCTCGGTCTCATCTTCGATTGGAAATTGACCTTTTTATCACACGTCATCTCAGGTCTCCAAGTGCACGTAGGCATTGAACATCGTCAAGGTCCTCTCTCTCCTCGGGAACTGACCGATGTTCTCTGCTCCACCTGTACCATGCACTTGTCCGATCGAAATGACTACAGTTCCCAGGTGTATGACTCCACCTGGGATTCGGTGGTGAAGGGGCTGGACCTCCTCCATCATCAGGCCCTCCGTGTTTACACGGGAGCCTTCGCACCTCACCGTTCCAGAGTGTTTATGTTGAGACCGAACAGTCTTTATCTCTTTGCCATCAGCAGTTGTCCCTACAATATGCATTTAAATTGCGATATGTCAGGCCATCCCACTTGGGACTGCATTTTCATTCCAAAGTGGGAAATAGTTTACACAAATTGGCCGACTGCCATTCGTCCTTTTGGTTTGCGAGTCCGAGTCTACCTAAGAGACGTCAACACCAGTCTCGATAGCGTCGCAGTTGAGAGCAGAGCGACTTCCACCATGGCTCGCTGTTCTCTTCCTGTGATTTTTCCCTGTGTTGAATGGGGAAGACCTTTACACCTGACACTGTACCGGCAACTCTTTGCCAGCCATCGTGCTGAGTACCCAGACTTCTTGCCTGTCTTTACATCATCATCATCCTCAAGCAGCCATGGGCTACGGAGGTCCAACCAGACCGTGCAATTTAGTTCTCCAAGCAAGTCTATACTGAGCTACATCTCTCTCTTTACAGATGACTCAAAGTCCAGCACATCAGTGGGATCGGCCATGGTCTGCTGTGATGTAATCATTGCAAACCAGATCCCACTGCAGTGTTCCATCTTCACTGCAGAGTAGCACACTATCTGTCTCACCTTGGACCACATGAGGGCTGAGCATCATCATCTGTGTGTGCTTTACACCAACTCGCTTAGTTCGCTACAGGCTTTGATCTCGGTGAGGCATCGGCCTCACCCAGTTCTTTCTAAGATCCGCCAGCAACTACATCATCTGGCAGCCACAACCACCATCCATTTCTGTTGGGTGCCCGGTCATGTTGGTATCAGGGGCAATGACTTGGCAGATGCTGCTGCCAAGTCTGCCATGCCCCTGTCCGGCTCTCTGTTGCCGGCTCCATATCCGGATTTCCAGCAACATTTTACCATCAGGCTCCAGGCACGGTGACAGAGATCTTGGTCAGAACAGCTTACCAACAAGTTCTTTGAGATCAAACCTATGATCCATGGCAGTATTGTTACTGCAAGAATCTCAAGGGGGAAGTTGTACTTGCTCGGCTCCACTTAGGTCATTTGTTTCTGCTATGAGTGGACGAAAAACCTAAGTGCAAGTTTTGTGACACCGTTTTAACTATTAAACATATTTTAGTCTCATGTCCGCTTTTAACTTTGAACGTAAAATGTATTTTAACTTTCATGATTTTACATCTGAGCCTCTTACACTCGGACATCTATTAGCAGATGAATTGTTTTTAACTCCTGTCTTTGAATTTTTGCATTATTGTGGCTGTTTCAATCGGTTCTAATCCCCTTGTTACCCTTGTTAATCTTTACACAGGCCTTCTACACCCGTTGTTATTTTTCTGGTTTTACACTTGTTGACCTTTTACATTCTCCATTTTTATTGGCTTTTGTATTGTATTTTATCATCTTTATATGTTGCTTTTAGCTTTGGTTGTGGGTTATGATTTTTATCTGTTTTTACTATTTGTCTTGTCTGGCACATTATGGCCTTAGTAGCCGATGCACCATTAAAACCCAAACAACCATCCAACCTTGGACCACATGCTGCTGAGCATCATCATCGGTGTATGCTTTACACTCTCACTTAGCTCATTACAGGCTTTGATCTCGGTGAGGCATCAGCCTCACCCAGTTCTTTCTAAGATCCGCCAGCAACTATATCATCTGGAAGCCACAACAACCATCCATTTCTATTGGGTGCCCATTCACGTCTGTATCAGGGGCAATGACTTGGCAGATGCTGCTGCCAGGTCGGCCATGCTCCTGTCCGGCTCTCCATTGCTGGTTGGTTATCTGGATTTCTGGCAGCATTTTACCATTGAGCTCTGGGCACAGTGACAGAGATCTTGGTCAGAATAGCTTACAAACAAGCTCTTTGAGATCAAACCATGGCAGTCGTGTTACTGCAGGAATTGCAAGGAGGAAGTTGTACTTGCTCGGCTCCACTTAGGTCATTTGTTTATTACTCATTCATTTCTTCTACGGGTGGATGACTAACCGGTGTGAGTTTTGTGACACCATTTTAACTATTAAACATATTTTAATCTCAACTTTCTTTATATTTTAGCTTTCATAATTTTATGTCCAAGCCTCTTACACTCGAACACTTTTATCTGATCCTTGCATTTTACCGTGAGTTTTTTCCTTTTTAAAACGTGGCTATTTTACTAGACTTTGATTTTTACCTTGTATTTTCTATCTCACCCAGGTCTCTTACAACTGGGATTATTTTATTTTGTCTTTCTCAAGTTGTTTTACTTTGTACTTATACACTTGTTATTCTTTGTTGTTTTATCATTTTACGATGTAGGGTTTTTATTTTAAATTTGTTTGCGAGTATACACATCTTTTATCTTTGGTGCATTATGGCCTAGTTGCCTTTGCACCATAAAACCCCAAACAATCAACAGTTCTGACAGTTGTTAATGTCTGCATACAATGCTAGATATTTAAAAGTTTTAAATATTAATGAATGATAATGGAAAATTGTAACACTAATGGAAGTATTTCCCTGCACATCAGTAAATCTATAAGATAAATATTTATAATATTTAAACATGAGTGACACTCGCAGCTTTACCTGTTGACTTTTTAATGTCTTTGTATTTATGTATTACAAATATTTTTAGGCAGTACTAAATATTAAATTTAATGATTCATTTCTAGCAAAATTATCTTTATTTGCAGAGAGAAGCCACTTACACTGAATGTCTATTCCAAACAAAGCAAAGTGATAAATAAATTTCTAGATAACACATCAAGTGGAAGTTTATGTGTTAATGACTCAATTGTTAACTTATCAAGTAAGTATTCATGCATTTAGACCTTCCTAATTAAAATTTTAATTTACTATGATATTTATAAAGGATTCAAAGGCTGCATTCTAACAAATACATAATCCACAAGCAGCTATAGGCTATGGAAGTCCATCCAGATTGTATAATTTAATTCTTCAAATTTGTCATCCTAGACAACAGCTGTTGCACTTGAGATCACTATCCTCCTTCTAGGTCTGCCCTTTTCCTTAAACCTTTCAGCAGACTGTTTATAACTCTAATCTTTCATTTTACCTGTGGACAACTTTGCCAGACCAACAATATCTACCTAAATAAGATGCTGCTGACTGTTGATGTCTCTTTCACCTTACCTCATCATTACTTGCATCAGATATGACCAGCTTCCATGAGCTTGAAAACCAAACAATGAATCCGCGAAGCAGTCGAGGTCTACATATTACTAGTGCACATAAGCTAGTGGATTATGATCTTAAAAAGAGAGAGGTATAATAATTTAATTAAAATTGTACGTAAATAAAATAAGATTAAACAAATTTGCTAATTATGAGGGTAAGTCAGAAAGTAAGGTTCTCTATTTAAATTCTGTTGAGAGCAAATAATTACACTGATGACAATATGCAGAAAATGTCCTCACATGTATTATTTATCCATGTTGCTACTAGACTTGCAGATATTTTAACAGTCAATTCACTTATTAAAGTTCTGCCAATAAAAGAATGTTCCTGCTCCTGAAGTCACTTTTTGATTTCCTCTTTGATAGCATCATCCATTGAAAAGTGTTGTCAGAGATGCTTTTCCAGCTTCCTAAACAAATGAAAATCCAACACCACTAGATGTGGGTGGTGAACAGTCATTCTCAAAAGCAAAGAAAGTGTCAATCTTCAACCATTATAGCCAACACTGGATTAACCATTAAGCAAAATAAGCACATGATTTGGGCAGCAAAGGAGGGGGGGGGGGTAAAATTAAGAGTAAAGGGCATGAAGCTAGGGGAAACCCTAACTATCAACAGCCCTTAGCTCTCAACTCTTTCATCTTTCACTGCCACACTCTACTTTAGTCGATTTTTTTTTTTTTTTTTTTTTTTTTTTTTTTTTTTTTTTTTTAAATGTCCTTATCTGCCGTGTTTGACTTTAATCTGAATTGTTAAAATAATGTTTCTTTGTATGGTGAGTGACTAAAGTTTAAAAGTTTGAAAGCTTATTTTTCAATATTTCAATATTAACACACACAAGATATTAAGACTCAATAAGTGCTTCAGCACTTATTGCGTCTTAATGTCTTGTCTGTGTTAAGCAATGGAAGGTCCGAGGATGACACCATTGTTGGGCTGTGCTTAGGGCATGAGTTGGTCTTAATCCATCCCTGACTATAGTCGCACAACTATTTTCAAACTCGGCACCATTTCCTCACATGTTGCATTGATAGGACATCTGAGCCATACACAACCAGAAGCTGTGGATGGATTTTCACCGATTGAGTCTTCTATGCCCACAGAAACCAAATTACTGTTTGGCTCTCCAGCTTTGTATACATGTGTACCTTTTTTCCCATGTTCACCTCACAGCTTTGGCTTGCTAGGTCATTAGCACACCAAAGCTGTGACTCACGGCTTGCAAGGGCATGTAACAATGATTGCTGCCATTTAGTGATACTATCTGGTATTTACATTTGGGGTTGCACAGCACCAGATGTTTATCAGTTTGGTGGGAAAAAAACTGGGAACAATACTCTCTGATTTACTCCCATAATTTAATAACACGATTTTGATTATTATTAGAAATTATGAAAGGCAAATGAAAAGCAAACAAAATTGTTTTCAAAATATACACTACAGGAAAAAAATTGCAACACCCGGAAAGATTAATGCCATTTTATTGAAATGCAGGCAGCTGTTAGCATACACTGAGATGTGTGATTGATTACATTATCAAAAAAATACAGAAAAGTTACTTTACCTACCCAGTAAAATGATATAATTAGTATGATGAACCTACCCACACAGCAATACATTCATGAAATGGCAGGGAAGGTTATCGTACAGCTCTATAATGTCCTGAGGGACAGAACGCCAAATAGTGCAAAGTTGCTGTTCCATTTCAGTGACAGTGGTTTGCGCACCTCTTGGGTGTTGTTGGAGCTGTCGGCTCATCATGTTCCAGATGTGTTCAATAGGTGAATAGTATGCCGAGCGTGCTGGGCATGGTAGTACCAGAACGTTTTGCTCATGTAAATACTGCAGACTAATGTGGGCTGTGTGGGGGCAGACATTATCTTGCTAGTAAAAGGTTCCATACTGCTGAACAAATGGGGCAGCCACTGGCTGCAAAATGTTGGTAGCATATCGTTGGGCAATTAGAGATCCCCTTATGATGATCAGTTCTGACCAAGATGTCTGACTAATGGCACCCCACATCAAGACACCAGGTGCTGGAGCTATGTGTCAATATCACACACACTGGGTGGCATTCCTTTCCCCTGGATGACGGTGAACATGTCTACTGTTGGCTGACCAAGACAAAAACAAGATTCATCGCTAAACATCACGATACTCCATTCTTGTTCATTCCAGTTCTGTCTGTGGCAACACCACTGAAGACATGCTTGCATGTGGGCAGATGCGAGGGGCAAATGCAATGCCAGGCAATAGGCTTACAATGAAAACTGTAAAAGCCTGTTGTTTACCATCTGCCTGGTAGGTATTCGATGTGTTATCTGTTGCCAGTCCCTTTGCAGTTGCGTTGTAGTCGCGAATCTGTCACGCAATGCCATGTGTTGCAAATGGCGGTCCTGTCACTCCATGGTCATATGTGATCTTCCTGACCCTTGTCGGTGTGTGCTGGATCCTTCTTGAACTCGCTGGTGCCATATGTGTATGATGGCACTGAGATTGCAGCCAACAAGATTGGCCACATCTCTGTATGACAAACCAGCTTCTCTAAAGAAAATGATTCTTCCATGTGAAAGTCTGTTAACTGTTGGAATGGCTGTTGACATCTGTGTAAGGGCATCTTTAGCAGTTTAGAACAATTTCCACAACATTTTGTCAACCAGGGAGTTTTGGTTGACTTTATCTGTGTTTGACTGCTCAGCATCTGATGTCAACTTGTGCCTGTCCAATCATTTCAATCATCCTGCAAACCTAATCATTTCTATATATAATGCCTCCCTAAATTTTGTAACATTTGCATAACTTCTTGCAAGTGTTGCATTTTTTATTTCATGTAGAGTGTATTTCACAGATTATCAATTGGCTAAAATTGATTGATTTATAAATTCAACTCGCTTAAATGTTGAAGATGCTGCAAAAGCATCAAACTTCCTCTGGCTTGCAAAAGATCTAAGTTTCACTACCATACTAAACTATTATATAGTCTAAGTTTAAGTTATACACTTATTTTTTGTTACATTCTCCACAGATTCTTGACCTTTTTTAGACCATTTGTTTGAAGGGGGGTTGGAGGTTCTTTAACTTTAAACCTTTATCCCAACAAGTGAATGAACAAAAATGTCTTTTATATATATATATACCAGAAGGAAAGTAGTTTTAATCCTAAACAATCAAATGTATATCAAAGGAAAGAATAATGTAAGCATAGACATATCTGGGAAGTGGTGAAGCTTACCAAATGTTCAAATGGATCTCCTTGACACTGTATAAACAGATTACAATGCTTCTGGCACTTTTGGAAGCATTCTCGGTAGGATTTTTAATTGCTAATATTGTCCTGTGTCATGTTCTGAATAATAGTCTCTCAAGAGGGCTTGAAGCTTGGGAATAATAAAAAATAAATACCCCCTCAAGCAGCTGCTTGCCACAGAGGTCAGAAGGAGCCTGTCAGTTTATATGCCAAAGTAGAAGATCTGAGAGGATGGCAGGACTTCAGCAGAAAAATGACACATACATCCATGGAACCCAGGTCCCTTAGATCAGTAGCCAAGCGCGCTAACACAAAAAAAAATCACGGGGAGCTAAATCCAGTGAGTGTGGTAAATGTGGGAGTAACAGTGAAGTAGTTGTTCACAAGAAATTCTTGAATGGAAAGTGCTGAGTTCACAGGGGTGTTGTCACAATGCAAGCGAGAACTCTCCACTGTTTCTGATCAACAGTGAGGTTGCAAGGAACAAACTTTCCTGAAACACATCATGTTCCCAAATCTTGTATTAAAAGTGATTGACATGTCAGTAGAAACTTTAGGAATAGTTAAACATCAGTCT